>OW240923.1:85324494-85727519 GCA_933207985.1 Pelobates cultripes
GCTGGTACCCGGGGCGGACCGCCCCCCCCCGCCCCCCCCTTAGTACGCCACTGCATATTGGACATGTCTGTGTTTTTATACTTTTGAAATTGTAGTGAATATCTTTTCAATTACGAATATTGTAATATGTGAAAGCAATTGGCAGCGGAGAAATTTGAAAGTAAAAATCTACTCCCAACATATTTAAAACGTATCTGTTACTTTGTCACAAATTATTAAACATGATAGGCTAATTATACTAGAGGTTTTGGTTCTCAACCCAGTGCAAAAATATTAATGTCTGATCTTAACAACCGCTAAACGCAAACTCAAGGTATCTCTATAGCACAGTTTATAGTAAAATGTATTTAGTTACAGGTTAAAAACTGCAGCCAAAATAGAACATCTTCACGGTGGTCTTTCTGTGACATTGATATCCTTTTTATTACTTCTGATAGAGAGTGGTGTTATTTAAAATCTACACATGTAGATTATATTTTAGCACCTGCGTTTTACACATGGTTTATATGTGTATTGTGCTGATTTTTATATTACAGTCATTTTCTGTTCATATAATTTTTCACATTTATATTCTTTTTAACATAGTTTTCTCTTGGTGGTGCCCCAATGTGTTCACAAAATTTGTTATCCTGGTGTTACCATAAAATTTTACCGCAGCTTGTTACCATTTCCTATCCTGTCGTGTTACCACAAAATGTTACTGTATTTGTGATCCTAGCGTGTTACCACAACATATTACTGCAGTTTGTTACCATTTGTTATCCTGTTACAACAGCATGTTACTGCAGCTTGTTACCATTTACCATCGTGGCGTGTTACCACAACATGTTATCGCAGCTTGTTACCATTTACCATATTGGCATGTTACCACAGCATGTTACCGCAGCTTGTTATCATTTACCATTCTGGCGTATTACCACAACATGTTACCGCAGCTTGTTACCATTTACCATATTGGCATGTTACCACAGCATGTTACCGCAGCTTGTTATCATTTACCATCCTGGCGTATTACCACAACATGTTACCGCAGCTTGTTATCATTTACCATCCTGGCGTGTTACCACAACATGTTATCGCAGCTTGTTACCATTTACCATATTGGCATGTTACCACAGCATGTTACCGCATATCATTTACCATCCTGGCGTATTACCACAACATGTTACAGCAGCTTGTTACCATTAACCATCCTGTCGTGTTACCACAACATGTTACCGCATTTGTGATCCTGGCGTGTTACCACAATATGTTACCGCAGTTTATTACCATTTACCATCTTGGCGTGTTACCACAACATGTTACTGCAGCCTGTTACCATTCACCATCTTGGTGTGTTACCACAACATTTTACTGCAGCTTGTTGCCATTTACCATCTTGGCGTGTTTACCACAACATGTTACTGCAGCTTGTTACAATTTGTTATCCTGGCATGTTACCACAACATGTTACCACCGCTTGTTACCATTTGTTTTCATGGCATGTTACCACAACATGTTACCACAGCTTGTTACCATTTGTTTTCATGGCATGTTACCACAACATGTTACCACAGCTTGTTACCATTTGTTATCCTCATGTGTTAGCAAGAAATGTTACTGCAGCTTGTAACCATTTACTATCCTGGCGTGTTAGTAGCATCATGTTTTCATGACAGTTACCTTGACACATTACTGTATCATTGTGTGCTTGTGGTAGGATGTGTCTTTAGCTGTTTTATCTCACAGTGAATTCTAAGTGTGGATATTCTGGCTGAGAGTGATTCCTGGTAGGAAGTATCTTCCCTGGCGGAATAACTGCTTCTGTATGAGGAGGGGATCCGTATAATTGGCATGGGGGATCACTTTATCACACAGTAATGCTAATATAAGATACAGATAATAACAAGGGATAAATAGCTGCCTAAACTTTACATGTTGGTGCGATACTGCCCTGTGGATGCTACATGCACATTAATGTGACATTAATGTGACAGCACAGGGGTTTGCTTTCACTTTATATGTTACGTATGATCAAAGTAGTAAAAAAATACCCTTGTGTGGGTTCTAGAAAGGCCTGGAATGGGTCAAGCAATATTAACTGGCCCCCGGGAGATTATTGGTCAAAAGATTTATCAAACAGCATTTGTGAGTAAAGGAATATGTCTGCTGTGTGATCTTCTCCATGCATTGTACAGCCAAGAATCATCTATATATTCTCTTAATGCTAACGGATATATGATCCTCCAAGAATAGGGCTGCTCCAGACGTTAAAATCATCAGTACATTAAATAGGACCCTTGAAGAGTCTTGACATTTCTAGTGCGGCATGTCAGAGCCTCTGTGATTGTTGGATAAATATATCTTGTAAGTATTTTACCTTCTACGGAATCCATTTATTTATTTGTTTCTCTGTTTGTTTATTACTATTGTGTAATTTGGTAACAGATAGAAAACGCTGCTGTTTCTACATACCCTGAAGGGATACTAAACTGTGTATTTGTTCTTTAAAGCTGTGATCAGACCCTTAACCTGCTGATACTGGCAATTGGGCCCTGTACAGTAAGAATAAAAACCTTCTTTTTAAAATCTGCAGTTATAGTGCCGCAATTATCTGGCAAAACATTCAACCTCGTTTTACCATGAATTGTGCGTAGATCAATGAAATGATATTGTAATATGTAGCAATATAACTTATGAAAACAAAAAGAGTTATTTCTTCCTTTATTTGCTAACAGCAATAAATTAGTTAAATCATTCTTCTTCTCTTTACTTGTTCCCTGTGGGCATAGCACTTTTTCACCCATTAATCCCATCTGTTTTTTTCTTTGACAGCGTCACCGTGTTTGTTGAAGCCCATGGTGCATTTGTTTGATTTTTCTGTGATGAGAGGAAAAACTCTTTGCTGAGACATATTTTTCCCATAATGTTTGGGCAACCAGTGGACTCCTCTGAGTCTTTCTGGACCCAACACCCAGCACTTTCTGTGCTTCGCAAAAACCAGACACCTGGCCATGCACATAAAGGTCCTTTTAAGTTAATCCAGTTTAGTCATGGATTAGGTTAAGCACATCCCTCTGGACCCACTTGGTTTGATGTCCTCTGATGAGAATAACATGATATACACTGGATGCACATACGTAGTCTCCTGGCTACTTAGATCATGCCCATCTGTTTACGTGGCATGGTGCCCACACGTTAGCTGGCTGGATTCTTGCCCTTGAATTTTGAAGTTATGGGTTCAGCTGGGCACTGTTGCTCTATAATGATGCTCTCCCGCATGGCAGAGACAAACATCTCAACTCACTAAATATGTTTCAAACTGGCATCATCAAAAACATGCTTGATGTTAGATTTACTGTGTCGCTGGAATGTATCGAGGCGCAGGGAAAAGCTCTATAAATCTAACATGCCGAGGCATTGGGGACCATAGGAATCTTTTAGCATATGATGTTCTGTAAATTCAAATAATTAATAGAGTTTGGAAATTATTTTTGTTAATGTAGGACATCAAAATGGATTTTAGACAATCAAAAACCATGCCACGATTAGGCAAGAGGTTTAGCACACAGTATTTTGGACCAGAGTTCTAGCTAGAAATTGGAGCCCTGTTCTGATACCTTTGATCTCCTATATATTTCCCTCCTTTATCCTATAACACAAAATCTCTAGGACAGACAATGAATTTTAAGAATAAACAGGAATTGTGGGAAACATGGCGTCAGTGATAGTTCCATGTGAAGTCTTGTTACATAGCATCAACTAATGTAGATTATTGATTTGTTCATATAAACATTTTTATTGTGTCTATTTCTATATGATTCATGTTGTCACATAGATAGCAATAGATCATAAAGTGCCTAACCACCCTTCTACCCAAAACTTCTCCTAGAGTACATTTTTCCTTTGGTGTTGCGAGGCAGGGGCTTATTAGTTAATTAAAATGTATTGTTCCCCGAATGTGTGGAAATGACTTCCAAGAAAAGATGTTTAAGCGGCGCCCTTTGGGAACGATAAGTAGGCCACATTATTCTTTAAACTCATGTGCGATAAACCAATAATTATTCCTTCTCCACAAAGTGAATTCTTAAAACATAAAACCCAATATGAGTTATTTTCCTCCTTCTTAATTGTCTTTTTGGTATGACATAAGATGCCTGAAACAAAACAATGCAGCCAGAATTCCGTGGGGAACTGATGGCTGTGCTTGGCGTTGTGCCTGGGATTTCACTCTTATAATCATATAACCATATGATTATGTGAGGCTGAGAACTGTTGACAGATCTTCTACCAAAATTGTCTCTTGTATTCGGCTGCAGAATGCCAACATAAAAACGAAATTGTTGGGGGCTTTGAAATGTACTTCAAGGCTAAACTACGGTATGTATCTATTAATTAAGGCCAGCTGTAGAGTTATGGTGTTAACCAGTGATGACCACCGCCTGGGCCAGATTTAAAATGTCTTGTGTGGATCCGTGCTCTTCAACCTCACTCACATTGGAGACTATTCTGTGTGTGTCCTGCTTCTTTAGATAATATTTAAATCAGCTGTGTCTACAATCAATCTAAAATGGTTTTAGCAAACTTATCATCATGATAATTTCTTTATAAATTGCAGAGCCATGGAGGACTATGGTACATGGCACATATAGCAGTACCGATCTGTGGTAACACGAACAATATTGTGATGAACTCGGCTACTATAAAATATCTGGATACAGTATTAGATACATAATACAATGAAACTAACATAGACGGAATATTTGGTATTATATTAAATATATATTTAGTATTTTTATAAGATACGTAATTAAAATTTGATGTAGAATGAATATTTGGTATGTTATATATATATAACTCATATTTACATATATTATTTTATCTGTTACCTGTATATTTATGTAGCATTTGTGTCTCAGGTATTACAATGTTGTTATGGTATAGGAGATACACTTGGGTAGCGTCCAGCTGCCATGTTGCCTGTGGATGCCTTGGCAGGACAGGTATGTGTTTAAGTCAGAATTTTGGACAGATTCTTACAGCTTCCTAGGCTAACATTGCAAGAGGAGATCAGAAAAGTATCTTGTGTAAAAGGCTAAAGAAATTGGCTTCCATTGGGCACTTTCCAGAACTCGGATGTGACAGATTGACATCAAATTCCCTGGAACTTAGCCCAAATCTCAGTGGCAATCTTAGGACTCCTTCACTTTACAAGCAGTAAGAGCACATCATTTTCTTATTGATCAAACTAAGATTCTTAATGCAACATTTGTTCCCTTTGTAGCTCAGGAGAACCACAGGATCACTGCCTGCTGGTGGTCTACAGGCAGAACCTTGATAACCATGCCATTAAGAATGTGTGAATTTCTCCCCCAGAATCCACAAGTCTAAAAAAAAAACTTTAGCAGGCACTGTTTTTGGAGACTTACATCCTGTGTCCTTCTAAATGGGAGCTGCATAACCCTATCTGAGAAATCTACGTCCCTGTAAGGTGTAAACTGGTGTTTACAGTGAAATTGCAGACACAAACTGTGACTTGTGGTTTGGTTATTCGAGATAGAGGATTATAATTAAGCAGTCTTTAGTACTTTTATGTTTTGGGTAACTTGGAAAACATACTGCAGATATTGAAAACAAGCATCTTTAAAGAGACCATTAGGTTGGTAGGTGGAGGTCAACTCTTTTATATGTTCTAAATACCTCGTGTCATTTTACTTTGATACTGTTTATTTTATTTATTCAATGCATGTGTGATTATTGATCTGTTCAGTAAGATCTTGGTGACATGCAAAATAAATTAAATGTTTTGAGATATATGGAAGTGCATTAGTCATTCAATGCTTTCTATCAGAAGGAGAGAAGCACGCGTCCTACCATATAGCAGAATGTTGACTTTGACTGATGACAAAGTGCCTGTACCTGTCTATTTACCCCCAGCCCATCGTTCGGAATGTCATGTTTCTTTTGACTAAATTACATTTTCTTAATTTCCATCTTAACCTTGCTGGAGTCTTACAAATGCCTCTGTGCGTTTGTTCCCAAGTGAAGGGGACCTGTTAAATTTGGCCTATCTCCATTGATCGATAGCTCTGAAGTTGATTGTATGTGATATAATGGCTATGAGTCAACTAAGTTTTTATGTTTTTCTTTCAGTAAGTATCAAAGGCTATTTCATTTTTATTATTTTGTGGTAGTCAGCACATCAATTCTGGATTTATGCCATGTAGACCAGATTACCCCTCTTGTTAGATGATCATAAAAAATAAAATCTTCATTAATTGTAGTTAAAGTCTTGATATCAGTTCCATTTTTTTCATCTGGTCAGCAGAGCAGATTCAGCAACTTATTGCCATGAAGGGTGATGATGTAACATTAGGTCGATGCCTGAGAAACGGAAGGACAAATTATGAGACTACAGTTAACATGTATCTGTCAGTAAAGTTCCCATTATTATAGACAGCAGAATGTATTTCGATTCCCAGACAGACTGGATAATACTACAAATAAAGACACATTCATTCATCTATTCTGCCAGGTTTTGATGGGTAAAGCTATAGTGGCATAAATTGTAATCTGTGAAGTGATTAAGGATAACAGTATTTTAATATAAAAGTATATATGTTGTTAGGAAAGGTTAACTGGACTCCAGACTAATTGTTCTGAATGTGTTCTGAACTAAATCCCATCTGAATTTATTGATAATGCTCCTATTACCCAAGATGTCTAAAATTAAGTCCTGAGAGATGTCTTATTTAATTCCAAATTAAAAAATAATATATATATATATATATATATATATATATAAAAAATAAAAAGCATACAGTTTATTTACTAACGTGAAAATTCAAAGTTAATTTCAAGCATAGGGTCAGCAATTGAGAGACAGGACAGCTGGGTCTATCGACAATAATTCTAAAATGGGCATTTGTCACTGCAAATCATCAGTCAGGGCATAGCCAACTAAGTTTGTTACATTGGGGAAGTGTGGTAAGTAGCAGCTCATTAACCAAGAGGGTACCTTTGGTTAGCAGCCATCGAGACCATTGAGAAAATTCAAAACTATTTTTATGTAGTTGCATTATAACACATGGTTATCCACAATGATATTGACAAATTATTTCAAATTTAAATAAAACAATGTTACACCTATTTGTATAACCATATTCAAAATGATAAAAAATAAATAAAAAAATCCACCAATCAATGAGCTCATTGATCCATCCACCCAACTCCTTTCCTATTCATCCTCAACCAACCAACTCATTCTCCATCTGTACATCCATCCATCCTTCCATTCAATTATTGATCGTCTACCTGTCCATCCATCCATCTGTCTATCCACCTGTTCATCTATCCACATGTCCATTCATCTCTCCATACCTCTATGCCACCATCTCCACCCATCCATTAATCCATCCATCCTTCCAGTAATTTATTTATTATCTACCTGTCCATCCATTCACTGATACATCCATCCATCTCTCCATACCACCATCCACCCACCCGTCTCTCCATCCATCCATTAATCCATCCATCCATTATTCCATCTATCCATCCATCAATCTATCTATCTATCTATCTATCTATCTATCTATCCATTAATCCGTCTATCCATTAATCCATCTATTCATCTATCCATTAATTCATCCATTAATTTATTGATCGCACATCTGTCCATCCATCCATCCCCTGATACATCCATCCATCTCTTCATACGTCCATCCATTCACCCGTCTCTCCATCCATCCATCCATTAATCCATGTATTCATCCATTTATCCATCCATCCATTAATCCACCCATCCATTAATCCATCCATCCATTCATTTATTTATCGTCCACCTGTCAATCCATCCATCCATCCATCCACTGATACATCCATTCAGCTGTCTGTCCACCTGTTCATCTGTCGCTGTGTACATATATACATCCTACTCTACATACCCCCATCCTACCACCCGTCTCTCCAACCATCCATTCATTAATTCATCCATTAATTCATCCATTCTTCCATTAATTTATGAATTATCCACCTGTCCATCCGTCCATCCATCCATTTATTTACATACTTTTTTAAACCTTCCAGTACAATCTCCCGGTTTTTACAACAATTTTTATCCCAATTCTAGCATATCATTACCTTTTAGAATCACGCAGGATACACAATAATCTTATTTTACTTTCATTAGCTGAGACTGATGGCAGAAAAAAAACCCAATCTATTTTCAACCTGTTTTAAAGAATGAGAAACTTGTTTTGTATATTATTTCATGTTAAAGTAAAAGCAAAAGCCCCTCAGTCCTTCACTTACACAGTTTTTACAAGGCTGACATTGAATGACACACGGCGTGTTTCCAATAACATGATATTTGGAGATTTGGTTTCTTTTTTTAGGGTTATACGGGAGGCCTCCTCGAGCCATATTTCTGTTGATTGAGAATGGGAATTTTTTTTCTGGGGATGGCCTGGGTTCATTTTTCAGCAGATTAAGAAGAACGTGTATTTGGTGTATAATTTCCCTTTAAGATAACACAGGAAAGCCTATCCCTGTGAAATTTTAATACAAGAAGCCGTGCCGGGATACAGCAGTCAATGTTAACGTCATCTCTTAATGTCTGCAGTGTGTTAGTGGTATGGGCAGAAGCCGCGTTAATTACTGCGCTGTCTCCCATATGTTTCTGGTTTAAGGGCCACATTTACTGCAGCTGGTAAGAAACTTGGACGGACGGGATTTAAACTGCATGTGAATAATTCTTACAGTGATTATGTTGTAACACGCCGCAGTCTGCTTTATAAACTTATCATTTGCAGTACTGCCATTAAACTTCAGGGCAGGATAGTTGAACATAATTGTTTTTTATACAAATTATGCTGCTGAGTGTCGGGGATGAGGGTTTTTAACATTGTCATCTTTTCCTAAATATCACAAAAATACACAAAAACTTCACTTTTATTTAGGTAAAACCTGTTCTGTTATATATATTTTTTTTAATTCTACATGCAGCTAAATAAACCCAACTCTGGGAAAAGACGCTTAAAATCATTGCTCTTTTATACACAGTGATTTAAATAACCATTTCTAGATTATAGTAATTACAAAAACCTGCTAAATTTAGTCAGATTATAACCAATTTTGCTGTACTTCTAATTAAAAGAGTTCTAGTTTCTACACCCTAAAGTTGAAATTTGGGGAAATCACTAGAATTCACTGTTTAGTAGATACATCTATTGGATATTTTGTAACTCAGATGATCTGCAAGTTAGTCAGCACAGCCCAAACCACTAGTTAGTTAGTACACCTTGTAGAGTTAAAATTTATAAAATTGTAGCATAGCCATCTTTTGGAATAAATATCTTATTCAAATTTACAGAGCAGACTTTAATAACAACTGTAAATTGTGCTTTTGGAACTTGTAGTCTGAAAGATATTTAAAAAATGTATGAATCTGTCATATATTCCATTTTGCTGTAGAACTTATACAAATGTATATTCACATGTATGTGCTGTAGAACTTTGCTCCTATATAAACCTATGTTTGGAGTCACAGATGGCCATATCTCTGCTTTTACCCCTGGAAGCCCAAGGTCTTTGTGAATCTAAGGAAGAGTTTTGTGATCCAAGGAACATGGTGTGGATTGTGCTTTTAGGGGTCCTGACTCCTGAATACTGCCCATCAATGCTACGTCAGCCAGCTATGGCACCTCCGTAATGTTTGCTTTGCTGTTACTGACACTTCCTTAGACTCCATGTAGAAATGCAGCAATGTCAGACTTCAAATACAAGTCGACTATCATGTTGATTGCAATGATGTTGCAACAACCATGGTCAGGTTAACCTATGGGCTGTTGACGCGCAGCTCCAGACTTGTACTTTGGAATAGGCCCAAAGCAGACACAATACAAATGTTCTTTGTTTTTCTTTTTATTTATTCATAAAGAAATAGATTGACACCAGTACATTCCACTCTTTTTTTTTTAAATCAGAACTCTCATTTTTAAGTATTAATAGTTTCAGTGAACCCAGAGTTTGTTGTATTTCACACAAGTAGTCCATAACGGCTACTGTGACAAATGAAATGAGAATTCCACTTCTGTCTTTAAGCCCATCAACATGTTCTGCTCAGGTCCCAGGAGGCCTAAATCCAGCTGTGGCAACAGAATGCCAAAAATAGCAAATTAGAGCCCCCCAAAATCCTGCAAAGGTCATAGTTCATAGAAGAAATAGCTGAAAATAACGGTGGCAGTCCACACTTCACCCTCTATGTTTCATGTCAAATCCAATGTGTTGGATCCAGAGTCAATGTGACAAAATTAATTCCACTGTCCAAATACTTATGAATTGTATTATCTGCCCCAAGGCAAAGTTGAAAACACACACAAAATTTTTTTTCTATCTCAATAAACAGGATTACCAACACAAAACAAGTAATTTAAATATTACATGATTTAAAGTAATAGATTAAATAATCATACATATCAACTTTACGCAACTCTGAACAGCAGTGAACTGAAATATGAGGTCAAAAGATCCAAGCTTGTCATTCGATTTACAGTTCAGGAGCATTCCCTGTTTAGTGAATAATCCCTATTGTCATATTTTTGTTGAACTCCAGAAGTTCTGTCCTTTGAGGCACGAGGACACCGAGTTTTTTTTATTTATTCTTCTTGATCAGGCGGAAAATAAAATTACGCTTCAGTGGGTTTTGAACGATTTTACTGTTGTTTTATCACATTGTCACTAAAATATTCTTTTTGTTTTTTGAACGGGGCATTTACTGACTGTCTCGGCATTCTCTACCTGATTGTGTGAAAACCGTTCCTTAAATCTGTTAGACCGCAGAGGCCTTAAAGCTGCTAAGAGCTCAAGAGCTTGAAAGACGCACTGTCCTTGTGACTATCAATGTGGCTCTTTCAACCACTTCAGGGTTTGATTTTTTACCGTTAGCATTATAGGTTTTTGCGTACATTTTAGGACAAACAGGACTTAGAAAGATTGTAAAGATTGCTTGTATAGCACTGGTTCTATTCTCACTGACAGCTGTCGCACCATAAAATAATTCGCTTATTTAAACAAATCAGACATAATTATTCATTTATTTATTATAGGTCAAGGGAACAGAATTGTATAGATTTTAATAATTTTGTCACCTAGCCTGCAGTTTCATGGTTATTTTACAAATACTCTAGAAAGATACGGCCTGGAAGGCGTAAAATATTGTTTTATTAATTTGTGGATTGACTAAAGCATTAGCTCTTTATCAGACCAATTATAGGCATAAGAGAAATGTGATATTTGTTTCCAAAGCCCCAGAAGACAAACAAATCCACTCTGTAACAATGCAGCTTTCTCACCCGAACAAAAATCCCTACCTTGTCTGGAGTAGAGAATTACTGGCGGGAGTTAATGGTTCTGTCAATAAAGCCGTATAAGCCACTTAATGTGATACATTGAAAATCAATTATCTGTGCTTGATTTGCTGAAACGGATGCAAAAGGCCTTGAGTATTTATAAATAGATCCTCATTTCTTTTAGTAAAAGATGTAGATCCAAATCCCTCTGGAGAGTTTAGTGACGTGTTACACAGCATTCTATTAATTCCGGAACTCTCGGAATATCACAAGGTGAATATTTAGCAATTCTGAGTGTTTGTGTAAGTCTGGAGTGATTACCATGGAAACTCATGAAATGCTTTGACCAATTGTCCCAAATTAGTCTCCTGCTCCAGAATGTCTCCAGTCCTGAAATAAACATATTATGATATGTTTATATGTATCAATACGTATCTTCCAAGTGTCCGTAATCCGTAGGTGATAAGTTAAGGTAGTGTAGAGGTGGTGATTAGTTAACGTAGCCGTGGGGATCAGATAACGTAATGAGGGTGATTAGTTAACATAGCAGTGGGGATTAGAAAGCGTAGGGGTGGGGATTAGATAACGTAGTAGTGGTGATTCGTTAACGGAACAGTGGTGATTAGATAATGTAGAGGTGGTGATTAGTTTATGCAACCATACATCTATTAATCCATCTGACTAATTATCCATCCATCCATTAATCCATCTATTCATCCATCTGCCCAATCATCCACTACCCAATCATCCATTCATCCACTCACCCATTGTGGACTGTACCCGGCCATGATACACATAATAAGCCTTTTCCAACAAATGGTACCCTTGGATACTTTGTGTCCAGAGCTAGGGGTTCCGAGCCATTCTGTTTAGAGCCAGCTCTGTTCTCTAGGGGCTGAAAGGAAAAGCACAGACAGTATTTCAGCTCAGTCAGAAAATAATCTGAGAATGACCAACCTTCATAGCAATTATAAGAGAGGGTTTTTAACTGCATGACAACACAAATATTTCAATAAGCGAGACATTATGTCTAATTACTCCTCACAGCGATCACCCACACAAAAACTGTGTAATATTTTCCAGATTGGGGCAATCAGATCCTTGTTGGCATAACCTGCTAGCTGAACGCAAGCCTAGATATTTAGTCATGGAACGAACTTCCATTGTTATCTCTACACCGCGGCAATGCAGAGATAGCTTACCCGAAGTTAAGATGGCTGCCTTTTCTCTGTATTAACACAGTGAGTTGTAGTTTTACAAAATGCTCTAATACAGCAAACTGTATTGATATAATAATCTGCAAGAAAATAATATACTATAAAGTGTAATAATAAAATAATCTGTTATGATACAATGATACAAGAAGCAGTAATAATACACCAAGCTGAAATAATACAACAAGCTGCAATAATAAAACAAGCTGTAACAATACAAAGAGCTGCAAGAATAAAATAAGATGTAACAATACAAAGAGCTGCAATGATACAGTGAGCTGTAATAATACACTGTGCTGTAATAATACATAGAGCTGTAATAATTAAATAAGAATAAAACGGTATAATTAGGTGCAACAACCCAATGAGCTGTAATAATACAAAAAGCTGTAGTAATACAGTGGCTGCTTATAATACACTGACCCGTAATAATACGGGATGCTGGTACAATATATTAAGCTGTAATGATACAATAAGCTTTAGTAATACAATGAGCTGTAATAATACAAAGGCTGTAATATAGACTAACCTGTAGTAATTAATTAGCCTGTAATTATGCAACGAGTTGTACTATATCAATAAACTGAAATAATACAATGAATTGTTATAAGACAAAAGTTGTACTACATCAACAAGCTGCTATAATACACACTTATTTGTAATAATACACTGAGTTGTAATGATACAATAAGCTGTCATAATATAATGAGCAGTAATAATAATTCATTATTATGTAGTGATTATGGTACATGGAGTGTCCCTTTAAGACGTAGAACAGTAAGCGCCTTATTTTGCCCTCAAAGAGTTAACTGTAAATAAAAAAGGCCACTTTTCAACTCCCTTATGACATTGTAGTCTTGAAACTCCATCAAAATGATTTTCTCAGAAAATAAACAATGTTTCCCTTTATAAATCCGTCAGTTATAATTTAAGGCAAAAATTATTATAGCCTTAAATAAATATATTACCCTCCTTGTCTGAAACGTCAGGGTTTATGAAGTATTTATTTAGTCATTTGTATTTGTAATATTAATAAGAATTTCATATTCCCGGTGTAGAGTAATTTCATAAACTCACAGTAATTACTCGATAAACATGATCTCGACATATGGTCCCTGAATCTTCTATGGAATTATAAATTGCTGGCATGTTGGATGACATAATATGGAAATATTGAATAGCTACCCCTTAAAAATAAAATAAATCTGAGATTTAACTAATCCTGAATCTTATTTCAATGGGGACAAGGCACAACATAAAATATGGCTCTTAAAAATATAGAAGTTAAAAAGTAAAAGTAATGTTGTGTTGATGAGAATTTTTTTTTTAAGGTTTTTTTTTTTTTTTTTTAAATCTCCTGATATACTTGAGTTTGTTTTTGTTTCAGGGAATTAAGTTGGAGCTGAGCATTAGAACACATTGCGACTGTTTTGCTCTTTCCGTAATAGAAAGGGGTTATGTTCTCCTGCTTGTGGTTTTTCTGTAGTCTGCAAAACATTAAATATCAGATTTGCAACCCAAACAGAAGATTGAAGGATTGAAAGAGTCCTTTTCTTAGATTGTTTTTTTAAGAATAAAAACAGCGGCTCACTCATTTATTTTCTCAAAAAAAGCTACTGATTGGTTGTTGTAAGTTTGAGGAGACAGTGCATCGTATTGTGCATTTAGTTCTCCTCCGAGTTAGTTAATGATTGTGTTTTCTTTAGCGTGAAGAATAAAAGTGTAAACTGGGAAAGGCATAATGCATAAATAAAGGCATGAATATGTTAAAAAAAATCCTTCCTTTATATAAGTCATATACACGTACGTTTCTCTAGGTTAAAGAACCCTGATGAACTGTGTTATTCAGTACTTATTACTGACAGACGTAACTTGTACAGAGCTTCCAGTGCAATTACAAAACCATTGCTGTGAATTAAGATACATGAAATAACAGCCAAGACACTGTTTAGGTGACACTGGCCATGACTGCGTTGTACGTCTGTCCAGGGGTGGTTCTGCTAGGCAGTTATGGATTGGTTATTTGTGCTTTGAAGAAAGTATTAATTGTTGCAACTTACCAACCGGTCCTCCTTTTCGGCTCTGGGCAGCAGGGTGTGAACCTCCCACCCACAAGCCCTTCTTTATTCCATATTCTTCCATTTATTTTGCTCCTCCTGGTTGCTGTCTTCACCTCCTTAATTATTCTACTCTTCTTTTACCTATCTTTTCCTTCTCTCCTCCTTTTTTATGTTGTGGTGTGTTCTTTTGCATTTATTGTCACAATCGCGGAAGGTACCCTGACCAGCACCTGGATTAATTGGGAGAGGGGGTTTCTGCCATGGTAATCGAGCAGGAATCGAACTCTGATAAATAATATTGCCCAGTTAAAGGGACACTATAGTCACCAGAACAACTACAGCTTATTGAATTTGTTCTGGTGAGTAGAATCATTACCTTCAGGCTTTTTGCTGTAAACACTGTCTTTTCAGAGAAAATGCAGTGTTTACATTACAGCCTAGGGATAACTTCACTGGCCATTCCTCAGATGGCTACTAGAGGTGCTTCCTGGGGCAGTGCTGCACATGGTGGTTTTAACACTGTAGGATCAGGAATACATGTTTGTGTTCCTTTAATGGCGGTTCTTTGAATGTTAAATAACCTTGTGGCCAAGCTCTTTCCCCTTATATTCGGTGGGATGTTTTTATTTCAAGGTGGGGGAGGGTTTGGGTGGGTTATTTGGTTGTTGCCAAGTATGCTTTGCCAGTTAAGAAGTCTGTTTTGTGTTGTTTTGTTTTTCACATTGTATAGTCAACTAGAACATTACTTAACACACTTATCGCTCTGTGCTTAGCCTCCTTGTCGACGCATACCCTGATGTGCTGCGACTGTTGTACTCCTCACCTCAATAATCGGTTCCTTAATACTTACTGGCTGAAGGACCCAAAATTGGCACTTCCTGAAAAGGAACAGTTCCAGTTTAATTCTGTGGCCTTATTGTTTGTCGACCGGAAGTCCCGTAGATAAAGATAGAGTTTGATGATGGAGGCAGAAACCCTCTGCCACTGTGAGAATACCCCATGGTGTCATTTCTGTCCCATATTGTGACCTCTTATTGCTAACACCTAGCACTCTGTTTTTACCCTCGTGGCCTGCAGGTGCCTGATTACCGGATAAAAGATGCAGAGTGCTCTAGCCAGATGAATTGTTTGTTTGACCTGACAAATAACTTTTATTTTCCAGCCGAATAAATATGGATGCAGTCTTGTTGCATGAGTTTCACACAATGGGTCTATTACTGTGGATACGTCTAGAATTGTTCTCATATTATATAGAGCCGTCCAGACACCAAGCGTCTCCATTAAGGCTGTGATTTGCGTTGCCTGTTCTAGCGATATGTAACACGCTAATTAGACTCTCCTTAAACCAGACGACCACTGTTTAAAAGAAGCATTTTTAATTTGCAGACTTAATGACTGTATTATAATAAATGACTAGGGGCTACAAAAAGAAAGGAAATATGGGAAAATAAAAGAAAGCCCTTCTCATATTGCACCAGAGATCTTGGAGTAGCAGCGACAGAATAAAAAAATAAAAAAAACTCTCATTATGTGACCTTTTCCTGGGATAAAAAGCTGTTTCATAAACAATTTCCTTTTGTTCTTTGCTTAAGCTATTACTCCGAATGAAGCCCCCGATTAATCTAAGTAAATGCATCATTAAGGTTGTAATCCATGTCCTTCTGTCAGTGTCTGTTTTAATTAAACAAGAGACGCTGGCGTGGAGATATCACACACCAAGCTGTGATTGCAGATTGAGGCCTTTTTTTGATAAAGAGAAGATTATTTGATGCCGTGTCATAATAGTTTAACTGTGAAAAAGGGTCTTTTCAAAGTTTTTTTTGTGCTTTATATTAAATGTATCTTCATAATGTATGATTTAATATCGCTAATCATCCAGGGATCCATCAGGTTTACTTCTTGATAGACGTCCTTAAAAGCATCATTTTAAGTGCATGTGTTGCAAAGTCAATATTTCCAGGCACTTTGCATTGATTCAGACTCATCTCTGGTTGTAAACGTAGAAAACGTTAATTCGGTGGAAATTGGGGAAATTAAAGGGACACTCCAGTCACCCAGACCACTTCTGCCCATTGGAGTGGTCTGGGTGCCAACTCCCATCACCCTTAACCCTGCAAGTGTAATTATTACATACAAACATACAGAGACATACATACATACATACAAACATGGATACAAAGACATACATACATACATAGAGACATACATTCATACAGAGACATACATACATACAGAGACATACATACAAAGACATTCACAATGACCTAATTACACTGGTTAAATCTTGTCCCTGGGGTGCATGCTGTCCGACTCTGTGGAGTCCCGTCTTACAGCCCAGCCCCATCACTGGGCGCCAGCCGCTCTGTGTGGTACACAGGGAGCAGGGATATGATGTCATTCATATCCCCGCCCCCTCCACACATCCTGCAGCAGACACCAGGGTAGGGGGTGGGCGGGCAGAGGCTGGGCACTGCTAGCCGAAAGATCAGGGATTCCCTCGGCCACGCCACAAGTACTAACTGGCTGGAGGGGAGCGCAGTACGCTTCCCTCCTTCCGGTCAGCCTGAAGTTGTGCCCCCAGGGCCGGTGCGCCCTAAGGCAGCCGCCTTATGGTAGTGCCAGCCCTGCACACAATGCACAGCTCACACACTACACCCACCACACACTGAACCTTTCACATACACTGCACCCCTCATACATTGCACCACTCACGCACACCACTGCTCCTATGCCCTACTACAGCCCCATATCCCAGGTAAGTTGTCAAACTGTTCTTAAACGGTTTGACTACTAACTCTGGGAGGGGGTCCTGGCACTCCTGGTACCATAACCACTACACAAACCTGTAGTGGTATTTGCCTGCATTATTTCTTTAAATAATCTACAAGTGCCCCTTCCGAGATCAGGCTCTGGATCCGCCCCTGCGTGCAGGGAGGTGTGACTAGGGCTGCATAAACAAAGTGATTTAATTCCTAAATGGCAGAAAATTGGTCTCATATGGTTTAAATGTATTAAATAATATTTAAATATATTCCTTTAAAATATATCCTATACCCTATCCAAATCTTCCATGGGTCATGTTTCTGGAGTAATAAGGCTGAGACACATAAACAGTAAAATAAACGGAATATCATCTCCCTCCCATTTATTTACTTGAAGTAATTAAAAGAGAAAGTTAGCAACACAGAGATTGCTAATTAATTTATCCTTATGAGATGAAGATAAATGGAGCAGAGCATGAACTGATATCAGCAAAGGATCACACTTTTTTTTTTACTGCCACTTTTATTTCTATATTATTATTTTTCTGAACTGCGTTTTGGAGAAGTGTTTTATGTAGTGTGTATAATTTGAAATTCATTAATCGCTTTACATGAAAGTGGACGGACAGATCGCTGAACTGGAATGTTAAATTATGTTTTTGGTTTTTTTTATCATTTCCACAAAAGAATCTAATGTCATTGGCAGAAATTATCTTAAAACTTTTTGGACCCTGGGGCACTTAAAATATGTTTGCTGGAATTCTATCAATGAATTCAAGATTATACTAAATATTGCAATTTAGTGTTAGTGAATAACCTCTATATATCTGAGCTCCTTTGTGTCTATTTGATTAAACGTCAGCCGAGCTTTAGATCATCTCCTACAAGGAAATTAGCTTATTCACTAAACTGGTCCATTAATATCTAATTTAACAAATTAAGATACAAATAAATGAGTTAGAAAAGATCTGCAAACTTGGATGTTTTTTCCCCCACTTTGCTGTTTTTTCCGTAAATGTTGAAAGAAAGCTGATAAATGCGAATGGCTCAGATTAGCGAATAAGTCCCTTGTAGCGGGCCTGCTAGCAACCCGGCTGGCTGCCACGTCATTCCCTAAGGGAGTCAGTTAAAATACAGAAACACCCATTTCCCACCCAGTAACCTGGGAGTACAACAACAACTTTATTGGCCACACTCGGCTTTATACTTTGGGGGTGGATGACACATAAAGACAATGTCCCCACCAGGCACGGTTTCCCAACTCTGGTGACAAGGGGGTCTTCATCCCATGAGCCTCCGTACCTGGGAGTCCCAGCGCGGGAAAGCTTCCCGCCTCTTTGACTCCCAGCTCCAGAAAGCCCGCCAAACCGCCATTGTCCCCAAAGAGTGTCCCCACTGATCTCAGGGACCCCCAGAATGGTGACCACCATAAACAGCCTCCGTTCGCAGGGTCCCTGGGTGAAACCAGGCAAGGGAAGTGTCTCCTTTCAGGGAACGCTCATTAATTACTTCCTTTGCGGTTTCACACTTATGTTGCAAGTTGCCAACCTTCTAATTGATTGGTGCGAACATGCCAAGGGGCACCGGGGAGGTCGTAAAAAATCCACGAATGCTCCCTCTGGATGGCGTTCGTATAATGAATGGGCCGCCACCCAGGGGAGGCAAGTGCCGGAGCTTCCCTTGCGGTTTGTGGTTTTGACAACTCATTATGAGGTGCGAACGTTCTAAACTCACATTCTAAATGATTTGTCGGGGTGGTCCCCGTTTGGGAGGTGAATGCATTCCCTTCGTGTAGGACCTCCCTAATGGTGAGCAGGCATATTCATACAAAAATAACGGGGAAACACACAGAGGATAATACAGCAATTCACCAACAGGCAGCGGTCCTCACACAGTCCTAATTTACATGTTGCTTGCACTGTTGCTTCATTTATATTGTAAAATGCAATGAGTAATGGTTTCCTTGTTGGACAAATCACATTTGAATTAATTCAGGCCTAAAAAGCTTTACTTTTCTTTGCCTTCACTGCCATACCCATTGTACAGCGCTAAGGAATTTGATGGCGCTATATAAATAATAAAATAATAATAATAATTAGTACAAAACTCCCTGTTCACTTATAGCGTTAAACACTGCTGGCCCTGAGCCTCATGGGAAATGAAGTCCACTAACGCTTGCAGTGATTGAAGCCTGCTTACATGGTTTACATACACAGTACCCTGTTGTCGCCTTGGAAGCAGCATTGTCTACTATTGAAAGAAATTCCTAATGTCATTGTTTAAATCTGGCACAGTTTGACCTTTTATCGAGGATTCTGGCTACTTATGGCCAGAACTGGAACCACACGCTACGCACTGGCCTTTTCACATAGCATTTACATGCCCACCGTGAGCAGGAACGAATTCTAACCTAAAGACAATTCACTCAATGGGATGTGTGAATATTTAGACAATCCTCTGCTTTATTACCTCCGCAACAAAATTACCAACTCTATCAAGAGCTTAAAAGAGAACAGGCCATAGAAGTTAGCACAAACCCATCATTATGGCTCTCACTCGCATCTCTTTTTTATTTTTCAAGTTCACAACAATAGGTTGTTGATTTAATGGACACATCTAGAACAATTAAGTTCTCTGTTTAGCATTGGTGCAGGATTTTGAATGCCTTCCCTTATAATGGGCTCATTATTGTCTTCCTGAAATCTGGGCCTCAGGAGGAGGAATGCTTGAAGGAGGTACGTCATTATTTTGCAAATTTCGATTAGCTCATCACGTTTTCTGCGCTGTGAAATTCGTAGCTAATTAGGGCAGGCGGTTAGTCTACCAGAGCTGGGTTTATGGGTTAAAAGGTAGCACTTCTGATAGGCTGGTTGTGCTAAGTGGTTACAGAGGGGGATTAGGGACAGTTTCCCTAGTAACGCTAACTTGCATCTGTGCAGTGACAATGTACTTGTGCGTCTCCCCCACTTTGGGGTACGAAATTAGTTTTGTTTTGGACAGACAGGGTCTCTTTATGAATTGCTGGAATCCAGCCGAACTCCCTGTGTTTGTAGTATTGAGGAGGGGTCCGTTGGGGATGTCGAAGATGAAAAGGTCACACCGAGATAAAGGACACTATCGTTTATTGTCTAACGTAACAATAGGGTATTGTTTTCTTCTATTATACAGGGCCAAGCATTGGGTCATTCAGTGAAACAAATACTGGGGCTTTAATCAGGTGAAAGAGGAGACAGATTTAATGTACTGCATACAGAACAAAGAATAACTATAACTAGGACACTCGCAGTAAACCTGAAGACATGCTTCATAATGGATTCATCTCTGAACTTTGCTTTCTGTAACGTGTGCCTAAGGATAGAACGAAAGTTTGCAACAAGTCACATCTTTGTAATAAACGTGATTTTATATAACAGAAACAAGTGCATTAAACAAAACTAGATTGTTTGTGTTCATTGTAAAGGAAAAGTCCTGATATGTTGCTAGTAGACTTGAAACTCAATAAAGTCCACAGCTTAATGTACTATTACAGCTTATTCTACAATTACAGCTTATTTTACTATTACAGCTCAGTGTATGATTATATCTCATTATATTATTACAGCTCAGTGTATTATTACAGCTTATTTTATGAATACAGCTTATTGTTTACCAGACTTTATATATACGACCCATAGAACTCACAGCCTGTTCTGTAAATCGGGGCCTTCCACCTTTTCCCCTAACAAAATAAAGATTTTACATGCTTCATTTGTCAAATGCATTATTGTAAATAATAGGCCAAGCCTCACATTAACCCTTACAGTGCCAGGCTTATCTGCAGTATATTGTTCTCCAGAGCTATACATTGTGCATATATTAATAAATAAATATATGAATGCATACATACAGCATATATAAAGAGAATGAGAAAATTACTGTGAGTTTATAAAGCGCCAACAAATTCCGTAGCTCTGTACAATAGATGGACTAACAGACGAGTATTTGTAACTTGACGAGTTGGACGCACAGAAATATAGGGTGTTGAGAGCCCTACTCAAACCAGCTTGCATTCTAGAAGGAATGGGTTAAAGTGACACAAAAGGTAAGGGTAGGATGTACTTCATTGGAAGACACAGTTGCAGGAGAGAAAGCAAGGTGGGCTACCAAGGTGCGGGGAGGGAAACCTATTAACAGTTGAATTGATATTTCCTTAAGAAGTGAGATTTTAATGATTGTTTAAAGGAACTGAGACTGCCTTGAAGGTGAGAATCAGAGGTGAGAGTACAGACAGAGGATTGACGCAGATCTTTGGCAGAAATACTTGTGTATTAGTGAGGATAGGTAGGTAAGAGCAGCATTAGCAGAGATCTGCAAGCAAGCATCATAATTTCAGATGTAGCCCTAAATCTTACAGGAAGCCAGTGTAGGACTGACAGAGAGAGGAGGCATGGGAGGTGCACGCGGACAGGAAGATGAGTATTGCTATCGCATTCATTATAGACTAACGGAGCAAGTTAGGAACACATAAGACCTCACTGAGAAGTGGATTGCAGTAGTCAAGGTGAGAGGTGATAGTGGCATGGACCAGCACCTCAGGGTAGGATGCGAGCTATGTTTTTGAGATGAAAGCGTCAGGATTTGGTAAGTGACTGGACATGAGAAGTGAAGGAGATTAATTGACTTGGAGGGAGACAGACACGGGAGTAGAAACACTTTAGAAGAAAGAGAAGCTCTGTTTTTGACAGGTTAAGTTTAAGAAAATTAGCAGGCATTCAGTAGGAAATGGCAGAGAGGCAGAGTTAGGATTTTCATGTCATCCACGTATTATTATTATTGCCATTTATATTGTGCCAACAGATTCCACTTTGCAATATTACGAGAGGGGGGATTTAACTATAAATAGGACAATTACAAGAAAACTTACAGGAATGATAGGTTGAAGAGGACCCTGCTCAAACGAGCTTTCAGTCTATAGGATAGAAGTGATATTGGAAGCCAAAGGAGCTGATGAGTTTATTAAGGGAGGCAGTATAGATTGGGAACAGTAAGGGAACATGGACAGAACCTTGAGGAACACTGACAGGAATGGTATAGAAAATGGGAAATATGTGCTCACTACAAGAATATAAAGGGGGGCAGCAGTAAATCCGTGAGGATTCCCTAAACCTTGTAGACTACTGTACTTTTACTAACACAATTGTGGTACACTTTCATACCCCTTTTGGGTGTGGTTTATCACTCTGTTAAGCCATTTACTGACAGAAGTGGGATGCAGGGAAGCAGAAGAGCCAGAAAAAGAAAAACTGAAAGAGCGCTGGGAGAGATAGCAGGAGCACCAAGAGAGAGCAGAGTCTCGTACACCAAGATCACAGAGGATTAGAAGAAATTGTTGATGATCAACAGTATCAAAAGCAGCAGGAATGTCAAGGAGAATTAGAAAAGAGTGGTGATCACTGGATTTAGCAGCAATAAAATCATTAGATACTTTGCTCAGGACCGCAGACAAACAGACAGACAGACAGATAGATAGATAGACAGACAGACAGATGTTACATTCAGTATATTTCTTAATTATTAAGAAATATTTTCTTTGACACAAAGCTGAATGCTGTATTGAAATGAATAAATTGGTGTCATTTAAGTCTATGTTTGCTTTAATTATCATCTGATTTTCCTCCACATAATGCTGTGTACAGAATAACTATTATTATGGCTGAATAGTTACTAATTTGTTTATGCGATCCTGCGGTTAGAACTTTTAATATGTACGAGTACAATCCCTACGCACAAAGCAAGGAAAAACACTTTTTGATATCCCTGGCTGAAATTATTTAGATGCACATTGGACCGCTAACGAGGACAAATTAGAAGGCAATTTATAACTTGTGAATCCCCCCCTGCTGTCTGGCATGGATTTGTTATCATTTGCCCAATAGATCAAACTGTGGGCAAAGTAGTGTAATGGGAATTAACATCGGATGGTTCACTCCTCATCAGTTTCATGACTTCTATTCGGTTTTGTGGAGGCTGGATAATTTGTGTTTTGTAGAGCCGTATTTATAATGATTAAAACTTCACACATTGATCTCTCTCACCCCTTAGCAGAGAGAAGGGTAACACATTCATTTTTTACTTGGCTCTCCCATTGGGGTTATGTACAGGTTTATAGTGGCCACCAGTATAGCCCGCGCTAAATGCAGCTTTTATCTGGTAGGTAGCTCAGATTATTGTCTATTTAGTAACTGCTGACCTTGGCACTGCACATGGTTTGGAAATACATTTCCCATGATCCCCAGCCAGGATTTGAATTATAGCTGAATTAAAAAGGAGCCAGTCAGTATACAGATTAGATTTTAACTGGTCGGTTCACATTTTATGTCCATCTCTGTCTCTCCTATAATAATATTAATTAAAACAATAGATGTCCATCCAGTGTGAACGTATACTGAGTGATACATCCCTTGCTGGGTGTGAAGAGGGTCTGTTTCTATAATATCTACTGCCTGCCTTTTATAAATGTGCAGAATGCACTCCCTAGAGTGTCCCCTCCGTCGTGCCCCTCCTCCCCCTGTGGTGCAGAAGGGGCTACCCCTCGGCACTGGTTCAAGCTCCACTTTTGTTCCTCCCCTGCCGTCATCAGCAGATGGGGGAAACAATGTCCATGTGCGGCAATGGCTACGCTTGCATTAATATTTCACTCATAGCAGTGTATAATGCTTTACTATTAGGTTTTACATAATGCTGGATGTCCTCATCCATAGTGACCTGGATATAAAAAACTGAAATAATTAGAACTGCAGGGTTAAGGGACCTGGCACTATGCACCCAGACCACTTTAATGAGCTGAAGTGCTTTGAGTGCCTGTCGTGTCCCTTTAACAACTCAAAAACTGATTGATATGGACCATGCGTGGCACCCAGAGCCTGGTGGTAATTATGGCATTACACTGTCCCTTTATATTAAAACATCTCTGAAATGTAACTTGTGGAACCAGAAGTCCCTGTCCTGATAAATGATCGATTATTAGTTTATAAATTAATATTATTTCACAGGATGAGAGTTTAGCAATAAATCGATTCTCTGCTTTACAGCTTGTTTATTGACCAACATCTCTGCTCGGTAATTCTTTTCTAAAACTCTTTATATTTTTGATTCCACCTGTGTTCAAGAAGTAATGGGCATTTTTGCCGCAGAGACTGCACTGCTTGATAACAGATTGACTGCATGGAATTTTAAAACTGGTCTTCCAGCTGAAGTGGTAGAGGTTAACACAGTAAAGGAGTTTAAGCATGCGTGGGATAGGCATAAGGCTATCCTAACTATAAGATAAGGCCAGGGACTAATGAAAGTATTTAGAAAATTGGGCAGACTAGATGGGCCGAATGGTTCTTATCTGCCGTCACATTCTATGTTTCTTTCTGAGAGGGTAGTGGATGCATGGAATAGCCTTCCAGGTTTAAGACAAATGACATCATTAGTATGACGTGAATCATATCTTTTGCTAAGGCTTCTCTCTGCCGTAATACTGTATCAACACAAACATCTGAAGGGGTTAACCAGTTCCAAATTACAAATTAACCACTCACAGGGTTGATCATTAACCCCGTGCAAGTAACAATATTCCAGCTAGTGTCAGTGCCTGCTTCTAGAATTCTAGAATTAGTATCTGCAGAGTTGTGTCCTTTCGGTCTGCAGCAACAAGATGACTGGACCAGGTACGTGAACGCATGTTCCACGCTTATGCTTATAGAACCGCCTGTCAATAACCCCAGAGAGAGCTGTCAGTCAACTCATACTGATATTAATGTGACTCCTTGTGTTCACTAAAGGGCTAATCTTTCTTCCAAATCACCTTTTTTACCCTGAATTTTGCAAGTTGCTTTGCGCTGCACTTCCGGGCTGCTGCCTCAAACTGTGTAAATGTGTATACTTGTTTACAGATTTTTTGTGCACCCTTGAACTTGATGCATTTCAGTGTGCACTATGCCTCCGTTTGTAATTACGCTGTGATAGGTAAAAGGTATTGTACAAATAAAAAATTTAAAAATCCCTTCACTGCATGGAGAACCCAGTATGTTGTATTCTAGTGACAGAACTAATTAGAAAGATTTATAAAGATATAAAAACAGCGGCCCCAACATCAACAGTGTTTTGGACTGCAATGTCTGTCTGGGTTTGTTAGGAGTTGTAGTTTGAATGTGAGGAATAAGGACTGTTCCTGTTATTGCTACTCTGTGCGATGTGTAGTTTACAAGCGGAGGCGTCATGATATAAAGCCTAAGATGAGATCCATAGATATGGAATATGTACATGCAAAAAAAGGATTACATTAATATTAAAGAGCGGTTTTGATTTGTGCTTTGCAGTTAAAATGTAATCCTTTATGGAAAGTTTAGCAAAATATTAGCTTTTTTCCATTTTAATTAGGTTGGATTGTTAGATTTGAAGGTACGTTATTACACCTATTTATTACCTGCCAGGGCAGCTGTACCATATACATCACGTGTACACATTGTATATATAACGAGGAATATTATGAAGCATTACTTTATTATATGTATGGTGCAAAAAAAAAATTCTCCAATTACTTTTTCACTTTTGATCACATCTTAGGATAGAATAACTGCTTTTTCTATGTTACGTTTGTCTTAATCTGGGCTATTTTATATTGTCTATATTCTATCGCAATTCACTGTTCCTAATCCCTAAGACTGGATGAAAACAAAGTTATTGATTCATCCATCGATACTATACTGTATCATATAAATGCATTTATAGAATGGCGCCCATTTTCCATAGAATTCTTCATCCAGGCCACTGAAGAAGAAATAATTTATCAACATTTTTCTATGCTTTAAAACGATCATGATGTTTATGAAGAATTTACTCCGTGACCATTATGAAGTGTGACCTGACCTTGTGGTACTTGTGAGTTTGTGGTTTGGAGTACAGCAGTGGATTGCTCGTTGAGTTTTCGGAGATTGTTACTAACTTTTGTTACTAACTTTCCTCACTGCCTGGGCTGCACTCAGTACTGTACTCACTGTGCTGTGCAGGTCATGTTATCAGATTGCCACATAAAACGATTGTAGTTAGCTGTTTATCTTGTACCGATAGAACAAACATCCCACTAAAACAAAAAACAAATCTTCATGAAAGACAAGCTGAGCTGAATAACGTGGTGCAATTTGTGCTCTATATTGATAAATGAAATGACCAGCTGTTTAACGCCTATAGATAGATTGATAAAGTTACTAAAATTGGACTTGTCTGTGTTTAGGAAGTGGCCATTCTCGTCATGCATGCGCTGAGTTTTATGTAAACTGTGTGTGTCAGGCTCTGAGATGGGAGACACAAACCATTGAGTTGGGTAATGGTAAGATCACTATGTAAGCTCTAGATTTTGCTAAATACTAGAACTACACAATTCGCAACATTTTTGTTTTTGGTGAGAAATCATTTTCAGGCTTATTTGCTAAAGTGAGAATGTAAAGTGAATTCAAACTGAATTTCAAATTTATGGCCAGAGTAGCCAAACTGAATGATATTTGACTTAGATTATTTTAACAGTTTGACTATTTTGGCCTTAAATATATTTACTGTGATTGTCTGTTCTTCTATAATTTTATGTTTTCTCAGTTATTGATAACAAAGTAAGTTGCCAGAGGTCAGGGGGTGGTTAGAAGTTGCCTTGCTCCGACTGGTTATTACACAGTTAGAACCCTCCGTGTTCTTCCCGGTTATTGCTTCCTGTCCCTTAACACTCATTGTTCCACGAATAACTCAAAGAACGTGTAAGGCATTGCAGGAACACAATCTACTTATTAAAATCACTCTTATTGGACAGAAAAAGGCATTACGGTTGGTTAGTGCATTGCCTGATTAGATCGTTTTAGCCATTTGTTAAGTTTGTTTTTCCAGTCTAAATTTAAATAATAAACTTTGCGAGCTTCATATACATGTTCCACAAGCATTATCAGATAAATGTGAAATATATTCGTCTGCACCGAATGCTTTCTTGAAATAATTATGAGTTAGGAGTAAAATTAGGAAGTGTCTGTGTAACACAGTATTAATTTGCGTAACACCACTAAATTGTCTGTTATTATTAAATCAAGTGATGTTTCCCTTAATTTACTATATATTCCTGCACTGGCAAAAAAAAAAAGTGGAGTTATATTGAATTTAAATATTCATTTACATGAACTGAATTTGCAGCAAATTTTCAGAAAAAAAATATAAATGTATAATTTCTGCTTTAAAAAAAAGGCAATTTTTTTTGTGTTTTAATTTAAGTATCTTTTCACAAATAGAAATGTATTCCAGACTCTTCCAGATTTATCTTGGTGGGAGATAATTTAACGTGTTAATGAATGCATCAACTGCAATAAAAGTGCCCCAATGTATCTTTGACAATGCAGTCTGTTATCATTACAGAAACCCTCTGTGAAAAACTAAGCACATTTTACAGTTTAGCTTTCGATATTTTAATTGAAAGATTCCCAAACATCAATGTCATGTTACTTCCTGGTCTGTTTAGCTCAGTGGAGCTAAACTGAAAAGGCAGCAATTGCCTAGACTTGAGGACCTGCCTTGTAAAGACTTCTCATTGAGCTGCATTGGGAACTTTGTGATTGGACAGCTACAGAAAGTCAGGGGGCCGTTAGAATGGGAGGGCTTGCAAAGGCTGCAGAAAAGAGATGAAAAAATGCAATAAATGCATGTATGTTTTTATTCTGGGGCTATCTACTAAACAATGATTACTCACTCATGGGAATCAATTATTTCCAGTCCCCAGTGCTAGTAACCAGCAGATTGCACAGACAGAATCCAAACAAATGGTTAATGGTGAGCACTCCTGGGACAACCATTGTCCTGATAAAAGTTTATAATTTGAAACTGAAACGTATATTGTTAAATAGAAGTTAAGGTTTAGTAGATATGTCCCACGAGTGCTGACCATTTGTTTGGATCCTATTTATGTATATATCCTACATATAAATATTTATTTTTTATTTGGTCAGTGGAGCATTCAGATAAAGCTATTTTAAAGTATAAAACTGGTAAATCTTCCATACCTTGGAAGATCCAATTCACAAAAGCACATTTCCATGATGTGTTCTATTCAGTGAAGCAGAAATGTTTTGAACACTAGTAATAATCTTCAAAACAGATATTTGGGAGTTTTCAGAAGTTTTCTCCATGCCACCTGCCAAAGTCATGCTCACCAGATGAACTTGTAATCTTCTCTGTAAGACTCTTTGAATTACGAAGTTGCAATGTTCGGCTTGGGCTCTCCCAGACACATTCAAGAGCGGCCAGTATCCAAATCATCTGTCTACATATCGAGTTTAGCAAAATACAAATACATGATTATGTGCACAGTCACAAATGTTTGGACGTCTATAAAAGTTCAGTGCCAGAAAGATATAAATTCGCAGAGCCCTGTTTTGAATGTTTGTAGAACTCTTCACCTGACGGATCAGCAAGTTTGTTGTTCTTTAAGCTGGTCCGACTGTGGGTGGTTCGGTCAATATGAGCCTCCTGTTGCTTCAGCGTCGACAAACCAAAATCCTGGGGCAAATAATCGTCATGACATTAAAAAATACCATAACCATGGCATGAGCAACTACAAGGATGGCTCAGTTGTGGGCAAGGATGGCCGGATAAGTTGTGTCTGAAAAGCTCTTCTTACAGAATATTATGTAGGCTGTTTCACGAAAAAAATTAATGGATTTGGGAACAGAAAAACAAAATGACTATATGGTCCTACCTTAGCGTATTAGCGACGCGTGTTAAATGTTTGTTTATGAAGCCGAGAGTAGTGTGAAATCAGCTAGAAGCCGATACAATTTCCAAGAAAATAAAAGACCTCGATAAATGTGCTTCTTAATCATGTAACACTAAAAAAACACTGAAAAAAACATGCTTCCATACTCTTCTTAAGAAAATCTGTTAAACACAACAAAATGGTTTCACGCTTTGCAGCCTTGTCTTACAATTAAAGAGCATATTGTTTGGTAGCCCAGAGCCACCCTGCATATGTTTACATTTTGGCAAGGTCTTGTAAGAGGTTTGTTTCTGTAGACTCTGTTTATTACATGGTAACTAAATTAGCTGTATTTATTTATCTTCCTTTAATACTTGAGAAAGGGCTGTTTTTATCTATTTATAGTTAATTTCTTTTGTTTGCTCAATATAACATTATTTGTTTAAATTATACATTGGAGATGTGAAGCTTAGCAAATTCTCTATTGTTTTTTTTAAAATATTTTTTAATGCTGACTATTGGAGTTATAGTATTTATGTAATCTGTAAAGCTATGAAGACAAAGAAGAGGTGCAGTTCAAAACTGATGGGAAGGGCACAAACAGGTAAAAAGTATCGTAGACCAAGAAAAATATTGGTGCAAACAGTAAGCCCTACGGTCTTTAAATGATCAGAGAGTTTCATTGGGATCAGAGATCTTACACCAGTTCATTGCCACATGGTAATCTAGACAGAATAATACGTTTGAAAAAATCTGGGAACACTTATTGGTTTTCCAGAGAAAAGCTGGGTTTATTGATTGATTGATCAAATTTGATGATCTACAGATACTTTGATATTTGTTAGAAAAGCAGCCTGTAATTGAGACAATGGATTTCCACCAGAATTGATTATTGATCATGGCCAGCGTACAGTCTATGGTAGCCCTGTGGCTAAGGATTATGGGAAACATAGATCTTCATAGCTGGAATGGCAGAACATTAGCCATTTTAGTATCGCTTTATCTGTGTGTAGAAAGAGTCACAACAAGTATGTCCCAATGGTGATTATCCAGCTCTTGTTAAGCGTTGACTAGCTGAGAGTCATAGGAGTTGAATTTAAAATGTAGAGTCTCTATGAGAGTCATCAGGGTTTTAGATCTGCGAGTTCTCTAAATTCTGGGAGTATATTCTACACGTCTCCAATAATAATAAAGCTGGAAAGGTTTGAATTGTGGTCATACAGCTGATTTACTACAAGGCTCATACACAATGCTCATCACTCCTTGACGTCTGAGAAGATGGAGCTCGGTGCACAGCGATGTCATCCGCCAATGTTGGCACGTTCAGCACAGATCTTGGCAAATACAATAAGAAAAGAACCGAATGGATGCAAATATTTGCCTCCTATACGCCAATATTTTCAATATTCATGGAAACCAGGAAAAATACATCAGCAGGAGATCCCATTTAATGTGCCAGAGCGATGTTTGAATGCTCTTGCTTGCTCCTTGCCACACCCAGGGCTTGGAACTGCTTGGAGACACAGTGGGTGCTCGGGACAATATGCTATATTGTCAGTTTTTGGCATTACGCAGAATATTGCTTCCTAGCAACTGAGAAATGGTTTGATTCTAGCTAACTAAGTAAGATACCATGATTTCTCGTTTTTTTTTTTTCAAGGAACCTTTGTCTTGTTTTTCAGGGAAATATCTTCCTGTTAAAAGATGAAAATCCTGGAAAATATTTTAGCGTTGCTTTCATGTCCTCTCGGCAATTATTGAGAATTTCCAAAATACTGCTGTCTAATCCTCTGCCCTGCCAAGGTCCACAATAGCAGTGTTTCAGGGATAGTCAGATTTTGGACAGAAAAGGATTTTAATGAAGCACGTGACAGGGCAGCTTCTGCCATCTGGATATACAACTGAAGATCAATTGGTCAATTAGTCTATCGGTAGGCTGGTAGATGGCTTTAAAACTAGATAAACCTTACTCATGTATTGCATGTTGCCTAGGATCTTTAGGATTTAGACTAGAATATTCTTTAAGAACTATCACTTCTTGCACAGCCAGCAGTAAGAACCTTGTAAACTCTGTGGAATCAGTTTGATAGCTATCACTAGCAATCCTCACACAGGCAGCAGGATGGAGATTGTGAGCTCCATCTAATTGGATTGATAACTATCACTAGCACTCCTCGCACATCCAGCAGGATGGACCTTGTGAGCTCCGTGGAATCTGTTTGATAGCTACCACTAGCACTCCTCGCACATCCAGCAGGATGGACCTTGTGAGCTCCGTGGAATCTGTTTGATAGCTATCACTAGCACTCCTCGCACTGCCAGCAGGATGGACCTTGTGAGCTCCGTGGAATCGGTTTGATAGCTATCACTAGCACTCCTCGCACTGCCAGCAGGATGGACCTTGTTGAGCTCAGTGGAATCAGTTTGATAACTACCACTAGCACTCCTCGCACAGCCAGCAGGATGGACCTTGTGAGCTCCGTGGAATCGGTTTGATAGCTATCACTAGCACTCCTCGCACTGCCAGCAGGATGGACCTTGTTGAGCTCAGTGGAATCAGTTTGATAACTACCACTAGCACTCCTCGCACAGCCAGCAGGATGGACCTTGTGAGCTCCGTGGAATCTGTTTGATAGCTATCACTAGCACTCCTCGCACTGCCAGCAGGATGGACCTTGTTGAGCTCAGTGGAATCAGTTTGATAACTACCACTAGCACTCCTCACACGGCCAGCAGGATGAACCTTGTGAGCTCTGTGGAATCGGTTTGATAGCTATCACTAGCACTCCTCGCACTGCCAGCAGGATGGACCTTGTTGAGCTCAGTGGAATCAGTTTGATAACTACCACTTGCACTCCTAGCACAGCCAGCAGGATGGACCTTGTGAGCTCAGTGGAATCGGTTTGATAACTACCACTAGCACTCCTCATACAACCAGCAGGATGGACCTTGTATGAACTCAGAAACAACTTGTACACAACTCATCAAGTAGCTGCAGAGTTCACTTGAAGATACCAGTTACTGGTGAGCTTTTTTTAACTGGATGGCAAGCTGGTAAAGCTTAACCAATATGGTTATGCACTATGACTGGATTGTGTCAGATTTCTGAATCTGTTGCTTCCTAAATCTATGGATGGCGAAACCATCACAAACTGGGCAAAATTACTGACTCCATCCCAGCTATATTTAGTTTTTATCAAAGTTGCAAAATTGTCTTAATCAAGTTCAAATGAATACATCATTGTTTCATATTGTGATGATCTTTTGTTAATCAATATTTTGTAAGTACAAGCTTTTGGGATTTGTTCCCTTTATCAGGTCTACAATATTTCTGAGCCAAATTAAACATATAATCGAAATTGAAGTAGTAATACAGGGATTAAAGGCACAACACGACAGATAAATGCTCAGATCCAGGAATGAAAACACACACATCCATAAAATTCTCAGAGTGAATGAAGATCTCAAACAACTGCCGCAAACAGTTCTGTTTCTTATATCTGATCACTTTCAATTTATTAATTTAAACCTTTAAAATCAGTGGATTTTTTTTTTATGGAAGCTTGTTGCATTTTGGCTGTTGCTACATTCTGTCTCTCGTTTTCTGTCTGAGGGATGTGGTAGTTGTAGTTCTCCGAAAGTGGCACCTTCTCCAAGTCGCAGAGAGCATTTGTCGTGATGCCAGCTCCACTCAGGGCAGAGTATTTCCAGATTGCAGGAGGTGTCGATCCCATGCCACCCAGCCTTATGGCTAAAGCCACGTTGAGAGTATTCCCAAAATACGTTGGGATTACTGCTGGAACACAAATCTGCCACAGCTGCTATATTAACACGTACACTGCTCGCCAACATGACAACATGACTGAGACATCGCATTAACAGCACAGAAATCACCGCACAGCATAGCAAGACCTGCCGTAAACCTCGCCGGCCAGCTTCTGGTTAAACCGGTGTCTAAGCCTTCATAAAACTCACTCTGCTCAGCTTATCGCTATGACCTGCACCTAGAAAAGCCGTATCCGTGCAACAGAAAAATAAATAGTGAAACAATGGACAAAATGCAGGTTAACAAACGCATAAAGAAAGTTATCTTTGTTATAACTTTTTTTTTCATTATCTGAGTGAATTTCATGAACTGAATTTGCAATAATTTTTCTATCATTTAAAGTTGTTGTCATATTTGAAATCATGGGCTTTACTTCCCGCTCACACTGTCAACAGTTGTCTCGATTTGCAGCAAACGTCCGAAGAAAGTGAGCCAGCAGTCAAGTGATGGTGGGTTGTGAGAAGAATAAAAAGTTTAGAGAACAGGGAAGCTAATTGACAGTCAGACTGAGCCTTGGAAGGAAAAGCCTCTAACCTTAACCCCTTAATGACACAACTTCTGGAATAAAAGGGAATCATGACGGAATATTTCCGTCATGTGTCCTTAAGGGGTTAAAATGGGAGCCATTTGGAAAAATAGAACAATTTCTAAAAGATTGTGAGAAAGCTTCAATCTGCCAATATAAGAAACATGACAATCAGTTACTTGCGAGCGGCTAGTAAGCAACTAAGCATCTTGCGCTCTAGTATTTGGTAAATACCCAGAGGAAATTGTCAACTTTTCCACTGTGAAATTACCGACCTGTCAAATCGGCAATAATGCATTCTAACAGTAATCAGATCTAATTATACTTAGCATCTGCAGCTTTCCAACTTCTGATTCTGCTTTCCTTAGCCCGGAGCATGTTATCTGTTATTCTCAATTGTCACTGTCTGGAGCTGTTGTAGTGTCGCAGCCACATGCTGAGTGCAAATAGCTTTATTTACAGTGTAATGAAGTGCAGTTACAAGTAGCAACAAAGAATATGAGCAGAGGCTTTTGTGTAGTGATGTTACCACTTGCAAACGTATCATATTGTGCATCCTTCACTTAAATGTAAACAGCTACAAGATAATAAGCAGCGTCTGAACTCTGTGCCGTCAGATACACGCTATGTCAGCCTTTAGGGGGTAACTGCGTGTTCCCTGCTCCGTTAAGCATTGCTGGAAATTCTTGTTGGTTTATGTGAAATACTACAAAAGCATTCATTTCGACTTTCTGTTAGTCGTGAAAATTCATCCCAGATCTTGTTTTATAAATTCACAGACGCTATTTGTATTGTTAGTACACTAGAGTTTGTTATCGTTTCATAGACGCATATCTGTGTACAGGAAATTTAACTTTTTGGTTGACCTATTTGTATTTTTGTGAATAGAAATATTTTGTTGATGTAACATTTTACGATTGGAGTATTGATTTTCCGGCCTTCAAGAGACGCTATAGTCACGATAGCAACTTTAGCTTAATGAACCAGATTTAGTGTATAAATCATGCTCCTGCAGTCTCACTGCTCAATTCACTGCCATTTAGGAGTGGCATCACTTGTTTCTGTTTATGCAGCCCTAACCACACGTCCTCTGGCTGTGACTGACACAGCCTGCATGAAAAGAAATGGTTTCACTTTCAATCAAATGTAATTTACTTTAAAAGTTTTTATATCCTACTCTGTAAATAAAACTTTAATTACATTCAGGAGGCTATTGCAAGGTCTAGAATGCAATTAACAGAGCAGAGATAAAAAAAAATTCTAAAGTAAACAATATAGGAAGTGTAAACATTAGATGACTCTTTACAGGAAGTGTTTCAGAATGCTGTGTAAGTCACATGCAAGGAGGTCTGTACAAATGTAGGGATTTGACTCCTAAATAGCATAGTTTTGAGCAGTGAGACTGGAGGGGCATGAGCTACACACCAAAACTGCTTCATTAAGCTAAAGTTGTTTTGGTGAATATAGTGTCCCTTTAATATTCACTTACCTCTCAAATACCTTGCTTCATGTATGAAACGTTAATGATTTGGAAAAATGTCACACACTCTGTGCCCCCGTCATACTGGGTAACTGATTGCTGTGGTGTATCTCTCTAGGAGAGCAATATTCACTAACATGTATTCAGCACTCTGGCACCTGAGTTGTTAAATGTAGTTATTCTATTATCGAAAGAGAATTCTCAGTGTTTCTCTGACGCAGATAAACATTTTATATTTTCCCAATTTCATATTCTTGCATTAAAGCCATTGAGTGGTAGAGAGTTGGGATTAAGGTATTATTCCTATGGCTGATCGAGCGGGTGACATGGCCGCATTGTGTCATCAAGTTCTAAGAAGCAGACTTTAGCTTTTCTCTTCACAAAGTGACCTCTGGAAACCTTCATCCATTAAACACCAGGGTAAGATCTTAATGGAAATGGCCTCTCTGCTTCCTGTAGAGGCCACTTCACATTCCTGATTTACAGGTAAATTATAGATCGGCTTCACAATGGCCTCCTCATTGGCTGTGCTAGCATGACAAAACTGGACTAACAGGCCATTTTCCAAGCATTTTCTGAGACCCAGAACTCTAATTACCTATAATATTAATGTCCAAATCCTGAGGGTGTTGTTTCCGTTAAAGAACATTATTATTTGCGATTTATAGGACGGCGTTTATTTGCCAGTCTTCCTAAGTCTTTGCTTTATTAGAATACACCAAATAGATGGGGTGCTCTGTGCGAATCTAAAATGGCAATCAATTTAATGAGCATCACGTATGTCAGGCTGGCACTAATGGATTGGTATGAAATTAGCTGTCTGCGGTCACTTGCTGAATGTTTGAAATCTCGCTGAATGATGAATGTCTTATTGGTAATCACTGTAATTTATTACTTTGTCAGAAATGTGTATTTTTACCTTGTACAATTCTGATGTCACTCTTTTTTTTCTGTAAGTGTCGAGAGGGGTGGTGAAATATTGAGAAAGAAGTGCTCTGAGCTGTCAACTGTCTGGTGTTTTTGTCGTTTTGTTTCAACGCTTTCTCGGTATGATGTTGCCTCAGTATTTATTGAGGTTCACGGAGGCTGGGCAAGGGGCTACTGACAGAATCAAAGTCAGGTCAGATCAATGGACATATCTCAAACTACACTCCAGGCTCCCGTGTCACAAATAGTAGAATTAAACTACAATACTAAATATACTCCTATTCCACTTCAACGCTCATTTGTATCCCTTTTTCACTCCCATTCAGTAGAGCGGTATCCCTTGTGTACTCCCATTCAGCAGAGCTGTATTTCTTGTGTATTTCCATTCAGTAGAGCTGTATTCCTTGTGTACTTCCATTCGGTAGAGCTGTATTTATTGTATACTCCCATTCACTAGAGTTGTATCCCTTATGTACTTACACTCAGTAGAGCTCTATTCCTTGTGTACTTCCATTCAGTAGGGTTTATGCCCCGTGTACTTCCATTCAATAGAGCTGTATACTTTGTGTACTCCTATTCAGTAGAGCTATACACAATATGTGTTTCTATTCAGTAGAGCTGTATACTGTACACTTACCATGAAACTGCACAAATACTAGAAAAATATAAATGGGAGAGTGTTTAAAGTTGAGCTATTTGAACACAAAATGGGAAATTCTGGAAAGTTTCCAGATCCCGTGTCCTGTTTTGCCAGGTGGTTGCTTAATACACAGACCATCGGGGTGCCAGCCTAGTTACTATATTGTTCTAATACGGAGCCCATTGGAAACCAGTCTTGTTACTATATAGTTCTAATACACAGCCCATCGAAGTGCCAGTCTATTTACTATATTGTTCCAATACATAGCCCATGAAGGTGCCAGTCTGGTTATTATATTGTTCTAATACACAGCCCATTGAAGTGCCAGTCTATTTACTTTATTGTTCCAATACATAGCCCATGAAGGTGCCAGTCTGGTTATTATATTGTTCTAATACACAGCCCATTGAAGTGGCAGTCTATTTACTTTATTGTTCCAATACATAGCCCATGAAGGTGCCAGTCTGTTTATTATATTGTTCTAATACACAGCTCATTGGGTCTCAGTCTCGTTACTATGTTGTTATAATACACCGCCCAACAGTTGCCAGTCTGGTTACTATATTGTTCTAATACACAGCCCAACAGTTGCCAGTCTGGTTACTTTATTTATTTGGCTTTTGATGTCATCACATGATATTACAATGCACAGTTAAACTAATGTATTTTTTACCAAAAAGCCCTTGTAGTGTCAGACATTGGGTGCTGCCTGCTTGATGCTAAAGAGTGGGGACTGAATGTTATTGTGACACTGTGTATGTGTATGGTAGGAGACAAATGCCCCTTCTTTCCGCTTCCCTTTTCCTTCTCTCTGTGTAACCAAATCCATCTTTAATCCATTTTTAACCCCTGCATTGCAGATTGCATATCTGCACTCTGAGAATGTAAAACGCTATGTCTGCGCAATTAGTAATGACAAGCTACAGTATTGTAGTATGTCAGAAAATAGAGTGTATTCCATTTATAGGACATTATTAGATATATCTCCAGGGACTGGGAGGGGGTGGTGACTGAGTGATACATTGTGTTTATGGTAGAGAGTGATTTGCGAATGATATTGTAGAATTCATTCGATCTTTACTAACAGCTAGCACCGCGATCGACAAGTCAAAGAGCTTTGCTATGATCAGATATCCTCAGCACAAAATTGTCTATTTTTGCACAAAGCACATTCTTTCTTATTCTCCATTAGTGATCCATTATATAATCCTGATACTGGGTTAAATAATGTATTCATACCCTTTCAGCACACAGGGGGTTACTTTGTCCATCAAAGGTGAATTTGTATGTGTGTATTTATACAGAATGCACAACACACGCTTTACCTGGATGTTTTCGAAAATAGATAAATTAACTTTAAAAATATCAGTTTCTCCGATTTTAGGCATCTATCTTTGATGGTGTTTCACTACTTATCAAACGTTTGAATGTTTGAAGGTTGGCAGCCGGCAAACCGCCAATTTACTAGAGACCCAAGAAAGGGAAATCGTTTTTTTTCCTTTAGCTATTTGTTCTTTTTTTAAGTCAAAACAATTTGATCTTTAAAACAAATAAGCAGCAACTGAAAGTGTGAAATATTTTGTAGAACTCTGCAATGCACAGGATGCGGCATGACACAATGTATCTGTTGCATCAACAATTAGAAAATATAAAAATATCATATATGTTTAACAAATTAAAGGGAAACTGTCACTTTTCTGGAATTGACACAATTGAATAAAATATTGAAAATCCCCTAGAACTCTTGTTTACCTTTTTTTTTCATAAAACGCTCTTTTTTCTTTTAAACGGACATTATAATCACCAGAACAACTACAGTTTATTGAAAGGAATCATTCTCTTCAGGCTTTTTGCAGTTAACACTGTCTTTTCAGAGAAAATGCAATGTTTACATTAAAGCCTAGTGATAACTCCACTAGCCACTCCTTAGATGGCTGCTAGAGGTGCTTCCTGGGGCAGTGCTGTATAGTGTGCAGCACTGCCATTCAGTGTCTCCACCCACTGCATGCAGACACTGACCTTTCCTCATAAAGATACATTGATTTAATGTATCTCTATGAGGAGATGCTGATTGGCCAGGGCTGTGTTTAAATTGTGCTGGCTCTGCCCCTAATCTACCTCATTGACAGTCTCAGAGAATCCTATGGGACAGCATTGTGATTGGCTAACAGAATCACTTCTAATGGTGTTTGCCAAGCAGGCAGATCATGGGAGAGGCAGCAGCTGCAGACCTGAATATAAGTAAGACTTTACTATATTTAGGGAGGAAAGGGGACAAGGGGACTAGATGATGGTTTTAACACTTTAGGGTAAGGAATACATGTTTGTGTTCCTGACTTTATAGTGTTCCTTTAAATTAATATTAAAGAGTTAGCAACTGACATCATAATCAGTTCAGACAAGACACAGCCAGGGCACACAATGCAAATGAAGAGGAGAAATAGAAACATAAAAACAATCAAGGCTATTCACAGTGAATTTCAAGTTATTCACAAAACTAAAAATTCAAAGTTAATTCAAAGTGAAATAAAATGTTAAGGCCCACGTAGTCGAAGTGGAAGCATAACTGATTTAGAGAGATATTTCCTGTTCTTCAACTTGAAATTCACTGTGAATAGCCTTGATTGTTTAATTTCACCTCCTCTCTGTGTGCTCTCTCTATGCTGACTGACAGGTGTAAAGGGCGGGGCTTACAACAATGTCTAACAGGGAGCTAAGATGGAGGTGCCGAGTTACAGGGGAATAGAGGTTTGGTTTTCTACATTTTATTATTTAATAATCGAAATATTTAACAAATACAAGTGTGTATTTGTTAAATCTATTGATTAATAAACATGATATTAAAAATACTGGAAAATGACTGTTCTGTTTTTATGCACATGAATGCTTTTTGGAATTTCCTAATCTCGTCATGACTTGTGTGAGTTTGAAGATACATAGTGCTGCAGGACCCTGTAAAAGTGAATACATTATAATTCTATGATTTTACTCCTAACACTTTCCCCCAAATAGTATGTGTTGGGAAGTGTTAGCTGGTGTATATGCAGGTCAGCTCTGATATCTGGGTGATGCTGAGCTGACAAGCAATTCATCAAGCATGCAGAGCATAGTAGACAAATTTGAAAAGGTATAGTAGCTCTATATGCTCATAGAAAGGAAAATAGAGATTCTGTAACTGGCTGCACTCACAATTAGCTGAGCCCACTGCCTGGCTCCAACGTGGAGAAACCTGGGTGCTCATCCTCTCTAACATTATAACCAGTCACATCTTTACATTCCTGAAACATTTTCCTAAAGCATGTTTTCATAGAGTTGGGAAATGTGTATTGTGTTGTTAGCTGTCGTCCTTATTTCACAAGTTAAATCCTCCCGCTTTAGAATCAGATCTTTGTCCGGCAGTTTCTATTGTGAGCCAATAAGACGCACATTCCTGAGGCTGTGAAAGGAACATCTGTTTCTAAATTCCTACATTTAATACCTAAAGAAGAGGCAGGTCGAAAGATATAACACGTTTTTTCTTTTCTTTTTTTTTTTTTCACATTTAAATATTTGTCTGGCCTTCAAACACTATTTACTCTTTCTATTGACTCTGAGTGTATTTTCTGGCTTACCTTTAACCCCTTGAGAACTAGGAGTATGTGTAACATATTGTTATGCGTGTGGCATTGACGGTTGACGTCAGGGTGAATTTTTTTATCATATATACAAAATAAAAAAACATTCAATGATCACATCTGCAACAAAAGTAAAACATATCCATTAAGTGTAAAGATTAATAGTTCAAATCCCATAACATGCATCTGAGCAACTTGCAGGATTTAACCCCTTCTCAGAAAGCAATTGTGGAAATCCCTTATCACTGTGACATTTTGTACTGAAAGAGTGAAATGAAAGTGAATCATTTACTGTGTAAAAATATAACATTTTGTTTTAACACTAAATGGGAAATATTATTCAAATGTTAAGTACTGTAAGGGGCAAAATACTCAGCTCCAGCCATCGTGAGCTGTTTTTGTGTCGTTGTGGCATTTAAATTCACTATAAGTAAAATTTTTGCTACGAGCCCCTTGGACATGAAACATGACATTAAAAATTTACTAAACTGAGAACTTCCAAGAAAACTCCACATTTTTAAGACCAGAGTTGTGGAACCGTAAACAGTTGGATAATTTTAACAACATTCATTTAAATTTTGCCATTCCATAAAAGTCATTTATTTTTTTTGTGAAAAATCTTAAAAATCCACAGTAAACGAAATAGAAAAAAAAAAAAATCCTGTAAAAAGTTCCACTCTCTATGTAAAGAGCTTGATATTGTCTGTTGCTACGGTGGCTGAGGAAGATCACTACTCCTGTTATGCTCAGCCGAACAGGGCCATTCGGGAGCAGTGTGGAGTCTGTCATATGGAGAGGATTCCTCCCGAACATCTACTGATTTATGGATTTATTAATTTATTTGAGCTGTTATTTGGCTCTTTCGTTTTGGAGTGAAGGTTTGAAGTAACGTGTTACTTGTGTTTTGTGACTCCATTCACATATCATTTACATTATTTTATTATAACACTGCCATTGGCCATCCGATGCTTGGTCCTCCATCTGTCCTTTGACCACATTTCCCAGAACTCCCTGCAAGCTGACAGTAATGTGGTCAAACATCAGACACGTGTGTTCTAGAAGGAATACAGTCATATGAATACATCACTGGCAATCAAAGGGTTAATGAACTGATAGTCTGTTTTTAGGCTTTACACTGTCCTATTAACCCACAACTCACTGCAAGTTGTAATAGTTTGGCTGCTTTGCGTAGGAGAATTCCTTACTTTATGCACTTATCACTGAGTAATGGACATTAGTCACTGCTTTACCAGCGTGTTCCTTGCAGGGTGGATGTTTTCTGATTTCATTTTATTTTTGAGGAATTTCTAATAGGCACAGATGAATTTTTAATACATACCATTATAAAAAGTCAGTCCAAAATATCCACCCTTTCCTAATTTCCTGGTGACTAAAAATAGATTGGCTAGCATAATGTACGAAAATAGCGTTTGGCGAAACCCATACCCAGTCCAGCAATTATCATTCAGGGACATATTGCCTCAAATCATATTTATTTATTCAAAGATTATTGCAGATGTGTCATACATGATGTAATTAATGATGCGACGGTTTAACCCTTTAGATGGATACGTTGAGTTGAAACCTTGAGTTTTTCAAGCATATTCTAAGCATATTTTTTTTAATCTCCAGGGTCAAGATCTTGTTGGACTACAATTCCCAGTATTCTTTGCTCTCCGTCAGTAATGTGATGGTCAAGGATGAGGTTTCCTGTAATATGGGGTTAATGTTTCATGGAATCACATTTTTTAAAGGGACACTCTAAGCACCATCGACACTGGCAATCCTTCTATTTTTATAGCTTATTGTAGTGGTTGTAGTGCTGTGAGTGTGTGTGACCTACAGCGCCCGTGTCTTGACTAGTGCTGAACCCGTGTATTTGCCCACCTTCTGAAAACAGTGTGACAATGACCGGTGCACATCACTGTCAGATCGCAGCCTTCAGTTACTTTATGGGAATTGTATCTCTCAGCATGAAAAGGAGCTGGCCTAGTGATAATGGCTAGATCGAATTTAACACAAGTCATCGTAAAAAGTTTCCAGAAATATTGCGTATTAACATGTAGTTTCATTTCTCAAGAGGCCAGGCCGTACTTAAATATCACTTTAGTTTAAGAAGTTAATGGTGTTTGAGAAGAAATGTTTACACCAGTGGTAAAAGATGGCTTACACATTCTTTAAACCCAGGAGTAAAGTATCCTTTCTGTGCGTGTACTGAGCAGTGGGTGTTCCTAAATTCTGTTCTCCGTGGCCTGTTCTTCCTGAACCCCCAGCATTTTTCCAGTTCTCTCTTTAAACATATATATATATATATATATATATATATATATATATATTAATTGCAATTGTTTCACATTTTTAATAATTTTTAAACAATTAAAATTGCTTTTAAAACTTTTTTTTTTAATTTTAGTACTGGAACTGTCCAGTTTATCCAATCAGATATTGCTCATGGAGAAGCATTGAGGGCACGCAGTGACCCGCCAATCTGATACTTTATAGAATTGCATTGAATCTAGTGCTTCTTTATAGTATTGGCGGCATTTGGCGTTGTCTTGCTGTGTATGATTGCACTGAATGTAAACACAGACATCAAAGAATGTTAGGAGGAAGCTCCCAAAGTTCCTGTCTTTCTGACCGCCATCAGTCTGCTGTTCTCAGCCTGACGTAAACATTGTAATCTATGCACCGTTAATGTGAAATGGTTATGGTGCTTAATGCATCCCTTCAACATTTCAAATATCAGTTTATTTCTTCATATTTTTCAGTAGAAGTTAAACCAGGGAAAGCTTTCAAGCTTTTCTTACATAAAGAATTTACTTTGTTCTAAATTTTGCATATCAGTTATCAACTCACTACAATTCAACATTTAGTTAATAGAATACTCAGAAAACGAGCCCTCCAATTAATTGCACCAGCAACTAGAATTTCTCTATTATATTATCAACATCTATTTTTATGGCAGTTCTTGTTTTTATAGAGATAGACCATGAAAGATTCACAGGTTTTTAATTTAGGGAACTGAAATAAAATATGAGCCTGGCAGCACTGGGGATTGTCAGCCCCTACTGGTGATGCCAGGGCATTAGATATATATTCTGTCAATCAATTGGTTAGGACAATGCGTGCGAGGTGCTGGACGATAACTTTCCGAACAGCGAACAAGGGGTTTTAATAAAATCTCAGTGTTGATTTCCGTGCTAGTTTTTACAGGAATATTTTGTTTTATATTGTATTGTGCTGTTCAGGCCGTGCACGGTATGCCCTTATGCTTTGCTTTAAAAAACAGACATCCCAGCTTGGACGCAAGCTCTGACAGCTCCCTGCGTTTTCTGTCCTTTCCAATTTGGCGAATTATATTCTGAATCGGCAAATTGTTAAATTGTTATGGCTCACAACCCTGACTCAAAGGGTAGTCAATACCGAGGTTGGAAATGCAAACTTCAAGCATCTGTCTTTCTGTATCATTGGGTTCAGATCTGTTTTATTGGGAATTGATTCAGTGCTGAATAGCTCCCTAGTGTCCGATACAGAAAATACAAGCATTGGGTTTGATTTCGAAGTCAATAATTGTTTTTAGATTTCACTTAATATGTTTTATTTTTCTCAGTAAAGATCTTGTGGTCTTCGTGGCTTTAATGTCAGGGATACCTTGACACCATTTTACTGTAAGATGTCAAGCTGTTTTTGCATGGTTTGACAACTTACCTGGGTCCCGCCGTACCCGTGCAGCACCTGCTGTATCAACAAGTCAAACCAGATCTCACGTACGAGCAAATCAGGCCGCTATCCGATGATTCTCAATTGACACTCAGCCAACGACTGTTGTTGTGCTGTGCGGGCCGTAGTGGCCAAGGCGTTTGGAGTGTCCCTTTAAAATCACGCCTGCCTCTTTAAAGCCTAATGAACAAATGTTATTCTTCATTTTTAAGTCACATAAGGTGATTGACAGTTTTAGTATTTTGCTCTCGTCGCCAGCCTATTGACGGAGGAGCATGTTGAAAGTTTGAGTTATAAATTGTGCACCTGCTGGGTAATAAGACGATGTTTGAGAATAGCCGTATTGAGAGATCTGCTTTGAGTATATATGTAGTAATGATATCACGGTGCAATCAGCCCAGAGGTTTTTGGAAACAGTCCATCAGCCCCTTTGGCTTTCTTGGACATTAGCTAAACAAATATATTCTATTTTACCATCGAGTGAATCCCATCTCACGATCTGCTGGCCTCAGTCCCATATTTTTCTGGCGTTTGCTACCCGATGAAGGCTTGGGTGCGTGTAATATTAGAGCCTGTAGCTATTTATTGTCTGCACCTACTGAAATGCCAAGTCGTTTGCTTAAAGATTGTCATGTCTTGCAGCTCTGTCACAGATTCCTACTTTACGTACTTATACTAACCGAATAAATGTTTTTATCTGATTGCCAAATTCCTTGATAAAGCCTTGTATCTCTGAAATCGGGGTGCTCTTTTGGACAGTGTCCAATATATCGTGTCAAGAAGAGTAACTGAAAGTGGACTCAGAATTACCTAATTACTTAACCAAACTATTTATTCGGCAAAGAATTCTAGAAAAAAAAAAGTATTTCACAAATTAAGTAATAAGCACTTGTACGATCTCATCAATATGTATTGTTGAGTTACTGCCATGAAGCTCTATGAAAAAATCAGGCAGACTGCTCATTACTGTGAATTTTATTGCCATGGAGCTCTGTCATACACTAACATACAATGCGCATTTAGGTGAGTTTTATTGCTGCGGAACTCTGTGATAAACGTATACACATTTATTAGGAGTTTAATTTCTGGAGCTCTGTGATATACTCACACACTGTACATTGATGTAAATTGTATTGCTGTGGAGCACAGTAATGCACTCATACATATTGCACTTTATTATGAGTTTTATTCCTGGAGCTCTGTGAACTGAACATTACAGTGAGTTTTTCTGATTTGGAGCTCTGTGATCCACTCATGCATATTGAGTTTTATTGCGGGAGCTCTGTGATACACTTGTGCACATTGCAGTGAGTTTAACTGATGTGGAGCTCTGTGATCTAACAGACAGGGTAAAATTGAAATGACAGCATTGCTGTGCAACAGGGCGTCAGTCATTAATTGTTCGAATGCCCAAGGGTCTGGCATATATTGCAATGAACTAACCCTTTGATTGAGAGAGAGCTGAGAGTATTGTACATTACAAAGCAGTAACCCTTGGAGAACATGATGTGTTAGAGATATACAGCAATGTCTAAACTTTTAGTTGTAAGAGGAAGTGAGCATTGAAATGGAAAGGTTTAACCCTTTATGGGCCCAAAGAGGTGGAAACTCATTCGTATGACTTTAACCAACGTATGCCAGAGAATTTAGAGCACATTGATTGATTAACAATTTTATATTTTAGAAACGAGTAAGCAGTGTTTTACAAAGTGTTAAGCCTCTGAATTCCCCAGAGTTAGAACTGTATTGCAAAACCTTAACTTCTCAAGTGCCAATGAACTGGGAAGTCTTAACCCTTTGAGCAGCAGAAGTGTTTCAATTAATTGGAAATTCTAAACCCTTTGAGCGTTAAAGAGATGAGCAATGTAAAACAGAAAAATAATATGCTAACAGCAAGAAAAAAACATAAATACATAAATGATTAACACCTTGTGTACACATGCCTCCCAATCTATAGACTGTAAGCTCTTTTGAGCAAGGTCCTCCTCAACCTATCGTTCCTGTAAGTTTTCTTGTAATTGTCCTATTTATAGTTAAATCACCCCTCTTAAAATATTGTAAAGCGCTACGGAATCTGTTGGCGCTATATAAATGGCAATAATAATAATAATAACATGCCTCATGGAAAAAGAGGGACACTTTAATTCTAGGGTGTGGGTGTGGCCAGGGACGGGGCTGCTCTGACACATTTTTGTAACTTACTAAAAACATGTTATCCAACTAAAATGTAACTTGTAACAAGAACAATGTATCTTATGTACACAGACCGATTTCTAGACACATTCATTGTAGTTTAAAGACACAATACTAGGAGTGTTATAGCTGTGGAGCTCTGTTATACACTCAGATACACCAATAAAAAAGGGACATTTGGAGAGAAAAGAGAAACAGAGGGACTGTGCCTCCTAAATAAGATTCTGTCCCCTGCTGTCACTGTAAGGCTACATTCCCATAGCCACAAGGGCCGGATGCTCAAAATATTAACGGGTGCTGTCAGGGCTGAGGGGGGTTTACATATAATATGCTATTCTGTGCCTTTTTTCCTCATAATTTGAAACTGTTTAAATGTCTCTGGGAAAACCTGATAGGCTGACTTTTCTCATGCGTTAACTCATTTTAAACGAATAGACTGTATTTCACGTGTATAGTCGATTCTCACCTTTTCATCAGATTTAATATAGGAAGAGACCTCGGAAGCATATTATGACCTTCTACAAAGCACAAAGTGATACTTTGTATAATGAAAAGGAAAGGCCTTTATCTTCCCTGGAACTTAGTGTTGACATAAGAAAGGCCGAACGGATTGACTTCAAACACTATAGAACGTATTAGGCAACGTGGAATAAATCTACACTTTAAATCCATAATCATTCTGCTGGTTAATATTAGTGGTTGACTGGCACACTTCTCACGTCTGTGGGTTTGTGTTTTATAGAAACTGTATAACACAGAAATCGAGGTTTTTGCAGACATAAATCCCCCTGGTTGTCTATAGAAAGAACTCACTATTATTTAGCATCATTAAAGAAGGCCATGGTTAGAAGGCAGCACAATGAAGCTGTTACTTTAGATGGGTGGAACAACCTTAAGTGGGTCTGTGCATGTTTTCCAAATGATGTGCAGGCGCTGTGTCATTTGATCCTTACACTTTATTGGCTTGTGGTCCCTTCTCTGCTTTTCAAAAACATTAACAATTACTGAACTGGCTGCAAAACATATGGTTTAACGTGGCCTTGTCGTGTCTGCAGCCCATGTCAGTCATACGTAGAAAACAATTGGCAAGCATCTGGCAAACATATATACACTCAATCAAGTCTATGTGGAAAGTAATTTCTTATTCAGGAACCACCCTCAATAATGAGGAGAGAGAAATGTAGAGCAGTATTGAGTATGACTTCACGCTAATTGCAGTTAATTACTGGAAGGATGCTGGGGTTCTGTATATAGAGCGATGGTGGCAGAGGGCTAAAAGTGGAGCAATCAGTAGACACATTCCATTGGTTTCCATGGTGAATGTCCCAATTGTAGCCCCAAGCTATGCCTTTATATTTATGTCTTGATTATTACAAAAAGCATCATGATATATCTGGAAGCCACCGAGGTCAAATTCATTTTTATAATAAAAAATAAATAAATAAACGTGTTTCTATATTTTATAAGGGAAAATCCATAATAATTAAAATACACCTTTTGCATTTAGTGGATAGATTAAAAAAAAAAGAGTGGGGTGTAACACAATACTTTTCACTGATACATATTACTCTTTTTTTTAAAAAAAATTACCCTATTTTTTTAATAAATTTTTTTATCAAAGAAAAGGAGGGCGTCCCGTCCGCCTTTAACGACATGTCTGACATGTCATGATTCCCTTTTATTCCAGAAGTTTGGTCCTTAAGGGGTTAAAAAATATCCAGAAATCCTTTTTGTTGATAAAATGTCAAACAAACAAACACACACACACAGAAAAAAACCTAAATGCAAAGAGCAGATAAATAAACAATATTTGATTTGTCTGGGGGATGAGTGCTCTTTGCTTTCTGACCCTGGTGACTATTTTTGGACTGAGAATAAAAATAAGCAGTAGAGACACTTGTAAAGAAAGTAGCGCAGTGTTTGTGGCCGGCCCAGATGTCCGAGCTATAACTATACCGCGACAAGGCTTTTTAAAAAAAAGTTTTTCGTGCCAAGCATGACTTCACCGAGGACCAGTCTGAAGAAATAAAGACATCGATTCCCCAACAATGGCCAATAATGGTTCCTTCCTTTCATATTTCTATTGAGCGATCCCAGTGTCCTTCTCTTTTCCTGTTTCAAACAAAATTAGCTCTTTATTGCAAACAATGCCCAGTCTTTGGCGTTTCATTCAGACTTCCCTTAGAGGCTCTTTCAAGGCATCCACGTTTATTGTGTCTTCTCTTTCCCTGGGCATAGTGTGATCTCCTCTCACTGCCTCTCTGTTTTACGAAACTGGTCGATCTTAACCCTATCATTCCCCCCCAGGAGATGGAGTCGGGAGTTAGTTTAAACCGTGGAATACTTTACACATGGTTTGTTAAATCTTAGTTCTATTGCTGTAAACTGGCTGAGCAGAGAAAGAAAGTAAAAAAAAAAAAAAGAAACCAAAAAAAAAAAAAACCTATCTTTAGAAATGACAGAAAAGATCTGGACTCAATGGAGCTTTGTTTACTGTTTTCCTAAAAGGGGCCTCACTATATTTCATGTGTCAAACTTGCTTTTCTTTCTTTCAACAATGCTTGATTGTTTTCACCAAAAGGAAAAAAAAATCCAGGTTCCATAGACAGGGGGAATTGTGTATTATATTTTCCTGCCAAATTCCAACCTCTGTTTTCCTTCCCTTGAGCTCACAAAGGACTCATAACTTACTGTCAAGTGTGAGGCAAACCACAAAGCCCGACTGTTGCTCAGCAAATAGTCTCTGTTGGATGATGGTTTTCCTGCCTGCCACGATCTCTCCACGGCAGAGGCAGCGGGCACGCCGCGCAGACCAGCCTGGGTGGACGGTGATGCTATTCTCAGGCCTAGGCAAGCTGGCCTTAGGTTTTCATTTTAATTCTATGAGCTGTGTGAATTGAGTTTGCTAAATAGTGAACGCATCTGTTTGGCCTTACAAATGAGAAGTTAGTGAATGGCTTTGGTGACTTATGACTTGACCATTGGAGATGATTAATTCAGTGTGGTTTCCTGACAGAGACTTTGATTCCTTGAGATTTGGGGAGTTGTAAGAGGTGGTATGCCATCAAGCACTGACGTTCTAGCTGGTGTTGTAGGAGAACGCATCACTGAAGAGTGGAAGGACAGCCACTTACTGTGAGTGACACTTATCTTTCGTTCTTTAAAAGTATCTACTGCATCTGTGTCTCTGTCTCATTCTCTGTACTTTAATGTGTTCAACATTCTATCAATCAATCTATCTATCTATCTATCTATCTATCTATCTATCTATTCTATCAATCTATCTATCTATCTATCTATCTATCTATCTATCTATCTATCTATCTATCTGTCTGTCTGTCTGTTTGTCTGTCTGTATCGGTCTGTCTATACCATATTTATCTATATGACTGTTTATATTTCTATCTATACAATATCTATCTATCTATCTATATCTCTGTCTATTTATCTATCTATCTATCATCTATCTATCTATCTATCTATCTATCTATCTGTCTGTCTGTCTGTTTGTCTGTCTGTATAGGTCTGTCTATACCATATTTATCTATATGACTGTTTATATTTCTATCTATACAATATCTATCTATCTATCTATATCTCTGTCTATTTATCTATCTATCTATCATCTATCTATCTATCTATCTATCTATCTATCTATCTATCTGTCTGTCTGTCTGTCTGTCTGTCTGTTTGTCTGTCTGTATCGGTCTGTCTATACCATATTTATCTATTGGGACTGTTTATATTTCTATCTATACAATATCTATCTATCTATCTATCTATATCTCTGTCTATTTATCTATCTATCTATCTATCTATCTATCTATCATCTATCTATCTATCTATCTATCTATCTGTCTGTCTGTTTGTCTGTCTGTATAGGTCTGTCTATACCATATTTATCTATATGACTGTTTATATTTCTATCTATACAATATCTATCTATCTATCTATATCTCTGTCTATTTATCTATCTATCTATCATCTATCTATCTATCTATCTATCTATCTATCTATCTATCTGTCTGTCTGTCTGTTTGTCTGTCTGTATAGGTCTGTCTATACCATATTTATCTATATGACTGTTTATATTTCTATCTATACAATATCTATCTATCTATCTATCTATCTATCTATCTATCTATCTATCTATCTATCTATCTTTCTGTCTGTCTGTATCAGTCTGTCTCTACCATATTTATCCAACTGACTTTATATTTCTATCTATACAATATCTATCTATCTATCTATCTATCTATCTATCTATCTATCTATCTATCTATCTATATATCTATCTATCTATCTGTTTATCTAAATATATATATGTATTTGCTGCTTTTTAACATGATCTGATGTTCAGTTATTGATATCATTTCACTTATTTGATCTAAAAAAATATTTGCAATGTACTATTAAATGTATTTTATGTATATCTTATATATGCTAAATATTTTGTGACCTGATGCAGTTGAGATTATTGCATATAAGCTACTGTGAATGAGATGATTTATATTTAAAAGATTGTAGATGGATAGTAGAAATCAATGTTTGTATTAGAAAGGTCTGTGATTATGTGATAAAATGTAAATACAATGATTTTGTTTCTATGCCAGTTTTAACAGGACAGGACACAATAATTTCTTTTAGTTTTGAAAGAGAAAAAAAACATTTTTTATCACAAAATCTTAAATTCACATCAGGTTTTGACTTGAATTTGCCGTTTTTCCATAGCTGCTATGCATTTGTAACATTATAGTTTGAAGTATTTGAAGGGGAGAGGGGGCTGGTGTGGCTGCGAGCGACTCGATGCAAACTGCCAGGCTTTTATCCAATCCCCCTCCTTGAGCTATATCTGCCCAGCTGACAGATTCCAAATCCACAGCAAATCATAACTTGCTCCGATTTCTCATATTCTAATAAAAGAATTCTGCCAGATCAACAGTTTGATTCTTGTAGGTTGCTTTGTAAGTGAACACGTATGTATCATGCGTGTTGCATTTGTGTTGGGAGCATGTGTCTAACGACAGAAAAAGTTATCTCGCTGATTGAGTGAAATTTTAAACAATGTCAGCATTTAGAGAGCCCCCAGATTGAGCCTTCGTTGCCCTCGCACCTGCTCTGATGGTCCAATTCAGTGAGATGGCATGTGGAATCCATGGAGCCCGCTTGGCTAAAGTTAGCACCTTATAGTCTGTATGATCTCAGTGTAAGTGGGGTGACAGCACTCTGCCTGTTCAAGCTCTGGCATTCGAAGGGTTAACTGTGTGTTTTCGGTATGTTGATCAGGAATGTTGTTTCCGTTTAATAAGCCTAATTAAACCGTTATTGGTTATACCTTATGATTTGAAAAGTCCAAAATAATCCGTGGAGGTGATTGCAGCGCCCAAATCCGATCCATTAAAGTGTCCATTAAATTAACAGTGACTTTTGGTGAGATGAAAGCAGATGAAATTTAGGCTACAACAGCAAAATCTCCTTTTCATCTGAGGTTGCTGTTCAGTTCTGCCATGTTGGTATCCTTTTCGTGAATTGGTACATTGCACTCCAACTCTCTGGATCCAGCGTACCTCATTCTTATATCTGGGGAAAATCATGGCTGTAGAATTGCTGCACTTTTACAACTGTATTGATGTTGTTGGAAGACATGATGTTAACCATTTCTGAAACTGTGACCCAAAATGCTGCAAAAAACAAACACTTTTACATTTACATGATATGTGAATGTTGTGTTGTAGTTTTTATTAAAATAAAACTCTATAGATAAAGGACTTGTCATCGAGGTTGACAGTGCACGCCCATCCATTACCATTTAACTTTTATGGATGAAAAGCGCAGATATTAGGCTTAAGTAATTTTTCAAACTTTTCATTAGATGAGTAAAGGCCGCGCGTGGTGCTTCTACTGTGGGTCTGATTGCGACCTGCAAAGTCCAGGGCTCCTGTAGCGGAGAGAGTGGGAGCGACGCTTGTAATTATTTTGTAGCCGTTTGATTTAGTTGTCTTGTTAAGAGAAAGTAATCACACTCACAGATTACACAACGACATGTTACTAGGAAAAAAAACCACAAGTGATAAACAACGTTACATAGCCACAAGCAAAGCAAACGCTAAAAACACATAGCACGAGGCTGGGTGAGACAGTAACACGATCCCCTACACCTACGCCTTGTGTTTCTGGATTAATAAAACAAAGATTGGTTTTATTTTAAATGGCTGCCTCTTAACCACGTAACGTGAGCATTGACTGCCACGGGCCTGCGGTAGTTTTTACAAAGTGCCCATACCAGGAACTGCATTCCTCTCTCATTGGGTAATGTGGCCCCGTATTAAAATACATGGAGAGATAATTAGCTTCCAGACATTGTTTACAGGATTTCTAACTACTTCCTCAAAATTCTGTTTATTAGTCAGTTAAAAAAAATATTTCAAAAAAATACTCTTAAAAAAAAGAGGAATTTATTTTAGTTTAGCGATTTGTAAAATAAGGTTTAGAAACACAGGAGTTCTCGTGCTTAACCCTATACATGCTATAAATAGGCACAGGGAATTAACCTATGCTATATAGGTTAGCAGCAAATCATGATGGGTCATTGACATATTAAGACCCAGGACTATTTTAATTTAAAACAGAGCATCTGGGATTATTTTAAAATATTGATTCCGGAGCAGTCTCCATGGAAACCAATAGAATGTTCATGATGAATCCTCTACTTTTAGACCATGCACCAGATTAATGACCCCAAATAATTAGCCGGGCCTATCACCACTATGCGCATGGATTGTGTGGCGGGAAATAACCGCTCGAATAATCGCTATATTTCCATTTGTGAGATTTAATAATTCATTTTTAGACATGGAGCCTACTCTAATCTGTGGCAGTTAACTGTCAGCCAGACGTTTTAACCCGTTGAGTGCCTGATGAATTTGCACATCCCTCTGAAGCACCAGGGTTCAGGAAGACATGAAATTCCTCGTCCGTTTGTTACTGTCCCTTGTTTGAAATGTACCTTTGCTTTTTACTCTGAAAGGCTGTATTATGTGATTTTCCCATGTCTTTTAAAGGCGGTTGGTCACATTTCTGTACGTGTGAGATTTTTTTTTTAACAAAGACGCATTATTTATCAGGCGGTAACACAGCAAAACCAAAAGCCAATCAGTGGAATAAACAATATGAACTGTATGAGGAACAGTTTGGGGAATTATTTTGGTGAGGTGTTGGTCTATTTAAATAACATGTTTACTGAACTACTAAATGGTTCACTTCAGAGTAAAATAAAAAACATTTATCCTAAAACGATTAGCACACAGTTGTACTATATGTGATGTCAAATCCAATTAACCCCTTAAGAATCACCAGAGCCATGACATAGGATTTCAAAATCCCTCATTAGGCAATCTGGCAAACAAAGAGTTTATACACATTTTGTCAACTTTAGACTAAGAGGTTAAATGATTAAACATCATTTTCTCAGGGAAAAAGCCTCATTCTGGGTCAGTTTGATACCCTCAGCATGAGATATTCTCTAACAGTTGAGTAGGCAACTCAATAATTTGCATAAAACCATTTTTCTCATCAGTAAGAAATTCCATGAGCTGTAAAAAAACAAGAAACATGTTAAATTAGATTGAAAACAAAAGCTGTGGTCTTCATAACCTTTTCTGATTTAACGCGAGACGGAAATTGGTCTACTGGCCTCCCCATCCGCATTAATGCAGATAGAGGACAAACAATGGGGATCCCCAGGTTTAGCATCTTTGGAGGTATAGGGTTATGATGTCAATGATCACCCCAATCCTTTGATGACCTGCTCGCTCAGTCAGTCACAGAAATACGATGCCACTCACCACCACAATCCCTTTCTGGCCTGCTATCTCAGTCAGGCAACACTCAGGCAATACAACACTCAGGGTATTATACAATTCTACACGAAACTATACTCAGAGCATCATACAGTTCTATAGGATACAATATGCAGAGGATTATACAATTCTATAGGATACAATATGCAGAACTGTAAAGTTCTAAATGATACAATACTCAGAGTATTATACAGTTCTATAGGATACAATACTCAGAGTATTATACAGTTCTATAGGGTACAATACTCAGAGTATTATACAGTTGTATAGGATACAATACTCAGAGTATTATACAGTTCTATAGGGTACAATAATCAGAGTATTATACAGTTGTATAGGATACAATGCAGGAATATGATGTCACTGATCACCACAATCCCTTTCTGGGCCGCTATCTCAGTCAGGCACTGGAATATGATGTCACTGGTCACCCCAATCCCTTGCTGACCTGCTCTCTCAGTAAGTCACAGAAATATGATGCCCAGTTCACTCATTGGTTCCCTCTCTCAGTCAGACACTGGAATATGATGTCACTAATCGCCCAGTTCACTCATTGGTTCCCCCTGTCAGTCAGACACAGGAATATGATGTCACTAATTGCCCAGTTCTCTCTCAGTCAGTCGCATGTATATGATGTCACTAATTGTCCAGTTCTCTCTCAGTCAGTCGCATGTATATGATGTCACTAATCGCTTGCACTGATCAGTTTGTTCAGGATTTTATGTTTTTGATTTGTTAAATGTATAAATAACACAATCAAGTGTTAGTGCACGTGTAGTTTGTAGGATATTGCATTCTATTCACATTAGATATGGGTGTCTGGATTGAGCATGTACGTAGTTGCTGAGTGTTTACAGTAATATCTAATAAACAGTTTTACTTGTGTTTGGGTTTTTACATGAGAAAATTAATTTTAGCATTTGTTAGTTTTTGAAAATAAAAGAGGATATTTGTTTCTCGCTAATAATGGGCATGACGGTGGCACAATGTTTAGATAGCATGCGAAAAGAGTAGTGAAATGGTGGCACGCAGTGTTAACAAGCTATGGAACTCGAAATCCGAGAAGACTTTCTAGAAGCTGATCTGAGAATGCTTTCATCCCTATTCTTCGTTTAGCATGCGACCTGTCCAAAGAGCTAACAATCAACCTTTCCGTGCAGTAGCCTTGCTCCCATCTGCTCTCTGTATACTAGAGAGCAATGGGGAGAGACACCAGCTAAGCTTACAGACACATTAACGTTCATTATTACTAACTTTGCACATCTGGTCTTCATTGCGGCTGCCTTGCAGAGCGGCTTAGTGACCCATGCTGGCATTTTAAACTCATGAACCTTGAGTTACCATTGCCATGTAGACATTCCTAATCTATTGCATAAAGACAATGGAATTGTGTTCTCCATCCATAACAAATAAAACTCACAGGATACTAAAAATAAAATGGGTAGATTCTCAGTTTGGATGGGCAGATTCTCAGGGTGTTAGGGCAGATTCTTAGTTTGGATGGGCAGATTCTCAGATTTGATGGGCAGGTTATCAGTTTGGATGGGCTAATTTTCAGGGTGATTGGGCAGATTATCAGATTGGATGGGCAGATTATCATTTTGGATGGGCTGATTTTCAGGGTGATTGGGCAAATTATCAGATTGGATGGGCAGATTCTCAGGGTGAATAGGTAGATTTTCAAGGTTAAAGGGCAATTCTCAGCGTGTGTAGTGGCATACAGTGGTTATAGTTTTTAGGCTGCCCCTTTTAAATGGAAACATCCAGAGCTTTCTGTGGGATAAATATTAATTTTGTAATTTCCAGTTTTTCGGTAATTAGTATCAGATTTCTGATAATTGCGTTTATCTGCCGTACCGTTTTATTCTCAGGCCACGCTGACTGTACCTAGAGTGCAAAGGTACTTATCTAAATTCAGAAATAGAAAACCGAAGAAATGGAAGAAGCAAAGCGTAATAACATAAAGCATTAACACTTTCCCCTAGATTAGCTGATTCACTCTTTAATGCCCATTAATAAGCAGCACACTTCCTGCATGCTAAGGGTTAAATTATACAACATGTGTAGAAAGAATGGCAGCTCAAGCTCGGGGTTTTACTTGTTTAGTCATGTTTTACAGGTGCTTTAATTTGCTATTTTATCCACTCAGTCCATATATTTAGGAATGTTTTATGTACACAGTGCTGTTGTGAGACACTGGTTTACAAGTTCCAACAGAATAGTATGACACTGCAGAGCAAACTTCTGCCCGAGGGCTGTATATCACGTATCAGACTCTTTCATTGTCTTTCTATCGTTATGTCAGGCTTGCCCTCCGTGACGGGGTATCGGTGGCTAATAGTGAAAGAAAATGGACCGGGTACTTACAGGTGGGATTGAGCAGATTTTATCGGAAGTCCATACAAGCGTGAGAAATGCTCCTGTGAGAGCCGAAATGTCTTATGGACAATTAAAATCTGCCTAATGCCACCTGTATGTGTCTGGACCAAAATTTGGAGAAAATCTGAGCAAGGGCCACTTTATTTTATATACATTAAATAGGGGTATCTGTGACTGGCATAGCATACTGTGTACAGCCATCAGTGTCCACCCATCAATGTACACCCATCACTGTACACCCATCATTGTCCACCCATCAATGTACACCCATCACTGTACACCCATCACTGTACACCCATCACTGCACACCCATCAATGTGCACCCATCACTGCACACCTATCATTGCACACCCATCAATGTACACCTATCACTGTACATACATCACTGTACAGCCATCATTGTATACCCATCACTGTACACCCATCACTGTACACCCATCATTGTACACCAATCACTGTACACTCATCATTGTACACCCATCAGTGTATAGCCACCAATGTACACCAATCATTGCCCACCCATCACTGTACACCTATCAGTGTATACCCATCAATGTACACCCATCACTGTACATGCATCAGTGTATACTCATCACCGTATACCCATCACCCAGGATGCTCAAGTTCATTGTGTACATGCACCATTGTACATCTAATATACAGTGCTGTAGGATGCAATACTCAGAGTAATATACAGGTCTATAGGATACAATACTCTGAGTACTATACACTCAGGGTATTATACAATTCTATAGGATACAATATGCAGAACTGTAAAGTTCTAAATGATACAATACTCAGAGTATTATACAGTTCTATAGAGTACAATACTCAGAGTATTATACAGTTGTATAGGATACAATACTCAGAGTATTATACAGTTTTATAGGATACAATACTCAGAGTATTATACAGTTCTATGGCATACAATACTCAGAGTATTATACAGTTCTATAGGATAAAATACTCAGAGTATTATACAGTTGTATAGGATAGAATACTCAGAGTATTATACAGGTCTATAGGATACAATACTCTGAGTACTATACACTCAGGGTATTATACAATTCTATAGGATACAATATGCAGAACTGTAAAGTTCTAAATGATACAATACTCAGAGTATTATACAGTTCTATAGAGTACAATACTCAGAGTATTATACAGTTGTATAGGATACAATACTCAGAGTATTATACAGTTTTATAGGATACAATACTCAGAGTATTATACAGTTCTATGGCATACAATACTCAGAGTATTATACAGTTCTATATGATAAAATACTCAGAGTATTATACAGTTGTATAGGATAGAATACTCAGAGTATTATACAGTGCTATAGGATAGAATACTCAGAGTATTATACAGTTGTATAGCATACAATACTCAGAGTACTATACAGTTCTATAGGATACAATACTCAGAGTATTATACAGTTGTGTCGGATACAATACTCAGAGTATTATACAGTTCTATAGTATACAATTCTCAGAGTACTATACAGTTCTTTAGGATACAATACTCAGAGTATTATACAGTTGTATAGGATGCAATACTCAGAGTATTATACAGTTGTATAGCATACAATACTCAGAGTATTATACAGTTTTATAGGATACAATACCCATAGTACTATACAGTTCTATAGGATACAATACTCAGAGTTTAATGCAGTTCTATAGGATACAATTCTCAGAGTACTATACAGTTCTTTAGGATACAATACTCAAGAGTATTATACAGTTGTATAGGATGCAATACTCAGAGTATTATACAGTTGTATAGCATACAATACTCAGAGTATTATACAGTTATATAGGATACAATACTCAGAGTAGTTCTATAGTGTGAATGGTCCAGAATACAGTAATTGCTTGTTGGTGCTTTAAAGGTTTAGAAGGAAGACATCAGACAGGAGATAACGGGGGAACTGCGAGCCCGGAATGGATTTCTCTTCTGTCACTGGCGTGGTGTATATTTATCGTACAATATTACTGTCACTCTCTGCGTGTATTCAGGAATGCTTTGGCTCTCGAATTGTTTCTCCTGATACTGTTACATCACGCAAGCATCTATTCAATTGGTTTTTAGCTGCTCTGTAGTGATTGCCTTTAAAGTCAAAGGCCCAAGACGTATCGTTCGCTATCCAATTTCCAAGGAACCCTGACCTTATGCTTGTACCATTGACATTTATGGTCGGGAACAATAGTTTGCTTACTTGTCACTTCTGAAGAACACATGGCAATATTGTCCCTCTCAGCAATATACCGCTGTGTGTGTCAATGTATATATAGCTGAGAGCTAATCAGTTGAGATTGCCGTGTTTACAGCATGTTACTCTGCCACCATAATAAAGTCTGTCCCATCTATTAAAGACCTTTTTTGTTCTATAAAGAAATAGAATTTGTTTTCACGCATATTCCAGATGCTATAAAAAGCTCTCACCTGGTGTAACAGAAAATATAAAGGCTCATAAACATCCAGTGACATAGGAATATAATAAAGAAATATGATAAGTAACAGGATTATTGCAGGATACAGTGATATAGTAAATATCACATATTACATTTTAAAACACAAGATTTTCAAAGTCTCCTCTCTTTATCTGATCACAAATAGTGATGTCCCGAACTGTTCGCCGAACGGTTCGCGAATGGTTCGCCACAGTTCGCCACGAACGGTTCGCTGCGAGCTCCAGTCAGCAGACACTTTCCAGCCAATCAGCAGCAGACCCTCCCTCCCAGACCCTCCCACCTCCTGGACAGCATCCATTTTGAAGCTGCATTCTTAGTGAGCTGTCCAGGAGGTGGGAGGGTCTGGGAGGGAGGGTCTGCTGCTGATTGGCTGGAATGTGTCTGCTGACTGGAGTCCGTGGCGAACCGTTCGCGAACAGTTCGGGACATCACTAATCACAAACAATGCTGATCAATATAATGGAATTGAACATTTGTGACTTTACATACAGTATAGCTGCACACAAAATTCTCCAGGCACCCAAGGCGTTAAAGCCGCAGGCAGTTTTATTTGAACAAAAGGAGCATCAATGTTTCAACCTAACAAGAGGTCTTTGCTCTATTAAAACTGCCTGAGTGCCTGGAGAATTTCTTGTGCTGCTTTGTCGTTGTCGGATTGCTGGTCCTACTCTGGAGCATCGGTTGGCTGCTGGGATTCAGTGCGGTTCCTATCACCATTTTTACACACAATATAATGATTAATGTGAGGGGAAGAGGGGTGTCATAAATAGTAGAAGATAGCTCTAGAAGTGAAAGTTACATATACACTCATGAAATTTTTACTTTATTTAATTTTAGATGTACATACATTAAAGGTTTATCTTTAAAAGCAGTATAAAAGTATGCTTCCCTTTTTCTTATATATTAATTTATTAACCCCTTAAGGACACTTGACATGTGTGACATGTCATGATTCCATTTTATTCCAGAAGTTTGGTCCTTAAGGTGTTAAGCCAGTTGTGCGCTAGCCTCCACTTCCCAGGCACTGACACTCACAGCAGGGATTTTATCACAAAACAGCGAGGTATGAAAATATGAACAAGGTCCCCCAAAAATAATTTGATTAAATGTCCTGGTGAAAATAATGTTTTGCTGCATGTATGGATTCATCATTCATTCTTCCCATATATGTTGATTTTATTATCCAAAAAATAAATCAAGATATGCAATACTTTTTTCTGTTCCTTCTCAGCACAGACTGTGCATAACATTTACACAAAGCAACAAGACATTTATATATAGTGTTCAAACATTATCTACAAAATATACAGTGCAGACAAAAAAGGCATTTATACACTGCATGCTGCATGCGCTCTCTGAATGTGGGAGACACGGTGTGTCCACCCAATTAAAGACCATAACAGCTCTATCACCTTGTGTTGGGAGGACTGAGAAAAAGTGCTATGTCAATGTTTGGGGTGTAATTTTAATCCTTTTCAGGGCAATTTAAAGTACTCTGCCTATGGGCAGTGAGTGTTGGATGCCTTACTTGGCAGGCTGTCATTATGATGCACATGTGCGACAGGGTAACAATCCCCCTTTACAGAGGGCTTGATGTCAGGCAAATTTTGTGCGTCTCGGACACATATAAGCCAATAACTCACTCTCTGTCCTGATATCAGGCCTGGCAATGGTCTGTGCAAACACGAAAAATACACATAGAAATATACACTCACACACTACACACAAAGAAATACACATATACATTCACACACTACACACATAGAAATTCACCTATACACTCACACGGTATAGACATAGAAATTCACCTATACACTTGCGCAGTATACACACAGAAATACACCGTTACACTTGCACACTCTACACATAGAATTACACTTATACACACACACAACACACATAAAAATACACATGTACACTCACAGACTACACAAAATAAATACTCATATACACTCACACTACACAGATAGAAATACACATACTTACACCCTCTGTAGATATGCTTTTGAACACCATTCATGGTATTTACATTTTAAATAATTTCTTTTGTGTTTTTAGCAGATACTTTTATTTTTTTTATATAGTAAAAGCTGTTATATTTTTGGAGTGGTTTGGGAAAGGATCTGGAGTTCCTAACGTGGACACTTTAGATGTAAATACATCCTTGTACACGTACAAAACAAAATCTTGCCTAAATAAAGAAATTGCAAAAAATGGCACTAAGGTGTGGGCTGATCTGTAGCTATGCGTGTACAATATTACAAAGCCTATATTATTATATTATTGCCCAGTAACTTTATAAAAATACACTGTTTTCTTCAAGGCAGAAAATAAAATCATGCCCTTTCCATAAAGGATGGACATCTCTCCCAATCTCCAAGATCACTACTCATCTTAAATCTTCCAATGCCCCATAACAGGCCTGGTCAAATGCCATCTTCTTGTTGCTCCTGAATTAAAACTCCTATCATGCCAAGGAATCCTTTTACAACCATTAGCATTATAAAGCTATCAGGCAGCATTAGCTTCAATATTCAATGTCCAGCCCCTGCTTGAACACAGGTCACTCAACTTGGGATGAAGTTAAGCCGTAATACCTTCCCCAAGGACGGACGAAATACCCAGGGGGTTCACTTGTTCTTTGTCAAAGTCTGGTTTCCAAGACTTTTTTATTCTGTGTCACAATGAGCGGCCGCCACAGCTTGCAAGATTATAAAACATTTACTGCTCTCAGATGCAGTGAATAAGTTAGCATTGAATAAAAGTATCCAACTTTAAAAAATAATTCTGTATTTCAGATTCCTACAAAGAGAGTCAGTAATTCTTTTTCTTGCAGATAATGGCGAGTGCCCTTAAATAATGGATAGGTCCCTTAAGAGTCCCTACAAATTAGTATCCAGAACATTCTTTCAAGCCTTTAGTTGTAAACCCTAAAGTCTTTCTTATTTTAGCATAACGTGTTCTAGATAATCATTCTGACTTCCAGTGCCATCACTTAGCATTCGTTGTGAGTCTGTACATTATAGAATTAAATTGACAATTGCAGAATAGTATGTATGTACCTTAACTTACTATATGTTGCGCTTTGATATGTTAATGTATACTTGTCTCTTTTCAAAGGAACCTTTACTACATTTATCTGTGTTCCGTGTAACTAGTAGTTCTGGGTCATATTGTGTGTTGATTTGATAAGTGATTTTTGGAACATGTTATATAAAGGTTGAATACATGTTTTTGCACATTTAAAATGTATATAAAATAAATAGACCAGACAGTTTGTTGGAATCCTGAATAACAACAACACTGGAACCAAAGCATGATGCAAACAGAACTGAAACTTGTAAAAATTAATGACATTCAGTCGTTTGGTTAGAAAAAAACATTTTCTTTTTAGTTTGTCTCTGCCCCAGATCTGGCCTTTACCTAATGGAGAATCGAGTGTATATAGTCAAGGGCTAGTCTGTTCCTCTGCTTTATGCTTGGTTCATGTGACCAAACTGTTAATTGCAACACAATGCTTATTCACATTCCAACACACTACTTATTCACATTCCAACACACTGCTCATTCACTTTCCAACACACAGATCTTTTACACAACTACAAAGTTCATACCTTGCAACGTTGGGTGGGACATGGTGGAAGGGCACTGAGTGGGGCATCACCAGTGATGCCAAACCGAAGGGGATGTCAGCTCAACATACAGACCATACTGGGAGCTCTGCCAAATCACTCCCCGTAGGGTCCTAGTGTCCGTTCACAGCGTAAACACATATACTGATGCACTCACACTAAGGTGAGTTATCTGCTGTCCAAAGATGCGGAACACAAGGGTCAAAATCGGTACGTCAGGACAGGACCCTAAAATAGGGAATATTCCACTGAAATTGGGACTGTTTAGAGGCCTGTACATTGGATGTAACATAATACTAGGTCCAGTTGGCAGTAGGACTGGGCTGAGCTTTATAAGTTAGTTGTATTGGCTGAATTTAAGCCTTTTTTAGTCTGCCATAGGCTGTACAATATAATGTTACATGCTATTTCATTAATATACAGTCTACAAAGCATCTTAAAGATGTGCTTATTAAATAAAAATCCTATCAATGCGTAAGAGTTGTTTTGTTTCCATGTTAACTGCGCAGTAAGTGGGGCGGCGATTGGCTGGTCACTGGAGAAATTGCCAAGTGCCTGTTTATAAAACAGAGGTGAAGCCTTCCCCGGCTAATTATATTCAGTGTGTAATTTCTAAACTTCACTCTGAATTTAGATTTTCAATTAACACTCCCAATTTGAAGATAATTTTCTATTTAATGTAATTGCAGGAAATAATTTATTGGCTGATTAAGACCGAGCGGCCCAGCATTCCTTAAAAAAATACTGTTTAACAAACCAGCTTTTAAGCAGTCTCGCGCTTTGGACAGATAGAGTTATTTTTACAGCTGCAGTTTGAATTCATTGTAAAACATTTTGCATTGCACGTTACAAAGCCACGCACCTACCTGAGAACAAACAGTCTCCATTTAGTAGGAGAAGTCAGTTAGTTGCTTGATGGATAACTGCTTTACTGCATTTTTAATTAAATGAATGACGTGCACTTTAAGATTGTATATCTGATTATTTAACCCAACATGCATTATCCTTAGCTTATGTGAGCTTGTATTCCACTCGATTCTCCTTTATCTTCTTGATTGTGTTATTTTTTTCTGTTTGCAATATTTTTCTATTTTTACGATGATTTTTACCTGGATTTAGAAAACTTCATGTGTAGCCCCATATTGCCTCTGTCCTTTATTCTGTTTAGTTCATGTATGGGTTCTGTTCATGTTCTGTTTACCTGCTGCTTGGGTTTTGTTTATATATTGTTAATGTTCTATTGCATTCCTACTTAGTTCCTTGTGTTCTGTTTAAATTCTGTTTGGGTTCTCTTTAAGTTTTGTTCATGTTCTGTTCAGATTTTGTTCAGATTCTGTTGAGATTCTAATCATGTTCTGTTCATATTCTGATTGGGTTCTGTTAGATATATTCCGGTTCTATTCAGATTCTGTTCAGGTTTTGGTCAGGTTCTGTCCATGTTCGGATTTTGTTCAGATTCTGTTCAGGTTCTGTTCATGTTTAGTTACATAGTTGTCTAGGTTGAAAAAAGACTGAAGTCCATCAAGTTCCACCTTGGAACCCATTATTTTATCATGTTGATCCAAAATAAGACAAACAAAAAACCCAATTGTAGCTATTTCCAATTATGCAATTAAAAGGGAAAAAATCCTTAATGATTCCATAATGTCAATCATATTTCTCCTTGGATCAACAGCCTGTTTACATACACATTCATTATATCCTAGAATATGCTGTTTTTGAAAACAATCACTCAAGGCCTTTTATAAATATCTACAGAATCTGATAAGACTGTTCAGATCCTGCACTGTCACCTGGTTCTAGAATGTGTCCAAATGGAGCAATTAGAAAAGGCCTTTCATTGGTTGCCACGGTGATTGCTTCATTTTTAGAAGTTGTTAACATACTGGCCAATGTCCTCAAGTTGAATAATAAAATGTAAAGGTCACGAGAGAATTCACGAGTCAACAAATTTCTGAAAAGACTTTCTATAATATTTATTGGTTTCTTTCTAACATAAATAAAGAACGTCTTAAACCATATTGTTCATTAATTCTAAATATCCAGCGTCAACAAGTTAGATGTCGTTGGCGAGGATTTAACAATGTACATATTGCTGGATTCCATTGTCAAATACGTTGTAACTCGGTAACTACAACTCCCATGATGCTTTGTCATTCTAAAGGCATTCCAAAGGCATGCAAAGCATCATTGGAGTTGTAGTTCTACAACATATGGGGATCTACCTTTTGGGCACCCTAATCTAAAAAGTCTTTAAGCTATTTCTTAATTATTCAAACATTTGTTAAGACTAATTCTAATCTAGACAATATATTTAATAATTTAATTAATAATATATATATATATATTTTTAAAGATTTCCATTTTCTCATTATATTTAAAACATTTTGTTGTTTGTTTCAACTTCTAAAATTGACAATTAAATAAATACATATCTTTCAACCTAACACCATTTGTTTCAGTAAGGATTTGTTCAATTAGCAAATTAAACATTATTTTCAATTAAAAATAAAATTTCAAATTTAATTCATTAACTGTGAATAGTATAACATTAGCTGTAAAATTCTATGTGAAACATGGGCAGTTTGACAAAAATTAGTGTTTAATGTGAAATTAATGTAATTATTTTTCTGTGCACCTGATAGTTCCCTCACTGTAATATTCATGAAATCACGTGAGGGAGTTGTAAATGTAACTGTGTTATCCTCATATTTCCAGATCATTTTTAATTAGTATTTATTTGTCTGCAGATGCATTGCTGGCAATTTAATGATTTGCTAATTTGAAAAATGTCAGGTTAATTCTTATAGTAACTGAACTGTGCTTTTTGCAAGAAAATTGTACGATATCAATTAAATTTAAAGAACAATTAAACTGGGTGTCTTCTTGTGACTGAGCATTCTTCAAATCATAGATTTTTGGGTCTATATTATATAAGTTATCGTGGCTCTGTGTTCCCTGAAGTTCAAAGAAATACAACATTATGTATGTATTTGAATTTGTTAAGAGAGTGTTCATGTTTGTGTGTTTTGTGATTAACCGTATAAAACATTTAAATGTAGCCATGTTTAAGTCTTGCCCTCTGTAATATATCCTGCAGTTTATTACTCTGGAAAAATTACTAATTCAAGTCTCCCGCTTTAGTTTGATGAAAAATAAAAAAACCTCAGAAATGTTTGGTTGATTTTGTAACGTTTTCTAAGCTGCTAGCAAGGTGTCAGGTAACAAAGCTATATTACGCACATTTTTCGTTTGTTTTGTAGTTTTGTAGGTTGCGATTGAAGTTGCAATGTACATGGTGGAGTATTGTACCAGCTTTCTTAGTAACAGTTATATATTGTGTTATGTAAGCAGGATCCCCTCCTTAGACATACTGTACCGATGTAATTAGAAATGGGGGGACATTAAAAAGATAATTTTGTGGTGGGCCAAGAGATTTCCCTGCTCTGATATAAGAAATTAAACAAACTATAGTTCCAGATATGAGCAGTAAAGTGTATTCTAAAAAAATGCACTCAGGCATTTACATTAACTCATGAATTACTCTGTTTTTGACTCTTAGTTTGTAGAAATTTTTGTTAAGGTTTTCTGTGTGTTACACAGTTTGACCAGAATAAATTGTGGTTGCTGAGACACACTCAGGGTTATTTGCGAAAGTGTGACTTCTTGGTAAATTTCAATTTCTTGAACACCAAAGTAGGCGAACTTGAAACTTAGCTGACTTGGATATTTTTTCTAATTTAGTTGTTTTTGCTTAAAATGTAAAATTCACTATGAATAACCCTGCTGGTTTTGGCCAATTCAGATGGACAGTGGGACAAACATGGCAGGAAGAGATGAGGACTATAGGCATGATGCATCCACCGAAGGTTCTAAAAGAAATGTGTTGACTTGCATTGATACTGTATACTCACAACTTAAAGTATCAATGTGCAATGTACATATCAGCTTTATTAGTTACTGTACAAACTGCATATGCTCTCACAGACCTGCCAGGTATGACTGCTCAGGAATGTGGGAATCAGGAGACTCTGGGTCCTTGTATTTAGGACTGTAATTCATGAGACAATAAGCAAGGAAAAATCTCATCTGGCTTTTTCAACTCTGACATTGCAGAGGTGATTTCAGGATTCGAAGATAGCCAGGCCTGTTTCATCTATCAGATTTAGTAGCCACAAGATAAAAGGTTTCTTATCAATCAGGCACTCAACGGACTTCTCTATCGATCAAGATCCAAAGCCAGACTGCGGGTTAACGACACATTAACAATGATTACCCTGTAAATCAGAAGTACTAAAAGAGGTTCACCAATGGAGTATGTCAAGAATATTTTTCCAAAACGTTTACTTTCTTTGTAGCTGAAATCTTATTTTTAAATAACTAAAGTAGACATTTTGATAGAGTTTAATGGAATATATCATTAAAACAAAGTGTGCACACTCTGGCTATAGTTTAGCATTAACTTAAATGTCCAGAATAATATGACACTAAGTAGAAACTAAATTTCTATAATATAATATATATATTAGAAATTAAAAAAAGTAAAAAAAAAACAATCTAATTAACGAGGTGCTAGTTATATCACCCTATCAGTAATTATAATGGTAAGGAGGTACGAGAATCAGAGAGACAAACAACAAGCATCTAAGACTCAGAAAGAAAGATGATAACAGAAATATAGAAAGAAACAGATAAGACAAAATAATCTGTAAGTATATCACTTTTAAGAAGCTTTAATACAGCACTACTTGAAAATGAGTGCTAGATTCTTGCAAGCTACCAACAGAAGTGCAATTCCTTTTTTGTAGACTCACTTCTTCAATTAATCATAATTTGTTGGTTTGAAAAAAAATCAAAAACCCTCCTTTCAATAATTTATGTCATTTTCCTGCATTAATACTTTTCTACATCAATGCGTTTCATGCTTAAACTTATTGTCATGGGACGCCATAAAAGCAGATTTGGTCTTATTTTATTGATTACAACAGTGTTTTATTTCACAGCCAATGCATTAATAACACTAACTCACAAAAAAAAAAAAAGAAAAACACGTTAAATTTTAAAATGGGTTTCTATGTTAGCTTGTTAAAATTATTTATTTAACGGCTGGAAACTCATTAGTAAAATTACAGTTAATAAATTAATAGATCTTAAGATGAGGTTTCTGTTTCAAAATGTAAGTAAGAATTTTGAAGTTCAGAGGAGCTTTTCCTTGCAAAAGAAGTAATTACTAATCAAATCAGCAAAGGATTCTTCTTCCTGGATGCTATAACTTATAAAAGTTTGTTAGAAATCTCCTTTTGTACTTTAATCACCGTTTGAAATGTTAGGTGACCATAAAACATTCAGTTTTTAAATTGTGATGTAAACACCTTGCGGTATTGGAGACTGTGCTGCCGCGTGCCGCATATTGGTTGAAAAATGGCAATTGGGATGAATTTGTTAATTAATAATTATTTCGGGTTTAAAAGTGATTCTCAAGTTAGGGCATCTTGCTGTTTAGTGAACAAATTCCACAGTTTTATGAACAAACAGAGCTCTTGAATATTGGATTCCTTTATTATCTATATATCATTGTAGGTTATTTATTGACTTTCCACAAAATAACTACCACAAACTTAACAAATAATATAATAACGATAATTATCATCTTGATAAATTATTGTAAGTATATATATATATAGAAATAAACATACCTCCCAATATTTGAAATGGACATATCAGGACACTATAATTTTATTGGTGCGCCTGGGGGTGTGGCCAGGGTATAACTGTTCTGAGTGCGAGTGGTATGTGACCAAGGTGGGCTGTTCTGGGGGTAAGTGGAGGAATGGCCTGGGCCTGGGCTGTACTAAGTGTGAGTGGGGGTGTGACCAGAGTGGGGCTGCTCTTAGTATGAGTGGGGTGTGACCCAGGGCAGGGGATGCTCTGACTTACTAATAACATGTTATACAACAAAAATTTAATTTAGAAGAACAATGTATTTTATTTCCACAGACTGATTTCTAAACACATTTATTGTAGTTTAAAGACACATTAGTTGGGAGTATTATTGCTGTGGAGCTATCTGATACACTCAGACACATCAACAATATGGAGCTCCTAGAAAAGAGAGACACTATAATATAAACGAGGGACAGAGGGATTTGGGAGGTATGATCATGTAATCAGTGCTCTTGACATATTTTCTTCTCATTTCTGTGTAGGAGAATGTCTTCCAAGCAAGCCACCTCTCCATTTACCTGTAAAGCTGATGGAGAGGAAGAGGTAACAGGTGACATAGCGTCACGGGAAAATCATGAAGTTAGCGACAACCACCTGAGCAGCCACTTCTCCCTGCACCCTTTAATACACAACAAACCTCACTCCGAGGAGCTCTCTTCATTGGCCAACATGCAGACTGACGTTGACTGGGACAGCATGATTACCGCCCAGCATAGAATGGTAAGGAATATGACATCATTCACATGGTAACATTACATTGAATGGTAAGGAATACGACATCATTCACATGGTAACGTTACATTGAATGGTAAGGAATACGACATCATTCACATGGTAACGTTACATTGAATGGTAAGGAATATGACATCATTCACATGGTAACGTTACATTGAATGGTAGGGAATATGACATCATTTACATGGAACCATTACATTGAATGATAGGGAATATGACGTGGTAACATTACATAGAATGGTAAGGAATATAACGTCATTCACGTGATAGCATTCCATAGAATGGTAAGGAATATGACGTTATTCACATGGTAACGTTACATAGAATGGTAGGGAGTATGACATCATTCACGTGGTAGCATTACATAGAATGGTAAGAAGTATGACATCATTCACATGGTAACAATACGTAGAATAGTAAGGAGTATGACATAATTTACATGGTAATAATAGAATGGTAAGGTGTATGACATTATTCACATGGTAACATTGCGTATGACCTTCATAGTGTCAATTTGATCAATAAAATAATACACACCTTTACACACATTATATGTTGGTAGACAATATACACGTTACAAACGTTATATGTTGGTAGACAATACACATGTTACACATGGTATATGTTGGTTGACAATACACACGTTACACACGTTATTTGTTGGTAGAAAGTACATGTTACAAACGTTATTTGTTGGTAGACAATACACATGTTACACATGGTATATGTTGGTAGGCAATAGATGCATTAAACACATTATATTTTACTAGACAATACACACATTACACACTGCTTGATAATACACACATACATACATACATTACACATGGTATATGTTGGTAGTCAATACACATGTTACACACGTTATAAGTTGGTAGATGACACACACTTATACACGTTATAAATTAATAGATAGCGATGTCCCGAACGGTTCGCGAACGGTTCGCCGCGGACTCATCATTGAGTAAACTTTGACCTCACAGTCAGCAGACACATTCCAGCCAATCAGCAGCAGACCCTCCCTCCCAGACCCTCCCACCTCCTGGACAGCTCACTAAGAATGCAGCTTCAAAATGGATGCTGTCCAGGAGGTGGGAGGGTCTGGGAGGGAGGGTCTGCTGCTGATTGGCTGGAATGTGTCTGCTGACTGTGAGGTACATGGTCAAAGTTTACTCAATGATGAGTCCGCGGTGAACCGTTCGTGGCGAACCGTTCGCGAACCGTTCAGCGAACCGTTCGGGACATCACTATTAATAGATTATTATTATTTATATAGAGCAAACTAATTCCGCAGCACATGTTACACATGTTATATGTTAGTAGATAATACACACCTTATAAGTTAGTAGATAACACACACGTTATAAGTTGGTAGATAACACACACCTTATAAGTTAGTAGATAACACACACGTTATAAGTTGGTAGATAACACACACCTTATAAGTTAGTAGATAACACACACGTTAGAAGTTGGTAGATAACACACACTTTATACACGTTGTAAGTTGGTAGATAATGCACAAGTTACATGTGTCATATGTGGTAGATAACACACACGTTATAAGTTGGTAGATAATGCACACATTACACATGTTATATGTTAGTAGATAACACACACATTATAAGTTGATAGATAACACACACTCTATTCAATCTTTCTGAATGTGCAGGGCTTGCAGCCTCTAACTGTCCAATCTTGTTAAGTATTCGCCATTGGAAAGTGAGGTCATTAAATGGTTGTTGTTGAGCTACGTGCCCTGTATTTATCTTGGTGCTGGCAGTCACCGGTGATTGATGACAATTCGGTATCTTTATTAATTTTAGGCACAAGTGCTTCACTTAGAACTGTCTATCATTCGATGATAACGTCAGGTCCTGCTCAGGGGACAGAATGCTAAAGACGCAATCTGTTTCTGTCTGAAGAACATGCCTGACATGATCGGAGAGCTATCTTTCAATAAACAATGATCTACGCATCCCCAGTGCAGCTGTAGCAATGTGACAAACATGTTCCTTCTCGCGGTGATTTAACGTGTAACAATACACATTATTAATACGGTACTTTAGCTTTGCACTTTACATTAGCCTTACATGAAAAACTACAATTTAACATTCGTGCTAAGAAAATTGAAATGTGATATTTTATGGCGTTCCCGTTGTGAAAGCACTCCAGATGTTTTAGGAGTATATTTCTCTGGACCACTGCCCTCACACAAGGGAGAGGCACAGCATTCTTAGGACGGAGACCCCCATAGGTTCACATGGCACTAGCTTGGCTATTGTGATACAATAAATAATAAAATAAAGACTGCAAAAGTACATTCGATTCTCATTTCGCAAAATTCACAGTTTGGAAAATTAACCATAAATATTTCGTTATAATTGAAGTGGCTAAATGTGTGGACAGATTGAATAGGGGAACCTATGCAATATTAACAGCTCTGAGATTGTGAGATCTGATAAACATACAGGGTTATTCACTAAAATTATAATTCAAAGTGAATTTCAAATTTAAATAAATTAAATAACCGAACAGCTAGGCTTTCAGTTTGACAACTCTGGCCTTAAAGGGATCCTATAGTGCCAAGAAAACAAACCTGTTTCCTGGCACTATAGGCTTCTGGAGTGCTCCCCCCTCCCCCTTCCTTGGGGCTGAAGGGAGGCTAAAACCCCTTGCCACTTACCTGATTCCAGCGCCAATGTCTCTCTGTGCTGGGTCAGGCTCCACCTACGCTCCTCCCCTTCCGACATCAGACCGCGGGGGAGATCTAATGTGCATGCATTATCCACTGCTTTCCTATGGGTAAAATCTGATGGTGGAAGTTCGTGAGGATGTCCTGCATCAGAAAACTGACCAAAAGTCCATTTGGATTCCAGAAGCGCCCCCAATGTTTGTCTGTTAGACAGCAAAAGAAGGCAGAGTTAGAGCTGCAATATAAACATTTCAGTTCTCTGGAACTGCAATGTTTTACATTGCAGCACTAAGTGCAAAAGGGTCACAGCACCCAGACCACTTCAATTAGCTGAAGTGGTCTGGGTGCCTACAGTGTCCCTTTAAATCTAAAAATTCACTTTAAATTCTCACTGTAGTGAATAAATCTGTTAGTGTGTATGAATGCATGATTCATAAAGTGGATGCAAAATAGAAATAATATAAAAGCAAATTTGACTTGATGTTTTTAATTTTATGTTTGTGTTAATTTTTTGTGTGTGTTTATTTCGGACCCTTGAATTCTTTGTTAGATAACCAGTTATCAGTGAGGATGCAAGCCAGTGCAGCTCACCAATTTAAATAGTGTAAAGTTTAATCACTCCCACATTTTAAAATCTTTCCATACAGTCTTCAGCAAGTGGCACAATGAAGCCCAAAATAATTAGCGCACAAGCAATTTGCTACCTTGGAAATACTGGGAATCTGTTAGCGCATGTTCGTGATTTCAGTTGGACACACTCGCAACTGTGTGAAAAGATCCTGCCATCCAATGTACTTCTCAACACTTTACATTTGAATGGAGTTTTTTTAGATAAAAAAAATCTGTCTTTTCCAAAACATGTTTAAATGAAGAACTGTATAGACTATGAAAAGGTGAAGATAATAGTTGCTGTTTACATAGACAGAATGGATTTGGTAATAAACTCTAAGTGAGTCTTCCCAAAATAAAAAATAAAAAGTCCTGTAACACTAAACCTATAAATACAATGTAAAGCAATTTGGTTTATGCTAGAAAATTAGGCCAATAAAGTCCAATGTGGCTTTGTACTAATTAATAAATTACACCTAAATTCCTTCAGTAGTAACTTCTATTAAGGAAACAACTAAAAACCAGCATAACATTTATTGGAAAGAGTGAATGCATAGTTATTGCTTAGATACAGTCATTGTTTAGATTACAGATATGAACAAAAAGTACAAATTATGTAAATTGACACAATTTTAATATTTAATTTATTTCTTCATTCTGTACATACGTATTGGAGGACAAAAAGATTATAGGCTAGAACGGTTCCCCAGATCGAGTCTGAAATATAAAGATAGAAGCAGAAATAGCATTTTTGTTACATAAAGTAAGTGCAACAAAATAGATACATTGCAGATAACCCAATATCACTTACAATTAGCCTGCAGGTATTTATGGAAGTGCAACTTTCCAAAAAGTACCCCCAGAATGTAAAATCTCTGTTCTGGTGCAATGTATGGAAATAATAATTTGTTAAATTAGTTTCTGCAAATTCAGTTGGATATTGTTTAACTCTAACACCTTTAAACTTTCTTTTATCTGTGATAAACTATTTTATTTTGCCAAGCAACGTATCAGTCAGTATACGCTGTGTTGTGCTCTTTCATACAGTTTGTAGCCACGGCTGGGATTCCTTTACTGTCTTAAAACAGAGCAAAGTTGTTCACACATTTTTTGCCGACATAACTGCCTTAATTATTGGTAAATGATTGAGATAACTGCTCTTAGCAAGCGGATCCCCAAGGGATGCTTCATGTGACATATTTGGTCAGCTGCCAATTAGTTGCATGACACCTAATGAGGGCCCCCTCCTCCGCCAAGGGGTTTCTAACTTCTACTGCTTCCTAGGGGCTGCGATTAACTAAGCTGTGACGGTCAATTCACTAGCAAACTTTAGTTAAAACAGTCAGTCTAGAAAAATTGTCTAGAATTTCTCGTGGCAATTCTGTTGTTCCACAAAAGTTTAATAAAAAAAAAATTAAAAACAATGTGCAATAACGATTTTCACTTGTAAATGCCTGCAAACAGTAGAGAACTGTGTTTTTAGAAATCAGATGCCCAGACCCCAGGATGATGCAAAGGCTGCCGGAAGAAGTTTGTTTTTCTAGAGAAAGTTCTGGCATTGGGAGATTTACTAAGCCCCGAACTGAATATAACGTTTTCTTGTTGATTGTTACAAAGCTCGCAGATCAAGGAAATAATCGTTCTAGAAAATATGCCTCGGCAAAACCAACTGAACATGTATTTTTCTAGCGCACATTGCCGGGAATTCAAAATAAATTTAAAAGTTTAGGCCAAAACAGCTGATTAAGAAAAAATCTCCTATTAAATTCTGCTTTCAGTTTGGCTATAATTTTGGCAATATTTCCTTTACAGAGCCTTATCTCTTGCAATATGGAACATTTATAGCCGGGCACATTGTCTTCTATCTTTTAATTCCACACCCAGCATAAAGCATTAGCCAACGCCTGTACGATTAAAGTACATTGTGCCTTATCAGTCAAAAAATGTTTCTTCATCCCATCCTCCCTTTTGATATGGAGCGTTGCTATTCACAGGGGATGTGGAGCGTTCTGCGTGTCCGAGCCAAAATATTTTGTTTAAACTCCCACTGCACAATACTTCCCAGCTGTATACTTATATGGCGTAATAAAGGATTTAACAAATAGGAAATAGCAGCTGCCTCCTGAGTTACTCTTTGAGCTGCTTTTTATTTGACAGATCCCACAATTTGTTACAACTGGAATTTGCATCCTGGAACTATTATCATTGAGAAAAACAATGCAAAGGACACGGACTAAAATCTGATTTACAACTCGTGTCTTAACTCCGGCAACATTGAATATCTCACATGCAAACCAAACTTTCTAACTGTAATCATGCCTATAATAACACACAGTGAGCTATGGTAAACTGACAACAAATCTCAAAATCTGTCAAATTAGCTAAACTGTAAATTCTGTTGTTTCCCTTTGAATTCCGCAAACGACTGTTTAGTAAACTGACCCCAATGGACGCTGGAAATTATTTATGGTTCAAACTAGTTAAATTTTTCATAACTTTGCTTATTATGATTGTAAAATGCTATGTGTTGCTAGACGAGAAGCAGAGATCCGTCTCTTACACTGTAAGCCCTAATGATGGCGGCTGCGGAGACATCACTTCTTAGATACGGCACTCCATGGACGCATTGCAATCCGTCCGCACTATAAAAAGGGATGTCAATAAATGCTGATATTTCCATTACCCACAAACAGCTGGTCAGATAACAATGCAAATGGCAGGTCACCGGCAAATAAATATTAAATAAAAGTCATAATCTTTTAGATGTTGTTTATAAAAAGTAAAAAATAAATAAAAGAATTTCCCATATACAATGATGATTTAACAGATACAAAGTAGTGACAGTTCCCCCTGTGTTCAGATTACAATTTGTCACATGTGTTGTCTTATTATTGGTTTAAACCGTTACACGTCAGAATCCTTCTGCGATTCTCTTTCATCTCCTTTTGTGCTGCCGCGTGTCCTTGTTTGATAGATTCCTTTACACTAACCCCCATTAAACCCCCCACTTTCAACGCTCCAAGTCAGGTACGTATCCTGATTAAAGTATACTTTTTATTAAAGTGTCATTATCATTTTCTATGTAGCGCACCTGAGTTTACCAAACACTTTGTTGTTTCTGCAGAGGATACAGTGTGTACTTGCGTCGCCATCGTCTGTAAAACTGCGCCCAGCGTCATGTTACATGGTGAATCTCATTATTTCAGGCTGAGATGTAGCATCTCTGAACTAATTCTGCTCCATTTTTTTCTATAAAAAAGATAGAAGTGATCATAAAACAAGGAATCTAGCGTTATCGCTGACATTCGCTTAGCGTTTACAACATTCCATAGTGTTTGTTAAGATTATCTTTCTTGGAGTAAAGCCAGCTGTTATTTGGAAGCTTGTAATACCCTCATATTTTACACAGATCCTTTATTCGGATTCTTTATTTAACCTCTTCCATGCCACGGTTCTGTAACACAGCATGGGACGGAATAACTGCCAGACCAGGGTTATCACAGCCTGCCAATGGATTTGTGACAGTAATTTTGAGAGACAATATCACATTTCTCCATGAGATTTCGAACAGCATATTTTAAAAGTCCGATTAGTCAGACTATAACTGCTGGTGTAACCCTTACTCTAATTTTACATAATACAGGTTAGTAATGCAGCCGTTTCTTGGTTACGTGATTGAATACTTTGTAAATATTATGTTAGATTTCCACCACCGACGCACATGGGTCAGTTTGCGTTAAGTAGCTGTACTGGGTGGGTTAATCACAAGTTTTTTTTTTTACTCCGCTACATGGAATGATGCAACACAATAACTGGATGGAGATAAGTTGTGGGAACTATCTTACACACACATTGCAAAAAACACACACTATATTGCTATATTGCTATATTTAAGTTTAAGGCTTTCTTTTGTAATTTTAAATAACTTTAAAAACAATTTATTGGGTCTTCTCAATACCAATCGAAATCTAACTGATAAAAGCCAGACCTTAATGGAGTAAGTAAGACTAAGACTTAGAGTGCATGCCATCACGGCAAACCTAACGTCTTGTGTTTGATACGGCCGCCAATAAATGGACAGGTTACTGATGAAAGCCTGTGGCTGACACAGATCCAGCTGTACATAATATATATATATTACTATATTTTCCAGTGTGTGCCATCCATTCCATTTTATATATATATATATATAAAAAATAAAATAATAAAATTATATATATATATATAAAGTGGAAGGCACATACTGTTAAATGCAGTATTTGTGCTCAGAGAAGGTTTAACACTTCCTCTCTCTTAATCATTTTACACTTACTTTTTATCCCTCCTCCTACAGAATTTTTCCTTTACCCAGCGGTTATTTGAGCATTGGGTGGAGACCTTTAAATAGTGAGTGTAATGAAGGCATCTGTCCGGGTGGCCCGATCTGGCGCGATAGCGTGCGCTGTCTTCACTCCCACCGTATCAGGAGGGGTCACCCCAGCCAATTTCACATCCATTTATCACTTTCAGGTTTTTTTTTTTTTTTAAATATATTTAACAGTGAGTTAAGGACTAAATTACATAAATTACACCAAGAAACTCCAGTAGGAGGAGATCTCTAGCTCGGCCCGATTGGGAGATTCCTTTTTAGCTCACATAGTTGGGTCTTAGTAGAGTTCACAGTTTAGGGAATAAGCCTCTCAGTATAACATGTAGAATGGAGCAAACAGCCATCTCTCAGAGCTCATGTTATTCTTTATCTGTGCTTTGTAAACCACTTTTCCTGTCTTTAGATTGGGATTCCCAAAAGGTAGATCACCAGATGTTTTAAAACTACAGCTTCCATGATGCTTTGCCATTCTAAAGGCATTCCAAAGGCATGCAAAGCATCATGGGACTTGTAGTTATTATCCTTATTTTATTTATATAGCGCCATCGGATTCCGCAGCGCTGTGCAATAGTTCTAAAACAACTGGGGATCTACCTTTTGGAACCCCCTGCTTTAGATAAACTCATGGTTTCAGCCGCTTTGTATTTGTTCTTTGATTAGCTATTACAGGCGATCTTTTGAGCATTGATTGAGAAGTGCATGCGCAGCACACCATCTGTAATGAATAAAACAAGGTATTACAGAGCAAAATCTTCCATTCGCGATTCAGCCGCAATTAAGAGGTGTTTTCTCCACATCCACAGAAATCAAGAGGGTGGAAATTCTAAGGGGAAATTTTAAGGGGTAATTAAGTAACATCCAATGGATTTCTCGGTGACAATAAAAACCCTGGGAAAATAACATTCTTTAAAAAGGATGGTCCGACAACCAAGCACAGCCTTTATATAAATTTATTTTACCTGATTATTTACCACTTATAACTCTAGTTATGTATGTAATATCAGCTTCAAATAAGTTACTATGTAATAACAATTGTGTAATCAAATGTAAGATATGAGTGTTTTTCAAATAAATGTATTTTGTGCAATTAGTGTGAGATTAATTACAGATTTAAAAAAAAATAATTTTAAAAAAACGTTACTTTAGATATTTACAGAACTCACAGAATACGTTCCAGCATGCAAATTCAATTCAAAAATTCCTGTTTTTAGCTATTTGTGTATTTTCTCTTGTAGTGAGCACATCTTATACATGCTATGATGTTTATTAAATATGTACAATGTTCTATAGATCGCTATTCTTTAAACATTTATATTTAGAGATAAAACCAGCAATAACGACTCACTTAATATTCAGTCTGTCTTATTACACAAAACATAATTATCATTTTTAATATAATCGTATGATTTCTTGGAGAGAAATGACTATTAACAGAAAGAGACGCTTTTAATTTGATCTTTTTTCCCTCTGCCTTCTTAATTGATAGTGTATGTAACTGATCAAAGTTTAGTGATTTGCATACAGCTCAACATCAAACACTCAAATATTCTCCGGGGTCTTCATAAAAACACTTGCGACAGCGAAACTATCCATAGTAAAAGGAATGAATGGGGGAATTATGTTTGGGAATTGGAACCCCCCCCTCAAATCTTCAAAATAAAAAATAAAATAATAACTTGTACATTTTGTTTAACACATTCGCTGCCAGAGGGGCTTTTTGTAATGGTTTCTACACAGCACTGACACTGTGTTGACATTTCCTGTGGCGGATACTCCTATTCTAATGCATGTAGATATTTAGTAAAATGTTCCAAAATTAATAAAATTGTGGTGGAACTTCCTATGTTTGAATTGTATAAGCAGAAGAATGTTTTTTCTGTAGATAAAGACAGACAATGTAAAAAGCAAACAAACACGAACACATATTTCAAACCTATACCTAGTGAATACAACAGTTTGAGACACATTAAATTCAATAAAGAAATCAAATATATAAATATATAATTATTCTAAAACAGACGTAGATTGAACCGCTGATTAATTCGAATCGTAAAAAAAGCAGAAAGAAACAGATAACATGACCAATAGAAAACTATTTTTAAATTTTTGTTATCTGTTTGTTTGTCTATTCTTATATATTTGTTTGAATACTTATAGTGTTAATCCAAGCACCATGACTACTTCAGTGATTTGAAGTGGTCATGATTCCTGGAATATGTATGTGCAGCGTTATGCAGATTTAACCCCTTGGCTGCCTGAGGTGTAACACTACACCTCTGTCATAGGAGAGTCATTACCCAAGCTGGATCTAGAGTTTCCGCACTGGCTAATGTAAATTCTGTGAATATTTCTAAGCTCACAATATCATTCATTGGCTAAGAGCGACCAGCTGGCGATTCTGTGGTGCTGCAGAACACATCAGCAAATGTATATTTTAACTCCAACAAGCCTCAGCCAGATTTATACTGGGCATCATAGGAGTTGTAGTCCAGAGTGAAGTTTGATGGGACTTTAACAGTAGAGGGCCTTGTGTTTTTTTCTCTGTAACTGGGAACCACAGAAGTCAAATAACAGTATTCAAGATGCCTGATTGACAGCCCAGGGTGATGGCCAACACTATGAAAACATATTTTTTGTTATTTATCTTCAGAATTAAACTTTTTTTTTTTTTTAAAGAATGGCTGCAGGGATATAACCTCTTTAATAAGGTAAAGTGGTTATGGTGTTTAGAGTGACCAAATAATGTTGCATAGTAAATTCCTTGTAAAATGGGTTTTACATTTATACACTATTTTTTTTCTTTAAATTTTTCTGATTGCTATTTCCGGAGTCCCTGGGTTTATATTCAGAGTAAACTGCAGTAAATGATGATATTGCTGAAAGTTATGCTTTTGCTATGTACAGTGAGTGCACCAATGCATGGAATTAATTTATTTTACAGCTTTCACTTCATTCATTTCATGCCTTGTAAAACTTTGTAAGTTTGCTATTAATGTTTACATGTATCATACATATTGTTTTCCCAGTTAAAAGACCACTATAGTGCCAGGAAAACATACTCGTTTTCCTGGCACTATAGTGCCCTGAGGGTGCCCCCACCCTCAGGGTCCCACTCCTGCTGGGCTAGATGGAGAGGAAGGGGTTAAACACTTACCTTTCTCCAGCGCCGGGCTCCCTCGGTGCTGGAGACTCTCCTCCTCATTTCCCTGTCATCGGCTGAATGCATTTGCACGGCAAGAGCCGCGCTCGCATTCAGCCAGTCTCATAGGAAAGCATTTTCAATGCTTTCCTATGTACACTGGAGTCTTCTCACTGTGAAAATCACAGTGAGAAGCGCGGAAGCGCCTCTAGCGGCTGTCAATGAGACAGCCACTAGAGGCTGAATTAACCCATTTGTAAACATAGCAGTTTCTCTGAAACTGCTATGTTTACAGCAGAAAGGGTTAATCCTAGGTGGACCTGGCACCCAGACCACTTCATTAAGCTGAAATGGTCCTTTAACTCTCCTGGTTTGAAAGGCTCTGGCCGTATTAGAGCTGACCACTGGTTTTCCTAGTGCCTCTTGCCAGTTTATAAATGTTGCCACCCTCTTTCTCCTGAGACTTTAGGAAGTGTACATTATGTACATAAATGAATGTAAAGCTAAGCAGTGAGTTGTGATATGTTGAAATCAAGTCGCAAAATGCTGGTCAAAAAATTAAGTAAAAAAATCAAACGGTTGAATTTCCATATTTTTTCAAATTCTGACTTTTTTTATGCAACTGTGTATCTTCTTCACTTTGTTTCTTAGTTAACTTGCGTGTAAACAGCGGATCCTGACACGTTTCACACTCACAGAATGCACCTGATGTTAGACGTTTCATGCTCCTCAAGTCAATGGCATCTAACAATTTAATTATTTCCTTTTTTATTCCAGGAATCAGAAAGCAATAAATTACGTTCCATCTACTCCTTTCGAACCACGTCTACCTCCCCCCACAAACCAGACGAAGGGGCACGTGAGCGCAGCGATCTTACGACCAGTGTTACCTTTGGCACTCCAGAACGCCGGAAAGGGAGCCTGGCAGATGTGGTGGACACATTAAAACAGAAGAAGTTGGAGGAAATGACAAGAACTGAGCAGGAGGGTAAGTGTGGGCGGAAAATGGGCCAGGTTTCGATTTATTTTTGTTCTGAAGATTCCATGGTTTACAAGAAATGTGTGGGTTATTAAGAGCCTGAGAAGTGTGTAACTGGCAGTAGCTAGGATAAGATTATTCGCGCATTACCTTGGTGATGGATGTTTTAAATACACCACGAGAGGTATCTATTGCTTGGCACTGTTAAACTTTCCAAACGTCCGACCTTCGAAAATATGGTTCCTGAGGGCAGATTCTGGCCGTGGATTTAATTCTTCACTTTAATCTTGTTTTATATATATATATATATATATATATATATATAAATTAGACATTATATACATATAATAGTTTTGTCATCTCAGAAGAAAGACATAGGGTGACTCCATGCGTCTTGAAGTGAAAAATTAGGTTTAAAAACTCTTAAGGGTAGAACATTAATTGGCAGAATGTGCACTATGGCCTTGACGGAAGGATACAGCTGGATAGATGCCTGTGTGTGCCGTATAGGCGGCTGGGTAGGATACTGCTGGATAGCTGGCTGTGTGTGCACTATGGCCTTGTGGGTAGGATACTGCTGAACATGTGGCCACATGTGCACTATGGCCTCATTGGTGGATAGATGGCTGTGTGTGCGCTATGGCCTCATTGGTGTGGGTAAATATACTTATACATATATACCAATATACCTAAATATATTAACATATATATATATATGTGTATAAATATATTTAGTATAGATATACTCTATAGTTTATAAAATACACACATAATTTATAATTATTATGTATATATAATTTATACTTTATAATGTAGATATACCCTGTGTTTTATATAATATACACATAGTTTACTGCAATATAATATAAAATATACTGTATTGTTTATTTAATATACATCATTACTGTTCATATAATATAGTTATACTCTATAGTTTATAAAATATACACATCATTTACTGTACATATAATATACTTATACTCTATGGTTTATATAATATACACATAGTTTACTGTACATATAATATAGATATACTCTATAGTTTATATAATATACACATAGTTTACTGTACATATAATATAGATATACTCTATGGTTTATATAATATACATACAGTTTACTGTAATATAATATAGATAGACGGGCTGGTTAACAGTTTAACTGCTTGTAAGAAATTTCCCTCTTGTTTTGGTAGTTATCATCAGTAATTCACAGAATGCTAAACTACATTTCTAATAGAACTGTGAGCCAATCATTTTCTGGAGATTTTACAGGGAGAAGTAAGTTGTGTTCTGGTAACTGGCATCGGTAGCGGCCTCGCTATAAAGTCGGGACACCCAGACACGATATTCTGATAATCACTTTTCCTTCAGTAATAATAATAATAATAATAAAATAAGTTAAAAAGAAGCAGTGTTAGTGTTATAAGCATTAAACAAATAGACAAATTCTTATAATTAGTGCAAAGGTTCTAGATCTGTGCTCTTGCTAAGCGTATTGTGGCGTGTTTCATATGTCCCAGTGAGGCTTGCTATTCTCCAATTAAAGATAATATGAGTGTGGGAAACTGCATCTTCATTAACAACAACAAAACAAATACTCAATTGCAGACATTAATAATGGGAGCATAATAAACAAACCATATTGAGGAGTTAAAGACTGAGAGCTCAGTTCCTCACCTGTAGGAACACATTCATCGAGGTTCCATCTGTGTCACAAAGTGGCAACGAGGCTCCTTCACACTGGGGGACACCAACTGGAATACCAATCCATGTAACTGAATCTCCACCAAGTGTGGCCATTGCCAGAGAGAATTTATGGAGAGTTTGTTCAGAAAAGAGAATATTTTAAAGTAAGGATTATATTCCTTCATAATGCTGGTTCCATTCTCTATATTTAGATATTACGTTCATTATGTCACTGATTTTAGAATTCCCTCCACTTTTATCATCGCTGTCATCAAATTAAAATCACAACATAGATTTACTTTCTTACTGATTTCTAGATAAAACCAACAAAAAGCTTTCTGATTCCATTAAACCGAGGTGACGTGTGTTGTATCTCTCTTGTATAGACTCTGGCGCTCTCTGTTAGGCCTACTTCATCCTACTTCAAACTGAGATTTTTATCCTTTGGACTGTGTCTATCGGAACAGAGACAATTCACAGTTTTATTACAATACACCAAGACTCTTATTCTACTTATGTCAGTCAGAAGTTTACCAAGAATGCATCCAGTAATTTGACTTGTAGAACAAACAGTAATTTCATTATTAAAAGAAAACTGTCATTAATGAAATATTACAAGTGGTATATTCTTAATGTGTAATATACATGTTAACTTCCGTTGATCTCTGTGAGGGCAGCTATATTTAACCCCTTTGGGACACATTTGCAATATTTTCTCCACATTTTCCCAGCCAGCTGTATACCATGTGCAACATTTCCCAGGTAGAGAAACAAAGATTACAGTGAAAAGAGATCTTTCGTTATATGTATACATTACACATTAACACACTCACACCTTTCATTTTCTGTAATAATGACTAAAGGAGGAGACTATATTTAATAGAAGAAAAACTACCACAACAAGAGGACATAGTCTTAAATTAGAGGGGCAAAGGTTTAAAAATATCAGGATGTATTACTTTACTGAGAGGGTAGTGGGTGCATGGAATAGCCTTCCAGCTGAAGTGGTAGAGGTTAACACAGTAAAGGAGTTTAAGCATGCGTGGGATAGGCATAAGGCTATCCTAACTATAAGATAAGGCCAGGGACTAATGAAAGTATTTAGAAAATTGGGCAGACTAGATGGGCCAAATGGTTCTTATCTGCAGTCACATTCTATGTTTCTATGATATAATAATAAATAGCAGTTTACCTTCAATGGTATATTAGGACATCTTTAGGCAAATGTTCATTCTAATGAGAACACACCGAGCAGGGGAGATTGTCTTCAGACACATTCTTTGTAGCTAAACGTGATCTTTGGTGGACAGAGATATCTGCATCCCTCACTCTAAATGTACCTCGTCATCAAACCTTAAACACGACAACTAAAAAATAGTAAATACAACTTTTCAATCTACACCTCCTGACCTAACTATCAAATTGTCTGTCAGTTAATCTATCTCTCTATCGTCTATCTGTCTGTCTGTCTGTCTGCCTGTTTGTCTGTCTGTCTATCTGTCTATCCAGTATCTGTTATGTGTCTATTTATAAATCATTTAGCTGTTGCTCATCTGTTGATATCAGAAATGTAAAAGTAGTTTTCTCTTTGGATTATTGGTTGCAATATTTAACCGACATATTGCAAGAAGGTCTCGTAGGTTTACAGAAGAAGTGATTCAATAAGAACTAAATTTAAGAATGCGCAGTTGAGCGGGTCAGCAGGTTTTGCCTGGGGGGATACACCCAGCTGGTTAAATCTGGTTGCTTGTAGCAGTTTAAATGGTCAAGTGCAGCTTGTATTAGACGACCGTCTGTTTGTAAAACGGAAAGTGAGTGCCCCAGCATCACGTACAGCTGTTCCAATCTTTCTTTAATAATCCGCGCTCAGCCCCTAGAATTCCCCATACATCTTACTGCGAGAGACATGCTCCTACCACAGGGATACATATCTAGTGCTATCCGTAGTTTAATAAATAATGTATCTATGGCAGAGATAACAGATTGACATCATTACTGGGAATTAATATGCCATTTCAGTCTCCGAGGGAAGAACGTATACAAGCACTGAGAAAACCTTTTTAGTATTAATTATCCTTAAATATTACTTTATCAAACCAGGAAGATAAGCTATGGCATATCTCACTCATAATGTTTAACACTCACTTATCTTAGAGTGTTTTATATCCTATATCCTAGGAAACCTGGTAGGATTGAGGTCCGGGAGAGAGATGTGGTTTTTAAACCATTAAATAAATTTAAATCTTATTGGGTCCTGTCCTACGCTTGATGTGTCGCGCTCTATAACAATCCAAGACAGGTCAGCAAATATCCCAAAAATGATACACAGTTTGGCATGTATTTAAATAAGCTTTCTAATTCACAGTTTAGAATGCCTTGCTCCTTCTTCTGTGTGATATAATTTAATTTTCAAAAGTCTGACATCTATTTTAATAAGTATTTAAAAAAAAAAAAAACTTTTATATAGCAGACGATTCTATAGAAAACTTTTAAACCAGTTCAGATGGTTAGTGTCGATGACCTGGTTTCTGTAATTTCTTCAAAACATAGCCAGAGGCTCCAAAATGGCAGGAGTTTAGTAAATAGTAATTTGTGCTCTCTAGTGACTAGGCAATAGTCGTATTTTAAAAAAGAAAGAAGAAATGCTTCTTTGTTTTCGATAATAAATATGTAAAAAAGTGATTGAACTTTTCTTTGGAGAAAATACATCAATAATATAAAAAGATAAAAAAGGTGAGAAAAACCCTTAGATGCTCGATCTTTTAGTTTCAGTGATTCGAGTGACAAAATCATTGCCAAAGTCAAAGTGCGAAGGTACGTTTGTGGGTACATAGATACATTCTAAACAAATTCTATTTCATTTCATCTCTTTTTATTTAAAAATATATATTAAATTATATATTTCATAACAAAGCTTTTCTACAAAGATATATGGCAAGCATTGTGTTCCTGCCCTTCCATAAAAGATTCTGTTCATTTTTCCTTTGAACTTGTCCTTTCAGTAAGAGGCAATCGAGTTGGGAGATAAGAGATCTCTTTGATGGACCTGATCGATAGCAGTTTCTGCTTTTCTGACATTTCCCTGATCTGAACCCTCTCCTTGCTGTATACAGCTGGATCATATTAGCTTTATGCACCCTATAGAAATGTTGAGTGTTAACGTGTTGCCTGCATTGTGTAAAGGTATACTGAACCTAGCTCCAACACTAACGGCAAACCCTAATGCTCCTTCACACTTATACTTTCCTCTAAGCACAGGACGATATGTACAAAAGGCTTCCTCTGGTTCCAAGCCAGGATTCACTTATTAGAAATGTATTAAAAATGAACCACGTGAACTGCACAGACAGTTTATTACGTTACCTGAAATGTTCAATTCAATTTAAATATCGAGAGTGTTCTTTTTCTTTAGAATTAGGTGTATACAGCCCTATGGGCTTCTTGCTGACAGTTGCATCCGTCATTCTTGAAAATATCTTTGCTGCCAAATTGCTGCCAACCCGGCATTCATCTTATGTCTAATTGGGGGGGTACACAAGTGATTCCCTTCAGAGTAGATGCCAGTGCAAGATCATGGAACAGTTGGCACCAAACACTGTAACAGCATGTCATCTGACATCGTCCTCCCACAGTCTGAATGTCTTATAAACCCCATAAGTGCTGCTGGGCTTCAGAGACTGAGAGAACTTCTAGCTCACAAACAGAAATTCTAATTTTGGCAAACAAGATGACACTGTTCATGTTTTAATGCTCTTGTTTTTATTTGTTAAATGATAACAAATTATTACTGCATAGTATGTTGTTTATGCTGTTAATATAATCGTATGCTTGAATATTTTATAATTATTAAGGGACAACAAAAACATAAGGGTAAATTGTCAAAGGTCACTTGGTGGAAGATTGTGCCGCCTAAAGTATTGGTTTTCAGCTTGACATAAATTATTTAGAATTTCCAGTATACATTTTCTAATCAGTAGATATTTAGATTGTGAAATGATAAAGTAAAAACAGAAACCATAATAATTAATAACAATAAAAATATCATGTAAAATAATGGAATTAATATTCCTGAATTATTGGAAAATCTGACCATATTAGTTTGGTGAATAATTGATATCATTTTTTATATCAACTATAATATCTAAGCTGTGATAATTAAGAGAGAGCACACTTTCATTATGGAGTATCTGTGGTATTCTGGGAATTTTTTGAAATGTGTTCTGATTTTTTTCCCGCCAATTGGTGACATTATAAATTGACTCACATAAGGAGATGGCATCTAGAGGCTGCTTATAACAAACAGTTTTCCAGCTGTTGTTTCTCTGTAACTTCAGTTATTTCAGTATTATTGTTACGTGAATTTGCACAGACGGGCTGTGGTGCCAGAATAACTAGGTGTGACCGGGGCAAGGCACCCGGAGTCATTGAGTCTCAACGAGTACAGTCCTTATGGGAAACAAACTGACTCCCACAGTAAATGAGTACAACCATTTGTGTTGGGTAACCTAGCCAAATCATTCACAGGTATTGAAGTGTACATTGGTAGAAGAACATAGTTGGATCATATAAAGGTGTGTAAGTGATTCCCTTCAGAGTAGCGAAACCTAGTTGAATCATACACAGGCATGTGCGTTGGTAGAGGGACATGGCTGGATCATATAAAGGTGTGTACATTGGTAGAGGTAGGATGGGAACCTAGTTGGATTATACAAGTATGTATGTTGGTAGAAGTTGGAGAGGGACATGGTTGGCCATACACAGGTATGTACATTTGTAGAAGTTGGAGGGGGACATGGTTGGGCATACACAAGTGTGTACGTTGGTAGAGGTTGGGGGGCATGGTTGGATCATACACAGGTGTCTAGGCAATTAATTCATCATTGCATCTTAAGGTAACTGATCAGGTAAGCTAATGCCTCTTAAACGTAAAGCTTAAAAATCCCAATCACTTTCTCTTCCACAGCGTTTCCTGTAGTTCCACGCCTGCCAGTGAATGGTTAACATGTTCAGATTGCTAATTCAGGAAATTGAAATGTAGTGGCCACTTATTCAAAGGAATTGTCCGGTTGCGTGGGTGAAGAACTGGGTATCTCATGGTGATGAACCAGAGTTTTAGGGTAGCCTCACTTCCCCCGCTGTCCCTGCTGTTCTGGAATGGGGCCTCAGAGTGCTTTAAGTGCTCTCGACTGTGGTAATGAATGAAAATGGTCTCGTAGCACAGAGGGCACTGCATTAGAGCCAGGACTGACCTTACCTGTAAAAGCACTATTAGAGTAGGTCTAGCTGTAAATAAGGATAACCACGGCTCCTCTGCTTATTTACTGAAAACTGTAAATGTATTATTTGGTGGGAAGCATTTCTACTGCTCTTGGCAGGATTAAAATGTCAGCGCTTGAATAAAACGTTTTAATGTATAATAAAGCTGTAGGGCTGGGAGTTTAGTCACAGTCAACTAGTGAGGCCATTCAGCCTTAACCCTTTGCTCCTTTGTGTCCTCTGTGTCATCTACAACATGCATTTAAATTAAAATTTACACATTTAAGAAACGAAACAATTAGTTACAGGTTTACAACACAACAAACCACTTGTAATTTACTGATTGCAAATTATCTATCTATCTATCTATCTAGCTATCTATCTGTCTGTCTGTCTGTATGTATGTATGTATGTCTCTCTGTCTGTATGTCTCTGTATCTCTGTCTGTCCACCTGTTAGGTTTGCCTGTGAAGCTGTGAAGAGATTCAGTTAGAATTGTAAACAGAGCCATATTGCATGCTGCTACCATGACACTGACTGAACAGTCCTGTCACCATTGTTATCATATTATTTATGATTCTGTAAAATGTAATATTGAATTCTTAGTCAAGGCTAATTCAGGCTTAGAACGGACAGTGACCTTTAAACCAACTAAAGCGAAGTTTGTTTCCAACAACCTTAGAAACAAAGGGAAAACAGAGTCAATTTAGCTGTGTATAACCTCTGATATAAGAAAATATATGTGTTATTTAGAGGGACACCATAGTCACCAGAACAACTATAGCTTAATGTAGTTGTTCTGGTGTCTGATGTCCCTGCAGACTTTTTGTTGTAAACAATGCCTTTTCAGAGAACCTCCAGTGGCAGTCACTCATATGGCCAATAGAAGTGCTTCCTGGGTTAGTGCTGCACTGACGTTCTGCGTCTCCACCCTCTGATGCTGAACTTTCCCCATAGAGATGCATTCTGATTTTAAAGAATACCTGTAAAATGCATTGCAAGTATATGGCGATTTGCTCTTTTTAAATCTCATTTTACCACTAACCGTACAGGACTGTTTGTTGAATAAACCCCTTGAATGTTCTCTCCTATTGCGTCTTTCTGGAATATTCTGATAAAATATACAAGCCGACGAGTCCATGCATGGCAGCTTTAACAAATCTCTCTATTTTTAATAAAATGCGGATCATTTTCTATTTTATGAAAACAGTCATATTAAGTATATTTTATTTTGGAAAGTCAGACTCAGAGAACGAGAATGCTTGAGGACTGCCGTCCCCAGGCCCAGATATTTTCATAGCAGAGAATGCTCACCGTAGTGGTGGGAAAGTGGCCAAGATGTCAGAGCTCATTTCATACCGAGCGTCACCGGCTCCGCTGCTCCCTGATTCCCCAAAAGCCACAAGCCCTGGCCTGACATCACTCAGCTCCTGTTTTATATCCTTGCCTAATAACGCTGAGGTTCTGCCCATTTTGATTCAGACAACCTGCTTGTCTGGGAAAGGGAACAGATTTTTTTTTACATTTCATCAGCGGCCTTGTCTCAAGTATTGCCCCCACTGAGAAAGGTTTGAGCCAAAACTGCGAGCGGCGGCATGTCACTTCTGTTTGAATAGGTAATGTGTAGCCACCCGGCCAAACAGACAGTAGCTGGAATGGATTGCTAGGAAGCTCCTTCAAAAGGCAGGCACTGCTTCCTGCCAATCAAAGCTCACACCGACATGTGGGGCAGACATTAAATGGATTTTCTTCTCCTTTTCTGCTGTGCCACTCAGTGGGCAAATGTCCAAGTTGCAGAAGGTGCAAGAGCTTCCACTGTTCTTTGCACTGTGAAGGATTTATAAATACAGTATAAGTTACATTTCCAAAATTTTTTTTTTTGTTATTCTTGTTGTTTAAAGCTAAAGGCTAAGACTTCACAAACATGAATATCTATACAGCCTACCTTCCATTGGTGAGTGTTAGAATAAAATATTGGGATTAACGTGACAGTTTTTCTGGACAACTAACAATGAACAAAACAGAAAATAACACTGGCAAAGTGTGATCTACAACAGATTTTATTTAGGTAAAAAACTAATAATTGGTGAATAAAAATAAATAAAATAAAAATGTTCATGTTTCAGTTTTCTGCCTATCCCTCGGATATCCGTTGTACCCTGCACCTTTTTCAGTGATTCCTTGCCCAGACCAAGATGTAAACTCTTCCATTTAATATTGACCCCAAAGGAATATGGAAGAAGTGGATCTACTTACACTGTAGTCGGTGCACAGAACCTTAATGGTCGTGATGGGTGGCGTGTTCCTATAAAATATGATTACTAATACATGTATAATGCCTTGCTAGAATGTACTTGAAATTATAATAACATATTCAATATTTAGTGAACTATTAAGAGCTGTATATGTGCCGTTACCAATGTCGATGTGATCAGAATTCTAACATTCTGATACGAGCAAACAATACATTTTTTCATTATCAGACGTGTGAAAATGTAGCCTAAACCTACCATTGCACAATCACGTTTAGTCGATCACAATCATTCCAAGGAATAGTTATAGAAACTTTAATAGGACCGTCCAGCCATATTTCAGCCCCAGCCAGGACTTTTATCAATCATGTTTGAGAGCTGCGTGTTGTCACATGGACAAGATTGGGGATTATTGATGTGTGTTCATGAAATCGTGGCTGCACCACATGTCTCTCCATGATGTCAGTGGTCCGCATGTCTCTCCATGATGTCACTGGTTCGAGCTACCACGTTGATAACGATGATTGAACTGGGGCTCTGGTGTCAATGGATAGATGTGGCTGGTATCAGGGGGATACTTGTTTAGTTTTGGTTCTGAACCCTATGAAAGGAGATGCCTCATCACTTTGATATTTAAGTCACTAAGTCACTTGTTACTGGAGCGAGAAAAAAAACTTTTTAAAATGCATTCATGTAACAAAACAATATAAATTGTGTCACATATCAGCCGTACTTAGTTTATTGCCTCCAACATATTCTGTCATTATACAGAGCAGCCATGAAATGCCTAATAGATTTCAAGGTGGATTCTTATGGACACCTCTTGGCTGATGATTGTACGGCAATATATTCGAGCACTGGCCAAACCTGAGCCCATGATTATATTCGTTTGCTAATCCAAAATCTACACTACATGAATTTGCAAACTTAAGTGATTCTCAGCATCCTAATTAATTCTATTGTTCCACCTTACTGGGATGAAACAAAAGACAGAATTCTGTTAGCAGTGTTTAAAACACATTTATTCTGCATGATAACCTGCTTCCACTGTAAATCTAGCTTCCAGCATGCATGAGCCAATAATCTCTTTTTTAATAATGGAAAATTTGCCTAATTTCCAATTAATGGTGGAGATTGGCTTAAGGCAGATTTAAGTCAGAATATTTTGTAACCAGCAAGGGCTCTTAGACTTGTTCATTCCACGCAGAATGTCCGTGTGTTGTCACTCAATCAGGTTTATTTGCTCTGTGTGAATATTATTTAAAATGTTCTCATATTTTCTCAAACAAATAGCTGCATGATCTGCTCTTTTTAAATGCACCCTTAAAACACAGCTTTCTGAATTTGAATTTGGACCGGACTTAATTTTACCAATATCTATGGTTTAAAAAGCTATAAGGACAGATTAAGAAAATACATGGCTGGTTTAACTCTTTTGAGGCTGTGTACTAATCAGGTCAAATGAAAATATTAGTCATTAGGATCTATAGTGTATGAAAAAAGTCACAAAAATTAACGGTTTGTTAAAGCCACCTTAACTTAAGAAAGCAAAAAAAGTAATTGCACATGGAAAATATCACTTGCAAAACCTAGATGGTTAAAAGAACATTTTATATATATATTTGTGCTCTTATGAAATTTACTTATGACTTAGTATTTCATTTAAAAATTACTATAAGTACTAAACACAACATATAAAATGTTAAATTTGTTTTTTGCATTGTTTAAAAATTTTTTTTTTTTTTTTTTGCCCAAACCTTTCTACTGGAGTAAATAACCTCTCTAAAAGGGGAAATGTAATTATTTATTCTCTTGTCCTATATCTTAGTATAGATCATACCCCCCAGTTTCCCAATCTGGTGGGACAGTTCTGATTTCCGACCCTTGTCCCCCAATCCCTAGATAAGCACAAACTAAGGAGTTACCCAGGAAGGAGTCAAAACAATCTTCAAAGAGAAGTTGGTTTTATTTGGTTTAGAGTAGGCCAGGGAGTTGGTTCCGCTAAAAGCCATATCTCAGAGATTTCTTAAACTTCAGTGGACCGAGATACTGCCAAACTGTATGCCTTTGTAAGGAAACTCTGCTCTAATTTTCATAGATTAAAAAGGCAAGGTGTGGTGAAGCAGCTGCTTAAATAGTACTCTTTTTTTAAATTATGTTTTTCTTACCCCCTAATGTTGGACTATTCTATTTAGCCCATGTGACTGTTTGTTGTGTAGATTTTTTTAACGCCCCCCAGGCTTCATACAAGTTCAACATTTTGTGTGTCGAATTCAATCTGAAAAATATATTCTCCTGTTGAGATGGAAGAAAAACTGTTTTAATGGGAATATTTAAAAAAATAAAAATAATATATATATATATATATGTATATATGTGTGTATATATATATATCTATATATATATAGATATATATATATACACACACACATATATATATATATATATATTATTTTTATTTTTTATATATATATATGTATATATGTGTATATATATATATATTTTTTTTGTATTTATTTTTTTTGTCTACTTCATTTGCTCCAGCAGAATACAACCATTTTTTTAGAAAAGATGTAAAGACCAACCAATAGATTGTCGATTTTCATGAGTAGCAGCACATAATTACATCCTCTCTCGAGTGTAGTGAAAACAGTTCAGAGTATGGATAGCCCTCTAGCACGTCTTTCGTGGAATTAATTAAGAACAAGTTTTTAGCTTTAGATTTTAACCAAGAGGAAGAAAAGCCGTGAATCTGTTATTCTGAGTGTTAAAAGCTCTGCTCCCTGTGTGACAGACGCATCCGCCTGACTTTAGAAAACAGAATGAATTCATCTCCTTTACAAATTGAAGATATCTCAAGGTTGTTAGTTTGTAACTTTTTATTTTCTTTTTAGAATAAACGTGTATAACAGCGAATATAGTATTATTCAATCTTGTTCTTCTGTTTGAAAGCCAAAGGCTTGTTTTCAGCAAAAAAGTCAGGGTAACGATGTTCACCAAGCTGTGTGAGACTACAATTCCTATAATGCTGAGCTAACCAGTACATATGCTGTTTAGCTAGTGGGAAGCCCCCCTGCAGTGATTCATGATATTGAGCAAGGAGGTTCCCTTTCCCTGGACCTCTAACAACACAGCAGCAGAAATTATATTAATATCGACGCGGTATGACCTAACATGGTCAAAGAATGTCCTAACATCATCAAGATATGACCTAACATAGCCGAGATATGACCTTTCATCATCATGGTATGACCTAACATCAGGGCTGGTGCAAGAATTTTTGCTGCCCTAGGCAAAAAATATTTTGCCACCCCATTCGCTCCACCCACTTATGCAGACTAACACACACGTACTGACCTATGCAGACTGACGCACACTGACCCATATACACACACTGATCCATGCAGAGACACAAACTGACCCATACAGACACACACTGTCCCATGTAGACACACAATCACACATACAAACACACACTGACCCATACAGACACACACTGACCCATACAGACACACATTGACCCATACAGACACACAATGCACCATACAGACACACACTGACACATGCAGACACACAATGACCCATGCAGACATACAATGACCCATACAGACATACAATGACCCATACAGACACACACTGACCCATACAGACTGACATACACAAACATATTGGCTGAAGACTAACACATTCTCTGACACACATCTTACGTTCAATGCTGTTTCTATATCCATCTTGCCTGCGCGTGTCTCCCCATCTCATCCTTTCTCAGCATATTTCCTGACACACTCCCATCCACTTGTTCCCACGTAGAGGGGAAGGGGCGGGAGCGAGCAATTGAAGTGGCCTCGCGCTGCTGCCGCCTGCCGCAATGGAGAGGGCTCATGTGTATGCCGCTGGACCAGGCGCTAGTGAGCAGCAATGTAAATGCTCCCTAGCACCCGGGAACATGGCCGGCGGCATGCTAGAAATAATTGAGGGGTGGCACAAACTATCATAACGCTGCAGGGCTGGCACCCCCCTTTAAGCAGCGCCCTAGGCGGCCGCCTAATTAGCCAAACATGGTCGAGATATGACCTAGCATTGTCGAGGTATGACCTAACATGGTCAATATATGTCATAACATGGTCGAGATATGACATCATTTCCTTTGCCTGCCATCACTCCACTGTAATGCGTCTCCAATGATTATGCCAAATCCTTCCTTGGGTCCCTGGCAGGGGTATTTTAAAGTATTGGTGGCTCTTTGGGAGATTTGGGAGCAAAATAACTCTTAACAGTAGTGTTCCCAGGCTGCTGTAAGGATGATGGGAAGTCAGTTAATTTGCATGAATTGCCCTGCCTGTGCCTTTTCAGATGTGATGTCAGCCTGTAGTCTTATTAATCAGAAATTGCAAAGTAAACAGTCTCGTATATAAATACGAATAACCTTTGTTCGCAGGAATCACAGTTACTCAGACATGACAGTTTCATAAACCCCTGAAAAATTAAGATATTTTCATCACATGTTGCTGCTAGAAGCTGTGCCGAATCCGTCTTACACAGAATTGTTTTTAAAAGTAACCTCCCAGACATTTTCAGAATGAACCGCTGACACGCTGAAAACCTATCCTTTTAATAGCTCTAAATCTGTCATTGTGTACCGGGGCCTATTTTCAAACTATCGAGGCTCTTTTATTTCATTCCTTTTTTTCATATGAAAACCAATGTAAATGAGAACAGATGTTGACATGATCCAATGAACGCAAGGTGCTCCCAGAATAGATGGACTAGCCGGTTTACAAAATGTAGATTTAACCCTTTAACGTGCTACGATGGCAGGACCATTTGTTTGGGACTCGGAGAGTAGGTAGAATTCACGAGAGATTATTTTGATGTTGTCATTAATATTTATTAAAAATGTAACATGTTATGAGGATAATTAAGTAGTCAGTTACTGCAGAGGCATGGAGCACATGAAAAGAAAATACACATTTTGACATTTTATGGTGTGGAATATCGTATGAAGAGCACCATTTGTAAACATTGAATTTTGTTCATGGTGTAAGTGAACATGAAAGATAGCAGATAGCGATAGATTCGGACTGGTTAACTTGGTGTGAGTTATCGCCAAGGTCTTATTGTGGGAAGCAGTGCATGTGTGGTCCTTCTGTGGATTATTTATAACCCTAGTATTCAGTACACAAAGTTGGCCCTGACTGGCACAGGTTGGTAGAAGTGTTGCAAAGTGTGTATGGATTGCCTTCCGCATCACTGCATGATGAACACATTCACCACCTTATGAGAGAGGAAACAGTCCATTGTCCATAACTGAAATTCTTTTGTCAGTGGAAGGACCCACCTTGGAGTCCATCATTTCTGTCTGATTTGGTTAATGTACACAGCACTGTGTAAAAGCCTGAATCAATGTGTGTATAGGCTATGGGAATTGATTATCACTTGAACATTTCTCGTACTGACCCAACGCTCCTTATAAAGAAAGGTCATTTCTGGAATTGTTTGGAAAGATGAGATCACATGATGTAAAAATACAAATATCTCACGGGCCTTTGCAGCCACTCACAGACACTGAGTGCTGATACCAACAAGTCTCATTACCTTGACCTTAACATGTCACTATGATCTGCAGTGTTACAGTGTCCCTGAATGAATAGGCAGAATGAAATCCCTAAAAAGCCAAATAATGAGCAGACCTCACAGAAAGGCACAAGGACAATAGGTTCAGATTAGCATAAACAGAAACACCAGACAGGCAGAAAGAAAGACAGACAGAAACATCAGACAGACAGAAAGACAGAAACATCAGACAGGCAGAAAGACAGACAGGCAGAAAGATAGACAGACAGGCAGAAAGAAAGACAGATATCCAGACAGTAAAATAGACACCAGACAGGCAGAAAGAAAGACAGATATCCAGACAGTAAAATAGACAGTCATATAATCAAAAAGACAGACAACCAGACAGTCAAAGACAGAAACAGTCAGAGAATCAGACAGAAAGACAGACACACAGACAGTCAGTCAGTCAGACAGATGGTCAGACAGACAGACAGACAGACAATTAGAGAATCAACCAGGCAGGCACATAAAAAGACAGACATGTACACTGACAGAGAGACACAGACATTCAGACAGACGGTTAAACAGAAACACAGAAAGACTGCTGCTTAAGAGAATGAAATAATTTCTGTCTAAAATATGGCGTGCCACACATACCTGCTTTTAGAAATATAGTAAAGATAAAAGCATTTATTTATAAAGAAACTTAATCCTTTTATCTTGGTTCATTTTTACAATTTAAATTGCCTTATAATTTACTAAATCTACATGAACGATAATGATCAATTTTGCCAGCATTATTCACACCTTTTATTAATTTAACATAGTTGAATAAATGTGAACGTTCTGAGGAGTTGATTGGGAATAGATTTTAAAAAGTGACAGTTAGATTATAGGGTGCTTAAGGAAAAAAATGGCTCTTTCACAAGGTACCTAGTAATTTAATTCTTGTTTGAGATTATTATAATTTATTATGGCGTGTAGGTCCTAATGAACATCTACTATTAACTGAAAGGGAGAAATTGAAACTAAGATTAGCAAATTGTAACTCCACTCCCACTAACTGTGAATATTGAATTCACAGCGGCGTGAGAGAGAGCGCAACCTGCGGAAGCCGGTGGTTTTAATGCAGTTTACTTGCAAATTCCAACATGCACGCTGCAAGATGCTCACATTTTTAACCTAGCGGCATATTGGGCAAGAATTTGCCAATTAGAATAAAATTATTAAACATGAGATATATCAATCTTTATATTGTATTATGCACACAGATAATGTGTCTGTTTAACACACAGCTGTAATTATTTCATTTTTATTTATGTATTTTTAATAACTCTACAGATTATCTGACAATCAGAGAGGTAACGTGCAGAATAGTTTTAGAGATAAATTCCTGCGGGGTACATGAAGTGCCAAGTGTTGGACTGATGTACAATTTGAAGCATATTCTCCACGTTATAATGCGTATATTAATTAATTATTGCTGTGACATCATACCATACCCTTTCTGTGATATCACTCAATCATCTGTTGGCTGATCTAGAGTTCCGTTTAAATAATTTCGAGATACACTGCAAATCGCACACGAACACCAAACCACAAATGTTGCTCGTGCATTATATCACCATTTATAATAGCCCAGATAAGTGGCTTATGTTATCGTACAGTGTGTTTTAGTTTAGAGAAGCTCTGATATCTCAGCTTACGTCATTCAGTGTTTTTCACTTAGTAGAAGTAAAAAAAAAAAATTATAGTGAAAGCTCCCAAATCCCTGACATTCCGTGGCATTCTGACTGTCTACATAGCTTAGGGGGCGCGGATAAATATTTACATTAATTTTACCTGGCACAGGCGTTGAGGGGGACTTTGTGTTCCTGGGAGATGATCACGTGATCTCAGTATTCTATCAAAATATTCCGTTATTGGTAATCAGTGGCAGTCATGAACCCTAGACATTGGACACGTGTTATACTGAATGAAAGACATTACATAAATTGAAAGCTCATGGTGCAAGTCTACATCGCTGCGCAATAATTCCTTTGTTACATTTTACAACGATTAATTCTATTATGAATCATTGAAGTCTGATTGACTTTTACGTTATGAATTGAGCATAGATTTTAGCAGCTGACTTGATCAGGATCCTGGATGAGTGTTAGCTGGTGGTTGTCATCGCTTGCGTATGGAAATATAGATAAACTAATAGCTGAGTGCTTTTGGTGAACACGTCTGCCCTCATGCATCATTTGGGGTGGGGGGTGAATTCAATTTAAAGTTAGGTCAGAAAACTTGCAGTGAATTTATCTGCCTAGGTCAACAGGACAGACTCATGTTGTAGTCAATTAAATGCTAAAAGTAGTTGCCCGTGGCCTGTAAATGTCAACCAAAGAGTGATTCATATTTTTTATCTCTGAAAACAAGGAGCGATCCTCATTACAGCCTTCTCTGGCAGTGAGAGAGTTAAGGAAGGGGTGTGCACTGATAAGGTACAATATATACAGCTAGACTATGTGTAAATCACAGGAATGCAGAGGTAAATCCTATGCATGTTGTCAGTGAATAATGAACACATTTTGAAGTGCAGAAAGAAATGCCCATTAACACTTTAGCCTACAAAGCCCATGGTACTGCAGCGTTTTCTTCCATTTTGAAATGGGCAGTTTAACGTGATTGGCCATTTGGTGAGAATTGTCTCAGGTAGTCGGGTTCCTTTAAGACACCGTGAAAAGTAGACTGAGCGTATACTAAAAGCCTCACTTGATGAAATAATTGTATTAACAACATACTGTGTGCATGAATGAATAAAATAATAAATTACAAACATGACTGATACATTTTTATTTGCACATTTATAGCCCAAAACAAAAATAATACATAAGTAAATAAATAAAATGAGAATGAACACTGGCCACAAATAATATATTATGAGTATATATATATTTTTTCCCTCTGTAATCAGCTGAGATAGAGATGGAAATTTAAACCAAGTGATTTTAATAGTTTTAAATGATAAAAATAATTAATATTCATAAATATATATATATATATATATATATTTTAACATTCCAAGGTTCTTACAATACAAGAATGTTCTTACAATAATGTTTTTACAATACAAAGCGTTGTAGAGACATATAGCTTAACATAAGCTTAGCTGAAGCTAGGTTTATTGCATTTCTGATGCTATGAGAATGAAGGTGGGCTATATCTTTGGAAATATACTTATATCATACAGACCCGTTTGCCAGTATGGTCATTTCTTCATATCAGGAGCTAAATGCATGAAAAGAGTCACGGTAACATTATCGGGATTTATTGTAAAAAGGTTAAATGAAGGGGAGGTGATTGGTATTTAATGCATACATTTCCACTAGTGCTAAATGCAAAGAAAGTAATGATTATTTGTTTATTTCTTGGGGAAAAAAATATTAACAATATCTATTTGAATGAATGGTGACAACATGTTTCAAATTCATTGATTACTGTGCCATCATTATATTACAACGTCAGTACCAAAGGGCAACTGAAAGCCAGCAGAACTTAACTTGTGCAGGGGTACACAACACATTAAACAGTCTATTTTATGGAATATTTCACAATTCTTATTATTTTTCAATAAATGGAAGAAATTCACCTATGACATTTGAAGCATTGTTGAAGCATTGTTGTATTGGGGTGAACATTTATTGTATTTTATATCTTTTCTACTGGGGGCTAATTATTAAACATATTGCCTCCTATTTAAAGTACTTCCCATGTTTTCTTAGAATTTTTAATAGTATATAATTATTTCATTGTGATTCCAGGAGAATGTATTGCATTTTGGGTATAGGCAGGGCCGGTGTTCTATCAAATTCCCCTACCTCGTGAAAATACCCTACCATCGTCACTTCCGGTGAGGGGAATCAGCTGGATCCTGTGCTGCACATGCGTGCTAGCACTCCTGCTACTCCTCCACAGCCAGGTCCTGGAAGGTAAGTAAAGCTAGTTTTACACTTTCATTATAGTTAGTGAATTCACTAAGCTTAGGACATGGGACATTTAGGGTTAAGTGAGGGTTCAAATTAGGGTTCTAACCTCTCTCACACTCTATTCTTACCCTAACCCTTGGAGTAAAGGTTAAAATAAAGTGTGAAAAAGCACAATTTAGTGATATTCCTCTAATGTGAAATATCACTAAATACGAACAAGTCCCTAATCCTAACCCTAATTTGAACCCTAACATTAACCCTAAATGTCCCATGTCCTAAGCTTAGTGAATGCACTAACTATAATGAAAGTGTAAAACTAGTTTTACTTACCTTCCAGGACCTTGCTGTGGAGGAGTAGCAGGAGTGCTAGCACGCATGTGCAGCACAGGATCCAGCTGATTCCCCTCACCAGAAGTGACGAGGGTAGGGGATTTTCACGGGTAGGGAAATTTGATAGAACACTGGTGCAAGGATTTTTAGCGACACAGACGAAGATGCATTTTGCCGGCCCCCTCCGCAAAAAAATTACCTGTGTGCCTTGAAACCCCCCCTTTGCATTTCTTTGCCCTTTAAGTGTTTCATATCCTCTATTTTGAATGCCTTACCCTTTGGCGCTTTAGTGTATTCTATTCCCCCTTTAGTGTGCCTTACAACCCCCCTTGTGTGTTTCTTTCTTTCCCCTGCCCCTTTGTATGTCTCTTACTTTCCCCCAGCCCCTTTGTGTATCTGTTACCCCAACCCCTTTCTGTGTCTCTTTTTTACCCCAGTCCCCTTTTGTGTCTCTTTCTCCCCCCAAGCCCCTTTCTTTGTCTCCTTCTCCACCACAATCCCTCAGCCCATTTTGTGTGTCCCTCCCCTCCTGGTCCCTTTGTGTGTCTTTCCTCCCAAGCCATGTAGGCATAAATATGCAGGCATAAATACATACATTCATAAATACACAAACATCCAGACAAACAACCATAAAGGCACACAGACATAATCAGAGACATACTGACACAGAGACATACATACAGAGACATACATACAAAGACATTCATACAGAGACATACAGGCATAAAGAAACATACATACATACATACATACATACAGGCATACAGAGATGTACAGGTATACACAAATGTACATGCATACAGAGGCATACAGACACATACATACTTACAGACATGCAGGAATACAGACACAGGCATGTAAACACATACAGGAATAGAGAAACATACATACAGAGACATACAGGCATACAGAAACATACATACATATAGAAACATACATACAGAGACATACATACATAAAGAGACATACAGGCATACAGACATGCATACATGCAGAAACAGACATACAGAGACATACAGCCAGACAGAGACAAACAGAGACATACATGCATGCATACAGAGACATACAAACATGCATACATACAGGGACATACATATATACATACATACAGAAACATACATACATACAGAAATGTACATGCATACAGAAACATACATACAAAGGCATACAGAGACATACAGGCATACAGACATATACATACAGAAACATACAGGCATACAGAGACATACAGGCATACAAATACATAAATACATACAGAGACAGACATACATACATACAGAGACATACCATACATACAGAGACATACATACATGCATACAGAAACATACATACAGAGACATACATACATACATACATACAGAGACATTACAGCATACAGAAACATACATACAGAGACATACATACATACATGCATTCAGATACATATACATACACACACAGTCACAATTACATACTTACATCTGTTCAACCTGGTCCCTGGGGTACATGCTGTCTGGCTCTGTGGAGTCCTGTCCTGCAGCCCAGCCCCATCACTGGGCACCAGCTGCACTGTGTGGAACACAGGGAGCAGGGAAATGAAGTCATTCATATGCCTTACCTCTCCACACAGCCTGCGGCAGACACCAGTGTAGGAGGCTGGGCTCCACGGGCGGTAAGATCTGCGCTCGGCCACACTTCAAGAAGTAACTAGTTGCAGAGGAGTGCAGTGCGCTTTCCTCCTGCCGGTAAGACCGACATTGCGCCCCCAGGGCCGGTGTGTCGTAAGGTGGCCTGGCCCTCCTTATGGTAGAGCCGGCCCTAAGAATAGGTACACATACAAACTCGCAGTTGATGTTTTTATAAATCGGGGGTTTGTTGGTTGTAGTACACTCACTTCTTGTCTGTCTGCTGCAATTCATACATGTAACGGAAAATGCTTCCCCTGTCTTTCTAACAAGATTCGTCCAACCTAGATTTGTCATGGCTCTATGTCGTGGGTTTTGCCCTCCATGTTTTCTGCCTAAGAAGGCCTTATCTAAATATTATTGAAGGTCTTGTAGGCAATATTATGGAATGTTGTAGGATTGTGGTTGACCTCATTGAGAGTGGAGGTAAAGCTTGATGTACAGTAGTGGATTTGCTGTAGAGTAGATGTTCTCGCAGTCAGCAGTGGCATGGAATGTGTGCTATTTGCTAATGTATAAACAATCTATGACTTTCTCATTAATCAGTAACTTTCTCCACTCATTGTTGGTAACAGACCTGCTTTAGCAATCTGCTTCTTTTGTCCTGAAATCTAACATTCCAACAGGCCCCAGAATGCACAGCAACGGACCCTCTTCTATAACTAGCAATTCCCTAACTATTCAATTTTTACTGCAAAAAAAAACACTTTTAGGATGTAAAGTTTTTAGACATTCATACTGTTAGTTACACCAGTTCACAAAGAGGAATCGAAAGTGGGAATTTAATCATTTATAAACAATTCCCATAGAATGCATTCAGGTTAATTAAACGCAATAATGAGTCATACGTATTAAGACTGATTCTGGATCAAAACTACAAAATGGAGCAATCAGCACAAACATTTCCACGGCAATTGCTTTACTCTTTGAGCTTGGCAGCCAATTTACTCTACATACGGCACAGGGTATTGTAAGTCAAATCATCATAAAAACAATAAAAATGTAAATCTGTATTTCTGTTGTGTAGAAGTTGAAAGTTCTGTGTGTGTTTGCAAGGATATCATCTAAATATGATCATATATATCATCTTATTACAAGATAATACATCACCAATTCCGCTTTAAATCATCGTAACAACGCACTACAAGCAGAATTGAACAAGAGTTCAATCCTTCAAGCAAATGATCATTTATGCAATAAAAAAAATTCTTTACTCCTGTAAATCCAAAGTGAATATATCTATCATCTCAGAAACATTTAACGGGAATATTCATGCAATAGAGGTGTCTACTTATCTTAACTCAGAACAAATTAATAACATGTTATTCTATTATTCCCATTTATTACTGCCGAATAAGTAAAAATGATGTAGCCTTTGCTTATTATGTGCCAATACTTGGTATTTTTGAAAGTTAGTATAATAATTCTGCTTTTCCTGGCTGAGTTTCTCAGGGAAAAGTTCCAGTAGTTCTTCATCCTTCTTTGCAATGACCTTGCGGGTTAAGGAAGCATGGCGCAGTGGCACTATCCAGCTGTACACATGGTATCCGTCGGGGTACAATCATGCATGCTCTGAGCACCGCAGGCTCGGACATATGTTGAATTTTCTTCCTTTCTTTTGACATTAATCCCATTCACCAGCTGTTCTGCCAGCTGCCGTTCTCCAGTTCAGATTTTCTTTTTTAGAGGGGTGGGGGGGGGCAATGACACAGTGACCAATGCAAACTATACTGTACAAACAAGGCACCCAAATTTTCATGTTTTGGGGCAATCACACAAGAAAGACTGTCATTCCCCCCGCACCTTCAGTTTTGTTGAGGCAATGCTGCCATAGAACATATTATCTCTTTTAGAACTTGTATGATGTATCTACATAGTTTCAGAACTCACTTAATTTCCTTCTCCAGTAAAAATGGTTCGTAGATTACTTTGTTTCAAACAAATAAAATGAGAACAATAATTGACTGATATTAGGTTTCACTAAATATTTATCACAGCTTCCTCTAGCGCGTCACATTGTGATTTGTTTCCCCCTCTGTGGCTTCGATTTCTACAAGCTATTGTCCAACTAATTGAGTTTGATCTGCTTATTAAACATTGGTCATACTCTAATCTACGTGTGGAAGCAGTATGTATTTCTCACTTCATATTCCACATGATCTGCCCATAAGGACAATGTCAAACATCTGTACGGAAACGCCTGCACAGACATAGATCGTTAATGCAGACAGAACGCTGAGCAATAGGCAAAGAGACCCAACAGCCAATTCAGTACAAAATCACTGTCCCCACCGTGAGAACAATTGAAAGAAATGTTGAAGTGGCAACATGTTTTTTTTTTTTTGGTTTCCTAAATATGATAATTATTTTTCTATGGATATCATACACTCACATACAAACAAACATGCTAAAGCAGAATGGAGTAGGTAAAAGTGTCCAGAGATTGGATTGTAAATCAAATTGCAACTTTTTAAATAATGGATTTATTTTTTTATTTTTTATTAAAATGTATCATATTATTCCAGATAAAAAAGGCATCCTGTCATCTTTATGGAATTTATCAAGTTAAGATGTCTGTGTTAATCTTCCCTCTGTGTCTCTTGTTGTCTGTCTCAACAGAGACATACTCCAAATTGGGGACAGAGTTTCACAGTTTAGGGGCTGAGCTGGGCAAATAGTGGTAGAAGCGACATCCCAATAGACCGACCTAGGGAGTCATACAAGAGATAACAGTTAATATGTTCCATAATCTCAGTAAATCACTGTACAGTAACTATCCTAAAAAAAGAATCCCTGACTGATCCGGCCATTGTGAACGAATACTGTGTCCCATGGGCCGTGACACCACATTTTAACCGAGTATCGTGTAATATTGTCACTGTATTTCAGAGTACCGTATCTAAAAGCATGTATACATTTCCACATATTTATCTGCCGTTGCATTTGGTTTGTCTATAAAGAGATCTTGCGTTCCTGCATCGATGATATGCTGTATCTCGAAGCCTGCAAACGGTAACCGCTTGGCCATGTGCGATCCCCTATTTATTGAATCTGGCCCATCTATTTATAGTTCACCCTGTGCCGTACGCGGTGGCCGCAGATCAGCCTCCAGGAGAAATCTACAGGTGACTAATAGAAGTTGGTTGACTAAGTGGAATAATGACTAGTATTAGATGTCAATTAAATCAGGCTTCCCTGAGGCGCAGGTGCTCCACAATGTAGTGACATATTTCAAGTATGTCAGCCACTTCACCCATGCATATGAACAGGCGCATTTGCATATTAAAAAGCTGAAAATTATTTAACTGAAGCAAAAGTCTTTTAGAGATGATGGAGGTTATTAAAACTGTTGACAAGAAAGAAGGTAATTGCCATAAAATGAGCGCTGACACTCCATATAGAGGCAGCCTTGTTTTCGTTGCATTGTGAAGCTGCGCCGGGATATGTAACCTATTACACGGAGATTGCTCCTATGCAATTAGAGACTTTTTGTCCTCAATTCAATAAGGCTGTGATTATGATGGATTGAAGAACACTTGGCGGGGTGAATGTCTGTTGTTTTTACAACTTCATCAGAAATGACAAAACACATCTTGTGTCCTGTGTGTTCATTGTGCGGCTTATTTATTCCGTGATTATAATATTCATAAAGAAGACAATGCATCCATGGCTGCGGCTGCTGGCGTTCAGACAGGTTTTATCTGAGTGTATGTTTTAAGGAAAAGAAAAGATAATATATATATATATATACATTTATATATACTTACTGCCGGCCTTATTTTATATATATTATTATACAATTCTGATGCGGTGCCAATAATAAGTGGCAGATTTTACATTTAAATATTGAGTTTCCTCCTTGGGGTGCCTTGTGTTCCATCCCCTGTTGGGAGGTGCATGAGAGATGCTGGCCAGCAGTATGTAGCATTCACACGCTATCTGATGAAATCGATTCATTAGCTGTTCCCTACAGGATTTGTTCAGTGATACCTTCACTGGGTTGTAGCTGTTTGGAATAACATGGAAAATCTGCCATTAGAGAATGTTTTAAATGAAGCCGAGTTAACAAGCATTGCTGGAAGGGTTTACGTCTTGCCGCTGCAGGCGTGTTTTATAGCATGGTGGCACGGCGAGATCGTCAGTTAGCTGGACGGGTGGTAAAGCTGAATGTTTGCTTTCTTTGGGCTGTCGGCCATTGCTCCCTTTGATCAGTTCGCGCTTAGTGATGCTTTGTGCGGCTTCAAGGCACAGCTTACAAGGTGCACTCTGATTGAGATATATATATATATAAAGCATGGTGGGGGAGTCGTAAATATTATGGTGACTACACATTATGTATAAGTTATAACATGACCTCACGAAATAAGAAGACTCACTGCACATGCTTTGGTTGAAGCCATGTCTATTGAAAGATAATAGCACAAGGGATATATTTGTTATTATTATTATTATTATTAATAATATTATTAATATTATTATTATTATTAAAATAGCAAATACAATACATCTATTCCAATAAAATGGGGATTGATGTATCAGATATTTAATACATTATTTTTAGGACATCATGTGAATGTTTATTGTGAGTAATGTGCAAGACAAATATAAAACAGCCTTTTCATTTCTTCATTTCTTTTTTAATTCACTGTTTTAATCAGTAACCATGACAATGCCAATAAATGTACGGCTACATTTTATGCAATGTTTAATCTAGAACTTTCTCATGATATTTGTATTTTTTTTCAAGATTTTTTTTTACATATAAACTCTTAAATTATGTCAGCAAAACACAATTTAAACTCTGTCTCAAGATGGAAATGCCACGAAGGTATATTATTCGCCGTCAGCCTCTTGACGCTTCCTAAGCTTTCTTATTCAAGCAAATAGTGAATCTCAGTATAAAATGTATCCTTCTGATTTTATAATAATCACCTTCTATTTATATAGACTCTGCACTTATACTTAGATTATATGATGATCTTTCTGAATCCTTTGTCAGACGAATATTTGCAAAAGTTTTCCAGTGTAGGAGACTTATCTATGGCACAAAGGTTAACTCTTACCTTGCAATATATATAGCTCACTTGCTTCAAAATGCCAATGATTAAATAAAAAAAATTATAATAAAACAAACATTTAAACACTATTTGTGTGTTTTAAAAGAATTGTCAAAAGAAAAAGCGTTTGGATAAAAAGCTTTTATGAGAAATAAATCATTTTCGGTAGTTGTAGAAAATTAATGCTTTCTAAAACAAATCTTGGTTTTACTTTGAAACATTTGGCTTTGAGTAAAAAACCATCAATAGCCTTTTATACTTTAAAGTAGATCATGTGTTTTATTTTAGTCCTACTTGGCTTACCTATTCTGATTTACTGTTTTAAATCTATTAAGGGTAATGCACAGACTTACAAACCAGGGGATATGAAGAAATTACTCAGTATTTTAACAATTAAACATCCATGCGTCATGATGCAGGCTGTGATTGGAGCGGAACAATTTTATTTTTTTTGCAGGAATACCCGTTAACATGAATAAAAATATAAAAATTGGGTGCAGAACAGGAGAGTGCAAACACAGCGTACAAACACTGCTCCCACATAGGGTGAAATGGTATACTAATTAACCCTGTCATGACCAATGATGGTTGTCATGATATAAAGGTATTTTTCCCTGAATGGTTTGCGCTGTGAATTGTCATCAGCTGACAAGCAAGTGGTACATTTTTGGCTACAACAGCCGGATGAAATCATTCTTCATTCTGGATTGATTTGGCTAAGTTTTTTTTTATTTATTTTTTTAGAATTCTTCAAAACCCTCTGTACAAACACGCCCATTGCACTCAGACAGGCAGCGAATCGTTATTTGTTGTCGTTGTGCAGTAATAGTAAACTTTGGCACTGTTTTGCATCATTTGGAAATATAGTCCTCCAAGATGCCAAGGTTTGCGTCAGTAAACTAGACTATAAATGATCCATATATTCATTGACACTATAGTTGCCAAAACAACTTTAGCTTAATGAAGCGGTTTGGGTGTACAGATCATGTGTTTGTAGTCTCATTGCTCAATTCTCTGCCATTTAGGAGTTAAATCACTTTGTTTATTAAGTCCTAGTAACACCTCTCTGAATGTCCCTTACACAGTCTTCCCAAACACTTCCTGTAAAAAATCATCTAATGTTTACACTTCCTTTATTGCAAATTCTGTTTAATTTAGAATTTGTATCTATGGCTCTGTTAATAGCTTGCTAGACCTTGCAGGTGCATCCTGTTTGTGATTAAAGGGACACTATAGTCACCTGAACAACTTTAGCTTAATTAAGCAGTTTTGGTGTATAGAACTTGCCCCTGCAGCCTCACTGCTCAATCCTCTGCCATTTAGGAGTTAAATCCCTTTGTTTATGAACCCTAGTCACACCTCCCTGCATGTGACTTGCACAGCCTTCCATAAACACTTCCTGTAAAGAGAACCCTATTTAGGCTTTCTTTATTACAAGTTCTGTTTAATTAAGATTTTCTTATCCTCTGCTATGTTAATAGCTTGCTAGACCCTGCAAGAGCCTCCTGTATGTAATTAAAGTTAAATTTTGAGATTGAGATACAATTATTTAAGGTAAATTACATCTGTTTGAAAGTGAAACCAGTTATTGTTTCATGCAGGCTCTGTCAATCAAAGCCAGGGGAGGTGTCGCTAGGGCTGCATAAACAGAAACAAAGTAATTTAACTCCTAAATGACAGTGAATTGAGCAGTGAAATTGCAGGGGAATGATCTATACACTAAAACTGCTTCATTTAGCTAAAAGTAATTTAGGTGACTATAGTGTTCCTTTAAAGTTCAATTTGTAGAGCAGGAGATATAAACTTTTAAAGTTACATCTAACTGAAAATCAGACAATTTTTTTTTCATACAGATTATGTCAGTCACAGCCAGGAGAGGTGTGGCTAGGGCTACATGGACAGAAACAAAAGTGACTTAACTCCTAAATGGCAGAGGATTGAACATTGAGACTTAAGAGGCATGATCTATACACCAAAACTGCTTCATTAAGCTACAGTTGTTTTGGTGACTATAATGTCCCTTTAATGTTTTTAATCCTACATTGTTATGTAAATTATAGCCACCCTGTGCTTGTTGCTCTTATATCTTACCCATATCCCTCTAAACACACATAAAAGATTTATTTTAATTCAAGGCTCTGTAGATACATTAACCATGTAAATTGATTATTCTCAGGAGTAGAGTGCGTGTATAAGGAAGTCAGCTCACTCTATTACATAACGGTTCAGCATGCTCTCTGTCCATGGCTAATACTTGTATTTAGCCGACATGGCTGCACTTGGAATGTTGCAGTCTGGGTTTGATAAATACGGGTTGTAACGTTGGAAGGCCTGAACACACCTACCTGCTTCACACTGCGCTGTTGCTGAGAATTTGTTTTGTTGATACCGCGGATAGCCTTGGTGTCCAAAAATGTAGTGGTTGCAAGATTCACCTGTAAAAATGGTTACCAGTAACAATGATTAAACAGGGAAATTTTTTGGTAACTCTTACTACAGTCTCACTGTAGTCTTTAAAACATGTCTATAGATTAATTTAGAGATGAGTGTAAGTTAATTTAGGTGCTCAATGTCGGTTTCCCTCGAGTTGGAGAATATTAACTACATTGATCTATATTAAGGAGGTATCATTGCTGTATCATTGAGGCTGGACTCCATTAATTCTCGTTTACATGGAAAAGATTAGGATATAGTGTGTAGAGACCTTCATATTATAACACCCTTAGTATGACCTCTTTAATGTGACCTCTATAATATAACACCTTTTGTATGACCTCCTTACTATGACTCTTTTTGTATGGCCTCATTATTATAGCTCAATTAGTATGACCCCCTTGGCATGTCCTCCTTATTGTGAACTCTAGTGGACCCTCTGTGAATAAAGGATGGGGCACTCCTTCTGTACATAAGCTCTGTACATAACTTAGTTTAGCATCTCCAAAGTATCCCTCCCTGCTCTGTGGCTCCTATCATGAGGGTGAGAAAAAAGATGTGGATGAGGATTTGTGATGGCGCCGAGATATGAATATGTAGAACCTGCTTGGACCTTGTTGTGAGAGCTGTTGAACCAATGACATCCCGTAACCATGGTACACTGAGATGTGTAATACTGAAAGAAAATAACCAGTCGAAGATACATATCTTAAGAATAGTGTTAAAGGAAATTAATTAAGTTTGCTTGTGTGTTCTTGGTGAGCTGGTGAACTGAAAACTTCTCTTCTTTTAAGTTCCTTGAGGAATCATAAATAAAATTGTCACACTGACCTAAATTTGTATACTAAGCTACTGTTTGCTACATTGAAGCCTGGATAGATTTCCTCCTATAGCTAAACACATCCACACATCATGTATCTTACAAAGGACTTCATATTTTATTTGTGGGTCACTGTATCACTGTATCACAGACTATATAGGTTTACGATATCACAGACTATGTAGGTTGGTATGTTACAGACTATATAGGTTACTATATCACAGACTATATAGGTACTACATCACATACTTTATAGTTTGCCATATCACACTAAATAGGTTACTATATCACAGACTATATCATTATTATTATATTTATATAGCGCCAACAAATTCTGTAGCGCTTTACAATGGGTGGATTAACAAACATGTAATTGTAACCAGACAAGTTTGACACACAGAAACAGAGGGGTTGAATGCCCTGCTCAATGAGTTTAAATGCTAGAGGTAGTGGGGTTAAGTGACACAAGGTAAGGGAAGTATTAGGGAAGTACCATTAACAGTTTAATTGATATGTTTTTGTGAAAAAGTGAGTTTTTAATGATTTTTTGAAGGTGTGGAAACTGGGTGAACGTCTAACGGAAAAGGGAAGGGAGTTCCACAGGAACGGTGCAGCCCTAGATAAGTCTTGGATACGAGCATCAGAGGTGGGAGTATGAACAGAGCATAGAGGCAGGTCTTTGGCAAAACATAGCGGCCTAGTCGGGACATACTTGTGTATTACTGAGGATAGATAGGTGGGAGTAGCATTATGTAGATATTTGAAAGCAAGAACCACAATTTTATATTGAGCCCTCTATCTTATGGGAATCCAATGCAGGAACTGAGAGAGGGGTAGGCATGGGAGGTGCGGGCGGACAGGTAGATGAGCCTCGCCGCCACATTCATTATAGACTGCAATGGGGCAAGTTGGGAACACGTAAAACCAGTGAGACGCAAATTGCAGTAGTCAAGGCAAAAGAGGACAGTGGCATATAGGTTAATTACTATATCACAGACTTATATAGGTTAATTTATCACATATATAGGTTATTTATCACAGACTATATAGGTTACTGTATCAGATTATATAGGTTACTATATCACAGACTATATCGGTTACTGTATCACAGACTATATCAGGTTACTATATCACAGATATATAGGTTACTATCACAGACTATATAGGTTACTATATCACAGACTATCAGACTATATAGGTTACTATATCACAGATTATATAGGTTACACAGTATCACAGATTATATAGGTTACTATATCACAGATTATATAGGTTACTGTATCATAGACTATATCGGTTACTATATCACAGATTATATAGGTTACTGTATCATAGACTATATAGGTTACTATATCACAGACTTTATAGGTTACTGTATAACAGACTATATAGGCTACCGTATCACAGAATATATAGGTTACAATATCACAGACTATATCGGTTACTGTATCACAAATTATATAGGTTACTATATCACAGACTATATCGGTTACTGTATCACAGATTATATAGGTTACTATATCACAGATTATATAGGTTACTGTATCATAGACTTTATAGATTACTATATCACAGACTATACAGGTTACTATATCACAGACTATATAGGTTACTATATCACAGACTATATCGGTTACTATACCACAGATTATATAGGTTACTATATCACAGACTATATAGGTTACTATATCACAGACTATATCGGTTACTGTATCACAGATTATATAGGTTACTATATCACAGATTATATAGGTTACTGTATCATAGACTTTATAGACTTACTATATCTGTATCAGATTATATAGGTTACTATACAGGTTACTGTATCACAGATTATATAGGTTACTATATCACAGATTATATAGGTTACTGTATCATAGGTTACTATATCACAGACTATATTACTATATCACAGACTATATAGGTTACTATATCACAGACTAGATATATTATATAGGTTACTATATCACAGACTATATAGGTTACTATATCACAGACTATATCGGTTACTGTATCATAGACTTTATAGGTTACTGTATCACAGATTATATAGGTTACTGTATCATAGACTTTATAGGTTACTGTATCACAAACTATATAGGTTACTGTATCACAGACTATATAGGTTACTATACCACAGATTATATAGGTTACTGTATCACAGAATATGTAGGTTACTGTATCACAGACTATATAGGTTACTATACCACAGATTATATAGGTTACTGTATCACAGAATCTATAGGTTACTGTATCACAGAATAAATAGGTTGCTATTATTAGGTTACTATATTGCAGATTCATCTGCCTTAAAGAAAAGATGGATTGATGTGTGTTTGTTAACACTGAGAAAGCAGTAGACCCAGTTTTGGGGAGGCCCTATTTGTTTTATTTACTTATTGAATGACTTGCCAATAGCTCCCTGTTTAACAAATAATAAAGACTGTGCAGAAATGGATGTTTGTACCATCCTAATGTTACTTCAGTCAGGAGTTTGAAAAGCAGTGTCTTTCATACAAAAATATAATCACTAATAAGTAAAATTAGCATTTTTTTTTTACATTGTCTTTAAACAATATCCGAAGCCACAATGTGACACAAACAGATGGGAGACTAATTGGATTGGAAAGACGAGCGTTTAATATAACAAACAGTTAGAAGTATTGCTGTAATAATGTATCAAGCAATGTCCTTTCTTCTTGTGATCTGTTACATTAATTACAATTCTCTCAAACTCTGCCAGCATTGCTAGATACATGCCTCACTAAGTCGAATTCTGGACGCATCTAGGCATTTGTTTTGCAATAACAATGCCCCGGGTAAGACGTGATTTTTAAATTAATATGAAATGGAAAGGTTTATAATGATGATTAATTACTGGATCCCGTGTCAGTAAAGCAATGCTTCTTGAACTCACGCACCTTTGTCTTTTTCTAATGTATTATTGAAATTTCTTTAAGAACCGTAATCACGTGACGATTTGTGGAAGATTATAAGATTTTTTTAGAATTTTGTAATAACATTTTTTTTTTGTGGGGGGATCTGTCTGCTAAACTATAATTCTGCAACCAACATTTGTAGAAATGGCAGCTGGAAGAAGTTAGTTCTTTGAAATCTTAAAGGGGCACTTGTATCACCAACATCTGTAGCTTAATGAAGCAGTTGTATAGATCACGCCTTTGACGTTTCACTGCTCAATTCTCAGCCATTTAAGAGTTAAATCACTTTAGTTTTTTTTTCCATGCCCTAGCCACACATCCCCTGGCTGTGACTGACACAGCCTGCATGAATAAAAATGGTTTCATTTTCAATAAGATGTTAATTTTAGAAGTTTTTATCTCCTGCAAGGTCTAGAAAGCTATTAACAAAGTAGGAGATAATAAATTCTAAATCAAACAGAATTTGCAATAGAAGTGTAAACATTAGATGACTCTTTACAGGAAATGTTTAGGAAGGCTATGTGAGTCACATGCAGGGATGTGTGACTAGGGCTTCATAAACAAAGTGATTTAACTCCTTAGTGCATGCTCGATATATACATTTGCTTTACTAATGTAAAGTTGTTTTAGTGATGATAATGTCCCTTTAAGTCTTAAAGCAGTGCCATACTCACAAGCCTTACTAATAGCCAAAACTAAGAAAAAAAAAGGATAACTCACGCTATCGTTAGTGGATTCTGAGATCCGTTTATTATATTATTTATACTAATAGACTTCTTTCATGTTTTGTGTCACCAAATAATAATGAATTAACATAATTTACTAAGTAGCAGTCTATATGAGTAGAGACCCCAACACTCTCTGTTAGATAAATAGATAGATGGATAGATAGATACTTTAGATAGATTGATAGATAGATACAGTGGCGGAACTACCGCGGTCACAGGGGTTGCAGGTTGTGGCCCCGGCCACACGTTAAGGGGCCCATCGGTTGGCCCGTGCTCTTAGGGCCACCCGATGGCCATGAATATCCAGGGGGCCTGGTCAGTGCTGTGGCGCTTTAAGTGACTCCCTGCACGGGAGGGAGTCAGAATGGGAACTCTGACTCCCATCAGGCTCAGCCACCACTGGACCCCAGGAATGTAACCTGCCTGCATCTAAAAGGTAGGAAACATGAGGGTGACTTTTGCGTGTATATACATTTTGCATGTATATGTGTGTGTTAGTGTATGTATGTCTCTGTGTATGTGTGTGTGTGTCTGTATGTATGTTTGTGTGTATGTGTCTCTGTATGTATGTGTGTGTGTTTGTATGTAAGTCTGTGTGTATGTGTGTTTGTATGTATGTGACTTTTGCGTGTATGTACATTTTGCGTGTATGTGTGTGTGTTAGTGTATGCATGTCTCTGTATGTGTGTGTGTGTCTGTCTGTATGTATGTGTATGTTTCTGTGTGTATGTGTCTCTGTGTATGTGTGTGTTTGTATGTAAGTGTGTATGTACATGTCTGTATGTATGTGTGTATGTCTGTGTGTTTGTGTGTATGTGTGTTTGTATGTATGTATGTATGTATGTGTGTCTACATGTGTATGTCTACATGACAGCATGTGTGTCTATTTGTGTGTCTGCATGTGGGGGGCGGAGACATGTGCGGGGTCGGGGACATATGTGGTGGGGGTTAGACGTATGGGGGAGTGGTTTCTAGTTACGCCTCTAGATAGATAGATAGATAGGTAGATAGATAGATAGATAGATAGATAGATAGAAATATAGGTAGATAGATAGGTAGATAGGTAGATAGATAGATAGATAGATAGATAGATAGATAGATAGATAGATAGATAGGTATTTACTATACTGTTCTTTCATCCAATAGGGAGACTATATAAGATTTCGTGCCCAAACGCAAGTGGTTTCTTGTGTTGTAAACCTGTAACTAATTGTTTAGTCTCTTAAGAATAAGGCATTGTCTTTTAATCTATAACTAATAGAGGTGTACTTTAGCACCCAGCGTGTGACAGCAGATACTTGCAGCTTGTTTAAAGAGTATTTTATTGTTCTGTGTTTAAACTAAAGGTCATAATTACACGGGAATGATTGTACTCAGCTTTTTATAAACCATAGACACAAACCTTCAGCAATTATGTGGTGTGTAGGAAGGCTGCTGTTATTGATGGCAATAAATCAAAACAGATGTTTTAACTCTTCACAAGCTCCAGCGCCAACAGCAAATGAACTTTTACTGGCACCTTATCCAGCGCTTATGGAGTTAACTGTGGAACTGCGTCCAAAAATTTACAACTGTGTCTGTGGTTGGCTGTGGTTTCTGTAATAGATGAACAAAGGTGTTCACTCGAAGTATTGCAACGTAAACATGTTTTTTTTACTAGATCAGAAAGTTTTTGGACAATGTTCGCTCAGTGTTGTAACTGCGAGGGATGAATGGCGTTTTATAAAACAAGTTGGCATGCTGCTGAATTCAGTATTATATGCTGCGTCTGACATTGTAGGAACACGGATGGAAAGAATGAGGATGTCGAGAGAAAAGGGGGATTTATTTATTCATGTACCGTGACTGCATTCTCCTGTCCTTAAAACATTAGGAAGGAGAGATGTTGACAGACGCAGATATAATGAGGATAAAAATCCAAAGTTAATCTTAATCGCCAGGGCTGATAGCGCTCATGTTTTGGGCACTATTTATGTGGCCGACCCTGAATACATCAAACTCAATCAGTGTGCTCTGACTTTCCAGGAAAATACCATTCTTTTTACAGAATACTTTTTATCTATTTAAATGTTTCGTAGCATATTGAGTGATACATCGAGCACTGTGAGCATGTTTATAGAACGTTTTCCGAGTATTGTCCTAAAAGCCACACTGTGTTGATCGTGGAGGTGTTCTACACTGATCTAGACATGATATAGACTTTTTTTTAAAAGGAAAATGGATAAACTAATTGTGTTTATAACATGTGCATCTGGCGATCTTATGATATTCCAATAATGTTGTACTTTTATATATTTAATTGTTAAAAATCACCAGCACTCCATGTGTTCTTGATAGGTAACCATTAACCATATAAGTGCTGTATGGACAGTTACAAATTGATTAAAACATATCTCCCCGAACGACCCTTGCAATCAACGCCATTTCTTTTCTCAAATCTTTGCTCCTTTGGCTCACTGAGAGTTAACGCAGATAATAATATCTATTTTCATTTTGTGGTGATTCCTTTATTTTGACTTACTGTGAAACGGAGATCCCTACCGCAGGAACAAGACATTGCAGCAGGTCCTGCTTTCTAGTGGCCAAAATGAACATTTTATCTTGGCATCCAGAAGGCTCTCGGGGGAGGAATCTTAGGCCAAGAAGTATTTCTAGTTGTGTTTGTAGAAGAAAACATCTTTATCAGATTATATTGTATCTACCAGTTTGGCTGTCGGACGTTTCATCCCCAGGACTATACTGGGAATCTTAGAGCATTTATAGCTAAACAAGAAAAGAAGAAGAACCGCGCCCCAGATAGCAATAATAAAATAATGTACATACACAAAAAGTTTCTCAAATAATTTGCATATGACCTCAAAGATAAAAACAGAGAGAGAACACAATAGTGCAATATGCTTAGATGAAATTTTGGAGTGGATTGAAATAATATACACTCACATTTGATAGAGCTAACTAGGAGCTCTACCGTAATTCGCATGGATGGAACAGTCCCCGTCTAAGGATCTGTGTGGAAGCGAGTGTCTCCAATATTCCAGATGAGCAGCAATATAGAAAACATAAAGGAAAACTCCAATAGTGTAATATATTCTGATAAGAATAAAAGGAATTAAAAAATGTGGTACTCACATTTGCTAGAGCAGAAACTTGCTCTAGTGTACTCAGCTAATGTGGTATAATCCCCACCAGAAGTGAAATAATGAATCCAAAATAAATAGATGTAAATATCTTTAAAATACACTATTTAATGGTTATATAATAAAACAAAGAACAAGGTGGCTATAAAAAAGTCCCACTTAACGCGTTTCGCCTATCGCAGGCTTCTTCATTTATAGCTAGTCTGATAGGACGTGATGCCGTATAACGACTGTTGCTAGAATCACGGAGTGACTATTACTAACTTTAGGCTAAGAGCCCCTTTCATTAACCTACATTCATGTAAAGATGCACTGCCTTATTTCTGTGTTTTATAGTGTATATTAAACACTAAGGTATATAAATTAAACTTACCTCTTGGAGTAAGGCTGTCCTATTGAATAATATTTTTGATGCAAATCTTCTTACTTTTCCCATGATGCATTCTGTTTTGAAGCCCATGTCAACTCAGAAAGCTGGCTTTATTGGTGACTTGTGGAGTTTACCCATGATGTGATGAGAATCGTGTGACATGTAATGTGAATGTGCATTAAATGTACTGTGCCTTGATTAAGGTAAATAATAGGATATACCTAGAAATATAAAACGGAGAAGAACGTCTCATAGGGTAATAGCGGTAAAAGGAAAACAGAACACCATAGTGCAACACTGATAAAAAGTTATATACACGCTTTAATGGCCTCACTTACACAGAACAAATGGATAAAAAGCCCATCAGTATAATTCTGTGGTCCTCTAGATGGTATGGAGTACTGGAGCCCTCACAAGAACCTTCGGAAGGAGATATAACAGCATACAAAATAAAATAAAAAAGATAAAAAAACAATAATGCCTCTACGCGTTTCGTCTATTATCTACAGACTTTCTCAGGATATACAAAAGTGATGTTTTTGTGCATATATTAAAGTGCTGTACACTTTTATTATTTTTTTCTTTATATGAACCATTCAACATATGAATATTGTTGAATCTGTGGGAGTCTGCATATTGTTGATGAGCCTGAATTATCTATAACTCTGTGAGTATAACCTTGAATTCAAACAATTTCTATATGTTTAACGCTATTACCCTATGAGGCGTTCTTCTCCATTTTCTATCTCTATATCCTATTATATACCTTTTGGGTTTGAGAATTAAGAGGAATCCTTTGTTATACCTTGTTTAAAAAAAGGGATAATTACCTTTTTGTATCAGTTAGACTTTTACTGCACCCTGGGTGATGTATACTTCTTTTTTGAAACTGTGCCTTTATTGTCTGTTTAGATTTTGGATTTTAGTTACTTGCATTTTAGAATGTCTTTGCTTTATGAACATTGTATCTGTAAGTGTCTGTTTTTTTGGAGAATTGTGTGATGTCTGCTGAGGAGCTGACAAGGAAAGATGGGGTGATTGCTAGCACTGAAATGGGTCACACAATGTGTAAAGTCAACACATAGGATTTATGGTGTGAATTGCTGGAATAGGAATGATCACATCATTCTGGTAATGGCCAAAGATTATTCTGTGCTTTTTGGGGAGATGGGATACGGTCTTTACAATTTACACCACAAGATTTCATGGAGTTTCGTGATATCGCTTACTCAGGGTCATTTCTATAAAGCTGAGATGAAGAGCCGCAGAAATAAAAATATTTATATTATTCTTCATCAGCATTAGTTGATTTAGTCATTTTTTAACTACATCTCATACAATCATGTGAAAATCACCTTGAAATCACTTTTTTTTTAATAAAATGCTCTTTTCTTTTCAATGTATAATAAGATTTTATCTAATTATGTAATAATCCAGTTCAGACAAGGCATAGCCAGGGCACACATTGCAAATGAAGAGTTAAAATAGAAACATTGTTTCACTTCTCCTCCTCTCTGTATGCTCTCTCTTCTGACTGCCAGGTGTAAAAGGCAGAGCTTATAACAATGACTGACAGGGAACTAAGATGGAGGCACACAGTTACACGATAAAGAGGTGTGGAGTTCTACATTTTATTTTTCACACCTTACAAATACTTATTTATTAAATATAGATATAAGTCAATATAATATGACTTTTTGTTTTCATTCATGGCTCCTACACCTGCCAATCAGATTTTATATTTTGTGGTTCACAAATCTAGAGAAGAATGGCTAATGCCAGCGTTTCAGGGCATTATATATTAATGATTCTACTGGTTTATTCCAGTCGTTTATGCTGTAAAGTTTATTAAACAGAATTATAAAATACATTTCCACTTTATTTATGATAGTTGCACCACACGTTCGTCAGTTTGCAAATAGCCAGGAGTTCACTGCACGTTGCTAAATCCTTGAGATTTGTAAATAAAATTGAGATTGCGCTATTGTTTTAAATCCGCCCTCATCTTAGTTTGAAGTTGTTGAAAATCAGACAAGTATTCTTATTCACTCCACGCAAATTTTTTTTACTCTCTAAATATCAGCGAGGGGTCCTTTTAAAGAATGTGTTTAAAGGTTATGTAGGCTGAGTCCGAAAGAATGTGAAGCAAACAAAAAACAATTGTAACCCAAGCAGGAAAACCTGTAAGTATGTTTGTATTTGGTATAAATTGGACGTCCCTCATTGTGTCTTTTATAGTCAATAATTCAGTGTCTGACTGGCTGGCATTTACATTTTGTTTCCATAAATATACCATGCAGGTGGTAGCAAAGGCCTTGTTTCCTAGATTTATATAAGTGGCATAATAAACAAAATTATATTTTGACATTTACATTGTTATACTGCATAGAAATATTATGGTACTCTAAATTGTTACTTAATAAAGAGGCTCATATTTACAATTTAAAGGAATCTTGAGCCTGAAGGGGCTTGCAACAGGGGCAGGTGGGCAATTATATCCTGTTGAATGTTAAGACGGGGGAAGTTGATAAGATGTTAAGATAGCAGGAGGAGTGCTGGGGTGTTAAGATAGAGGGAGGAACGCTGGGGTGTTAAGATAGAGGGAGGAACGCTGGGGTGTTAAAATAGTGGAAGGAACGCTGGGGTGTTAAGATAGTGGGAGGGACGCTGGGGTGTTAAGATAGTGGGAGGGACGCTGGGGTGTTAAGATAGAGGGAGGAGTGCTGGGATGTTAAGATAGCGGGAGGAGCGCTGGGATGTTAAAAGAGCGAGAGGATCGCTGGGATGTTACGATAGTGGGAGGAGTGCTGGGATGTTAAGATAGCAGGAGGAGAGCTGGAATGTTAAGACAGCAGGAGGAGAGCTGAAATGTTAAGATAGCGAGAGGATCGCTGGGATGTTAAGATAGCGAGAAGATCGCTGGGATGTTAAGATAGTGGGAGGAGTGCTGGGATGTTGAGAGGAGTGCTGGGATGTTAAGATAGCAGGAGGAGTGCTGGGATGTTAAGATAGTGGGAGGAGTACTGGGATGTTAAGATAGCGGGAGGAGTGCTGGGATGTTAAGATAGTAGGAGGAGTGCTGGAATGTTAAGATAGCGGGAGGAGTGCTGGGATGCTAATATAGTGGGAGGAGTGCTGGGATGTTAAGATAGCAGGAGGAGTGCTGGGATGTTAAGATAGTGGGAGGAGCACTGGGATGTTAAGATAGCGAGAGGAGAGCTGGGATGTTAAGATAGCGTCGGAGCGCTGGGATATTAAGGTAGCGGGAGGAGCGCTGGGATGTTAAGATAGCGAGAGCAGAGCTGGGATGTTAAGATAGCGGGAGGAGCGCTGGGATGTTAAGATAGCGGGAGGAGCGCTGGGATGTTAAGATAGTGGGAGGAGTGCTGGGATGTTAAGATAGAGGGAGGAGTGATGGGATGTTAAGATAGAGGGAGGAGCGCTGGGATGTTAAAATAGTGGGAAGAGTGCTGGAGTGTTAAGATAGCAGGAAGAGTGCTGGGATGTTATGATAGCGGGAAGAGAGCTGAGATGTTAAGATAGCAAGAGGATCGCTGGGATGTTAAGATAGCGAGAGGATCGCTGGGATTTTAAGATAGTGGGAGGAGTGCTGGGATGTTAAAATAGAGGGAGGAGTGCTGGGATGTTAAAATAGAGGGAGGAGTGCTGGGATGTTAAGATAGCGGGAGGAGCGCTGGGATGTTAATATAGTGGGAGGAGTGCTGGGATGTTAAGATAGTGGGAGGAGTGCTGGGATGTTAAAATAGAGGGAGGAGTGCTGGGATGTTAAGATAGCGGTAGGAGCGCTGAGATGTTAATATGGTGGGAGGAGTGCTTGGGTGTTAAGAGAGCAAGAGGAGAGCTGGGATATTAAGATAGAGGGAGGAGTGCTGGGATGGTAAGATAGCAGGAGGAGCGCTGGGATGTTAAGATAGCAGGAGGAGCGCTGATTTAAATGAGGAGGAGGATGTATGAAGTAGGGGAAAAAATGTAATAGGGAGGAGAGTGGGGGTAGCGAGGGGAGCGCCAAGAGTAGAAGGAGGGGAGAGAGGAGCGATAGAGAAGAAGCGAGGAGGAGGAGCGCTGAGAAGTAGATAGGAAGGAGTAGAAAAGATGAGCGTTAAGAAAGAAGGAGAGAGGGAGGAAGATGGGATATGATGGGAAGGAGTGGGATTTAGATAGAGGGAGAGTGGGAAATAGAGGGAGGCTCTCTCTCATTTGTGTTGGCACGCTGGTGGGGGAGTTTGCTAGCCCAGCACTATACAGATTTTTGGATAGGCTGAGGGCTGGTGATTTTTATGTACTCCACGCATAGACTGGCCACGAGGATTATTCTTGTGTGCTGCGATATGTGAAGTGATTTTTCTATTCAATTTAAACACACTTTTTGCAAGTTGCAGTGTGATCTCTGACTGTATTATATTTCTCTTTTAACTCAGACATCCACCCAGGGTTTAATATTTATTTTTACTCAAATACTTGGCTACAATGCCAAATAGAATGGCAAGTATATGTAAACCCCCGAAGTAGTAAAAATCAATTTAAAAATGTTCCCAAGATTCTACATTCAGGTCCAGAAGGAAAATGATTCCTCATATGAAAGTAAATAATAATTTCATTTAAATCTAATCATAAGTCAATTCAAACTTATAACAGAACAAGTCCATTGTCAGTTTCCCTTGTGTTGCCCCTCCAAAAACAAAACAAAAAAATACACAAAAAGTCTATTTGTAGGAATGGGAAAAATAGATTAAAGAACAAGTAACAAAGCTAAAGTGGCTGCTCCGGGAAGACACGGGACGGGAGCCAGACCTGGCATGGACATATCTGCAGCAGTTGCTACATTCCATCCTGGTCGAGTGCCTGGGAAGACAAATTCTGCTGTTGTTTATCCCAGTGTTGTGGTGTATGGGAAAGGCATACTTTCTCTTCTGCCTGGGCTATAATTAGTATGGGACAAGGGATTGGATGGCTAATTCTGGGACGTCAAAGCCAATTCCAGGACAATTATTTTGGGATCAAGATACATATACTAAGTATCAGTGGCTGACCAAACATTTAAATGTTTCTTTCCTATTGTGATTCATCAGTCAGGAAAAAAAGGGAAGTTCGATGCAGAATCTGAACATAACAAAGGAGAGAGACCTCATCAAAACCTCTTAAACGAAATGATCGATGCAGTAAAACTCATAATCTTTCCATTTCGGCGCCGGCCCTAATCAGTTTAGTTTCGAATTTTTGAGAACAAGTTTAAGTTTGACAACTCTCTATAGTAAGCTTACGTACATACAGTATGTTCCGTATAAACAGTGTAATTTAATTTCTAAAGGGATATAAACATACATGTAGTGGATGCTTTATATCTCGTCTCGGGAATTTTGTAGTCTAGTCACATTACCAGCTAAATAACTATATTTTTTCGTAAAGACATTAAATAAAGTTATACTTTGATTTTAGCTTATAAATAGTAGGAGTGACCGACAGACACCCTATAACTAAAGATATGCCAGCAATAACAGGGGTTCTGACATATTAATGTCAGAACCCCTGTTTCCATCACATTATACTTTTTTGTCCGTGTTTGTAAATTAACATCTGGATAGATTCAGAAAGATTACTAGAATAATCAAAAGGGCAAAGAAACAGTTTATTTAATGTAAATTTATTTAAACCAACAACATTTTCTGAAAAAATATAATTTTTAATGGTCTAGGGTTGGTAGGACGACATTCATTCTGCCATTTTATGTAGCGGAGAGTGCAGAATAGTGGCTAAAAAGACCTGTAGGTGGTCAAAGTTTGGAATCTGAATCCAGCTCTCCAAAATAATGTATACAAAACATATCAAGTTCTGAAATGTTATTGAATGTAGTTTTACATATTTTATTTGATTATGTCTATCATTTTTATCTGCTTTTAAATTGCCTCAATGCATATACAATATAACCTTTACTCCTGCCGTGGTGGGCCATTGCACCCTGTGGCAAATCTCAATATTCCTATATTGCCACGACTGAAGGCCATTACGTGTTCTTTTATGATACAGGATTTTCTTAAGTGCTTCTTCATCTCAAGGGAACTTAAAGGACAGAACTGAAAGGAAGGACATCATCATGCCTTCGAGCCAGAGGTGCCGCCATCGCCTCGCAAATCTAGGAAATCACTTCACCTCATTGTAAAATTTAATTGACATCATTGTCTAAATAATTCACATTTTTATAGGCTAATCACACCTTTAACTGTAATGAGAATCATTGGATTCTCACACATTGGAAAAACACACAGAAATAAGCCCTGTACTCAAACTCCCACTACCCATGGGCAGCATCAATGGCCTAATATATATAATACAGATTAAGGAACAGGACTCGTTAAAATTCAGTTTAAAATGTTATAAGGCTGTTTAAAATCTCCTGAGAAATGCATGTTCCCGATGTTCCTTTTTATCTTGGCCCAAATATACCAACAGAACAAAGAAAAGTTGGAAGTTTTGCCTCGACGTTGGCAGGGGAGCTAACACTTTAATGGCCTTTGCGCAAGTACTATAAACCTCTTTTATGTAAATGCAATTAGGGATTTGGGAGAGTGTGCAGATAACTTTGTTTTGCTTTTATTTATTTGGGTTAATGAATGCTATATGAATTGCTTCCCCCTAAGAGTAGTGAGCGTTCGAGCTCGGGGCTTATTGCAGCCGTATTACAGAGCTGCTGCGCACTCTGTGTGTGCCCTATAAAGGGTTAATACGTGTGTTGGAGATGATGACAATATCTCTATCTGTCTCAGTAGAGGTTTGTGTTAGAGGTGAATTGGTAGAGTAAGAGTCTGCTAGGAGGTTTGCCATGACATTACAGAATGCACAGTCTAAAAGTGAGTCTCCCGTAGCTGATGTACTTTATGAGTACAGAAATCATGGCTGTCGCAGTGTGAGGAAAACCATGCTTTGGTAGCCGTGTACCTCTCTGTAGGCCACGGGACATAATGTGGCAGCTTTTTATGTGCTTAGCAATGAGACATCACCATTTCTGCCTGACTGCTGATATTGAATTGGTTGGATATCGTTTAAGAGTAATGCAGGTTGTTGTGGTCAGCTAGTCTAGATTAAACTGTGTCTTTAAAGACTGATTTAGATCCAATGATGGGGATTTAGTACACAGAGTAGAATTTTAACCATAAACCCTGCAGTAACTCATCCCTAATTCAGGGAATTCATGATCCCTAGAACAACTGAACCCAGTATGAACTCAGCAGTATCTGATAGCTATCATACAGAATAGCCATCCCTTATGTGCTATCATACAGAATGTTAATAGTCATTGCTTATTTACTAGTTATAAACTCAGCCCAACCAAGCCTTCAGTGGGAAAAAATATAGCTTTTTATAGCTGTTTAAAGATTGACTTACTATTAAATCTAGTTCATTTCTCTCTCTCTCTCTCTCTCTATATATATATATATATTTATTTATTTGTTGTTAAAAGATTCTGTAAATACTTATTTTTCTATATCATAATGGACCGTCTAGATTAAGATAACATTTTACAGCCAGCCGTTGTGCATTCACAAGAAAATGATTGAACCTTTACACATGCGCCCACTGTATTGTGTATGTATAAATATTTAATGAACTTTTCAAATTGTCTAATCAGAATAAATTGCCATTTAATAAGTTATGGTAAGTTATTTGAAAAGCAAATGACAGCAAGTACTGAAAGGTTATGCAACAGATTTTATTCTCATTAATAATGTACTGTGACTATGGATTTTCTTTGAAAAACAATTGTAATTATTATTTTAATTTTTATTATATTTAAACAGCCGCATCCAATACGTAGATTAATATATTATATATGGGTAAGCGTACCCATTTGTCTCCACGAGTCATTAGAATGTGTTGTACAGCCCTGAGTTAATTCAAGGTGGTTTGTAAATAATGTATATTTTTTTTAGATCTAATGAATATGTTAATTTAGAAATACAATGCAAATTAATAGAATATACAGAATGGAAATTAATAGAATTAATATTTGTGTTTTTTTTTTTATAAAGTGTAATAGACACACACACACACACACATATATATATATATATATAGATGCCAAAATAATACTATAGTATTTCAGTATTTAATGATATTTTTTTTATTAGAATAACATGATATTTAAAAAGACAAGCATTCAAGAGTTTTCCTCTCTTCCTCAGATCTGAAGCAATACTGATCAATCTTATAGTTTAACAGTTAAAATAACTGATGTTTAAAAAAAAAAAAGAACAGGGTAGGGCATACAAACACACACACACACACACACACACACACACACACACACACACACACACACACCCCTTGATAGTGTGTCAGAAAGCCAGAGTCTACATCATATATATATATATATATATATATATATATATATATATATATAGTAGTGGACCCAAGAATGAGAAATATATACCACCCAGAAGGGGTGAGAAAATCTATTTAATTTTTTTTTTTTATATCGACCACATTTTCCCAAAATCCATACCTCTAGCACACTGATACGTACGTTTTTGTTTTTTTAATAGAGATTTAGTTGTAATATACATTCTTTAAAATCCCCATTTTAAACTCTTCCCATTTCTTCCCAATTCTCCAGCTTCACAAACTATGATAAATCATTAATTGAGGACCCCTACCTGGAGACGATGGGCCTTTTCCAAACTTTGGCTTGCACTGAAAACTGTTTTTAAACCCTGCTTTGGGTTCTGATCCAGAGATTGAGAGTCATTTCTTTTTAATGTTTACTAATGTTTAAGCAGCCAGCATTTAAACGCTAAAAGCGAGGGGTTAGTGTTATGTAAATAAGAAGCTATTTCACCGTAGACTCTATTTTGGCTGAGATCAATATTCTTTGGCCACTTGTCTGAGTTCATCTTTCCATCGCAATGAAAAACTGTATTTTAGAGACAATTTGTGAATATGCATTGGCAGTTTCGTGGCCCCATGTGGTTTTCTGTTCTGTTTTTTTAGTATTTATCGGCGAAATACAGTAGCAAAGAATTCTCCTGTTTTTAAATAAACAAAATGTAGTTAAAACAAAACTAGTTAAGCAGACAAGCGGATAAAGGCTATTCCTATTGCCTATCTATGAATTGTAAACAGCGGAACCCGTTAATGCAGAAATAGTGCAGTCATTAAGCTTAGTGCACACGAGGCAATGATCATTATATTCATTTATATGGTAGTTAAAAATAGGCCTCCGCACACTGCGGCAGTTTATTAAGTCTTAAAAAGTCAAAGCTGATTTGAAATAATAAGGTTTGACATTTGGGACTTTGAAGTTCTTCTGATACTTTCACATTTATAGTTCCTTTCATGTGTACATCTATATAAAAAAAAAAAAATCACACAAAAAAATAACAAAACACATGCAAAGCAGGAATCCTGTCCTAGCATGATTTCAGAGGCAGTAATGAGGTTATTTAAGCAAATTAAAAACAAATTCTAGCTGTGTCAATGCCTGCTTCTCCGCCGTGCTATTATAATATTAATAATAATAATAATGAGAAAACATATTGCTACTGTCGTGTCATTTCATTGTGCGTACGGGTGCATCACACTTTCAAATATTACAATTTAATGATTACTAAATCAATCTAAATATCTATACAACATGTTTACTTAATACAAGATGTGGATCAAAAAACAAAGAGAATCTACTCTCCTAGTGCAAACAGGGTTAGTTACAAAGTCATGGATTGTTAAAACATGAAGGGGAGGTTTAGAGTGTACACAGTATAACGAGTAACACCGTCAGTGAATAGCTGGAGTAATCAAGTTAGGAAGGAGTTGAGTAGAAGCCATGAAGCACTATAGTAAGGATTTGTGTCTTAGCAAGCTGGAGATATTAAACGTTTATTTACCATCAGTACTTCAGCCCCTACTGTGTATTAATATCTTCTAAATTGTTAAAGTTTAGTTTGATAAATTTAGTCATTTAGTTTATCTAAAGCTCCAGAAATTTTATAGTATTAACAAAATATATTGCAAAAAAGCAAAAACTAGTCTGTTATTTTAATGAACAGATAGCAATTTAGAATAGCTATTTTCACTGGGTATTTGTAGGCTTGCAGTGAACTTTAAATCTAAATTATTTCTGCCTAAATTAGTTTGTTATAATCTGTACATGTACTAACTTGATACACCAAGAATTAATATTAATATGCACATACACACATGCACACATACACAGACAAACACATACACACACATACATACACACATAGATACACACATATACAAACACACACAGAGATACACATATACAGACACACAGAGATACACACATATAGATACACACAGAGATTCACACACACACACATACAATCACACACAGGTACGATGTTGAGGTATGCGGAATAAAGCTGGATTGTATTAAGTTAAGAATGTCAGTGTTAATCCTCGGACATTCTCTGCTTATCATGTTCTCCAACCGTGGACTGGATTCCAACCATTCTTTGGCTGATTGAAAGCACAGTGAGCAAATCTTAATTATGTTCCCAGCATGCTCTGCATTGGAAGAAAACATTCATGTGTTGCACCTTTCATTCTATGTGTCCTGACCAGATTCCCTTAGTAGCTACCTCGTATAACACCATGTACCGTGTATAACACCATATAGCTTATATACCTTATATAGCGCCATATTCCTTACATAACACCTTAAACATTATATAAAATCATATACCTTATATAACACCAGATATCTTAAATAACACCATATTCCTTGTGTAACACCATATACCCAGTATAACATAATAAACCTTATATAACACCATATATCTTAAATAACACCATACACCATGTATAACACCATATATCTTATATGCAATATTGTAGGTTTAAAAATTAAAACACTTGGATTTTCATTTTGGTACTTGTATATTATATTTGGTTAGTCTATATTATATTTTAGTCTACATACATCATCTATGGCAATATACATTTAATATTTCAATGTTTGTTTTCTCTATAGGTTTTTAAACAAACAACCTCAGCAGTGATTGCACTGACTGTACTGGCGTATACTCTTTCAATATTAAAGTCAGAATGCACTGGTTATCGGAGTTGTATATTTTAATACATTGACCCTAGACGTGTCCTTAGCTATGTATTGTAAGAAACATAGTGCTTGTTACATAAACCTTTTACTAATACTGCAACATAGTCTTAGAAAATACAAGTTACTCCATTATTTTAGTAAAAAAATAATCATGTTTTCTTTTTAAAATATTCTAAATTCATTTTTTTTATGATGGGGCATGTTATCAATAAGTACAATTTCATTACAAATTTGGATATCTGCGTATCAGTTTGATATTCGTAAGTAACCTCTAATGTCGAGATATTTAATAATTTCAGTATTACAAATATTTAAAAAATATTTAATTAATGGAAAATGATTAAATGCATTAGCAATACAAATTGGATGCTATGTCCTTTATAAAATGCGTATTAAAATAAATTGAGCAAAATTCTATTTTTAATAATATTTCCAATATTAAAAATGTTTAATTTCTTCACTAAAAAAATGTACAGCCACGTTTATAGGTAAGTTCATCTTCAAAGGTAAAGAATATAAAAGAAAGTGATAAGGAACATTTACAAATGAGATGCCTTAAGTCAATACTTTGTGAATAGATAATGCCGTAAATTGTTTCAATGGAGCAGACTCTCCGCCTTTCTCATTAGATGACGATATCCCTTTAAAGGACAAATTATTATGTTGTATTTCTAATTGGTGGTTGTAGGGAAAAATCTTCTGTTTTTGGGCCAAAGCCCATAAAAGTAAGATATGCCTCTAATTGTTAAAATTACATTCTTTGTTTTTTATTGCATAACAAGTATTTTCATACCCTCTATAACAAGTTACAGCTTCTTAATTCCCCTTCGCTCGCTGAAAGATATAATTACTAAATAAATTGCCTTTTCTGCTGAAATATTACCCAAAAACATTTCAAAGCTGTGTTGTCTTTCAAGTGAAACTTGTGCAAATGTGTCGCAATTAAAATCTACTTACTCATTCTGCGGCTGCAAAAATGGTCTACATTCTCCAAGGCTGTAACCTAGCGCAGTAAATTAAGCGCAGCTCTTATTAGATCATTGAGGGCCGCGATTTAATTCCCAATATCAAATCAGATCCTCGGACAAGCAAATGCGTTCCCGTCCACTCCACCGCGATGTGCTCAGTATAAACCATAAATGGGACCTATCAGAAAGCAAAGTAGCCCTGCATCATTTCAAACAAACAATGTATGATTTTTATGCCATGTCTCTCTCACGCCTCTCTTTTATTAAACTCCATAATGTAACTTGAACGATGTAAATAAACATTTACAATTTTTCATGTTTGTAACTCAATAAAATCTAAAAAAATATGAATATATTTTAAGCAATGTTTATATAATGCCGTACAGAAAGTTTTCTTTGTTAATTTTTGACATGTCATCATAAAAATAATGAAATTAAGTATCGTCTAATAATAATATCAAAACATTTTAGCAGGAAAGGTTTAACCTTCACTTTTATATACTTACCGTTTAGACATTATTATTATTATTACACAACTTAACAGGACTCATATAGCATATAATGGATTTATATAACGTATAAACAGAGCTCGCTCTGCTTCTATCTGTGGATCTATATAGCATATAAATTGAGCGAGTCCTTTTTCTACCGATCTATGGATTCATATAGCGTATAAAAAGAGCAAGCCCTGCTTCTTTCTATCTATGGATTTATATGGTGTATAAACAGAACGAGTCCTGCTTCTATCTATGGATGTATATAGTCTTTAAAGGGAGTGAGCCCTGCTCCTGTCTATCTATGGATTTATATAATGTATAAACAGAGCACGCCCTGCTTTTGTTTGCAGATTTATATACTGTATAAAGAGAGTAAAATGCTTCCTGTTAATAAACAAGTCTTTGCAGGACTGACAAAATCTTCCCATATAGTTGTATTGCTATAATGCATTGCTATAATGTATGTCTTTGACTAGATCCTTGTTGCCATGCATGCGCAGTAGGCCTCGTAATACGTCTTTATGAAAAAGCATTGGAATTGCCAGCTCCGTTTGGTATTAAAGGTGAATAAATTGTATTTCATTTTTAATGTTAAAGGGACACTATAGTATCATAACAACTTTAGCTTAATGAAGCAGTTTTTGTGTACAGATCATACCTCCGAAGTCTCACTGTTCAATTCTCTGCAATTTAAATCACTTTTGCTTCTGTTTATGCAACCCTAGCCAGACCTCCCCTGGCTGTGATTGCCATAACCTGCATGAAAACATTATAGATTTAATTTTCAATCAGATGTGACATACTTTAAAAGTTTTGAATCTCCTGATTTGTAACTTGAACTTTAAATACATACATGAGTCTCCTGCAAGGTCTAGCAATCTATTCAGAGAGCTGGAGTTAAGACATTTAAAATTAAACAGAATTTGCGATAAAGGAAGTGTAAACATTAAATCACTCTATCCAGGAAGTGTCTAGGAAGGCTGTGTAAGTCAAATGTGGGAAGGTGTGCCCAGGCGTGCACAAACAAAGTGACTTAACTCCTGACTGGCTGATAATTAAGTAGTGAGACTGCAGGGGCATGATTTATACACCTAAACTGCTTCATTAAGCTAAAGTTGTTTTGGTGACTATAGTGTCCCTTTAAGAAAGAACTCTAACGTTAGAAGGACATGTATGTTAGTGTATCCCTTTTTTGTAGGACGATAAATAATTCTGGAATCCCAGATAAAGTAGGAGTGTGCAGAACTGCAGAGTTCTGATGAATGATTGAGAATTTTGAGTGAGTGGCGATAATGTTTTAAAGGCACTGGGAACTATCTTAGTTGAAGTGCTTATTCCGGATAGTAACACAGTTTTTTTTTTCTATGAGCTACTTTTATTTATTGCTGGAGATAGTTCTTAAACAGTTCCAAGCCAGTCACTTTATCTGGTATTGTTAAATCTCAGGTTGGAGCAGGCTGAGACATGTTTTCTTATACTACTAATAAATAGATAGTGTATTGGCCAGTTAAAATCAATAGAATATTGGCTGGCTGAACTTTAAGTTTTTTTATAATTAAATTCACTTCAAAACTCAATGTATAGTGAATTAACACATGATTTGTGCAAAATTCTGACATGAACTCATATCAACTTATCAGGACAGAGACGTAGAATGAATGTGCCTATTTTATGTTTGCCATATCTGAATAAATATTACAGCATCATATTGCCAGTAGTTTAATTGTATGAAATAAGTAGATTGCTTTTTGTGTTAACCTCGAGTAGTCATTATCCATTGGTCTTCTCATTCATTTTTTTCTATGCTCACGTACTGCAAGGGTTTATGATGACAATTCGCTGATTGTATATTAGATTTCATCTGTGACCGGTGTAAATGTGCCCATTGAATTTAGGGGATTTCTTTTTGAATGTAGACATGATGTAATGTAGAGTGATTGCTCCAGATTACCGGGGATATTTCCAAAAACACTGGCATTGCGGTACTAATTCTAAGATTTATATTAGGGAAAAAAGGCTGAGTGTAATAAACAAAGTCATTACACAAAGTAAACCCATAAGCAGTTATTCCATCTTTTGTAATCAGGAGCTCAGCTGTGAAAAAGATAAATTCATAACTGGACGCTAAGCAGCTGAAAGTTCTCCAAAAATTCTATACAGAGATCAGTGCCGTGCCTCCTTCAGTGTGCTTAAACTGATCAAAAAAATGTATAGCTACCCCCAAAACATTGACATGTTCGCTGAACAGTTAACACAAATCCAATTGCGACATTTAGACTGACATCTCCAGCTGTGGCGATAGGTGAGTTGGAGAATTTCGCCAAATAAGAACTTTTTGCTTATATTTTACACTTTAGTTTTGAATTCACTGCAAGTCAACATTTAGTAAGTAAACCCCCTGAGAAGTGAATTAAATGTGAGAAAATGTAAAATAGCCAGCATGAAGCTCCACTGACTTGTTTCTTTGCGTCCCGTGCTGTTTTTTTTTAAGTTTGTTCCTGTTTTTTTTTTTTTTTTGCTATCCTCACTCTCTGCATATCTGAAATGGAAATAAAAATAAATAAAGTTCCTCCCCATTTCCCTAAAATTTACAGCAACTTTTGTAGGTTAAACTTTACGGCTGCATTCAAAACGCCAAGGACAGTAAATGAGGGAGATATCTGAGCTTGCTACAAGGTTTTTTATTTATTTTTTTGCAGGCTTCCTTCATTGTCTGCAATCTCCAGTATTGCACAAATGTTTAGTGTACTTACCATAAGTGGGCACTGTGCCCTTATTGATAGAGCGTACCCATAAGCAGGGCAATGTTTTATTTGTTTTCATTCATACTGTATAATGTTTATTGTCAGCCTTGTATCCAATGTTTGAAATAAATTTGAGGCTAATTGTTTTCACAGTGAAGAGTTAATGCAGGTTTGGGTCATTTAAAAATAAAGATACATTTAAAGGGACATTATACAATATTACATTTAAAATTCAGTCATCTGACCCGGTGCTAGCATTGGAAATAAATATTTTTAGCGACTTTAGATTACCACAGCAGATTTTTCTTATTGAAAAAAAAAAAGGTGTTGTTAATCTGTCTACTTACAAATGTTTGTGATGTACCAACCATTAGTTCATTATTATCATTCAATTTCTTTTGAAACAGATTCAACTTGCATGGAAAAACTACTTTCAAAAGACTGGAAAGAAAAGATGGAGCGATTAAACACGAGCGAACTTCTAGGAGAAATTAAAGGTAAAGACATTTTTACAACCATTTGTTATTTTATATTTCTGACGAAGTAAGGTCCACTAGAACAAATTATATTAAAAAGTGTTGCTTATAGAGTTATGCTTTTGTGTGATATCAACCTGCGGTGGGTAATAAAAAAATAAAAAAAAGTAACTATTCGCATAAATGGGGAGAGTGGGGGGTATGTATGTAGTACAACATATCTAATATAAAGTAACTATTTAGTAAAAGTGTAAAACCGGCATTTAACCCCTTAAGGACCAAACTTCTGGAATAAAAGGGAATCATGACATGTCACACATGTAATGTGTCCTTAAGGGGTTAATCTGCAGTATTAACATCTCTAACATAAGTTACTGCATTCAGCATAGCCCACACAATTGGGCGTAAAATATCCAGTTTCTATAATTGTACAGTGCTGTGGAATATGTTGGAGCTTAATGAATCATAATGATTCTACTGATAAAATGACAATAATATTGATAATAAAAAATATAATAATAAATAAAATTATAATTCTACTACTACTAATAAAAATTTAATAATAATAAAATATTATGATTATGATAATAACAATATTAATAACAGATAGAAGCAGCAAGCAATTAGCCAAAATGAAACCACAATATGAAAAAGTATTAAAGAAACATTTTTTTTTTGCCATCAAAAGGTTTCACTATCTTAATAGAATATTTATGCTCTAATATACCATCTCATCCCTTGCCTATAATTTCTGACAGCCATGTTCATACATCTTGGGTCAGACGGTTATCTCACCCGATGCTTACTATTTCGCAACCATCCCTTGTTTTTCAAAATTGTGTACTTTTTCTGCTTGCAGCATTTTCTATCAAGCAATTTGGAAAAGCAACGGATGGTAAATGTCAGTTTGACCCAAGGTGTGTAAAGGTGGCTGTCAGAAAGGAGTGGGAAAAGTGAAGGTCAATATACATAAATTTTAAAAAGTAATGAGATGACATAACATAAAGATTACATTAAGAGAGTAAAAATATGACGACTGTGTTCCTTTAACCCCTTAAGGACCAAACTTCTGGAATAAAAGGGAATCATGACATGTCACACATGTCGTGTGTCCTTAAGGAGTTAAAGGGACAGCCGACTACCCAAATATAAAATAAATAAAAATCACTGTTTTGTAGACATACCCCAAATTAAAATGTGCATGTACTTAATCATGCATTTTTCCATTGACGTTATATCTAAATTAGCTTGTAAAAGCTGTAGATCTCTTGTCTGCAGCCTTTGCAAGTCCTCCCGTTCTAACCCCGCCCAGACTTTCTGTGGCTGTCCAATCACAAACTTCCCAATGCAGCTTCATGATAAGTCTTTGCAAGGCAGGTGCTCTGGGCAATTGCCTGTCTATTGAGTATAGCACCGCTGAGTTTACCAAACTAGGAAGTAATAGGACCAGTTGTCTGCTTGAAATCCAGAGAGCTGCAACCAGAGAAATTTATAAGATTGAAATCTTATTACACACTCTTCACACATAAAGCTTTTCATCAAGCTAAAAGTTATTCTTGGATCTGGAGTGGACCTTTAAGTAGGCTACATGGTAGTGAAATTAATAGCAGTGTCTAAAATGTTGCAACAAAACACAATCCGGCTTCCAGTTCAGTTGATGAATGCTTTGTGCAATCCTTCACTTGTAAAAGTATTGGAATAAATGCGATAGAAAAAGTAGTTAGAAAGTCTGGTAGGATATGTGAGCCTGTAAATGACGTCATGTGTAAATATTTGGGGTGTTTGTTTCATTGCTACCGTAACGTTATCCAAGACCAGTGACATGGACAGTTGTACCTTGTGTATTATGATATCCCCTCCTGCTGTTACAGCTGATATGAGCCCACTGGTCGAAAAACCAAGACATATAGTCTCATAAAAAAAAATGAATAAAAATGAAATGTCTCTGGATTATGTATATAACAATGGGATGTTATCATACAAAGAGGAACAATGTTATAATCAGAATGGTCTCTCACAATATCCCCCAAAACAGTCTATTGAATTATGCTTCATAACTGGGGTACCGTGTAATAAACATAAAAACTATCATGTGTAATAAAGCGCAAAAAAGACTGTTAGAAAAAAGACTATTAGACAGTACCAGACAGTTACTAGAGGTGCTTTCTTACTTGTTTTAATTAATTAAAAAAAACTGTTTGTTTTATCTTTAACCAACACCTACAACGTCTGCCTTTCAAAAGAGAGTTGTGTTTAATATAGAGAGCTTTTGTTTAATGCAGAGACCTATGTTTAATTCAGAGAGTTTTCATTAGTTCAGAGAGTAGTATAGAGCACGGTGGGCGATATACAGAGGGATAGTTGGTATACAGAGTGGCGTTTATTCCCCAGAACCATAACCACACCCTGCGCATACAATATCTGCTTCCATTACCGACAGACTCCCCAATACCATAACTACACACTGCACATACTGTGGCTGCATCCATTACTGAATGATTCACCAATACCACAACCACAACCACACCCTGCGCATACAATATCTGCCTCCATTACTGACGGACTCCACAATACCATAACCACACCCTGCACATACTGTGGCTGCATCCATTACTGAATGACTTCCCAATACCATAACCACAACCTGCGCATACCGTGTCTGCATCCATTACTGAATGACTCCCAATACCATAACCACAACCTGCGCATACCATGTCTGCATCCATTACTGAATGACTCCCCAATACTATAACCACAACTTGCGCATATCATGTTTGCCTCCATTACTGACAGACTCCCCAGTACTATAACCACACCCTGCACATTAAGTCTCTGTCTCCAATACTGACGGAATCAACTGTACCATAACTACACGCCGCATACAGTGTCTGCCTTTATAACTGACTGACTCGCAAGTACTATAACCACACCCTGCACATACATTGTCTGCCTCCATTACAGACAGACTCCCCAGTACCATAACCACAGCCTGCGCATGCAGTGTCTGCCTTAATTACTGATGGGCTTCCCAGTACCATAACCACACCATGTGCATACAGTGTCTGGATGTTAATGCAAATCACAGGAGGATGCTGGTCTGTAATTATAACCCCATTCTGTATGGCTATACATATTTCAAAGTGTTTCTTTGTGCTCTGTTGCAGATATCTTCCCTGCTTTTGAAGTCTGTTTGATATATATTACAGCAATTAAAAAACAGCTCTGGGTTGGGAACATATATAATTCTGTCAATTAAAATTTGGAAATGAAATGCAAAACCACAAAAAGAACCACTATATTGTTTCACATTGTAACTCTTGTTGTGCATTTTAACTTCTGGTCAGAAATGGAAATAATATTAAAATGTAAAAAGTAATAAAACAACATTGGAGGAAATTTGTAAATAATAATTTAGAATTGTTCTACCCTTAGGCTTAAGAAGAAACAAAACATCCACAAAAAAATCCTACAAAAATCCACAAATATAATAGTCTATTTGTACACAGACAGTTTTATAAACACTCACACACACACACACACATGGACCCACACACACTGACAGCCTTACACACATATAAACACTGAGCATTTCCTAATCACACATTTAGTGAATACTACATCTCCTAAGTGACCCTATATAGGAGCTCCATTTCTAGAAGCTCGATATTGTTGCTGTGTCTGAGTGTATAACAGAGCTCCACAGCAATAATACTCCCAGTAATGTGTCTGAGTGTATAACAGAGCTCCATAGCAATAATACTCCCAGTAATGTGTCTGAGTGTATAAATGAGCTCCACAGCAATAATACTCCCAGTAATGTGTCTGAGTGTATAACAGAGCTCCACAGCAATAATACTCCCAGTAATGTGTCTGAGTGTATAACAGAGCTCTACAGCAATAATACTCCCAGTAATGTGTCTGAGTGTATAACAGACCTCCACAGTAATAATACTCCCAGTAATGTGTCTGAGTGTATAACAGAGCTCCACAGCAATAATACTCTCAGTAATGTGTCTGAGTGTATAACAGAGCTCCACAGCAATAATACTCCCAGTAATGTGTCCGAGTGTATAACAGAGCTCCACAGCAATAATACTCCCAGTAATGTGTCTGAGTGTATAACAGAGTTCCACAGCAATAATACTCTCAGTAATGTGTCTTTAAACTACAATACGTATGTTTAGAAATCAGTGTGTGTAAATAAGATACATTGTCCTTCTAAATTACATTTTAATTGTATAAATTGTTAAAAGTAAGAACAGCTCCGCCCCTCGCCACATCCACACTCAAACTCAGAACAGCCTCACCCCTAGACACACCCCCAACCAAAACAGCCCTGCCCCTGACCACACCTCCACTCCCACACAGAACAGCCCAACCCTTGACCACACCTCCACTCTCACAGAGAACAGCCCCACCCCTGGCCACACCACCACTCAGAACACCTCCAACCCTAGCCACTCCCCCAACCAAAACAGCTCTGACCACTCCCGCACTCAGAACAGCTCTGCCCCTGACCACTCCCCCACTCAGAACAGCTCTGCCCCTGCTTCACATCTACTCACACTCGGAACAGCAACTTGCCACACCTCTACTCACACCCCTTAAATCTGTTCTCCCATCCTATCGAGACAGATACTATTAAACCAGATATATTCTTTTAGGTAGTGTAAGCAACTGTGCTAGCTGTTGCACAGGTTTTTTTTTATATTAAAGGACCACTATAGTGCCAGGAAAACAAACTCGTTTTCCTGGCACAATAGTGTTAATAGAAACATAGAAACATAGAAACATAGGATGTGACGGCAGATAAGAACCATTCGGCTCATCTAGTCTGCCCAATTTTCTAAATACTTTAATTAGTCCCTAGTCTTATCCTATAGTTAGGATAGCCTTATGCCTATCCCACGCATGCTTAAACTCCTTTACTGTGTTAACCTCTACCACTTCAGCTGGAAGGCTATTCCATGCATCCACTACCCTCTCAGTAAAGTAATACTTCCTGATATTATTTTTAAACCTTTGTCCCTCTAATTTAAGACTATGTCCTCTTGTTGTGGTAGTTTTTCTTCTTTTAAATATAGTCTCCTCCTTTACTGTGTTGATTCCCTTTATATATTTAAATGTTTCTATCATATCCCCCCTGTCTCATCTTTCTTCCAAGCTATACATGTTAAGATCCTTTAACCTTTCCTGGTAAGTTTTACCCCGCAATCCATGAACCAGTTTAGTAGCCCTTCTCTGAACCCTCTCTAAGGTATCAATATCCTTCTGAAGATACGGTCTCCAGTACTGTGTACAATACTCCAAGTGAGGTCTCACCAGTGTTCTGTACAATGGCATGAGCACTTCCCTCTTTCTACTGCTAATACCTCTCACTATACAACCAAGCATTCTGCTAGCATTTCCTGCTGCTCTATTACATTGTCTGCCTACCTTTAAGTCATCAGAAATGATCACCCCTAAATCCCTTTCCTCATATGTTGAGGTTAGGACTCTATCAAATATTCTGTATTCTGCCCTTGGGTTTTTATGTCCAAGATGCATTATCTAATAGGTCCCCCTCACCCTCATAGCCCCCATCCCGCTGGGCTTAAGAGGGGCTGAGGGGTTAATCCCTTACTGTTCTCCAACGCCGGGGTCCCTCGGCGCTGGGGACTCTCCTCCCTCTTCCGACGTCATCCGCAAGAGCCGCGTGCACATTCAATCAGTTCATAGGAAAGCATTTCTCAATGCTTTCCTATGGACGGCAGCGTCTGAAAATCACAGTGAGAAACGCGCGGAAGCGCCTCTAGCGGCTGTCAATGAGACAGCCACTAGAGGCTGGATTAACCCTATTGTAAACATAGCAGTTTTTCTGAAACGGCTATGTTTACAGCAGGCAGGGTTAATCCTAGATGGATCTGGCACCCAGACCACTTCATTAAGCTGAAGTGGTCTGGGTGCCTATAGTGGTCCTTTAAGTAAATTTGAGATTATAAAATACCTTCTCTTAGATGAGCGGCTTGTTTGTGAAATCTGGTTGTGTTGATTTATCGAGGATTTGCCACATTTATGGTATTTAAGCTTTTTTTTCCCCACTTGTTTATACTGGTTTAAATTTAACAAATGTATCATACAATTATTTATTGTTAGTTTACCTCAAACTATGGTTTCTTTGGTGGAAATTCTTCTCACATATATTGTGTCAAGTACATTTGGCCAAATTGTATTTTTTTTTGGAATGAATACAACATAAAAAAAAATAAAAAATAAAAAAAACAACAACCCAATACCACATTCTGCAAACTCATGGAAATTTATTGAAAAACCGTGTGAGACAGACTGTATATCATTGCTCACAAGTCTGATATACGTGCTTGGATACATGGATTTAAATTGTAATTTGCAAAGTGTACGGAGCCCTTTGACTTTGACGCAGCTGTCTTGCCTTACTCCTGCTTAAAGAGTTTTTTTTTTTTTTGTACTGAAAATTAGCATGCAAATTAGCTGCATCTGCAATTAGCACAAGAAATAATGTAGTTACCGTCAGCATTGTGGAGAATTTCCGTCTGCCATAAACACTTGTGCATGCAAATTCTTCTTGCTGCCATGTTTAAGAATGTTTTCATTTCTTATTAATGTGAGAGAAACATTAAGAGGATTAACCTTTTTATCCTTTTTAATGTTTCCAGAGACAAAAGACTGTGTTTCTGCTTTTATTTTACATGAAACATTATCTATGTTGCCCCTCACTTACCTAGAACTGCATTCAGTTATTTATTGAAAGATGGTCTCCATTGTAGTGATAAACTATAAAATATTAAAGATCTAATAGAGTTATCACCTATTGGTAAACACTAATATTTAGGTTATCCTGTATTGCTACAAAAGGTATCAATTGTAATGATATCGGGTGTATTTAGAAGATGATGAATGTATCATAAGGTAATAGCACTGTTATTTTGTTGAGATTCACTCATATTGTGTTACATTCGAAATAAACCGAAGGCTGTCCCCATTCATTCACCGGACGTTGTAGGATTTATTCGGCAAATATTCTGCCATTTTACTGACAATAGTCTGAGTGAATACAATGGAAGACATTGACAAAAAGTCACCAACAAGTATTTACAGTCAGTAACTGGAGAATAGCTAGTTTCCGTTACTATGAATTTACGGGCAGCTTAGTTGAGTTCATTTAAGTTCACCTACCAATGTAGGCCAAAAGTTTGCCTGTTAGCCCAGGCTTACCCTGGGTCTTGTGGCAGTCCCGGGCCCCACTTTCCCTCTCTGCACACACAGATAGCGGACATCGCTATCTATGTGTGCAGCCGCGGGCCCCCGGCTCCCTGTTACTGCAGAGGGGGCCCAGCACACTGTCTCTACTCTTCGCCTCACTTCTAATAACTCTCGCGAGACCAGCGGCCTTCTGAACATTGCCATGGCAACGCTCTGCGCAGCACGCAGGCACGCAGTCTTACAAGAGTAATTGGAAGAGAGGGAGCTGGGAGCCCCCCATGCCATCGGACCACCAGGGAATGAATCTCCCCCCTCCCTGGACACAGGTAAGAAGCAGGGAGGGGGGAGAAACATTTAATAATAAAATTACTGTGAAAATGCCCCTTCCCCCCCTCCCCAAATTGCACATTTACACACACACTGCATACACCAACACAGCACACACACTACACACTACATACACTAACACAACACACACACTGCATACACTAACAACACACACACTGCATATACTAACACACACACACTACATACACTAACACAACACAACACACACTACATACACTAACACAACACACACTGCATACACTAACACAACACACACACTACACACTACATACACTAAAACAACACACACTGCATACAGTAACACAACACACACACTGCATACACTAATACAACACACACACGCTGCATACACTAACACAACACACACACTGCATACACTAACAACACACATACACTGCATACACTAACACAACACACACTACATGCACTAACACAACACACACTGCATACACTAACACAACACACACACTGCATACACTAACAACACACACTGCATACACTAACACAACACACACACATACTGCATACACTAACAACACACACTGCATACACTAACACAACACACATACACAGCATACACTAACAACACACACACTGTATACACTAACACAACACACATACACTGCATACACTAATACAACACACACTCTGCATTCACTATACACTAACACACACTCTGCATTCGCTACACATTAACACACTCTGCATTCAATACACTAACACACACTTTGCATTCGCTACACACTCTCTGCATGCACTACACATTAACACTCTGCATTCACTACACTAACACACACTCTGCAACCGCTACACACTAACACACTCTCTGCATTCACTACACATTAACACACTCTGCATTCACTACACTAACACACACTCTGCATTCACTACACTAACATGCACTCTGCATTAACTGTACACACAGCATCGACTACACAAACATCCTGTATTCACAGTACACACATCCACCACAAATTGAAACACTCTGTATTCACTATACACAGGCCTTTACGTCTAATACACACACTACATCCACTACAGACACTGCATCCACTAAACACATTTCATCTAGTACACACAAACACAACCCGAGACAAGATTCTGTGAAATTAGATTGGAAAATTATCTTCTTCCAGTTTGATATATTTTGTGACACTAGCGAGGGAATTTAGGGTCGCACCAGTGAAGGCAACGTTGATGATAAAGTACTGCTCCGTTGATTTCTGGGAACTCTAAAGATGCCCTTTGCCATTTTTAGAGTTTTTATTAGGGTCATATTTTAAGATTTGGTTGACCATAGTCTGAAAGAAAGAATACATATTATTTTAGTTGGTTATATTTTACATTTATTTCCCACCTCCTCTCGTTGTCTGTTCCTCGTAGAATGCTAAAAGAAATTACAGGAAATGTCACCAAGCTCTGGTTGGCTACTTTGTATGCTGGCAAATTGTAATGGACCAGAAATTACAAGGTAGGACAGAGCACAAGCTTTCAATATCCTGAATTGTTAGAAGATTAGATTTCAGTAGGTATATTCAGATTGCTGAGGGACCAACGTCTTCATAGAAACCCAATGGATTTGTTAAAATGCTGGCTTTTCAATATTTTTTGAAAGATATTTTTATAAAACAAAAGGAAGGATTTCAAAAGAATTTTATCACATCAGAAGGTGTATTCAGACACAGTGGAATTTGTTTGAGAACTACATTATGCAGTTTGTTTGAAGAACTCGGCTACTTGGAGTAGGTGGAGTTTATGCCAATGATTTTGCAAACGAAATTGCAGAAATTATGCAATATAGATAATCCATGCCAGCTTTCTAGTCCTCAATATATGCGCTGATTTAGCAAACTTGAAAAATTCCCTAAAAAGCATATGCCATCTTGAGACTTCAGTGATTTAGCCCAACTACAGTTGCAAGAAAAAGTATGTGAACCCTTTGGAATGATATGGATTTCTGCACAAATTGGTCATAAAATGTGATCTGATCATCATCTAAGTCACAACAATAGACAATCACAGTCTGCTTAAACTAATAACACACAAAGAATGAAATGTTGCCATGTTTTTATTGAACACACCATGTAAACATTCACAGTGCAGGTGGAAAAGTATGTGAACCCCTAGACTAATGACATCTCCAGGAGCTAACTGGAGTGAGATGTCAGCCAACTGGAGTCCAATCAATGAGATGAGATTGGAGGTGTTGGTTACAGCTGCCCTGCCCTATAAAAACACACACACCAGTTCTGGGTTTGCTTTTCACAAGAAGCATTGCCTGATGTGAAGGATGCCTCGCACAAAAGAGCTCTCAGAAGACCTACGATTAAGAATTGTTGTCTTGCATAAAGCTGGAAAGGGTTATAAAAGTATCTCCAAAAGCCTTGCTGTCAGTCCACGGTAAGACAAATTGTCTATAAATGGAGAAAGTTCAGCACTGCTGCTACTCTCCCTAGGAGTGGCCATCCTGTAAATATGACTGCAAGAGCACAGTGCAGACTGCTCAATGAGGTGAAGAAGAATCCTAGAGTGTCAGCTAAAGACTTACAAAAGTCACTGGCAAATGCTAACATCCCTGTTAGCGAATCTACAATACGTAAAACACTAAACAAGAATGTATTTCATGGGAGGATACCACTGAGGAAGCCACTGCTGTCCAAACAAAACATTGCTGCACGTTTACAGTTTGCACAAGAGCACCTGGATGTTCCACTTCAGTACTGTCAAAATATTCTGTGGACAGATGAAACCAAAGTTGAGTTGTTTGGAAGAAACACACAACACTATGTGTGGCGAAAAAAAGGCACAGCACACCAACATCAAAACCTCATCCCAACTGTGAAGTATGGTGGTGGGGGCATCATGATTTGGGGCTGCTTTGCCGCGTCAGGGCCTGGACCGATTGCTATCATCGAAGGAAAAATGAATTCTCAAGTTTATAAAGACATTATGCAGGAGAACTTAAGGCCATCTGTCTACCAGCTGAAGCTCAACAGAAGATGGATGTTGCAACAGGACAATGACCCAAAGCATAGAAGTAAATCAACAACAGAATGGCTTAAACAGAAGAAAATACGCCTTCTGAAGTGGCCCAGTCAGAGTCCTGACCTCAACCCGATTGAGATGCTGTGGCATGACCTCAAGAAAGCGATTCACACCAGACATCCCAAGAATATTGCCGAACTGAAACAGTTCTGTAAAGAGGAATGGTCAAGAATTACTCCTGACCGTTGTGCACGTCTGATCTGCAACTACAGGAAACGTTTGGTTGAAGTTATTGCTGCCAAAGGAGGTTCAACCAGTTATTAAATCCAAGGGTTCACATACTTTTTCCACCTGCACTGTGAATGTTTACATGGTGTGTTCAATAAAAACATGGCAACATTTCATTCTTTGTGTGTTATTAGTTTAAGCAGACTGTGATTGTCTATTGTTGTGACTTAGATGATGATCAGATCACATTTTATGACCAATTTGTGCAGAAATCCATATCATTCCAAAGGGTTCACATACTTTTTCTTGCAACTGTATAGCTGCTTGGGGCACCTTAAACAAGTTTATTCCAGAAGCCTGTAGTCTAAAAATGCTGATAGTCCCATAAGACAAAACACATACACACGCATGCACAGAGGGACATGTAATCATACACCAACAACTTACACACACACAAACATGTACAACAGTACACAAATGTAGAAACACACCTTCACAAACACACACATGCAAGAACATGCACACACAAACACAAATGCACAAACATACACACAGAGTGTTTAAAATGTTCAAATTCCATATCCCGTTATGTAAAATTAAACATCCAGAACACCCTTAAACATAAAACTTAAATACCTTGGATTTGGACTTCCATGTTTTTCCTGCTTTTTTGTAGTTATTAATAAAATAAAGAGCAAAGTTGAAACCTGTATGAAGCACTAATTGGCAGATTTACTTCCACGCTCTCACCACATATGTAACGCTACATGAACCGTGAATATGTTTATCTGTGGTCCTGTTTGTAAAATGGAAACTTGGACCTCTGTATATCTTCCATTATTCGATTATCGAGCTTGGAAATTATAATTCATCTGCACATGACCTTTTTGCTATAAAAAAATAAAATAATACTGTATTCAAATATTGCAATCGTGTAGATGTTTTGTTGGATATATATTAATATTAATCAAGACGTATTTTATACATTTGATTTAGAAATCCTGTTTTACGTTTGCCATTATATGAGACATAATATTTAAAGAAGTGATATCAGGAGTTTAGATGGTCTTTAATCTCTGTCCAAGCAGCCGGTGGGATCAGCTTGCTTTAGCATATGATGAAAGAGGGTCTCTGGATTTTTGCCTTTAAAAAAAAGGTTTTGGCAGCCCAAACGTTGTCTCCTTTCTTGGTGGTGACCACGGATATATCAGTCAGTCCTGGCCCTGAAAGTTATTTATTTATTTTTGTGAGTGAGACATGTTGATAAATTGTGAGAGCCAAGCAATGAATGATTCTGTTTATAAAAAAAATAGACAGAGCCTGTCTACACATCATAGAAATGTAAATAAATATTTGCATTGTCCTTGCAATCAGGGCCTTGTGGCTAGGAGTAAAAACAAGTTAGCAAAGGTGGGCGCGTGGTTGGGTATTTGTTTTGAGTTTTGCTGAAGACCCAGCAATGTCCTGCTGTATAGAGCCATACATAGCATTTAAAAACTCTAATTCATAAGCATATATTTCTGCTGCTCCCTTTTTCAACAAGCAACTCGTTAATGCAGTTTGAAAAAGGCATTGGTACTGAAATTTATACTGTGACAATGATGTCTTAACAGGAATTAAATTGCAATGGAGACATCAGATATTCTGATGACTTAATTACCTTACCAAGAAGCTCTGAAAAGGTGTAAAAAGCTCTGACATCATACGAGCTGGCGTGCATTGTCACCGATGTCCCCACATTGGCAAAATGCATCAGACAGGGAGCGGGTGTTCTGTAATGTATGGCTCCGAGCTGTTTGTTTTTTATTGTCATGGGTGCGATGAGAAGTACTTGTCTCATTTTGACATCTGCGTTGCTCCTTTTGATTCTCCATGGAAGGAAGCCACCTAGTTTTAACTATGTATAGATTAGCACCTTTAATGCACGGGTGAGCTTCTGCTGACAGTGGCGGTGGTGGGGATGGGGGCGAGGGGGGGGAGGGTATAAATCAAGCTTCTGTTATTGCAGATTTTATACAATCCATCCCAATAAAGACACCCATTTCACTTATTATTATCTATAATAATAATAATATATTTCGACATCCTGTGGGAATTCTTTAGTAAACAGTGCATGGTAGTGAATTGGCAACGGACTTATAAAACTGAGCGTAAAATAAAAATGTTTTCATTGTGCTATTTAATGATCAATGAGATCAGCTGAATGTAAGATTTTTTTCTGGAGGGTCTTGCTCGATGTACAATTTGCCATTTACTTGACACTCAGTCAAACTCGGTTTTTTGGTTAAATACATTTTTGTTTATCACAAAATTTAAGTGAACTATTTGGAAAATTCCCCCAACTCCCCAATTTTTTTCATGTAAATTTTGCAAATTAGTTTTTAACTTCATCTGCAGTTCACTATTTAAGCAATAAATCTCCCTATGTTTGTAACGAGATATTATCCACTATCTACATAATACACATGTGATTAGACTAAATTTGTGTTTTTTTTTTTTTTACAATGGCCTATGTGTTACATCTTTTAAAAGCCTGATTTACAGATTAGAATCACTAACTAAAAAATGTACCAAATGCTTAAAATCAAACATGAATAATTATCACAAGTTTTTTAATGTAAAGAAAAATAGTGACATAATTTATTACATTATGTATTTAAATATATTTATTATATATATGCCTAATACCAATAATAAAATAATATTTCAAATAAAAAATAAAAAGTAAAAAGAGGAAGTGATGTTTTTTAAATGTTAGTTTATAATTTTTGGTAGTAACTATTAATTTACAAAAAAAACAACATTCATTGGAAATAGAAAATTCAAATATTCTTTTCTAAATAAATGGAACCTTCGTCTTTATTTTACTTAACAATAAATCGTGTGATTGTTCCTCAGGGGATAAAATACACTTAAAAGACACACGTCTGTTTAATAGGGCTGTAATTATTAAAACCACAAGATTAAACTTGTTAATAAAAAAGAAAAAATGTGTATTAACCCGTTCCTGGGTTTCAAATCTGTTCCGTACATTAAATTCATGTCTATAAAACCAAACAAGGAAGCGTGAACACATTTTCAAATCGTGCTCTCTGCTTTTTACACAATTATAATTTTATTCCTACTTTTATTTTTTTTAAAACATGACTTGACTTGCCATGCTGTAAAACATAACCTCCTGATATGGAAGGTTTATAGTAACTGGTATTAAGTGGATTGATAAATCAAAAATAACACAATGCAATTGTTTCATTCTTAAAACATACATAATGGTCAATTGTTATTGTATCCAGTAGTGGCTGCACTTCTGTTTGTTGCTGTTTCGGGATTTAAAGTCTTTATTTCCTGGGGAATCGGCTAACCAACCAGCCAATCAGAATACCACATTCATTTCAAATGAGTCTATTCATTAATAAATCTTCCTGCAGCAGTGACATACTATGAAGTGTGCTAATATAGATGTACTTAAAATGACCTCTCCTCACTGGTTCCTTAGAGCACCCCTTACTCACTGGATCCCTAGAATGACCATCCCTCGCTGCATCTTTAGTGCACCCCTTCCTCACTGGATCCCTATATATGGCATGTCCCTGTTTGTGGTAGAGCCTGCATGGCCTCTGCCACACCATATAAAACGCTCCAACTATACCACTACATATAGTATACTATGGCATATGGGTATACATTATACAGGGTGACTAGGGGTTATCTATCTATCTATCTATCTATCTATCTTCCTACCCACCCAGTATCTACCTATCTATCTATCTATCTATCTATCTATCTATCTATCTGCCTACCCAGTATCTATCTATCTATCTATCTATCTATCTATCTATCTATCTATCTATCTATCTATCTATCTATCTATCTATCCATCTTTCTATCTACCCAGTATCTATCTATCTATCTATCTATCTATCTATCTATCTACCCAGTATCTATCTACCCAGTATCTGTCTACCTATCTATCTATCTATCTATCTATCTATCTATCTATCTATCCATCTATCTATCTATCTATATATCATCTATCTATTTATCTGTACAGTATCTATCTATCTATCTATCTATCTGCTTCTCCCTGCCTGTCTATCTATACAACATCAGTGTCCCTGACTCTGCTCGACACACAGTTATTTGTGTTTGTGTATATCTCTGCATATAATGTGCCAGTTTGTTTGGAGTAATCTTTGCAGTTTTGACATATTATTTCTGAGCTCTCCTTGTGAGCTTTTTAAAATTCATTGCCTGCCAGTCGGAGTATTATAAAAGACCAACCCTCATCCCTAAATTGAGCCCTTGTGCGCATTAAGATTTGTTTCAGCGGAGGTCTAGCACAACAGGTGCACAATTATTTTATGAGTAAAATATTATCTGCCATCCAAATTAGCTGGGGCAAGATGCAGAGTCGCCTGATTAAATAATCAGCGCTGATAGTTAAAACGCCCTTGATTTTCGCTGAAATCTTGAGATCCTGACTCTTAGTCTATCAAACACAAACTGATTGTCTTCACGTGCAAAGTGGAAGATTTTTTATTGTGACTAATTTAGTGTGATCCACACAATTCAACCTGCGTTAGATGGAACTCATTCTGTAATAATACATTTCAGTTTGAGAGACGCACACTCAGCCTCTATTGCTCCCTTTACCAGAGGACAACGACTTGTGGAAATAGTTTAAAGTGCTCTGCGTTCAATTATGAACCTTATGCGTTAGCAAACACTAAACCTGATGGTTTAAAAAAAAAAAAAAACAGTTTATGAAAGAGGACAAGCAATCAGAATACAAAGTGCATCTCACACCTAGCTTCACACGTGTCACCGTTTAGAGAATAGTTTGAATTTAATTCACTGATCCACGAGAGAGATGTGTTTTGAAACAGGAAGGTGTATTCGGAGCTGAACGCGGTTCTTACATAGCAGCAGCAGATTTGACAGCCGGAGACACTAACACACAGGTAACAATTTATTGTTTTGTTTTTTTTAATCCGGATTTTTGTCGATCTGAAGTTCTGTGAATCAGAAAGTCGAGGCTCCTGGACAGAAGCCACTAAGTCAGCAGCATATGCTGGAAAAATTCCAAGTCTCAAAAATTAGGAAAGGAGCGATGAAGAGAAAAAAAAAAGAAAAAGAAAACGCTGTCAATTCTTGTATATCGTAACTAGCACCTAGGGATATTAGAAATGCATTATGCGGATAAAAGCGCTATAAGGCAGAACAAGAGGCTTCCTCGCTAAACACATAATACATCTTTTGTTTTTCTCGTGTTATTCATGTACATTCACCATAGGCTTTCTTTAGAGAATCCATCAAACATATTTTCAAAAAAAAAAAATATATATATAGTTATAAATAGTTCTGCTCTAGCAGAACATATCACTTTAACTGAAATAATTTCAATAAACGAGTTTAACCCTTTGACTGCTGGCGAGTCTGCGTGTGTATGGAGGAGCTAAACCTGCTCCTTTTATTCTCAGCTGATAAATTAACTCAGTCTGTATCTGTACACACACACGATTTTATGAGACATTTCTGACAATAACCTTCGGCTATCATCTACGCGTTTTACTTTGGGAATTTTACATGAAAACAATAATTTCTAGGGCAACAGAAATCAAGATTATCCAAGGCTGGATTGTGCAGTTTAATATTGTTAATGACTTTTAATGTTTTAACGTTTTAAAATGTTTAGATTAGGAAATAAATATAGTTTTATTTACATTGATTTTATTTTTAAAATGCTTGTATTTTAGGTTATAAATTACACCGTTTTTAAAATGATTTCCAGTTTTGTTTAGTAGTTAACATTTAGTCTCACATTTAGAATTTTTGAAAAGACAGAAAATAATGGTGTGATTTGCTTTTTAAAAAAAATTATTATTTTGTTATTTGATGCCAGCTATTGAGTGCTTATTGTTTAAGAATAAAAATCATTTTTTGAGCAAAATGATAGACACAGCCTATATATGAACAATTCACAGTTATTTCATGATATTCGTATATTTATATATATTTACATATCTCGGCTTGCGTGGATGTAAGGAAATTCTCGTTTTATTTGGAATCTGGCAAACATTCTATAAAAGGTAGTGGAATATAAGTATGCTCATTTAATTCTGCAGCTGGTCCACCTAAGCCTCGAAAGAAAGTGCTCTATACAAAGAAGGTCTTACATGACTTGGCTGATGGAAAGTTTTTCCTCCCTGAAATATAGGAAAGTCTTTAGGGAACTTTGGTTTAGTTTGGTAACATCAAGGCAGCAAAAACAGCAGTTTATGAACAAAAAAAAAAAAGTATAGAAAATGAAATGAGTTTAGCTTGTCTCTGGCTTTCTTGTAAAGAAAGACTGCACTGATTCTACACGAGCCGTTGTATGAATTTCATTTAAATGTTGTAGCATAGGTTCTGTGTGCCATTACCAAGCCATAGCCTTTATGCTACAAATCAGACATGTCGATCAGGTCCAAAACTTTCTATGACAACCTTCATCTCCTTTTTGATGGAGACTCTGAAATATTCACCTTTCAGGACCTGTAGCAATTTTGAATTCTTCCAAATTCTACCACTTGACTGCTGCATAAATATATTTAAAATAAGAGCGTCATTATTGAGATATACTTACACGGTAACAAGCTGCAGTACAGTTTTTTCCTTTTAAACAATTGTTAAATTCTATATTGTACAAATAATTGAATGACATTATGATAAAATGTTATCTTTATAACAGCCAGTTCAGAGTACAATTCGTCACAAATCTATCACAAATCTTAAGTAATTTCACGATGAATTCTGTTGAAATTGCAAAATTCTAAAACTGCTATCCTGCTACATACAATATCTGTATTTTCAATCAGTCGAATGCTTGTTTTATGAAAAAGTAAAATAATGTAAAATAATATTAGTAAAATTTTGTCCTGCGTATTTAATACAAGGCTGTATCATATATATCTGCACTGTATTGCTCTAATGATAGGTTTTAGAAATATACACATATTGTAGGTGTGAAAACATTCAAATATGGTACAGGACATGCCTGTGCGTTAGATATTAATTAGAATATATTCCAGTATTATTCTTTTAATTTTTAAATAAAAATATTCTATTACAATCATCCTTATTATTTTAACCTATATTTAGCCACTAAACAGAGAACTTTGTAAGTAATGACAAAGAAATCATGACAGTTCCATGAAACTTAAACTTAAATATCACGTGATGGTGAACAGGTCCTTCTGTTGCCCAATTTAAAGAATTCTTTAGAAAAAAAAAGAAAAAAAAAAAAGAATCCTCATTGATTATAGAGTAATTCCGCTAAATACCACTGAAGTGACTCCTCAATTTTTAGATTTTTTGCAATGATCACAAAGATTGTACCAAGTTACTTGTGCTCCATTCTATGTAACATTATATTTTTAAACTAAATTTCCTCTGTTTTACTTATTTTTGCCTTCAAATGTGTCTTCATTCACAAGCCCGTGCCGTAGTAAATAAGCTAGCAATTCAGATTTGGGCAAAATGTTCCATTTAACTAGAAATGTGAGATAATATTGATGTATTTGAGCTTATTGTTTTAATGTTCGTAAGACAACAGTTAATCATTTTGTATTCTGTCATTATTTGCAATACTAAACGCATACCTCTATCAGAAAACTAAGCTTATTTTATTTAGGTTGTACTTTAAATATAATATTTAATAAGCATCAGTGAACAATTTTTCCATAATTTCAGGCCGCTAGGCTAAGCAAATGTCTTTGGTGGTAAAAAGCAGGTGTCTCTGAATTGCACTATAATACTAGCCAATCAGAAGGAATCTCTCTGAAAGTGGCCTTACGGAAAGCTCTTTTACTGTATATGAAAGCTTGCTTTTTCAAGACCCTCTAAGTTTGGCCTAGTGTTTTACTGACTATAATTAGTCTGTTATACCAAAATATAATCGTTTTTATTGATAATTATTGCTGCGCTTTCTCCATGGTTACAAAATAATTCCAAAATGACCATTAATCCAAGAAAAATATAGTCCACGTTTATTAAATATAAAGTAATATGATGGTGAGTGTAGTACATTCTTTATTTCAGCTGCACTATGGGATTTATTCACTAAACAGTGCATTGTGGGTATTTTAACCATCTTCAATATTCAATCCAAAAGGGATGGTTTAAAACGTTAAAATAAATAAAAAATATAACAAGTCTGGATCATGGAGTTGAGGGGGCTGATATAGACAGACAGGAAGATAGATAGATAGATAGATAGATATATGGAGATATCCATCATTAATAATCATTAATATATATTAATTATGGAAGTCAATAAGGAACTCCTCTTTTCTCACCATATGATGTAAATTGGGGGCTTTGCATTAAGGAATGGTCTATGATTTATCATTCCACTGTTATATATAAAAAAATTAAACTGATATCCCAGACCCACAAAGTAGACACAATCCTCCCAAATAGATCCCACCACTAAAATACCAGGAGCCGTTCTACCCAAATAGATCCCAATAGTAAAATACCAGGAGCCATTCTACCCAAATAGATCCCGACAGTAAAATACCAGGAGCCATTAAACCCGAATAGATCCCACCAGTAAAATATCAGGAGCCGTTCAACCCAAATAGATCCCAACACTAAAATACCAGGAGCCGTTCTACCCAAATAGATCCCACGAGCCGTTCTACCCAAATAGATCCCAACAGTAAAATACCAGGAGCCATTAAACCCGAATAGATCCCACCAGTAAAATACCAGGAGCCGTTCAACCCAAATAGATCCCAACACTAAAATACCAGGAGCCGTTCTATGCAAATAGATCCCAATAGTAAAATACCAGGAGCCGTTCTACCCAAATAGATCCCAACACTAAAATACCAGGAGCCGTTCTATGCAAATAGATCCCAATAGTAAAATACCAGGAGCCGTTCTACCCAAATAGATCCCAACACTAAAATACCAGGAGCCATTCTATGCAAATAGATCCCAATAGTAAAATACCAGGAGCCGTTAAACCCGAATAGATCCCACCAGTAAAATACCAGGAGCCGTTCAACCCAAATAGATCCCAACAGTAAATCATAATTTATTCCTCTTCTCAAAGTGTAGCTTATTTGAAAATGTGAGCAAAGAATGTGAGAATCTTTCTATTATATCTTAGATACATGTTTATTAACATCTTCTACCTGCGTTATAATAGATTATTGTTAATAGGATCTCTGAACATGGGTTATAAATTACAATCTCATGTTTCCAATCCTCGCCATTATGTGATCAGTAGTATTTATTGAAGCCCATTTCGGAAAACTTGCTTTATGTAGTTATGTTTGTATAAGAACAAAATAAAAAATGTTAAGCACCCAATAACGCAGTCTGCCTCCTCGCAGAATATCTGTAGACAATGAGTGAACAGCAATCTGTTTGTCATTTGTACAATTATATCTCTATAATTGGCCATATGTATGTATAATAAGCTGTAGCACTCCGTGTGATGTGGGTTATGTTATGATACCAGCTCGAAGCTGCCATATTTAACCCCCTGCTAAGTATACTTAGTAATATGCCTATTATGTCTGTAAAGATTCTACTCTCCTAACGTCTCCTGATTTGTTTGTTATTTAGCATTTAATTGAGGTATTTGCCCTTATTAGCGCTGTACTGTGCAAGTGAGAAAAAGAACCCTGAAACACCTTGAACATATGCGATTATTCTCACCAAGGATTTAAAATGTAAAACTAATAGAAAGTGTTGTCTGGATATAATTTGTTAATCCCATGTATCACTGAATTATGAAACATTTTTGTGATATCATGAGCCTGACATTTGTTAGTGAAATGCATTGATCAATTTTTATTTTATCATTACGAAGAACTGTGGAAATGTCCCCCACTCCCCCTCCAAAATATTATATAGTAATATACTTGTTCTGAATATTGTTTTCCAAAGTAAGACTGGGGCTTGTTTGTGTTTACTGAGTAAAATCAAGCTTTTTGAAGCACCACATCCAATACGATTTATTTTATTGTTACATGTCGGTGTATTAGTACAGCTTGTCATATCAAAACAGCTTACTTACGCTATGCTTTATTTTATTCTTAAAGTTTATGTCACTACAGCTTAAAATATAATTTAACCTTTTTGCATTATAAGAGCTCACTGCATTAATATAATTTATGGTGTGTTATACGGCTTATTTTATTGTAGCACTTTGTTGTATCGTCATTATAGCTCATTGTCTCATTACAGCTCATTGTATTATTACTGCTTATCATATTATTACAGCTTATGGTATTATTACAGCTCATTGTACTATTACAGCTTAGTGTATTATTACAGCTTATTGTCTTGCTACAGTTTAATGTGTTATTATTTATGATATTACATCCTGTAATAACATCCCCTGGATTTTGGGCAAAAAAGTAACATCCCCAGGATGTACATGGAAATCAGAGAATATCTGAATGTACATTTCCTAGTTAAATACCTTGTTATTATTATTGTGTTATCGTACTCCCACCTCTAACGCTCGCCTCCAAGACTTTTCCAGGGCTGCACCTCTTCTGTGGAACTCCCTTCCCTCCTCCATAAGAATTTCACCCAGTCTCCACTCATTCAAAAAAATCATTGAAAACTCACTTCTTCAAGAAAGCATATCAATTAAACTGTTAGCAGGTTTTTATCCTCCACCCTCCATGACTCCTCTCCTGCAACTGTCAAATATTACCTACTAAGCCCTCAGCGTATATTTTTCTAACAACTTACTTTATACCCCTGCTTTTACCCTTTGTGTCGCTATAGCCCTCTCCCTCTAGTATGTAAGCTCATTGAGCAGGGCCCTCAACGTCTCTGTTCCTGTACGTCGAGTTGTCTGGTTACAATTAAATGTCTGTTAGTCCACCCTTTGTACAGCGCTACGGAATGTGATGGCGCTATATAAATAATAAAATAATAATAACAGCTTATTGTATTATTACATCTCATTGTATTATTACGAATCATTCTTATTTAAGCATATTGTATTATTACAGCTCTGTATATTATCGCAGATTATTGTAATAATACTGTGTAATGCATCATTACAGTGTATTGTGACATCACAGCTTATTTTATTGTTGACGCTTATTTTATCATTAAAACATTCTTGTTTTGTAGCATTTCATTGTATTATTATATTTATCGTATTACAGTAGATTATAGTAGTGATTATGGTCTAAGGCAGCTCCAATCCAGGATTTCTGTATTTTCCATTTTTACTGACATAGCCTGTATGTTCCTGGCAATGAGGGCCGGTTTGTGTGAGGAGACTCCTGCAGCTTACCCTCTAGTTATCTTCAAATGGTTTTTAAAGCGTTTAAAAAAAAACAAACAAAAAAAAAACAGAGGATACCCCTCGCCCTTTGGATGTGTTTTGTATCTCTTCCTTATAATTTGTCCAAGATATTTGTACGTTCATGCTGGAGTCGACTCTACTAATCTGCTAGTAATTCTGCTGTTAAGTCAACGAGTTAGTGACTTAGAATAATTATTCCAAATTAGCAAAGCTGTAATAAATCTCCTATACTAGGGATATTTTTACCAGATTTTCCTGTTTCTGCTAAATTTTACTAGTTGGTTCTCACGTTACCACCATTCTTATTGACCATATCACCAACTTGATATAAACAGCAGCTATTTAATAGATCAGCTAGTGCAGGTCTCGACAAATCCCAGGCACCAGGTCGCCATGGCTACTAGGATTTTTGTCCTGGCCCATTTAGCCACCAAGGTGGTCTGCTGCCTATGAGTGCAGATGGCCGGCCGGCTCATAAAGAGCATGGGCTTATGTGCGGTTGGCCTGTCAGCTCAGGAAGAGCATGGGCATGGAGTCTGTCGGCCTGCTGAGGGAGAGTATTGCCGTGCGTGTGGTCGGTCGGCTGGCCAGCTGAGGAGAAAGTGGGTGGGTGTGCGCACGGGCGGGAGGCTCCTGGAAGATTGAGCCAAACGGGCAGATGCGCAAGGCAGCTGTAACCTCCCTGTTCCCTAGCGCGCCCTCTAGTGGTGCCGGGAGCCGGAATATGACGTCATTCCGACCTCGGCATCACTAAACAACGCTCTATGGAGAAGAGTAGGGAGATGACTGAAGCCCCACTGAACCACAGGGAAAGCCGAAGGACTCAAGCTCTCCCAAAAGGTAGGGAGGCTGGGTGGTCACATTAATGTGTGTGTGTGTCTCAGTGAGTGAGTGTGTCAGTGAGTGAGTGAGTGTCGGTAAATGAGTGTGTCAGTGAGTGAGTAAGTGTCGGTAAATAAGTGTGTCAGTGAGTGAGTGTGTGTATGTGAGTGTGTGTGAGTGTGTGAATGAGTGTGTGTCTGTGAGTGTCTGTGAGTGTGTATGTCTGTCTGTCTGTCAGTGTGTGTCTGTCTGTCAGTGTGTATGTGTCTGTCTGTCAGTGTGTGTGTGTGTGTGTCTGTCAGTATGTGTGTGTTTCTCTGTCAGTGTGTGTGTCTGTCAGTGTGTGTGTGTGTGTGTGTGTCAGTGAGTGCATGCTTTTGTCAGTAAATGTGTGTGTGTTTAGGTGACCGATACCCCTCCAATCACAAAGGAAAGGGTTTTTTACTCACCTTTTTCCCCCCATGCTGTGCTGGTCTTCGCCGCAGCTGGCCCTGCCTCCATGAATCATCAATCTTGATGATCTCAGCCAATCAAATGTTTTCCAATAGGAAAGCATTGGGAGACTATTGCACAATCAGCATCTCCTCATAGAGATGAATTTAATCAATGCATTTCTATGGGGAACGTTCAGAGTCTCCACGCATGGAGCATGGAGACGCTAGCATGGAGACGCTAAACATAGGTGCTGTGCACTGTACAGCACCGACCCACGATGCACTCTAGAGGCCGTCTGAGTGACTGTCAGATGATTTTTGGGCTACTTCCCATCAAGTATATTTGCTAATTAGGTTAATTTCTGTACATATGTGTAGAACTTTTGCCTTTTTTTTATGCATCAGTTTATTATCTTTTTTTTTTTTTATGATGGGCCTCCTCTCTGTCTTTTAACTGGAATTGGGATCATTTACTTTTAATTTGCTCCTATCTGTTAATAGAAAAACTATAAACATTCCAATTCATATTTTTCTTTAAAGATTTTTTGTTAATGGTTTGATTTTTCTCAGTTTCTTTGCTTTTCAATGATCTCAATCAATAGGTTAAAAAAAGAATTTTGGAGAGATGTTGCATTTAGAGAGATGGATCACTTTAAGAGTTTGTTTGATTGTCTTTCTTGTTTGAAATTAGGGAACAAAAAATATAAAAAGAAAAATCTATCGAATTAAGAAAATCCCTAAGCTATCTTCAATTCTCTGTTTTAGCTTGTGCATAGAAGTATCTGGCTACGGCGTGAATTGCCTGAGGCTTGGTGTTTAATTGGGAGAAAACACACTTGGAACATAACTTGCAATCTAGATGATTAAAATATACACTAACTCCTATATAATCTTATTTAATATTAGCTTGAAGAACAATGTTTCAAAGCCCTGCATTACCAAAACAGATGGAAATGTTTTAGGGAGTTCTCTAATCAATCTAAATGATAAAATAACTATAAAAATTAGAAAAAAAGCCATCTAGCTAAGGGAATATCTTAGCAACTTAAAGGGGCACTATGGTGTCAGGAACACAAACATGTATTCCTGATACTATAGTTCTAAAAATCACCATATAAGTAGTCTGCCCCCCTTACCTCTTGTAAGTAAGGTGATTTACTCACCTTTTTCCAATGCTGTATGGGACTCCTTGCGTCTGGCTTACCCCAACATTATCAGAACTGATGATCTTAGACATTCACATTGTTTTCCCATAGGAAGATCTCAGACAAGGAGGTGGGGTGGGGGCGGAGCCAGACACCACACTGTGCAGCACTGACCCAGGAAGCACCTCTAGTAGCCATCTCAGTAATCGCCACTAGAGATATTTCTAGGCTATTTCTAGGCTGGAATGTAAACACTGCCTTTTCTCTGAAAAGGGAATGTTTACATGAAAATACCTATAGGGACTGACCTGTAGTCACCAGAACAACTACAATAATATGCAGTTGTTCTGTTGACAATAGTGTCCCTTTAACTTACTTTGAACAATGCTGCAGCTGAAACAATTTAAAAATATGTTTTGTAATTTATTGTTTAAATTATTATTTATTTTTTGTTTTTGTAGGATATTTTTTGCTGCCATTTTTTTTTGTGATAAATAGTTTTTAAATGGTATGACACTAAGTGGGAGACAAAAAACAAGACAAAATACAGACAGAAAAACAAAACTGAACAAAAAGAAAACTATATTCTCTATATGTCTAAAAATGTATGATTCTAAACGTGAGCTTCAGTTTTCTTCACATCTAACCCTCTCTTCCTACCCTGGCCACTTTGGCCATCATAGTCCATCTCTAGGCACTTGGCTTTGTTGGCATCTCAAATATAATGTTTACTGGATTTCATTTCAAAGACACTTTCACTTTCCCGAGGCCATTACAGAGAGACTATTGTCTCTGTGTGCTATTTTACATCCTTCAGGACCAACATAAAATACACCCAAATGAATATAAAGAAAGATTGACAAAACGAAAGAAGGAGAAATAAGCAGGATATCAGGAATCACTGTTCAATGCGTCATGTAAAATTCTGCCTTATAACATGTGACCATAAGGAACACAATGCTAATTTGTACATATTTTTAACAAAGTAAATTAATATTTGTTGACGTTTATTATATTAAATTCAGGAAATAGTCGTAGTGATTTGAAGTGTTTGGCCAGGTGGAATAATAGCTCCAAATTCCAAAACGTTAATGGATTGTTCTGTAGCTCGTAATTTAATTTGGATAAATGAGTCTCATGCCAACTGTTGCTCGGGTAGCTTTATGTCATGATAAAGTGACTGTGAACAGTTAGATCATCTTGTTAAACAGATAAGATGGACACATTTTTGTATCTGTAGATTTATAGATTATAATACTTGTTATACAAAAAAGCAAAACACATAATATATGGTAACAAATGTGTTCAATGCCTGGATCTATGCTATCAGTACTAGGTCACTGGAGGGGGAGGGGGGTGGAGACAGGTGGGAGTTGGGAAGCAATAGAAATATGCTTTTGGGGAGGAAGGGAGAGTCTGGGGGATTAAAGATAGCACTGTAGGTAGTGGAGAAGTTGGAGAGGAGAAGATCCTATGAAGAAGGAGATAAGGCATCTGGATATTAGGGAGCAGTTGGAGAGGGGAGATAACAATTAGAAGAGATAGAGAAAAAAGGAGAAGGGGAGAGAGTAATTAGAGAGGGTAGAAGAACTGGAAGTGGTGTTGAGAGCAATTGGAGTTGGTGGAGCAGTTGGATATAAGGAGAGCAACTTCAGAGGAGGAGAGAGCAGTAGAATATGTTTGAATAACGTAAGAGGGGGATAGAGCAGTTGAAGATGGTTGAATAACTGGAGAGAGCAGTAGAAGATGTTGGAATAACTGGAGAGCAGTAGATTATGTTTGAATAATTGGAGAGGGGGTGGCGAGCAGTTGAAGATGGTTGAAAAACAGCAGAGGAGGAGAGAGCAGTTATGGAACGAGTGGCTTCCTTTGCTATATAATATAATATAATATAATCTGTCTAGTTAATCATAGAGTGCAAAAACAGAGCAAACCATTCATAGTGTAATATAATATAATGTAATATATTGTAATATGATATATTATAATATCTCTTTGGAATTATAGAATTCAAAAGTAGAACGAGCCCTATGTAGAACAATATAATATAATTTTATTCAATATATAATTATCTATGCATTTATATAGTGTATAAACAGAACAAGCCGTATATGATATAATATAATATAATGTAATATAATATAATCTGTGTATATAATCATAGAGTGCAAAAAAAGAGTGAGCCATATATATTGAAATATAATATAAGGTAATATAATCTCTCTATGGAATCATAGAGTGCAAAATCAGAGCGAGCCATATATAGTGTAATGTAATATAATATCTCTATGGAATCATAGAGTTTAAAAACAAGCCATGTATAGTGTAATATAATATGATATAATATTATCTAGTTATGGATTTATTTAGTGTATAAATAAAGTGAGCCCTATATAGCGTAATATTACGTGGTATAATATAATATTATCTATCTATGGATTTATACAGTGTGTAAACATAGCGAGCCCTATGTAGTGTAATATAATATAATATGGTATCATATAGTAATGTCTAATATATTATCTACCTATGGATTTATTTAGTGTATAAATAAAGTGAGCCCTATATAACTTAATTTAATATAGTATAATGTAATATTACCTATCTATGGTTACAGTGTATGAACAGAGAGCGCCCTATTTTGTATAATATAATATGGTATAATGTAATATTATCTATCTATGGATAGGGTGTATAAACAGAGCAAGCCCTCTATAGCGTAATATAATATAGTGTAATATAATGTTATCTACTTGGCTTTATTAAGTGTTTAATCAGAGCATTCCCTATATAGTGTTATATAATTTGCTATAATGTAATATTATCTAACGATGGATACAGTATATAAACATATATAGAGTGATATACTATAATGCAGTTTATAAAGGTAACACTGCATCTGTCAGTAGGTAGAATATTAATTATATGAATGATGATAATAATATAAAGATTGGAATCCATTAGATAGTCATTACTCATATGTTGACTTGCGCCATTGAACATAGTGATTTAACCTAAAGGCTGCTGGACACAACCCATAAATAGTTCATGGGAACTGACTCTAACCTCATGCAATCTTCCATTTTGCTGGAGAAACAGTTTGCAAATAATTGAAATAATGTAACACCTTTTGTGAAGCGCAGCCTTCGTCCTTTGCACGCTAAGCATGTTTGCTGGGCTCCCGTTTGCCGTGATGTGCAGAAGAAGACAATTAAAGCATTTATTTAAGTTCTCATTTTCACAAAGTGCCAAGAAGCACAAGGGAGCACCAACAATAGCTATCTGATGCAGAGACAAAGGCTTGTCAGTATTCTGGCGTTAAAAAAGTCATTCAGAACTTAATCATATTGGTTCAGCTGTTGTAACCAATGCTGGATGAAATAATAGACATCTTTGTGGTTGTTTTGTACTCAAAGCCTTTATCTTATGATGTGTTTGGGGCCTTTGGAGTAGAAATCTTTTTAACCTTCGTTTTTACTCAGTTCCAAAGTTAGAGCAATGACTGTGGACATCACAGAGTGGCTTTTATCTCGCTAGACCTTCCATTCAATTGTTACTTTCTTCTGTTCTGTCCTGTTTTTCGTTTCTTTTTTCTTCCATTTGACCTTTTTTGGCCTTACTTTGACATTTTAAAGAAGTGAGTATAAAAAAGAAAATCACACACACATTTACACAAACTCACATATGCACTGAAATATGCACATAAACACAAACTCACACACACTAGCAGAAACAAACTCACACATACACTGAAAGAGACACACACACTAACTTACACACACACTGATACACACACACAAAATCACACATACACTGAAATACACACATAAAGACAAATTATTACATATACTGGCAGACACACAAGCTCACCCATACACTGAAAGAAAAATACAAACTCACACATACACTGAAATACACACACACAAACTCACACATACACTGAAATACACACAAAGTCACACATACATACATACATACAAACTCACACTTACACTGAAATACACACAAACTCATACATACACTGAAATACACACACACAAACTCACACGTACTCTGAAATACACACACAAACTTACACATACATTGAAATACACACACAAATTCACATATACACTGAAATATAAAAACAAACTCACAAACAAACAGAAATACACACATATTAATATGTGACCCATATAGATACCTACACGTCAGTACCATATGGAACTGGTGAAGTGAAGATACAATGAGTTGTTTGCCAGGTAAAACATCCTCCACTTACATCCTCCGCTTTACCGCTTATTATATCTCAGCTTGTACTGTTCTACACATATTGGAGGAATTGTATCTGTAACAGCAATCTGTGGCATTTCCTAAACTAAATTCACGGTAAGGGAGAATGCACTGAGCAGGGCGGTGTCCTCAGAAGCCTGAGAGCCCAAGACCTTTAACTAGTCATTCGGAGCCTGGTTCTGTCGGACCACCACTCCGTCGATGTCCTTTCCATAAGATATGAGAAGATTCTATATTCATTTTTAAGCTGGCTTCTGAGGTGGGGGTGATGGTTGTGTGAAAAGGGCCCTGTGTAAAAGTGTGACAGTAGAAAGTCGAATCAATGAGACTTATTTATTGGATAGATATTGGAATCTCTCTTTAGTTCACTGTTTGATAAATATTTTGCTATATATCCGTCCATCCCTTCATTGATTTGTCTAGAAGCTGTTGATAAATATTAATTGTAAGACGTTAGCTGTGAATTACTTGCTGTGAAATCCTTTCTTGTCCAGGTGACACATCTCATCATTGGTCGCTGGCAGTGTGTTTTGGGATGAATAAGGGAAGATCTCGCCAAAAATGCTAAATACAATATACTCTAATCGGAAATGTACAGGCGAAAATTTTTCTGTACTTGACCTAAAACATTTAGTTTCTGTTCTTGACGTGTCCTTGACTCGCAAACTTTTGTTTACAAATTTGCTCATTAAAATGAAACGAGTAGTTAAAGAATGCTGTGTCACTAGCCACTATCATAAATGTCATATTAGTTCATTAAACTATACTATGTAGCACCTATATTATATATATATATATATATATATATATATACATATTTATATATATTTCTGCATGTGTATTTATGAGACAAAAGATAACAAAACTTTTAAAAATGTTTGTAGATCTGTACATTTTAGATATACAACATTTTCAAGATTTCTTGTTCTGTTTTTTTTTTTTTACAAAGAAATCTATTCAGACAAAATTAAAGAGCATAGAGATAGGGGGAGGATGGGAAATGTAATAATTAGTACACAAAATAAAATTAATAAACTAGCATCTTAATTTAAAGAGTGGATTGAGAAGAGATCGTGAGATAAAAATGTTTTTATTTATTTTTTTAAATATTTTTTGGGGTCAAATTAGAAAACAAATGGTTATTAGAGAAGGGTTTCACAAAGTGCTCCATAAATTCTTCTGTCAGCTTGAGGTTCAAGAATTATGCAGTTTAATGTAAAATAAATATAGACATATTTAGTTGCAATTTCTTTCTTTTTTTTTAACTAGAAAAGATGCTTTGAGATGTCTGTCATTTTAAAATATGCCTAAAGACATCACCAGAACTAAGTAAACAAATGCATTTTATAATGTTATATAGAAAATGCATTGGGACTTTCAATAAAAAATCTGTGCGGGAACCTGCACCAGTGCTTATAGAGTCCCTCTAAGACAGTCAGTAGAAACTCAGCACCCATTTAGATCTGAGACATTTTAACCAACCAGACAAACAGAACATTTACCAAAAGAATTGCTGATTACACCGAAATCTGCTTTATCTGCTGAGAGTTTAATTTCTACACTCCCTAGCAGTCACCATCTGCCCTGTAAAAGTGACTTTGATGCTTTTTATTTTTACAGCTCCTCATTATATCTAAAAGAGAAAAAAAAGTATTCCTATTTATGGATGATGAAAAAATAAAAGGCCAAAAATGGCACAATATTAAAAGCCGTCTCCTACTGGAGGGGCTTTTTTTTTTTTCTTTTTATAACAACCAAAACTTAATAAAATGAGTATCAAATGCAGCAATTTTATGGAAAAACTCTTCACTAGTGATGGAAATATAGTTAATTCGGATGTGGATTGCCACATGCCAACACGGTGAATAGATACTTCCAGGTGCTTTCTGGGAGTAGATGAAATATAAAGTGGCTGCTGTTCTACATACCTCCAACATCTCTGCCTGAGTGTAAATTGCTAAGGACAGGCCTGGGAGATGACAAACTCTATTAAGACATACTGCCTTTCTCATTGGAGATGTAAAATAAATCATGTGTTTAGTGAAATTAAAATACTTCAGTTGGAGCAGACCCGAGGGACTGCAGATCCACCTGAACTATCCAAGAATTCCAGGCAGATGTGGTGCCAGTAGGGAAGACTCTCTCTTTTAACCCCCTGTAAGTCTCCCTTGATCATAGAGATGTCAGCTATTGCAGAGTTTCGATCATAGAAATGCCAGCTATTGCAGAGTTTTGATCATAGAGATGTCAGCTATTGCAGAGTTTCGATCATAGAGATGTCAGTTATTGCAGAGTTTCGATCATAGAGAGGCCAGCTATTGCAGAGTTTCGATCATAGAGATGCCAGCTATTGCAGAGTTTCGATCATAGAGATGCCAGCTATTGCAGCGTTTAGATACAGCTTGAGATTCACAAACCGGGAACATGTACAGCCCAGTAGGTAGGAACTACAGGTAAAGAATACTCTCTTTAAAACAAACACTAAATTATAAAATGCATATTTTTTGTAATTAAGGTTTTTATTGAATTTTTTTCAATATAACAATATTAAACTAGAAATAAAACTATACAATGCATATTATTAATGAACTTCACCATGGCAAGTAAAATAATTTCAAAAAATACTTTTATTTGGTTTTTTATAATTATTTTTCTAATCCTCTAAAATCATGTGTCTTCATCATGTTCTGCAGCATAGCTGATCCTACCCATTTAGTCCAGCACTTCATGCTGGACATGTATACACATTCTGTGAAAATAGATATAAGTAAAATAATATATACAACATTATAATAATTAAATATTCAAATTATATAAGTAAAATAAAATAGTCACATTATGCTACAATATGACCCAAATATGTGTCCTGTTTCTTACTGTGAAGTATCTTCTTTCTTTATCTAACTTTATATAGTCTGGAGGCTGCTGCAGACTGTAGCAGGAGTCTATTCCAGGAAGTGCTTAGGAAGGCTGTGCAAGTCACATGCAGGGAGGTGTGGCTAGGGCCGTATAAACATTTAGGAGATTTAAGTTCTAAATGGCAGAGGATTGAGCAGTGAGACTGCAGGTACATCATCTATACACCAAAACTGCTTCATTAAGCTAAAGTTGTTTCAGTGATTAGAGTGTCCCTTTAATTCTTAAAGTATAAATGTACAAACATTGCCCAGTGTGTAAAGTATAATTATTACTCTTGCAAAAAAAAAGCAGTTCTATAATGTTCTAAATTTATTTGTTGTACTTTTTTTACACCTCCAATTTCCTCATTAAGTGTTCTTAGGGCGTTGCTCAGTGAACGCTCTGGTATTGTTTGATGAATATCCTGATATTGTTTGGTGAATGCCAATTTATGAATGCTGTTTTGATGGAAAATGATGACCAACCTCATATCTCATAATTGTTTTCTATGTTTGTAATACAGGTACTCCAGAAAGCTTAGCAGAAAAAGAGCGTCAGCTTTCTACCATGATAACGCAGCTAATCAGCCTGAGAGAGCAACTCCTCGCCGCGCATGACGAGCAGAAGAAACTAGCAGCATCACAGATAGAAAAACAAAGGCAGCAGATGGACCTCGCGCGCCAGCAGCAGGAACAGGTGAGACACGTGGGGGGGTTACGGCACAAGATCATTTTTGAACTTACATAGCTGCATAGTGATATAGTAATATATATATATTAATATTCATCCGTTCACACAACTCAGTATCTGCCGTAGATCCAAAAGAAGGGGTGAAACCCATATTGAAATGATTTCATGTTTTGCCACAAAATAGGGAAAATCCTTCTTGACTCCAAAATAATCGTCAGATTTAACCTTGGATCAACAAGCCTTTATTTTCATGAGACTCGCTGGCAGGATCAGGGATAACATTGCCTTTATTGGCGGCGTAGGGGTCATCAAATCACATTATGACATTGTGGCTCGGTGAAGCCTCTGATATGTAATATGGCCCGTAGATACCCAAGACAGAGGGCAGCAAGGTGAACGGACACAGGCTGCAGGTAGCTTGAGATTGGGTGGTAAGTGGTCATTCCCCGCACTCCCTGCAATATCTGCGTATTCCAGATCACAGGTACGAAGCTCTAACTCGATCCCATTCATATAATGCAAATGACCAATTTCATAAGGAACATATACTGCTAAATGCAATTAGAACAATTACCACCAGAGCAACATGTTTGCACAAAATGAATACAAACTGTTTAAAATGCACTTTCATGTGCAGAAGTCTGAGATTCAGGAAAACACAACACTCATTACTGTGAGTTTTATAGCTGTGGAGCTCTGTGATACACTCATACACAGTACGCATTACTGTGAGTTTTATTACTGTGGAGCTCTGTGATACAATTATACACACTACGCATCACTGTGAGCTTTTATTGCTGTGGAGCTCTGTGATACACTCATACATACTGCACATTACTGAGAGTTTTATAGCTAGGGAACTCTGGGATACACTCATACACATTGCACAATGACAGAGCTTACTCGCAATCTGTTATATCGGAGGCTCCCCAGCACAGTATACTCTTGGCATTTAAGCAGTTAATTTAAAATATAGGACATTGTCATGTGCGGCAGGCAAAGCTGTCAATCACCCCTTAGCTTTCTATCATCTATTCCCCAACAAACATTTCATCTCTTTAAACTTGTGAAGAAAGATCAGTAAACTTTTTTATACAATCTCAAGTGGGACACAAAATATGGAAGAAAAATAGACAGTTTCAGCCATGAAACGTTTTAACAACAATACTTGCAAATTACAGACCCAGGAGCTTTGGATCAGACAGACCCAGATTAATGTGCAGTTTAAAAAAAAAATAAAAAAAAAAATATGTGATTAACGCTGAAATTATTATATATATATTTTTTTCATTTAAATGCAGTTTAGATGGAGGCATGCTTGGCTAGTTTTAATGAGTTGTGTTTTATGATATTTTCAGTGTTGGAATATTTGTCCAGGTTCAGGAATATCTGATTGTCCCCAAATGAAAAAATAAAATAAAAAAAATAATAAAAATAAAATAAAAAAAAAGGAAATATAAAAATCTGGAGTCAGAATGTCATTTCTCCATCCTGAGACGATCCAGTAATTAACTATTGACACTTGTGAATAAGCCAGCTCAAATTAATCCTGACACATTTGCAGACGAGTGATATCTTACAGCGAACACTCAGTAATTATATTTCAAAATGAAAATTAAATGACACTTAAAGCTAGCTTGTCATGCTCAATGAAGCAAGCTTGTAGCTCGACCAATTGGTAGATAAAATTCGATATTTCAGCACATGGTGCTTTCTGTGTGGCATACGTGATTCAAGAGCCTGTGCCCGCCATATTTGGAAAGAGGGTTTCATGGTGTCCATTAACCCTTTGGATTCCATTTAGAGCTAAGCATTGCTGTGCGATGTTAAACAGTAAATGTTGCTCAATTTAGTAGAATCTAAGTTACAGAATTTATGTATAGGATGTGTATTTTTGCGTTGCTTTTCTACGTTACAATGAATATAGCATGGATTGAGATATTTTTTCATACACCCTAATACACTTATGCCTCGTTTCCACTGAGCGGTATGGTTCGGGTCGGTACATTTCAGAAGGGTTAGAATGGTCCAGCCTATTCAGGTGAGCGTTTCCACTGCAAGTCGGAGCGCCAGGTAGCATGCAGAATTTAGACAAAATGTCATTTGTCGTGAGCATTGACGTTTTCCTGTCCGCCAATCAATGGATTGTATACTGTGACGTCAGTAGCTCCGCCCTAACCATACCGTACCATTTCATATGGACCTACATCTGAAGGGGGCCAAGGAGTGCAGTTTGCTTCAATTGTATGGGCCACTTTCATAATGGAAACACTCAAAATAGTGTACCAGACCGTACCGAACCGCTCATTGGAAACGGAGCAATAGTGATCCCCCAAATTGACCTCATCACTATATAGACTTCGGTTAGCTGTATAATGAAATATCTTTTAATACAGCCTCATTCCTGGTGATGTGTGGAGATCGCCTGGCACAGAACTCCATCACTGTCCTTCAGATTGTTATTTATTTATAAAACACCAACATGGTCTGTAGTGTTGTACAGTGTATTATGACCAGATATCTGGGAAATGATGACATCAGACGTGATGTCATTTTTCTGTTTTCGTGTGACACCCAAAAGGGGAAAAAGTATAGAGGAGTCCAACTGTGGACGTCTCTCTGTGACTGGGAGTCGGCACTGCCTAACCTAGATGGTTTATTCACTAAACAGTGCTCGGAGCTCCCTACTTTATATGGTTGATTCACTAAACTGTGCATTGGGTGCCTTAATTTAAGTGGTTTATTCACTAAGCAGTACACTGAGTGCCTTAACTTAAGTGATATATTCACTAAACTGTGCACTATGCTCAACTACTGCTAACTTGTAGAATAAAGGGCATGAGAAAAGAGTTTAAAATAAAAAAATAATACAATCCTCATTGGTCATTTTAAAAGCCAAATCAACATAAAGATCAATGAGAAGAAACGTCTTCCTTGTGATAGGAAGATCATCAGACGCCAGCTGCCCAGTCTCTTTTCTCTTTATATATCATAGAAATGTTGGCTCAATGTAAAACAATCTAATTCTCTACGAGGGGATGCTAATTGGTGCACTGCAATGCTTTGCCGTGAATGCATATTAGCCTCCCCATGCTTTCTCACGGGATAGCATTGGTTTGGCTGAGATTGTCAATTTTGATGATCTCATCCAAGAAAGTGGAGCTGGGGTGGAGTCAGCCACATCGGACCTGTGTGGCTCTGGAATACAGGTGAGTTTTTATCCTTTTTAACGGAGGTAAAGTGGGGCCGACCACCTAAAATGGCTTTTTAACTCTATAGTGTCAGGACTATACATTTGTATCCCTCACACTATAGTGTTCCTTTAAATGGCAGGTGGGTTATTTACTAAACAGGGAACTGTTGTTAACTGAATTGCAATATTTTGGATAAATAGCCGAGCTGTGACTTACTAGGAGGTTTTTACAAATCATTACTTTTTACCTAAATTTTGAAATTTGTTTTTCAATTCACAACTATTTGATGTTTAGTGAATAAACAAACAGGGCATTCAGTGTTATTAGCCCTTTCAGCTCCTCTGAACCACAGTAAGCGTCCAATTAGGACAGGGCTGTCCAACCTGCGGCCCCCCAGATGTTGCTGAACTACAACTCCCATGATTCCCTGGCTATCTGTTTAATTGAAAGGATCATGGGAGTTGTAGTTCAGCAACATCTGGGGGGCCGCAGGTTGGACAGGCCTGAATTAGAAGATATTCAAAAACTGGTAGAAGCCGTGAAAAATAACTTTTTGTGGTACAAATCTATTGATTGCTTTAAAAATTGCTGTTGGTGTATTGTCCTATTAAATGCCTGCTTACTAACGGAAATTATTTTATTTGTAACAGATCGCAAGACAACAGCAGCAGCTTCTCCAGCAACAACACAAAATTAATATCTTACAGCAGCAAATTCAGGTCAGTACCTGCGGTGTCAACAGCGCCCCCTGTGCCGAAACACCACACAGCTCCTGCAGTGTCCACAGTGCCCGCAGATTTAGCAGCGCCCACTTTGCCCGCAGACCCTGCAGCACCCTCTTGGTCCTCAGTGCCTGCAGAGCCCATGTTTTCATTTGTGCCCACAGAGCCTGCCATGCCCTAAGTGCCCCTGAATTTCAGCTCTGACGTGTCATGGCGTGGTATGTTAATTCTTAGATTAAACAGAAATGATGACACATGTCCTACTTCCACAGGACAACATCGAAAACTGCCACAAACTGTGTAGAAGGTGCATTACAGCGCGCATGTTCATATTATAACCTGCCAACATTATATTCCATATGTAATTTAAAATACAGAGTATGTCCTTTCTCCCGCATTCCATGAACTGAAGAATTAATAGCTCCTGTAATGTTAAAATGTGATTTCTAAAGTGGGATCACATTAAACTCTATAATTTATGAGGTTGAATTAAGATATATTTGGGTATGGAAACTGAAAACATTAGGTTTCAGAAATAACTGAGATTTTGTTTTTACGTGGATGGCATGCCCCATAGAATCCATTTTGTCCCTGAGCTAACTATGTATCTGACTGACCTAGCATTACGATCCAGGAATGTTACAGTCAAAGAAATAACTACGACTTCACTTCCAAAAATCAGTGTTTAGAAACAGGAAGCAATCCAACATTTCCTATTTCCTGTTCATAGAGCAGAGATGGGATTATTGCTTCCTTAGGACTAAAAGCAACTAAAACCAGAGATATCGGCATATTCCTCCCATACAGGGGGTACGCAGCATTCCCTAAACATAGAACACTTTACAGTAAATATGTATAATTTATAATCTTTATAATAATGCTTGCTAACCGTCATCCACGTGCATCCTCTGATTTTAATAGGTCATGTAATCCCTTCACAGTATTATAATTTTCTATAAAGTGGCAACATATACTATAGCTCTGTACAATTCATATAATATTCCAAGTGTGAGGATACAGTGAGCATTGTATGCAATAAGACATTAAAAGCTCTCGGCCAGCACACAGTGTCCGTTTTAGCCGTTACTGGACGCGCAGTAAATGGTTATATAATTTTAGCTGATTGCCTGTATCAGGTTCTGATTGATCCTAACGTGTCCTGTGGAGTCCAGGGGAACTGGAATTCCATCCAATAAACTTGGCTGAGAAATCCAAGTCTGTCGGTTGTTTGGAGAATTCAGGCCAATCCTGGAGCCAGATTGAACACTGAATAGTGCGCAGCACTTAGAAATTATGCTACCCTCTGTTGTAGGTTGGCAATTACCTACTATTCAATTGAAAGATGTTGCCGTGGCAACGGACTTCGCATGGCTACCGCCTACTGAAATCTCTTACACGGATTATACTAAAAATAATGCAGGCATCTAATACCCATTGGCATTTATTTCAAAATAAAGATTAAATGCAGGAAAAAAAAAAAACTACCATCAACTTTGTCTCCAACAGGTTAGAAGGAGCTTCTTGTATTTCAAGCAACATAAAACACCCAGTACAATCCATACAATACAACTACATATGCATGCAGTGCTATATATTAGTACATATATATCCCACAGGACATGTTGGTGCTTTTAAAATTGTTATACATCCTGATAATCATACAGGAGATATAAACATCTTGGTGAAAGTACTGTTTTAAGCCGCTTTATATACAACATTTAATTCACTCTAATGTCTAAACGCGGTAGAAATTGACTCCCATATAATCATGACAATGAATTCTTCCTGTTGGGTAAGTGAGTGCAAGTGAGGTGGGTTGCCAACGCTGAGTTGTGACTGATTTCACTCGCTGTGAGTTGCCCTTTCTAGTAGATATCTCAGTAAATTAAATGGGGGCTCAATCCTGACAAATGCACAATCTGCACTCAAACAAGTATGTTTAAGAGAGGAATCATGGGAAATGTCCATGCCTTTTAATTTAAAAAAAAAATGAGCCATTTCTAGGAAATTGAATAAAACAAATCTTCCCAAAGCTTTTGGCTGCATTGCATTAAAAATCCCCTCATCTTGAATGTGACAGACCTGTTTTAGTCATTATATCACAGATGAACGGGAAGTTACACACACCTGCCTATAGTAAAATGGGGAATATTTATACTTAAAAAAACATTGTCTGTAGATGGTTTGATGTATGTAGAAGCATGTTCCAGATTAGAACTACATACATCTTACATTCCTTTTTAATGTCTGGTTTAAGGATTTTTCACAATCTGACCTCAATAGTGAACACTATAACATAGAATAATATAATGTTTTATAAATGATTAGGACCAGTGGTTCCATTGAGATAAAACTGCAAACATGATAAATATGCTAAATGCTTTTTATTTTGAGAAAGATGAACAAACTGTGTGTCGGGCCTAGATACGTGATGGTTAGGAGTTACTCTGACCAGCTCTGCCCATAGTAACTTTCATGGGTTGTCTGATGGAATTGTGTAATATCAGCATTGCATGGACTGGTGGCATTGTGTAATATCAGCATTGCATGGACTGGTGGCATTGTGTAATATTGGCATTGCATGGACTGGTGGCATTGTGTAATATCAGCATTGCATGGACTGGTGGCATTGTGTAATATCGGCATAGCATGGACTGGTGGCATTGTGTAATATCGGCATAGCATGGACTGGTGGCATTGTGTAATATCAGCATTGCATGGACTGGTGGCATTGTGTAATATCGGCATAGCATGGACTGGTGACATTGTGTAAAATCGGTATTGCATGGACTGGTGGCATTGTGTAATATCAGCATTGCTGGACTGGTGGCATTGTGGAATATCTACATTGCATGGCTTGGTGGCATTGTGCAATATTGGCATTGCATGGACTGGTGGCATTTTTAATATCGGCATTGCATGGACTGGTGGCATTGTGTAATATCGGTATTGCATGGACTGGTGGCATTGTGTAATATCGGTATTGCATGGACTGGTGGCATTGTGGAATATCAGCATTGCTGAACTGGTGGCATTGTGGAATATTAACATTGCATGGACTGGTGGCATTGTGGAATATCTACATTGCATGGACTGGTGGCAATGTGGAATATCTGCATTGCATGGACTGGTGGCATTGTGTAATATCGGCATTGCATGGACTGGTGACACTGTAATATCGGCATTGCATGGACTGGTGGCATTGTGGAATATCTACATTGCATGGACTGGTGGCAATGTGTAATATCGCCATTGCATTGGCTGGTGGCATTGTATAAACTAGCAACATTTTGTAGACTCACAACATTGTATAAACAGATGGTTTTCTGCGAACAATTATGTTTTGTAGACTGATAACTTGTGTAGACTGGTATTATGCAAACACATGGCAACAAGCAAGCTGAGGAAATGAGTAGACTGATGGCATTGTATTGGCTAATAGCATTGTGTTGGCTGATGGCATTGCATTTGCATTTTACCTCTACTGTTGTAGTTTGTATAGCACCATTTGTTCTGAGTGACTAGTATGTATCAAACTATGATCTTCACACTCACTATGGTTACACAGGGTTAATTGTGTATCGCTAGAGGTAACTAAACTCTAACTATACCTCGACAAACAATGGCAGAGGTGACATCTTTTGAATACTGTACTCAACAATCACTGACATACAATATGTTTTTCGATATCCTAACCCTTTTCTGAAACATTTGGTATGATCCTGGACGATTGTCTTTTAAAACCCATTTCTCAGAAGACTCAAGATCTGGTTTGGAAATAAAAAAAATATAGTTTGATGATTGAAAGACACAATGTCATAACCATATAATGTAAATGGAACCTTTCACATAAATGGCCCTGACAGCTACCAACCTGGCTCATTTATTTAAATGAATCGTAAAATATTCGGCAACAAAGAAACAAAGATAGTGACTCTTATTTAAGAAAAATACCCTCTTATTTTTTCATGTGATTAACCACTAGAAATTGAAGTGCTCGGGAGCTGAATAAGGACTATCTCTTTACGTGGAGTGCATGTCGAAAGATCAGGAATAATTACATAGCGCATTAGCCTACATGTCCTGTATGACCCGGTTAATTAATTTTTTTGCAAGGAGAATAATAGAAGGACTATATTTAAAGATATGCTTCATCATTAAGTATGTAATTGACCTCCAGTTTTAAGAGGTAGACCTTTTCTTTATTGAATGTTGGAGTCGGTTTTATCCAACGACAGCATCTGCAAAAAGAACAAGCTACAATCAAATCATAGCTGCCTTTCAGTACCCTCAGTAGGCTGTGTGTCTTTGTTTGTAAACTGTCTTTAGCTTGGACAGATATGCACCAATTGAAAACGGTTTCAAATTGTATCCTGGGAAGGTCTCACCATCTTATTAAAGTCAGGACCAGCACATTTTCTATCTATTTGTATTTGTCATCCTCACTTGTGATATCTGGGCTAATCTTCCCCTGCATTGTTAGTCGCATTTTAACTATGCCTTTTAGGGTCTGACTTCTGCTCTCCGTATTCCTTACCCCAGCGAACCTGCATTAGGCTCGCTGAGTGGCCGTTTGGGACAATTTTGCTGTTTTACAATATATGGAGAATCAGCCTCTCATGACATTAACTATTGCTGAACGTAGAACGTCTGGTTTGGGTGTTTCTCATTAATATGTGAGGTTTTAGTCAAACTGGACTGTAGAACAGAGAAGGAAATGGAAAGTTTGAGACAAAACAGCCGAACTAGAAAAATAAACAAGTGAGAACGTTTCCAATTCAGCTAATTTGCATGGGTTACCCTGAGTTGGGAATTATAAAAATACCTAACATGAGCAATGTTTGCAGTTTGGTTATTTTGGGCTAATTCTCAGAAGAATTCCTGACAATTCACAGTTTAGTGACTATCGTTGTTTGGTCATTTTTTTCTGTTCCCTTGTCAATTCTCCCCAAATCGCCAGTTTAGCAAATAACACTGGCAGCTGTAAAAAAAAAGAAAAAAAAAAAGTGTGCAAAGAATATAAAATTATGACTATTAAGAACATGCATTATTTCTCTGATTTTATTCTTTTGGATATTTAAATAATTACTTACTACTGAGTTACAAAGAAGGGTATTTAAATACAAAATATTTCTCTCAAAATATATACCCCAAAGCTGACAGTGGATTTTATAAAATAATCTAGTCCAAAAGGCACTCAACCTCTAATGGTAAAAAATTTGAAAAATCAGGCTCGAAATTCCCATTACCTTTACCGGTAAAATAATCTTATCTGATCCAAAACTACCAGTACCTCTAGTGGTAAAACTAATCTTATCCTACCAAAAATGTTCTGTCTTTCTGCCGGTAAAATAAACTAATCAAAGCTCCTTGTACCTTTACCAGTAAAATAATCTAATCTGACACAAAACTACCTGTAATACCTGGACTAACATAATTTGAAATGACAAGCTTTCGGGAGATCCTTCTTTTCTCAAGTCTAAGGAAATTGTTATTATAGGGTCATTACATAGAGCAGAGGATTATATTGCACTGTCCTCAATGTGCCTTACAGCAAATTAACCCATATTATCCTTTTATTTCCATGGGACGCATTGTGATTTGTATTATAAAAGCATTAACACACTATTAAATATTGTGACGCATGTAAACGAGAGTGTGGGAAATCAACACTATGTGCCCGTACCCGACGTGGGAAGACAAGATGATTTTCACATGACACAGATGAAGAATTTAATCATAATAAGTCATTTCCGTTAAACATCTCCCAGAAAACAAACTGATACAGTGTAACTTTCATAATGTGGCATGACCCCGTGTAAATCAGGCTGCGTGGAGATAAATGGTGCTGTTTTGTCAGCGCATTATATGACACGTCACTTTTCAGTCTGTCCTGTTTACTACCATTCATTACTTGCCTTATTCACTAATGTGAATATTGGGCTAAATTGTCAAAATAATATTTTGGCAACAGAAGTCAAGTTGGGCGTCGTCTGCAATCCGTTGTGCCTGTATTCTCTTATTGTTCTGTCTGTTCACTCTGTTTAACAGAAGAAGAGTAAGTGTGGGGGGAATTAATTAAATGTCCACAAAGATAATAAACTTTATGTCCTGGACTGCAGATCACTTCCTTTCATTTAAACCAACACATGTCTTATTCCCTCCTGAAATCCAAAGCTCTTTCTACTACATTAACCCCAAAATGCTTCCTACCATTTGATCCCCAAAGCCCTCCAGGGTTCAGTTATCATTCCATCGTTGACTTATCTCTTTGTCCAACTCCCTGCTCTTTTCTTCAATGGCATGGACCATATTCCCTGTTCCCGCATGAAGCCACACAGGCAGTGACAGTGGGCAATGGTCGAGACACAATGTTTCTCCCACTAACTGGCTACGGACTCTTCTACGATAAATATATAATATGAACATAACTAATGGTGAGATACATCTAAACTGTCTACATAAAGCTTTATTCACTTTCCTTCTCATCTTGAGAGAAGCTGATTCTATCTAGTTTGCCAATTTTGCCCTCATTGAGGCACGCCTGGTTAGATATTTACATTTCTCTACCAGAGTTTGAATTGGTACAAATTAAAAGATTTAAGTTTAAGGAAACCAGAGAGCATGCAGTAATTTTACACCCATTTAATGGCAAAAAAAAAAAAAAAAACTGGAATTTTGTCAAAACAATAAGGGAGAGAGAAAACAAACCACAACAAATCTAAAAGAACAAAAAAACTATTTCACGTCAATTAAATAAAGGGGGAAAATCGTCCTGAAATTGTCCCAGAGGACTGTAATGACGTGTTTTTGGGCAGAATTCAGTGCAGGATCAGACTGTGTCCCGTGCTAGCAGACACTATGCAATGCTACCATATAACATACAATGCTATTAAATGGAGCCCAGTCCAATGCGACTGCTACATGACAGCTGACCCCAGAACCCACCTATACCCGTTGGCCAAATAACACGCAGAGTCATAATTATTTTATTTATAAAATATTTTACCAGGAAAGATACATTGAGATTTCTCTTGTTTTCAAGTATGTCCTGGGTCCACAAAACATTGCATTGATACATTATGGTACAATAAAATACAAAAACAATATTAATACACAATATATACAAAATTTAACATAAAACAGGTAGGAAATATATAATCAACCATGACAGGTGCATTCTGTTTTGAGGTATGTAGAGAGGGATCTCTTAAAGGATTTTAGGATTGGGAAAGATTTGAAAGTATGCGGGAGGTTGTTCCACAATTGCGGCGCTCTGTAGGAGAAGGAGGATCGGGCTGCTTTCTTTTTTTTATTAAGGTAGACTAAATAAAGTGCTGGTACTGGATCAGAGGTTATATTAGGTGGGAACAGCTGAGGAGAGCATTTTGCTCAGGTAGGGTGGGAGTTTCCAAGAAAAGCTCTTAAACACAAGGCTGGAAAGAAAAATTGTGTGGATAAGGGCAATGGCTACAGTTTTATGTAACTTAATAACAACGTTGTGTCAGCTGTTGAGGTGTTTACCCAACATGCAATTCTTCCATGAGGCCAAACATAGTCTGCCTACTGCCATCAGCCCTCAGCCGACTGTGATTCCCCAAGCCAAATCGGCGTATAGGATATCATTTTTAAATTTGCTTGGCCAGAAATATAGCCTGCTGTGACAAAACAGAGGAACAAAAAAACACAAAGCATATTCAATCCCCACTTTTAACGGAAACAATGGGGTGGTGCGAGGCGAAACTAGACAGGCCCCTCAACTTATTCTTCACTGACTGGTAAGTCTCCTCCCTGATATAAAGTGTACCCTATCTTGCTACATTGTATGCCATATTGTCCACCCCCAAGTTCTGGGCAGCGGTCATGTTCTCCCTGCCCTGGGAGTCCATAGGAATTCCTTATATAGCATTACTAGATATTGACACTAACAGCATACCCCCAACATTTTACATTGACAACGAGGGACACTTTTATTTCTGGGGTGTGTCCAGGGGCAGGACTATTCTGAGTGTGAGTGGGGGTGTGGCCAGGGGCTGGGCTCTTCTTACTTACTAATAACAATTTATAGAACTAAAATGTAATTTATTTATTTATTTATTTTATTTACACAGACTGATTTCTAAACACAGATTTCTAACCTAGAAAGGAGGGGCGTTCAGATAGAAAAGAGGGATTTGGGTACAAAAAAGGGACTGTTCCTCCTATATAGGGACTGTCCCTCCTAAATAAGGACACTTGGGAGGTATTAAAGTGAGTATTGCCAGGAATTTAAAGTGAATTTCCAAATTAGAAAGAGCCTGTTTCCAGCTAAATTTGAAATCACTGGGAATTCCAGGCGATTTTCACTTAAATTAATAACTCTGTACATGATTTTATCCAATGATTCCAGACAGAGCAATATGCATGCCCATGCTACCTGGTTAGCCAAATCTACTCAGTGTTAGCCAAATAATCCAAAGCTAAACAATGTATTTATTTTATTAATTTACCAGTTCTACTACCCAGTGTGACCCACCGCCACCCAATGGCTCTTAGATACATATCTATAAAATTACTGGGTAACAATACTCAACAAAGCACGTTCTCCCAAAGGAACCAATCGCCTTTTCTTTAGAAATATTTAATTGCAAAAATCTGTTTTAAACATAATTCTTCTATATTAAAATAAGCATATGTGAGTGATTGTAGAGGGGGGCTTTGCAGACAAGCCCAGCTGATGTGAAATGATTTATTGAGCTCCATAGACAATGTGCAGAGGGTGCGCATTGCTAGTGTTCTTTGGGAGCTACAGAGAGCACCAGGCTTTGTTCCTCTGGACTTGACAGGCGTGTGTCTCTGTTAGATGAGAGCTTAATTTCCTTCATATGTTCCTGATTTTTGTGCGTTACACAAGCAGCAGAGAGCAGGGCTGTTTGAAAGCGCTTTGCTCCGGAGGAGGCCCCGAATGTTAACGGACTGATTAGTCATTAGAACTTACCAACTGTTCGCTCTTTATGTTGGCTGTGCCAGTTCTGGCAGAGTGAAGCTTTCCCTAACCTGAAATAACTTTCTATGCACATGGGGTAGAGAAAAGTATTATTTTTACAATATCAGGATCTGATTCACCGCTCGCAGGCTCCAGTATTAGAATGAATGGTATCCGAGTCTTAAATTCATCGGAAAACTGCATCTTTTTGGAAACCACCGTGTAATCAAAGGAAACAGACCCAAAGTTCACTTGGATACAGATCAGTGAGAATTGTAGAGGGCTGTGTAGAGGCCTATCCACTAAATAGTGAATTGGCATTAAATTTGCCATATTTTGGACTAATTTCTTTTTTTTAATTTTCCATTTTTTTTTTTGTACTTGTGGATGGTAGGTGGGCGATTCTGCATTAGACATACTTTTACCTAATGGAAAACATGTTTTAACTGGTCTGCATTATCGACATCATAGTTACACAGGTACATTGTAACTATGATTAAAAAAGTACTTTGAGTTTAATATTTAAAACCAATTCCGTTATGCTGTTGATCCAAAAGAAAGCAAAAAATCCAATTTGAAGCAATTTCCAGTTATGCTACAAAAAGGGGAAAAAAATCCATCTTGACTACATAGTAGTAATCAGATTTCTCCTTAGAGCAACAACCTGTTTACATACATATCAATTATATCCTTGAATATTCAATTAAAAAAAACCCAAAACAAACCTAAACTAAACAAACCATCCAAGCCTTTTTTTTAATAAACATCTATAGAATCTGATAAGGCAACCTCTTAGTAGAGAATTCCACATCTTTATTGCTCTTACTGTATTGAACCCTATCTAATGCTGTAAGTGAAAACTCCTTTCTTCCAGTCTCAATGGGTGACGTCTTGTCTGTTGTATCTACCTGCTAATGAACAAGTCAGCACATAGCGGGTTGTACTGACCCTGTATATATTTTTATAGCGCTCTCATATCCCCTCTGAGTCTTTTTTGTTTAATGTTATTCCTCTCTTAACATTTAATGTATCAGTTGTTGATACGTTGTTCACAGCAATTGAAGCTGGGTTATTAACTAAAATGAGAAGTCAAAAGTGGGTTTCACATTTAAGAGCAAAATAGCCAAATTGAACAATTTCTGTAAGTCAGCAATGTTTTCAGTTTTGACCTTAAATTTTAAATTCACTTTGAATTCACACTCTATAACCCTGATTGAGTCACCATAACAACTGTACCTGTAGTTTCGTTACCTCTAGCTCTCTTATGGCAGTTATCCCTTCGTGTTAAACTTCTTTCTGTAAACGTACAATGAGCGTGTGCCACAAACCTTCGTCGCTGGGTTCACTGGGTTTGTTTCTGTGAAACATTGTCTTCCACTCTCTCCCTTTGGCTAATTTTCTTTAAATTTGCTTCAGATTTGGAACCTAAATTATCTCACATACATTATAGACTTGTTTTCAAAATGTTCTGTTGTGTTTAGTTTTTTTTACGTTTACATCAATTACATATATTTTTGATAAACTCTTCCTTGCATTTGACTGAACACATGGACAATTTTACATACACTAATCAGCCACAACATTAAAACCACTTACTGGTGAATTGAATAACATTGATTATATCAGTACAATGGCGATATGATAACATTATAGAAATATATTCAGTCCAGTACAAGCCATTACGTGGAAGTCTATTCATAAACAGGGCTATACGTAGGACACAAAGTCACACATTTAGGCTGGAAGAAAGGAGCGGAAATGTCTAAGGCAAAGAAAAGGGTTTTTTTTTACAGTAAGAACTATAAGGATGTGGAATTCTCTGCCTGAAGAAGTGGTTTTATCAGAGTCCATACAGATGTTTAAACACAAATTGAATAAATACTTGCAAAAACATAACATACAGGGATATAATTTCTAATTAGTGGGGTAATAGCTGCTTGATCCAAGGAGACATCTGACTGCCATTTTGGGGTCAAGAAGGAATAGTTTCCCAGTTTGTTGCAAAATTGGAAGCGCTTCAGACTGGGTTTTTTGCCTTCTTTTGGATCAACAGCAAAAACAAATGTGAGGAAGGCTGAACTTGATGGACGCCAAGTCTCTTTTCAGCTATGTAACTATGTGTTGAAAGCAGGAAAAATGGGAAAGCAAAAGACCTGAGTAACTTTGGCTAGGATCAATAAGTGATGGCTAGACGACTCCGTCAGAGCATCGCCAAAATGGCAAGTCTTGTGGGATGTACCTAGTATGCAATGGTTAGTACCTACCAAAAGTAGTGCAAGCAAAAACTACCGGTGAACCGGCGTCAGGTTTGAGGAACATGACAAAGAGTTCAAGGTGTTGCCTTGGCCTCCAAATGCCCCAGATCTCAATCCGATTGAACATCTGTGGGATGTGCTGGAACAACAAATCCAATCAATGGAGGCCCCACCTTGCAACTTGCAGGATTTATAGTATCTGCTGCTAATGTCTTGGTGCCAAATACCACAGGACACATTCAGAGGTCTTGTGGAGCCCATGCTTTCATGCATCAGAGCTGTTTTGGCAGCACAAGGGCGAGCTAGATGATATTAGGCAGATGGTTTTAATGTTGTGGCTGAAAAATGTATATATTATAATACATGCACTGGAACCCCTTACACTAGAAACTCCAATGCACGATTATATGTCGATGGTCAATTTTTTAGCACATTAAATGCCATTGTATAAGATATGCAGTATGGTGTGTTGTCTGTAGAATACAGTTTCTAAAAAATGATGCACGTATGCCAAGAATTATAGGGCCTGAATTTAATTTGCATAAAATACCTTTTTAGGACCTTTTGCAAAGACATTTAATTTAAATTTAAACTGTATTAAATAGAAAACACTAAAAAAGTTTGTTACAACTGTTGTGTAACTTTTCGTTATTTCAATTTGTCCAAATCATTAATTGGGTGATACAGAATAATGATAACCTGGTACTTCTAATAATGGATTCAATGAACAGATGGACGAACGCAATTTTCAAATGGCGCTCACCTAATATTATTTTAAAAAGGGTTAATTAGGCGTGAGAGAATGTAACATATATACAACTAGTGATAATAGGAAAATGGATCTAATGAGGGGGTAATGAAACTGACACATATCATTTTAATAATGCGATAACATGCTTATCCAGGCAGTAGGAATATTCGCACAGATTAACTGCGCATCACTTATTATTATTTTTTATATATATTTATATCTCCAAATGAAGCGCATCCCTGTTTCACTCAACCATCGAGAGTCTTTGGAGAGTGACTGAAACATTTATATAATGTAATGAACTGAAATTAAAAACAGAATTGTGTTGGATTACATTCCTACTGGTATTCTTTATCTGGGGGGGTGTATTAGCTAAGCTAAAGTAATACCCAGACATCGGGAATTTGTGGACAACAAGTCCCAGATCCTATGAGGCTGTTTCTGGATTTTGGGCGAGTGGACATTCTTATAGACCAGTTTGACATAGAGTTGTGGCTAACATTTTTTGCATCACAAGCTAGTTATCAAGCAGCCATGACAGATCTCGCTCACATTTAAAAAGACCAGATAAAGATTTAACCCCTCATTAACAGAATGTGGAGTAAGATTTAACTATGTGAGTGCTGCAGCCGTAACAAATTACAGGGCAGTTGGAAGGTTTAACTGTCAAAGTGCCTGAGGGATTAAAATACATTGCAGGAGAAGTGGATAGGTTTAATTATTTGAGTATAGGCAGCCTGGCGGGTGTGCAACAGATTACAGGAAAGATGGGAAAATTAACTATTTGAGTGTTGGAAAGTATAAAATAGATTGTAGGGAAAATAGTTTGTGCAAAATATTTTAAGTTCTACAAAAGAAATCAAGGAATTTCTTAAGAAACACCACCTTATTTTCATAGTGACGCCTGAGGGCAGACATATTAGTAATATTAAACATAGCATCCATATCATATATAGAAAAGAGATTGAAATCAGTACAATCCTGACTTTAAAGGGACACTACACACATAAGGCAGTTTAGCTTACTGAAGTGCTTTACATGAGAAGAGTGTGTCCTTTTTTTCATTTTACAAAAAGTTCAGATTTCAATAAAAATTTGCACTTTTATAACTTAACCTTGTTACACCCCACTGACTGTCAATCAGACAATAGGTCATGCTACTTCCTGGTTTGTTTAGCTCAGTGGAGATAAATTTAAGAGGCAGCAACTTCCCAGAGCACCTGCCTGGCAAAGACTTCTCATTTAGCTGCATTTGGAAGTCTGTGATTGGACAGCCACAGCAAGTCTTGGTGGGGTTAGAAGGGGAGGGTTTGCAATAATTCAGTCCATACAGGTTTTCTTTGGGGTTTATCTACTAAACTGTTTTAAATGGTTTTGGTACTCATTGCACTCTGACATGTTTGATTTGCTCAGTGTGTGAAATAAACTAGTTTCTAAGCGATTTCAATTTGTCTGTGCCAGCACATATAGCACCATAACATTGATAGAGGAATACATTAAAAGGTGCTCTGTTTTTGGACAGTTTTTGCTATTCCACACTGTTTCTTATTCAGTGCACAGACGCTATTATGGTCCAATTAGTACAATGTGAATCTATTCCGATAGGGAAGATTAATCCAATTTAAATGTATTCCAATATGGAACGATTAGTACAATGTGAATCTATTCCGATAGGGAAGATTAATCCAATTTAAATGTATTCCAATATGGAACGATTAGTACAATGTGAATCTATTCCGATATGGTTCTATTAATACAATGGGATATCTGTTCCGTTTTGGGGAGACCTGTAGACAATGTTTTTGGTGTTATCTCTTGGTAAGGTTCCTACTTTCAGAGAGATAGCAGTGATTGCTTTCCTTGTCCTCCGATGACATGGTAACTCTAGATGCTATATGTCTTGAGGTTAAATCGTATCGGGATTCTTTGATGACTCAGTATTTCTGAAGTCTAACAAAGGGTTAATGTTTTAAGGGTCTCAGCATCTGCTCAATGGGAGACTTCTAAGGTATGATAATAATATATGATTATGCGACTGTCTTTAGACACCAGGGTAAGAAGCCCGTCTCCCACTGTGCTTCCAGTACAAATGTATCACTAATAATTAAAGACCCCCCAAGAAACCATGGGAACATGGAGGGCTGCTGTCATAATATATATATAAACACGACATTCATTTATTCAGCTACCACCATTGAACTGGTTGTTTTAAGTGGAGATAAACACAATAAATCAATAAATCAATTCTTAGTATAAAAATATAAGCATGTCTCTATGCTGTGTGAACGTTTTATTCACACTAATCAGCAGTTTTTAAGATAGTTTAAATAATAGATTTCGTTCCAGCTGCCAAGGATCTCGTTACACTATTAGCATTGCTTGCAAACCATCTCTCCCAGTGTCTTTCTACATCTTGGCACTGGTAGACAGAGACAATTGGCAATAAATTTAAAAAACGCGAATTGGGGAACCAGTCGTGAGCAAGAGGACTGGTGCATGCTGGGGAATATTGCCGAGGAAAACAAAAATAAACATGCGGAGAGACTTCCTTGCTAAATGTCTGCAGTACTGATTGTCAAGTTTTGGGGAGTAATGATGTCATTGTAAAGTCACATGACATCACACAAGAACTGCGTCATCGCAATATTACATTAAATTTTTCTCTTCGACACATCAAAAGGATTTTTTGGCACTGATGCCTCTAGCCAACCTGTTACTTCTTCCACGTAAAGCAAGCAGCATAAAACTAAGCTTGCAGCCAATCAGCGCTCAGCTGGTGATAGATCGCCATTTACATAGGTTTACTCAGAGAATGTGTATTGGAGGCTTGCTGTGGAGAATGGATGTGATTGTGTGTGAATGGAAAAAGAATCGAAAAAGTACCACTGTGACAGGTCACTGAGTAACACTTGGGGTCACGGGGTACCTTGCTCCCACAATCCTCTTTCCTGGGGGTTAAGCGAGGGGAGCGGGTTGTTATGGTGTCTCTGTGCGCTGTATTGTCGCTGAATTATTAGTGGGTATTGGGTGAAGCACATCATATTTTATAGTATATAATATTGTAGTAATATAAAATCATATCCTTATTCCTAAATTCCAAATTGTATAGCTCTGTAATTAATTTCAGAAAGCCACTTTCAGAATGGGGTGCTGTCTTTATGTTTGTGTCTGTATGAGTCTCTGTGTGCCTACGTATGTTTGTGCTTTCATTATAATAACCTGCATAGTTATCCAGCAGGCCTCTCAGCTACTGTTTTCCATATGTTTAAATCTGCCTTTGAAATTATAATTTCTGCTTATGCAAACTTGCCAAAAATCAGGTAGTGAAATACCTGCGGTTTGGATAGATTCTGCCAGACTGTACCCTGTACTGTGCGAGTGCTGTGACAATTTGCCACTGGCAATAAATAAAACATTTGTGGTGAGAGACAACAGTGTGTACTTGACTGTTTGTAAGCTGTGCGATTATAAATGGATGAGAGTGACTATTTAAAGGCATTTTAAAAAGACGACCCTCTGTGTCTGCAGGAAATGCCTAATTTCAAGTTTAAAATGGTCCGACTCTCTCAATGGTCGGATGCAAATCATAGGAAAACAGGTCGACACAGGAGAGGAATGGAAACCATTTTATTAACTCCTCAATGTTCAGGATGCGATTCATAAAGCGATCATAGATATTCATTTCCTGAGTCTATTGAATGGCGAATTATACACACGTAGAAAGGAGAGTGGAAAGTCTCCTATTTACTGAGCAAAATCAGACATATGATGACTGGTCATAGACGCCACAATGAAATATTGTTTTACTTCTCAAATGTCAAATATTCCCTAAATGATTGGCTTTTTGTGTAGATGGCATGTTTTTTCTGATTAATTACCTAGATTCTTCCACAGACCTGGGGCGGTCTCATCCATTGAGGCACTTTTGCAGCTCCCCTCCAGTTTTTATGTGGAAGAAATTGTATTTGCTGTAGTTTAGAAACGCTAAAATTATTTATCTGGAGGGGCATGTGGTAAGCCCCCAAAAAACATGGAAAAAAAAGTCTCTCTTTAATTCTCTAACAGGTTTCAGTTCTGTAAGGTCCCTCATCCCTCATTGGTAGCTGTTTGGAGAAGCTTGCTTGAGAGTATCTAGTGGATGGTTTGAAACCTGCCCTGTTTTAGCAGGTCATGCACATGCCTAATGCCCTTTGAGAAGGAATTTCAGGAATTGTCATTGAGTTGCCATCTGGGCAGTAGAGCCAGCTACCCATGAGTGGAGGCATGCTGTAGGTCTCTCTATTCAGGGGCCATAGTTGTCTGATAGCACAAGGGGGTGGGGATAGAGTGCCCACAGTTGAAAGGAACAAGAAACCATCTTGAAAGTACCACAGAGAGAGCACAGCAACAGCTCCTGGCCCTGGCAAGAAGGATCACTCAAACAGTTCAATCACATTTAAAAAAAAATAATAATTCACAACAAATTTTCCCTTGCTAGGAAATAACATGGTGCGCAACCATGTTACATCGAGAGGTTCTCCGTTAAACTGCATAAAATATTATATGGGTGAATCCTAGGTAGACTGGAGGAGGGGCATACAGTCCGAGTGTGGCCTGGGCAATGCTAGGCAGGGATTATTGTTACCAATCCCATATGTACATGGTACACTAGGTCACCACGATACGTATTGCATTAGATCTAGTCATTGAGTATTTATTAACGTTACTTAGGTGTGATTTGGATTAGAAATGTCTTACATTAAATGAAAATTCTTGTCTTTTTCGATCAGTGGTCCTTAAGTTATGAAGGAACGTGATGACCAATCCAGTAAACACGTTTCAATATCCACTATTACAATTGGTATTTTTTGGAGGATGTATGTGAAAGGATGAAGGCATTGTAAAACCCATGAGTAATCTGGCCAAGGTTTCCTATCGTCTGTCTCCTTTAATTTCACCTTCAATTAATTAGTAATTAATAATGGTGTCAGGCCCATTTGATTTCCATGTGACTCATTAGAATTATTATTTAAGGGTACAAAGGGGTAACTGTAAAGTTCTATGAATTTATCACAAACCCGTCGAGTCCTCGAGGCGGCGGATTGAACTGTTAGGAGCTGAATTCTAGACTCAGTATCCAGATGCAAATGCTGAGAGGATCCAAACCGTGAGTCAGCAGCCGTAAAATCCATAGGAAAAGCTGACAGGACAAGTTTGCTCATTTCTTCATCATTTTTGTTATTCCCTATTGTCAGCTGCAAGAGCCCCATTTTCGTCTCGAGTTACATCCAGAAGGGGAAAGTCTCTTAGCCACGGGTGAGAGGGACATGTGTTAGAGTAAGCACTCCTTAGTGTGCTTCGTCACATAGTGAAACTGCGATTTTCTGCCTTTTTCCAGCACAGTTTGTGCTTTTTCTCTGTTAACACTTTTCTTGCTATGTAAAAGCTCAGCACACATCTCAGTTTGGTCAGTGATGTGGTGTGACATCGCTTGTGGGGTCTGTATTCCATTCCTCGTGCTCCCTACACATATGCTGCTGATCTCATGTAAAGTTATTTTGAAGGGCTGGACTCCCTTAAATAAAGTGTTATTGGGCATCTACCCCTCGTATCACTCGAAGGCTATTCTAGGTATCTACTACCCTTTCTATATCACTGCTAGCCATTAATGCTTCCACAGGAAGGATATTCCAAATATTTACTACCCTTTCTATATCACTGTTAGTCTTTACTGCTTTTACTGGAAGGCTATTCTAGGTATCTACTACCCTTTCTATGTCATTATTAGCCATTAATGCTTCCACTGGAAGGTTATTCCAGGTATCTACTAGCCTTTCTATATCACTATTAGCCTTTATTGCTTCCACTGGAAGCTTATTCCAGGTATCTACTAGCCTTTCTATATCACTGTTAGCCATTAATGCTTCCACTGGAAGGATATTCCAGGTATCTCCTACACTTTCTATATCACTGTTAGCCATTACTGCTCTAACTGGAAGGTTATTCCAGGTATCTTCTACACCTTCTATATCACTGTTAGCCTATATAGCTTCCACTTGAAGGCTGTTCCAGGAATTTACTACCCTTTCTATATTGCTGTTAGCCTTTACCGCTTTCACTGGAAGGCTATTACAGGTATCTACTACCCTTTCTATCCTATCCAATTAGCCTTTACAACTCCCACTCGAAGGTTGTTCCAGGTATTTACTACCCTTTCTATATCACTTTTAGCCTTTACCGCTTCCACTGGAAGATTATTCCAGGTATCTACTACCTTCATATTAGCATTTACTTGCATTCCTCTTTTATTTTCCACATTTTAATGAATACCTGTTTGTTTGTTGTTTTCTTGTTTCTCTTTTTGTTTAAAATGTTTTCTTCTTCACTTTTTAACCCCTTAATGCATGTATTGGTTTACATCTGGTCTCGAGCATCTACACCTCAGGGTGCTGAAGCCTATTTCAGGAATATGTTCTTATTAAGAGCACACCAAGCTCATCTTCTTCAATGGCCTCCAAATGACTCATACCGTGCGTAGACATGACTAGCGAGGGGTGGACGCAGTATGTCTTGTAACAGAGTGGTAATAAGTATCTCCATCTATATAACCAAGTATGGTAATGGCACTATGCAGCTACCAGTCCATTCATTGCACCAGAATGTCTCCAGTCATGCTCCGGATTGCAGCTAGTCCTGGTGATGTCTAGCAGAGCCAGTGCCGCGCTGTATCTTTAAAGGAACTGAATGGTTAAACGGAAAATAGTTGTATTCTTCCGATTCTTTCAGATAAAAGAAGCAGTGACCTCACTCATTAGCCTTTGATTTAGTATATTGACACTTAGGTACAAATAATTCCGTTTAGTGGATTCTACTTCCCAGGGATCAATTTAATTAGTTATAAAATGTGACCGCTTGTCAGGAGTCAGAGGAAATGCTGACGTTAAATAAAGTCGCACGCAATTTAAACAATAAAGCTATCGATGGCTGGTTAAAAGTTAATGATGCGCAAAAAATAGCTTAATAGAGACAACCGCAGCAATGAACGTGATGGAGGAAGAATTAAGCTAAGTGGGTGGGTGAAAGATTGTAATGGAAATTTGTTTCATAAAAATAAATGTCTCCAGCCTTATCTGCCTGAGGAAGTGGCTCAGTGCCTGCGTGTATGTAACGCGTGCTTTGTAAATGTAACCTGTGTCTATGTGTATATATTATGTATCTTGTGTATGTAATGTGTGTCTACTTGTATGTCATGTGTGTCTGCATGTATGTAATGTACATTTATCTCAATGTGTATGTACTGTGTGTCTGTCTCTGTATATATACAATGTGCATCTATCTCTGTGTGTATGTCTCTGTGCGTATATAATGTGTACCTGTCTCTGCATGTATGTAATGTGTGTGTGTCTCTGTATGTTTGTAATTTGTATCTGTCTAGGTTTGTATGTAATGTGTGTCAGTCTGTGTTCATAGTATGTATCTGTCTCGGTATCTATGTAATTTGAGTCTATCTCTGTATATATATTTGTATTTGTCTGTGTGTGTAATATGTCTGTGTATATGCAATGTGTGTCTGTGTGTAATGTCTGTCCCTCTTTGTGTACGATGATTCTCTGTCTCTGTATTTATTTGTGTTTGTGTGTATGTAATGTGGGTATATCTCTGTGTGTATGTCTGTGTGTATGTAATGTTTGTCTCTCTCTTTGTGTATGTAATATGCATCTACCTTATATATAGTGTGTGTCTGTCTCTGTATGTATATATGTTTCTATCCCTGTGTGTGTCTAATATTTGTCTGTCCTTGTTTGTATATAATGTGTTTCTCTGTGTATGTAATGTGTGTGTGTTATGTGTGTATATGTCAGTGTGTATTTAATGTGTCTGTGTCAGTGTGTATGCAATGTGTGTGTAGCAAGAGTCTGTGTGTATGTAACATGCATCTGTGAGTATGTTATGTGTGTCTGTGTGTATGTAATATTCCTGTGCATGATTGTGTATATATTATGCTTGTATGTGCTTTGTGTATGTGTGTGTGTGTGTGTAATTTATGTGTATTCTGTGTGGATGTGCTATGTGCATTGATTGTGTAAGTGCTGTGTATGTCTGTCTGCACACTGTGTATATATGTACACTGTATCTGTGTCTGTATGTATGTATTGTGTGTTTTTTGTATATAATTTGTGTATATGTGCTCTGTATATTTGTATAAGTGTGCACTTTGTATGTCTGTGAGTGTGTACTGTTTATGTCCGTGAGTGTGTACTGTCCATGTCTTTGAGTGTGTGTGTACTGTGTAGGTGTGTGTGTCTAAATATATGTGTCATCATGAATGCCTGTATGTTTTGGTACCATAAGAGAAAATAATTGATATCATAGTTTATAATAGAAAAATTGAACATATTTAATCTGAATTAGGGCTGTCAATGCAGATGTTCTTATTAACATGAATATGTTGCAGCGATGCAGTAGAATAAACCTGTGCCACACGCTGTAACTGTGTATTATATTTCCATTTTTACAGAATAAAGGGTTATTGATGAACATTTGTTGCAATAATCTTTTTATCTACAGGACTGTATATTAAAAAAACCCAAAAACAACTAAACATGTTTTTGGAAAGTTGTAAATAATTATTTTGTTACGTTGTTAGAACTGTCACAGACAGTGAAAATAACAGGTTTTATTTTTTTACCTGCCTCTTGTTTCCTTTGTGCAAACTCTGTTTTCGGGAAATCAGATGTCATTTTGCAAAACTCACGTGGGCTCAACAATATACACTATAGGGATGGAAACATTTCTTATTCTGTGCGAGATTAAAAGTGATAGAGACAAAGCATTAATATCTTACATCCACATACAAAGAAACAAAAAATTAATATTTGATGTTGCTTATAGGAAATCTTATGTTTTGTGTTTATTTTCTGTTTACAATTCTTTGTTTATGAACGTAGGTTAGTTGTGTATCTGTATACTAGTAAGATTAAAATGTGTTTTTGCGTGTGCATTTTTTGTATGCACTCAACCGCAATATACAAACATTTATGTACTATTAACTCCAACATAAAACATAGTAATATTAGATTCTGAAAACACATGCATTTTTTTAATAATTGAAAATGGATATAACATAAAAAAGGTTGATAATATTGCAGTTCAAAGCTGACTTTTTAATGCAGAGAGCAGCCTGGGGACAGCGATCCGTATGGAACAAAATCGTCTTTATCTTGTTCTGTGAAGCCTGAATCCACTGTTAATACAACAAAATATTTTGTACGTAGGTTAGAATTATATCCTGAGCAGAAAAGGGGTGGGCTGCGTAACTGAGCTCCCCATTTCTTCACGCGTCTAGTTTGCTTAATTAAAATGCATTAACGATACAATCCCATCCACACTGAATTCAAAAGAGAAGAGCAGTGAGAGGTGTTCGCTATTTTGACGTTATTTAGACAGCAAAGGGAAAAAAAGTGTAACATTTTAACACGTCAAACATTTGTCAATTCACACACAAGTGGAGAGCAGACGTTGTGTGTTCTCAATCCTTATAATGCTTGAAAAATCAAGAATGATTTATATTCATTATCATATGGGAATCTCTGGATACATACAAAAAATCATCTATTGTGCTTGACTGTTTCTAGCCGAGACACATTTATATGCATATCTTTAAATTACGATGTCTATTTTAAAGTTTTTATTATTTAGATTCACTATCTCTTATTTTACCAAAATAACATTTTACAAAAAAATAGTTCTTAAATATTAAATTGCAAAATTAAGTTTTCTAAAATGAATTCAGTAAGAGAGACTGTTACGTAATCATTTAAAGGAACAGTTTAGGCACCATAACAACCTCATTGAAAGTAAGTTGTTATGGTGGCCCGGAGTGTTCCTTCATGGAATCATCACTCTGACATTTACAGACACGTTGAAATGTCACCTTGTCACCCCTAAATAATGATGCAAGATAAAGTTATGTTCTGTATTCTCTAATCCTGACATAGTTGTATGAAACAATATAAAAAAAAATTGATGCATGTATAAAAATATAAGTAATAATAAGTATAAAAAAAAAGGATAATAAATTAAAGTTAAAAATAATAACGTTTAAAGAACAAAGGTTAAATGTGCGGTGTAGAGAGAGCAAAAGGAATGATGTATATATACACAAATACCCAAACACACATATTCAACATGACACATTATAGCATTGGGTAAAGCGCTTTAATTTCAAACAGACATTTTCTCATACATTGTTTTAGAGAAATCGTTAGGATGTAAATGCTGAGATAAAATAGATTTTAATTGATATATTTCATTGTTGCAAAGCCTTTCTGTGTGTCAACAAATGAATTGCACATGACTGTGAGCAATTCCCCATTCACTATGACGCAAAGCGTGCTACAAATAGGGTAACAACATTATATTTCATTCTGAGTAAAACGTCATATAACAATAGAAATATGGAATGAAAAAAGTAGGATGTTTTCATTGCATGAAGCATTCTGTTGTGTATTAAAAAAAATAATAATAATATATATATATATATATATATATAGAGAGAGAGAGAGAGAGAGGCCTATCCTAAATTGGGGGCTTATTCACTAAATAGTTTTGATGACAGACTGCAGTAGCCTGTAGTATTTTTGTCGACTGAAAATTTTAGTCAGATTTTAGTCGACTAAAACTTTTGAGATTTAGTTGACTAAATTAGACTAAAACAATTCAGATGACTAAAATATGACTTAAACTAAAAATGGCGTTTTAGTCAAGAGACTATGACTAAAACTAAATTTAAATTTGTCACCAAAATTAACATTCCTCTCAGTTGGAGAGTTTTTCCAAACCATATATTTTGGTGTAAATTCTTCAAGTCAGTTTATAAATCACCCCAGCTGGTTTTGCCCTCCACTCTGTAATATATATATATATATACATTCAAATGTGATAAAGTAAGGCACACTTGCATTAATGAACAGGACGTATTAACTACCGATAAGTAAACCCTTTTTAATCAGTCTAGCAGTTCTGAAAATATTTATAATTAAACATTATATATTAAACTTTCTGTCTGTGTGCACAGAATACAAAGTTTTACAAGCAAGTCCTGGTTGGCTGCATTCTAGTTCAAACCCATTAGTACATATACATATCAGCACCTAACCGGTTCTGACATCATATATCTGAGCTGTAGGGATATCCTGCGTCATGTATTGATTGTACAGCTCATTCCCAATGTGTGTGAATTATGGGTATTTGAAGATTTCAATCACATTCATCCATTGTCCCTGGTCTATTAGAGGGCCCGTTTTACCATATTCTCTCCTCATTTTGACCTGCTTTGGGCACGAACATTATCAGAAAGCTGTTCCATTCTGTTTTGGGTCTTCTGACATTCCGTCCTCCAAACTGGACATGAGGGGAGCATCCCAAGGACAGGGCAGGAAATAAATTTATCCTAGACGGATCTCTAATTAGTCTTCCACAGACCGGCAAAGACCTTGGATTTAGAGATTCCACCGGTAAACATCTAGCTGAAAGCGTGTAAGTAGGGTCTCATCACAAACATTTCTTATATATTACAGACAAACGTAATATTCCTAGAGAAAAAATAGTAACCAACTAGTTAAATTCTGAACAAGAACGTAAGGATTTCTTTTGTTGTGCTGCAAAGAATTATTATTCCATTAGTTATTTTTTTTTTGCCAACTTTTCCATGTTGGCCCAGAAGTTGGCACCAACTCATGAAAACTCCCTGTTTAGTAAATAGATCTTGTAACGGCGTTTCTTACCCTGGAAAATATCCCTATGCCAAAAAATCCACCCATGACTAACGGTGTAAAACCATGCAATAATAAGTAATATAAGTGAATAATCAATAACCAACCAATCAATGAATCATACATTCACTGGCTAGTTTGGAAAACTTAAACCAGGATAAAATTTGAGGGTTTGGTTTCAGAAATGGCTTTATAAATTGATACATTGCACATAAAATATAGCTATCTTATTAAAATGTAGACACAAATCTCTCAGATGTATCGATGATCCACGTTACCATTCAGGAAAATCAAGGCCACATTAAGGAAGTGAAAAATAGATTGGAAGAACTGCCACGGAGAGCAACGGAATTGCTATTAGTAAAGTATTTTAAGGTTTTAACGGCTGTCGTGTGTGTAGGCTTTTTTTTTCCGAACGCTAGGCAAACTGTTTTGTCTTTGCATTGACTTTACATTGGCCGCAACCTACACAGAGGGGGCTGCTGGAAAAACAGAGGCTATTAATACGTGTTTCTCTGAGTAGGCCAGCCAGCAGTTAGAGAGGGGGCCTGTGTTTTCTTAGGGCTCAGATGGCATAGCGAAGCATTCAGCCTACGGCAAGAAAAAAGGCCTTTTTTTGTTTTCTGCCTACAAGGTCCGTGCATTCCCAAAGGGACACAATGAATGGGCATTTTGTCTGACACTCTTACAGAGACATTGAATTCTTGTTTTTTCATAATTATTCCTCGCCGTCACTGGATGTGCACATGACATTTGAGTGTGTTTTAAAGTCTTAACAGACTCATGTGCCTGCAATAAAGTAATTCGTAACAATCCAATCTTTCTATATACAACACAGGGCGGAGCGTTGTTGTCCTGAACCATAGCAGCTGGAAGGCAATTGTGAAGGCAACAGTTTAATTGAGCTGGGAAATGCAGGAAGAATTATACACTCAATGAGCTCAATGAACTGAAACAATGCCATTTGATTTACTTCCTCCGGCCACATCCCGATGCCCGTCTCTTTCAGATCCAAGTTTTAATGACTTTATCTCGTTCACCATAGCACCTTGGCTGAGTTGCAAAACTTAGGCCATAACAGCAAACCTGGATAAAAGGCAGATAAATCATTTTTAAATTTTTATCTCCTGGTAATGTTCAATATTATCAATTAAGTGAAACCCAGAAAGTTATAAAAAAAAACAAAGACTCGCTCTAAATATTCTGCGTCGTCGGCCAATTTTTAATGTTACACTTTTTAATCATATTTGTTGGTATTGTATCTAACTCGGCAGTCTATACGCCTCATGCCCGTTAAATTATTTCTAAAAGTGGTTAACAGCGTTTTGCTGCGGTTCTGTGTTCAACGTGCGCGTTACCCAGTGTTGTAATACCACGGCGTGAATAAACTTACAGCTTATGAGACTCCGAGACTCACTCAGTATGCAGAACGACTGTGTTAATCGTGACATGTTAAAAATCCGTACTTCTGAGTGAGTGCATTAAACTTAAAAAGCCTGAAGTATATACTCTCAAATTGCGTGAGCCTGATCACCTCTTTGAGTTCCAAATATTCTCAGAGAGTACGGTTTGTTTATTAACTGAGCCCCACGCTGTGTTGGAATCAATTTAATCCAGCGCAAGTTTGAAGTCGAACATTCACAAGTATATCTGTATATCTTGGGTATACATCTTTGGATAATGATGTTGGCCCAACCATATTTCAGCGTTTGTTTATGTCTGTAATGGATTCCCCTCATTATGCATGCTGTTTGAGGCAATCCCCGTGGATTTAGCCAGTTTACTGCATTTTCTTTTTAATTTTATGCCAAACACAATGTATTAACTAGCAAACCCTGTATTGGCTCTGCATTTCTTCCAGTTTGCTTTAGATCCCAAACCATATTTATTATCATTACAAATTACAACTCAATATTTTATAAAGCTAATCAACGTCAAGAAGGCATTATTATACCACAACTTTCTTAAGGCAGGTTATTTTAACCCATCTATGTGTGACATGGTAAAAGATAAAGTAACTCCTTCCTGCCTTATTTCTAGGTGGTGGCCAATGAGTATAATACAAATGAATATTTCATGATTTCAGGTTAATTATTTCAAAAAAAATGCACAATTTGCTAGCTTTTATTTTCAAAATGAAAAAAAAAAAAGGCAGATTCATTATGTCTAATAAGATATTTTAACCCCTTTGCTACATCCTGTGTCAGTTAGAATGACATTTAAATTCTTGCAAAATTCACCAATATGACAGTTCCATGCACAGATCAGGGGGTACTAGAAATAATTTAACTAAAGTATTTGGCAAGAATTATGTGATTTCATTTACTCATTAATCCACTGCAGGAATGTTAAATTATTAATGAGTATAGTATTCTCTATGCCTCATGTTATCTGGTCAGGGATAATTTGTGCAGAAGGACTGATATCCATTTGTATAAAATTATAAAATGCTAAAGCCTTCCCTTGGATATTGACTAGAAAGCTGCACCTATTGGAATACACCCCCATTTAGGATAGAATGGGTTAATAATGCAATTACAACAATGGCAGAGGTACTTTCTATAATAATTGTTTCTAGACTGTAGGTTAAGAATGTCTTGTGGCATTGGGTCCCTTTAAATAGTGCTGGTTATAAAATCTGCATTTTGTAGGGCTGGGGTGTTAGCAGTCATGATCACAGGATGCAGCCATGAGCGAAAATCTCGAGAAATATGAAATTCTTATAAATACTCGCTTCAGATTATGAAACAGGGATATTCACTAAACTCTGACTTGTGAATTTAAACTCAAATGGCAAAATGATGGCAACAGCTATTGATCTAGAAAACTGTTCTGTATTGTTCTAGTCACAGTTTTGCTGTTTTAGTCTGGTTTTCCAGATTCCACTGGACGTTATGTGAATAAGCTTTATTTGTTTCTAAATTATTGATGCATTTTAGAATTAGCACCAATCTTAATGGTACATGGGCTTTTGGAAGAATTCGTAGCGCATGTTGTTACCGTAGGGGCAGTTCCGTGCTGCGGAACACTGCTGTACCTTCCTTATCTATGATAAAAAACGCTAATTGTTATAGGCTAATTGAATGTTCAATTACTTCTGCATTTTTATTGAATCTGAGGTCGTATCATTACACTGACAGAGGAGACGTGGTTTGTGGTCTTCCAGTGCAGATATGTAGGGATTCTAATAATGTTCAGCATTTTAGTGTATAGTATGTCACATAAAGGATTTGCATATAACAGCAGCTTTCTAGAGCATTCTAATCTAGACCTTTAAGTTAGAATATTTTTTAGGAGCCCCTACCACAGCCCAGTGATTGGGGTTCAGAGCATCCATCTCTTAAATTGTGTCACAATCTAATTTCTATCTGCAAAACAAGCATGAGAGTCAGGTCTAAATGATCTGGAATGGATCAGGGGCAGTTCGGTACCTTGTATTTTGACTGGAATACTGAGTGGCTAATCTTAAGGTGAGCTGGGCACTTTGTATATTGACTGGAACAGTCAGTGGTTGGTCTGAGGGCAGCTGGGCACTTTGTATGCTGGCTGGAACACTGAGTTATGAGCATTTTGTACTTTTTCAACAATGACATAGGCCAATATAACAAGAAGTCGTCTATTCCTGATTTCTTCAGACAGCTCCAGCGTTGTGTCTTGTCTACGTTCCCTCTGTTTTAAGAGCTTGCTCTGTGTAGCAGAAATAATAGAATAAGTGGGTTTAACCACGTTTGTCTCAGTGAGACAGTCTGCTTTGTCAGAGATTGCTGCTACAACATAAACAAATGATGTGTTTGTAGGTCTTTCCAATGAAAGTCTATCTAACAGTGCGAAGATTGTGTTTCGGCAGCTGAAGATTAAATCTCCTACCTGTCAGTTAAAACAGGCATTTCCTGAGCCAGATAGAGCCTGGCTAGCAAGCCGCTAAAATCAACAGCTGGACAAAGATTCTTTGTTAGCGCTCGATAATTCCTGTGCACGTTGCCGGCCGTTTTGGGTTTCTTGATGCAATTTTCTGCAGCTAAGAACAGAGCGACTTGCAGTGTACAGTGGCTCTAGTGCACGTTGTGCTGTAGTTGTAGTAGAGTGACTTGCATTGTACACTGTGCTGCAGTTTGTAGTAGAGTGGCTCTATTGCACGTTGTGCTGTAGTTGTAGTAGGGTGATTTGCAGTGTACACTGTGCTGCAGTTTAGATTAGAGTGGCTCTAATGCACGTTGTGCTGTTGTAGTTGTAGTAGAGTGACTTGCAGCGTACATTGTGCTGCAGTTTGTAGTAGAACGACTTGCGGTGTACACTGTGCTGCAGTTTATAGTAGAACGACTTGCAGTGTACTTTGTGCTGCAGTTTATAGTAGAACGACTTGCAGTGTACTTTTGTGCTGCAGTTTGTGGTAGAGCGACTTGCAGTGCAATTAAGGTCGCAAAACAGAATTTAATATCAGTTATAATTTGTGATCAGGTCACTGAAAAAAGGGTTAATAAACATTGAAGTACATGATAAATTTACTGTACGTTACAAAATGATTTCTCCCTATTATGCTAAGCAAACATTCCATTAAATGACAAAGATGGCAGAACCAATCACGGTGAAACCCAAATTTATTGCTACAGGTATCTTAACAAGTTAAAGAAGGTTTGAGGTTTAACCCTTTATGTGCCAGTGGCTGAAGCCAGCTAAATCTGAGCTTACATAGAATAATGGGATAGTGGTCCATTTGGTCTCAGACAAGGACTGTACCACCTCTGACTGTTCAATGGAACCAACTCTGGGCAGGAGCTACTATTAAAGTGACACCCTAACTGTAACTATGCACAGTGCTTTAGCAGAGTTTATGGAATATTTTCTGGCTTTCATTTTAAATGCAGAGCTCTGTGCCACCTACACAGACAGGTGACCGGCATTTCATTCCAAGGGTTGGCATTAACCAAGAGAACTTGTAAAAGCAGAATGAAACTCAGTCTAATTAGCTGGGAAATCTATTTTACTGTCTGTGAGCCTGGCGAGGATCAGCTTGGTAGCAACGTTGCATTTGGAAGCAAATAAACACCAAAATGGCTCATTCAATCACTGCATTTTTACCAGCAGATTTGTTAAAGAGCTGGCTTTAGTGGGTCTTGAACCACATGCTAATCTAAGGCACAAAACCTTTTTACAGGACAAGGAGGGATGAATAAGTAACAATGTTCTGAATCATTAAAGTTACAGGTTTCACAAATTACTTCTTTTTTAACCCTTGTATGAATAGATCACTAAACAATGAGAAGCATTAAAGAGATTTTATCAGTCTTTATCAGAGATGATCTGTCGCAGTGTTATTCAGGAATGATTTGCGGGACATGACAAATACATTTTTGTGTTTTGCTTTTGCCTCCAAATTCCCAAGTCTGATTGAGCATCCATGAGATGTTTTGGAACAACAAATCCGATCCATGAGGATCCAACCTCACAATTTGCAGGACTTAAAAGATCCGCTGCTAATGTCTTGGTGCCAGATACCACAGGACATGTTCAGAAGTCATGTGTAGTCCATACCTCAATGCGTCGTGTTTAATTGTCAATGTGCTTGTGTTTGATTGATAAAGTCTTGTGTTCCATTGTCCTTGTCCTCAAACTGTACACATCTACGAGAGGGAAACACGACCTAGTTCAGAAACTCATGGGTTAAACCCCTCATTCACAAGAGCCACATATTGCCTCTGTAATCTGTATCTTGTAGTATTTATGCTTAATGTCTAATTAAAACTGCCAACAAAGGAAATATCCCATCACTGCAAAGGCTACAACTGAACTTCGTAAAGACAGACAGTCGCAATCCGAAAATGTCCGTCGTTAGCCCCTAATTCCTTTCCTATTTGCAGGTAAATTGGTTAGGATGACAGCCACGGCCATATATCTTCACTAGTCTTCAGGAAGCCTGAAATAATTGACTTGTTTCGTCTTGTGTGATGGCGCGATGGCCGCTCGCTGTGACGATTTGCATAATAGTCAGATTTCCACTCCTTTAGTGATAACTGTTTGTATCTGATTAAAATTAGGCTCTTTCACTTCTTTAGACTTTGCCAGAAGTTGCAAAAATTGAGATTTGCTGTTCCGCTTTAACCAAACAAATGTACACATGGGGATAACAATGTGCTGAGTTTATGCAGATTTTACAACACGAATCTGAATAAAATACCAACTAATAGATCCTTAAGGACTAATAAACACACATGATTTTTCCTTCGATGCACTTTAAAGTGATTCTAACATACTAGTAGATCTTAACAATAATATTTAATTGACAACATTATGCATTTGTATGGTCTGGAAGCAGCGTAAAACAGGACACCTTTACTCTCACCTTCACAGAACATATTTTATTAAAGTCCAAGTAGGGAGATTGTTTTATTTCCGCAGAGGTTTTCTGAACACACAACAAGACAATTTAAACACACCTTGTTACTATCCATCATGTGCATTAAAATCGTACTGCAACATCCATTCTTTTTCATTCAGTAGCGTAAGGGATTCTTGAAATATTGGTGGATTTATCATTGTTGCTGTTACATTAAACCCTTACAGATATACCGGATGCTATATTAAAACTCCCACCGATCGCTCCTTAGTGACCATATGTTTGTGCACAACTTAATTTCATTCTAATATCATGCACTATCTTTATCAGAATAATAAAGCCTTGTAGCCCTTTCGTTCAATTATTTTTTTACTTTTGGTGTTTTGTACAATTTATATATGTGTGTATGTGTGTGTGACTTGGCTCTCAATCGTCTTTCCAATTCATCCCAAACATGTTCAATTGGATTGAGGTCAGGGCTTTGTACAGGACACTGGAGTTCCTCCTCCCCAAACTCATCAAACCCCGTCTTCATGGACCTCAGTCTGTGCATGAGGACACATTCATGCTGGAACAGAAGAGAGCTTTACATCACTCAGAGTCCAGTGGCGGCATGCTTTACATTTCTTTAGAGTCCAGTGGCGGCATGCTTTACATCTCTTTAGAGTCCAGTGGCGGCATGCTTTACATCTCTTTAGAGTCCAGTGGTGGCGTGCTTTACATCTCTTTAGAGTCCAGTGGTGGCGTGCTTTACATCTCTTCAGTGTTCAGTGGCGGAATGCTTTACATCTCTTTAGAGTCCAGTGGCAGAGTGCTTTACATCACTCAGAGTCCAGTGGCGGTATGCTTTACATCTTTTCAGAGTCCAGTGGCGGTGTGCTTTACATCTCTTCAGAGTCCAGTGGTGGCGTGCTTTACATCTCTTAAGAGTCCAGTGGCGTGAGCTTTACATCTCTTCAGAGTTCAGTGGCATTGTGCTTTACATCTCTTAAGAGTCCAGTGGCGTGAGCTTTACATTTCTTTAGAGTCCAGTGGCGGAGTGCTTTACATCACTCAGAGTCCAGTGGCGGTATGCTTTACATCTCTTCAGAGTCCAGTGGCGGTGTGCTTTACATCCCTTCAGAGTCCAGTGGCAGCATGCTTTACATCCCTTCAGAGTCCAGTGGCGGCGTGCTTTACTTCTCTTCAGAGTCCAGTGGCGGTGTGCTTTACATCACTCAGAGTCCAGTGGCGGGTGCTTTACATCTCTTCAGAGTCCAGTGGCGGCGTGCTTTACATCTCTTCAGAGTCCAGTGGCAGCATGCTTTACATCTCTTCAGAGTCCAGTGGTGGCGTGCTTTACATCTCTTCAGAGTCCAGTGGCGGTGTGCTTTACATCACTCAGAGTCCAGTGGCGGGTGCTTTACATCTCTTCAGAGTCCAGTGACGGCATGCTTTACATCACTCAGAGTCCAGTGGTGGCGTGCTTTACATCTCTTCAGAGTTCAGTGGCAGCATTCTTTACATCTCTTCAGAGTCCAGTGGTGGCGTGCTTACATCACTCAGAGTCCAGTGGCGGCGTGCTTTACATCTCTTCAGAGTCCAGTGGCGGTGTGCTTTACATCCCTTCAGAGTCCAGTGGCAGCATGCTTTACATCCCTTCAGAGTCCAGTGGCAGCATGCTTTACATCTCTTCAGAGTCCAGTGGCGGCGTGCTTTACTTCTCTTCAGAGTCCAGTGGCGGTGTGCTTTACATCACTCAGAGTCCAGTGGCGGGTGCTTTACATCACTCAGAGTCCAGTGGCGGCGTGCTTTACATCTCTTCAGAGTCCAGTGGCGGCGTGCTTTACATCTCTTCAGAGTCCAGTGGCAGCATGCTTTACATCTCTTCAGAGTCCAGTGGTGGCGTGCTTTACATCTCTTCAGAGTCCAGTGGCGGTGTGCTTTACATCACTCAGAGTCCAGTGGCGGGTGCTTTACATCTCTTCAGAGTCCAGTGACGGCATGCTTTACATCACTCAGAGTCCAGTGGTGGCGTGCTTTACATCTCTTCAGAGTTCAGTGGCAGCATTCTTTACATCTCTTCAGAGTCCAGTGGTGGCGTGCTTACATCACTCAGAGTCCAGTGGCGGCGTGCTTTACATCTCTGAAGAGTCTAGTCCTGGCGTGCTTTACATCTCTTCAAAGTCCAGTGGTGGCGTGCTTTACATCACTCAGAGTCCAGTGGCGGCGTGCTTTACATCACTCAGAGTCCAGTGGTGGCGTGCTTTACATCTCTGAAGAGTCTAGTCCTGGCGTGCTTTACATCTCTTCAAGGTCCAGTGGTGGCGTGCTTTACATCTCTTCAGAGTCCAATGGCGTTGCGCTTTACATTACTCAGAGTTTAGTGGCGGCATGCTTTACATCTCTTCAGAGTCCAGTGGCAGCGTGCTTTACATCACTCGGGGTCCAGTGGCAGCGTGCTTTACATCTCTTTAGAGTCCAGTGGAGGCATGCTTTAAATCACTCAGAGTCCAGTGGTGGCATGGTTTAAATCACTCAGAGTCCAGTGGCGGCATGGTTTAAATCACTCAGAGTCCAGTGGTGACGGGATTTACATCACTAAGAGTCCCGTGGCAGCATGCTTTACATCACTTCAGAGTCCATTGATTTGTACATGCCAACTACAGGACTTGGTGCCCCCGCTTGATGTGTTTATGTGTGGTCTCTCACTCTGTCAGTATGTGAGGTCTCTCACTCTGTCAGTATGTGAGGTCTATCACTCTGTGGCTGGGCCGTTGTTGCTTCTTCATGCTTTTATTTCACAATTATAGCAGGAACAGTTGACCGGGACAGATCTAGGGCAGACATTTCACAAACTGACTTGTGGCATCCAATGACAATGCCAAGTTTAAAGTCACTGAACTCTGCAGAAAGACCTACGGTACTGCCAATGTCTTTTAATGGAGATTTCATGGGCAATAGGCAAAGCTTAAACACCTGAATTTGTAATTAGTGATGGTGTCCACATACTTTTGCCCATCAAGTGCATTTCCTTCTGATATGAATATATGTGATTGTTTGCATGGCCCAACTGAATAGCTCTTAAAGTAACCTTTCAGTTCTAATTTTTTTATATTGTACCAAAGCAAAAAAAAGGGATAATATGTGCACAACACACACACAGAATCACAAACAGAACACACAAACAAATACACCCACATAGAAACACACACATATTGTTAACTATGCTTCATGAAAGGGAAGTCGCTCTCCCCTGTGTGACAGTGTGTTTGCATATTGGCACGTTGCAAAGTCTGTGCCAAACCTCTCACTGACTGACTGCTGCAGATGCTCTTTCTCAAGTATTCTGAGTAAAATCTTTAGTCCAAGTCTTTTGGGATAAACAATAGCACCTGTTCCTCACAAGATACCAGGCCAGTGAGGCCGTCCGTGTGTGTTTAATGAAGCTCTAGGGCAGATGGCAAAAAATGGCACCGTGTACATCTTAGCACCGAGGAGAGGGGAAGAGGGGGAAGTGTCTGTGCAACAATACGCTATTTTTACAGAGAAGCCGAGATAAAGTCTGAGTGTTTCTCTTGCATCTGCTGCTGTCTTGTTCTGTAGAAAGACCTGAAGAACATCCTGGCAATTAAAATTTCTGGGCATGTAGCCGAACCCCCCCAAATGAAACCTTCCAGCCAGTCTTTAAAAGCAGGGGGCCGTTAGCTGTCATGTGCAGTTGTTGTGTTATTGTTGATACCGTTTTGTACACAATAAGACGGTCACTGAAAGATGAGGTCTTTTTTTAAACCTTGGAAATGTCTGAAGTCATCGCCCTTCTCTGTGTGTCTGTGATCGGCATTCTTCCTTAATTTCCCTCACAGCTGACAGGCATATTGGATGTACAAATAATTAAGTAACAATGACTTAATGTACAGTATAAAGCTCTGTGGCTGAAAATAACTACGCGCTAACAGAATCGCCATTGATGTCTGAAGTACCTAGTCCCTTCTTCACGGTGGGATATAGCAATTCCTGGCTCGCTATGAAGATGAACTGATGGACTGAAGGTTCTGCCAACTTTAGATTAGATCAAAAATCTTCAAGTTTCTATGAGCCCAGCCACCCCAAACTCTCCCACTGAGTCCTTACTGATAACGTGAGCAATGACTATATGTCGGTTTGTCTAGGTTACTGTGTACAATATTTTCTTTTAGGTGTGTTTATACCTTTCAAAATATGTTATTCTAAGTTTTAAAAGTATCTTACAATGTGTCTTCCAATTTATAGAGATAACATTTAATTGGTAAGATCAGGGCATGTAGCATTAACCCAAAGCTCGGTCATAGAGGACCAAATTTCGATACATATTTCCAGTTTACTTGATGAGTGATTAGCCATTGTTACCCACGTGCTGGAGCGGTACCGACCACAATTCGCAGCCACAATGTTTCAGTCATCTTCTCTAGTTACAGGCCCCAAGTTATATTTGAAAACCTTCATATAAACCTAGTGGCTGTCTCAGCAGAAACAGACAAAAGCGCTGTACGAAGCAAGTTCTCTTTCCGCCCCAGCAGCGCACCACTGATTGCAAGAACTTTTTTTTTTTTTTAATACTTTGATTTTCTGGAGAAATGAATTCAAGAAAATAGTGTAAAGTGTTTATTTTTTACCTGACCTTTTATCAACCTGCATCTTAAGAAGTCCCCACGAGAGTGGCTCAGTCGGTCAATTAAGGAGGTCGTACGGAGTAATATTGTTGTTATGCACTGACGATCACAGCTGAACGCAGATTGAAGGGATATTTGGCAGTATAGCAGGTCAAGTTGCTGCTCTGACCCCGAGCAATTTGTACAATTTACTCTTTTATGCTGTGCAGCTAAACGCCAGTATCCTGTCACCTGAAATCTGGATACTTTCACGCCAATGAATACATTGATGTTCTCAAAATACAAATTCCTGCAAAATGGCTCTATTGGTCTAAATAATGTCTTTAAGCATAAAGCATGAGAAGCCATTTAAAAAGGCACCATAGGCAACTTAACCACTATAGTTCACATTATTATTACAGCTTATTGTATTTTAACAGCTTGTTGTATTATGACAGCTCATTGTCTTAATACAGCTTGTTCTATAATTATAGCTCATTCAATTATTATAGCGTATTGTATTGTTACAGCTCATTGTATTGTGACAGCTTATTGTATTATTACAGCTTATTTTATAATTATAGCTCATTGTACTATTACAACTTGTTGTATTATAACAGTTCATTGTATTATTTATTACAGCTCATTGTATTTTTACAGCTCAAGGTATTATTACAGTTAATTGTATTACTACTTTCCTTAATATATCACTCTTAGCCATTACTTCCTCCACTGGAAGGCTATTCCAGGTATCTACTACCCTTTCTATATCATTGTTCGCTTTTACTGCTTGCACTAGGAGGCTATTCCAGGTATCAACTAGCCTTTCTATCACTGTTGGCTATTAATGCTTCCACTGGCAGTCTATTCCAGGTATCTATTACCCTTTCTATATCACTGTTAGCTATTACTGTTTTCACTGGACGTCTACTCCGGGTATCTACTACCCTTTCTATATCACTAATAGCTTTTACCGCTTCCACTGGAGGGATATCTACTACCCTTTCTATATCACTGCTTTCTATATCACTGCTCGTATTTAATGCCTCAAATAATAAAGAATGGTCCAGGACTCTCCAAAAATAACATAGTGTGTATGTATTGATATTGGTTTTATTTTATGCTTGTTTATGTGTTTATAATATGGCACTCTGCTTTGCTCCACACATAGTGTGGATAGGGTAAGATTCGGAATTTGCATTCTGACATTTTATAGGCACCCAGACCACTTCAGCTCAATTAAGTGGTCTGGGTGCCAGGTCCCCCTAGTTTTAACCCTGCAGCTGAAAACATAGCAGTTTCAGAGAAGGGTTAATTAACCATTTCTTTGCTTACCTGAATCCAGCGCCTGGCTCCCTCAGCACTGGTGACCTCTCCTCCTCCATCGACGTCAGCTCCCCAGTGGAGCTGAATGCGCAGGTCTTGCCGCACATGCTCATTTGGCTCCACTTGGGAGCTGACGTCGATGGAGGAGGAGAGGTCACCAGTGCTGAGGGAGCCAGGCGCTGGATTCAGGTAAGCAAAGAAATGGTTAATTAACCCTTTATTCACCGCATAGGGTTCTATAGCAGTAGGAATACTTATTTGTATTCATAACGCTATAGCGTTCCTTTAACTATTGCATATCTATGCAATTATTATGGGGGAAAACAATTCAAACAAACAAAAAAGGCATGGAAATTAGAATACTGCAACATAGAAATGTTATATATATATATTGCATAACACCGATAGTACTAGTTCACAAAACAAGTGATACAACATAACCAAGGGAAAAGTGTCTATCTATTTATATAATATATATTAAACATGCAATATATAAATATAGATTTTTACTGCCTCTTCTGACTTATCATCACTGGATCTGTCAGTAAAATCAGCATTTATCACTGGATATGTGAGTAAAATCAGCATTTATTGACTGTTCCCTAGCCATCAGTCACTTTATCCCCAACAATCATCTCTGAGTCACGGATTAAACAAAACAGTTTAGTGCATTGTCCGCTTCATGTGTTTAGTGATTTCACCATATAGCGCTTCGGAGTTCAGGATTTCAGATAAACTTCCATTCGTCCAAAATGCAGGCAGAACCCAATGCACTAGTCCAGGGATAGGCAACCTTTGGCAGTCCAGATGTTGTGGACTATATCTCCCATAATGCTCTTACACCCATAATGCTGACAAAGCATCATGGGAGGTGTAATCCAAAACATCTGGAGTGCCGAAGGATGCCTATGCCTGCACTAGTCGAATAACCACAGATGTTGGGGGAGATTTATTAAAGATATCAGAAAAGCATGGGAAACGTTCTTACAGTTGGGTAAAATGTCAGATGGAGTTTTATTTTCCATTGTTTTAGCAGAGAATGTTATAATTCGGTTTTTAAGTTTCTGCAACTCATGCTTAGTGAATAACCACCAATAGCGGTGATGGATCCATTTTCTGACCTGCACAATATTTCAACTAATAATATTCTTTCTTCTCTTCTTTTGCCAGGTCCAGGGTCACATGCCTCCTCTCATGATACCGATATTTCCTCACGACCAGCGGACGTTGGCCGCAGCCGCTGCAGCTCAGCAAAGTTTCCTTTTCCCCCCAGGACTAACATATAAACCAGGTAAGAGCCAAAATGGGAGAAAACCCGCTCGTTTTAACTTTAGATAAGAGAATATATTACACATTGCTGCTTTTATATACAATTCAAATAGTATTTAATCAGATTATATATGAATTTATTAGCGCTGGCTACCTGCTCATAGCATGGCCCTGTCTGCTTAACTCACCTTTACATCCCAGTTATTGTGATCTAAACCTTGCAGAGCTTTATGGGAAATGTGTAATGCTCCAGTACAAAATGAGGGGAGAACCATGGAATTGGCTGAGAGCTTATGATTGTTTTTTTTCCCTTCTGTTTTTGAATGCTTTTAAGGTAATGTTTATATAATGCATTAAAATAAGATGGTCAGCTAAAACGTAGTCCTCTTAATGAAATAATGGCGTTATGTTGTGATAAATAGATTGTGTGTAACAGAATTTGTAACAATTTTAGTCTCTTCAATCCTGCTAATATGAATTTAATATGATAATAACTGATTAGCTGCGCTCCTGCTGCAGAAGCGTCTGTCAGCTGTTAATTTCCTTTTTGGCACCAGATTCCCAAAAACCTCCCACTCGGACCACTCCCCCTTAGTTTTACCCCAAATCGTCTTATTATATCATCGTTGCGCATGTTTTCTCACCCTTAGAAATAATGAAACTACAATGCAGTGGGATTTAATGAACAAATGGGAAATTAGGAAAGTTTATTTCAGAAATAATATCACAATGGTCACCTCATTTTGAATTTACGATTGTAAGAAGTTCCCTAAAACAAGTTGTAGATCCACACAAAAAAATTATTATTTTAACCCCTTCGCTACCATTATTCCAACATATTACTTTTTTTTTCTTTGCAAAATGAAATGCATCCCATAAAAAACAACCTACCTTCACCTACCATCCTCTTGGATCTGGATTTTTTTTTTCAGACAGCAGAAAAATATGCACATCTATATTGACAACATTCTAAGTAGTGATGTCCCAAACGGTTCGCCGAACGGTTCGCCGCGAACGGTTCGCCACGGACTCACCATTGAGTAACCTTTGACCCTGTACCTCACAGTCAGCAGACACATTCCAGCCAATCAGCAGCAGACCCTCCCTCCCAGACCCTCCCACCTCCTGGACAGCTCACTAAGAATGCAGCTTCAAAATGGATGCTGTCCAGGAGGTGGGAGGATCTGGGAGGGAGGGTCTGCTGCTGATTTGCTGGAATGTGTCTGCTGACTGTGAGGTACAGGGTCAAAGTTTACTCGATGAGTCCGTGGTGAACCGTCCGCGAACCGTTCGGCAAACCGTTCGGGACATCACTAATTCTAAGTGAGTTTGAAGTAAAAAAAATTAATACATTCTAGCAATTAGAAATGAGGACATACTCAATGCCACACATATTATGTAACCTGCTAGTTACTAACACTATCTAGTCCACCCAAGTCCCCCCCACCCTCCACCCCGGCTCCCTAAATATAGCAAAAACCTGACCCATTTTCCAGTCTGCTGCTTATGGCTCTGCCCCTGATCAGCCTCCTTGGCTGACATCATCAGGCGTTATGATCTCAGCCAATCACAATTCTTTCCCAGAGGAAGGCATTGAATTGTCTGATATTTGTCAGTTCTGATGATCTCAGCCAAGGAGACGGGCCGGGCCATTATTTTATCCACCTAGTAACAAGGATGAATGAAGACATGTAACATTAAAACGTGTAAATTTATATAATTGTATTTATATAAATGAAGCTGCTGCTATGTTATGTTTAAGTGCAGCGATGCATCCCAGGACGCCAATAAACATTACGCTAACATAAGTACATGTCCTTGTACTTTTATTTTAAAATGTTCTAAGTGACAATAGTTGGATCGTTGTATAGTTCAAACATGACATTATGTGTCTAATCATCGGACACCCAAACTCTTAATCATCAAAATTCTCTCTGAAAAACATAATCATCTAATTAGTGAGCATCTTGATGGAGGTTGTCCTGAGTAATTATTAGAAACAGTTATCAGAAATTAAAAAGAACTGATTGTTCATCCAGCGATTAACAGTTGTTTGTATGGTGTTTGCGTTTCGATGGGTAGCAATCAGCCATTGAACAATGACCTTAAAACCTTGCACATAGCCTAAGCCAGGATTATGCTAACCCCCTGAATGCCACAGGAGGAAATAATTATCCTTTGGCCTTTGCCCTTAAAGAGTTAAATGTGGCAGCCTGCATGGGAGATATGTAGATATTTATGCTGCTCTGTAGTAAATCAGATCATTAGCATGAGAATTTTAGAATTAATCTGTCATGTCTGGTGGCTGTTAACCGAATGAATACTTAGAATAAAACTGCCATTTATATCGCACAATTAGGTAATTCGGTAGTTTTCCCACGATGACATCACAACACCAATGCAGCGCCATATGCAAATTAATAATTTCTCTAGTTCATTAACATATGGTGTCAGACTGGTGTGAATACCATCAAAGGCTCTTTATCATCAAATCTCTACACTTTGTACTGCTAGAAAAGAAATTTGTGTTTACTCTACATTCAAACGGTGTGTTTCTGTATATAACAGTGGGCAGAGATGGACTAACCAGTCCACAATATAGCCGAAAATGCTGAATGGGTAATGCACTGGGGGTTTATTCACTAAATTTATGATGAATTATGGTGTTTCTGGCCAACTTGCAAATTATAGAGTAAAAAAGCCGCTGACTTAGTAAAAACCCCAGCTACGTCAGTTTGTAGATTTTTCTCAACTGTTTCATTTTAGGCTAAATTTAAAGCCACTTGTCATCTCACTGCTTAGTACATTAACCTCATTGTTCTGAATTTCTGATATTTAACTCTCCTTGGGGTAAAAGATACGTGTCGCTCAGTTAAATAGTGTATCTACAGTAACGTTTGATTTGTGGTGAAATCTCTCTGTTTGCTTTGGTAATCTCAAACAAAAAAAAACAGCCAGCCTCGTTTGTACATTGTATATCGGCATTTATTTTGCTCAGATTAATAGGGCAATGTGAAAAAAAAGGAATTCTTAACAAAATATTGTCTAAGTCAAAAAATATAACAGCTACGAAATGATCAGGGCTTTACACACCAGACCGAAATCAGAATATCAGGAAGCGAAAGTGTCTGTATTATTCATGAGTTGTAATCAAACATGCTTCCATAAATATTAAATTATGTTAGGCCAAATAATAACAGAATCTATTTTATCAAATACATCATGTTACAGTAAATTGCGCAGACTTTATTCCCGCTCCAGTGTTTAATTCCTCCAAGACACAAAAACGTATACATCTTAATACTTTGTTCACGTTACTCTTCTAATTGGGGACAGTCACCTGAATGCAGCAAAAACACAGACTTGCAAACGATAGACTTAGCTGGGAAGTCAAAGTTTAATTGGAAAAAACAAACGGAATGGTAAACAAACACATATGCTTGTGGGAAATATTTTTGACATATGCAGATAACATTGCAAATCTGTAAATTGATAAATAACTGAATATGCAAATTGATTTCTTATTCCATCTGACAGCCCTGCAGATGTTTCTTGCTAATGAATTCCTATAGTACAATGACACAACAAAATACATTGTCGTGTTCTCAAGAAAACGGGGAAATTGCTTAAATCTGGAACAATAAACACTGTTATAAAAATATTAATCTTTGCCCCTAGTGGTGAGATACTTTACAAATAACAAATGCCGGGAGATAATTATAGAACAAAAAAGGAATATGTCGTTGGCGCTGACTGGAAATGCAATCTTTTAATCAAATGCTTTTAAGTTGCTAAAAGGTTAAAATCAGAGAATGCAAACAGAAACTGAGGGGGTTAACAAGCAGGCACCTTGTGTCTATCCCTTGTGTTAATTAATAGTAAATCCTGTAGATAATATTCTGTCCATAGGGACCATACCTCCTCCCATTCCCCAGGCCTGGTAAGGTTTGAAGGAGCCCTTGTAAATCTGCAGTTCTAGAAATAACCACAGGGGGGCATTTAACATAAGTCACTGCCAGATAAGTCATACTTTCTGCTCTGACTACAAGTACATTTTGGACTTGTACTAAATATGTTGGTAGCCGGTCCCTTCCAGTCTAAAGTAACAAAAGGTACCATTAATACCTTCCCCAAATAAAACTTACCCCAATCGCCCTTCCACTGGTAGATCTCCAACACTAGTTGTTGGAACATAGGTCTGCTTGGTCGTATTTGATTATTTTGTATTGCTGCTACTTTGAAGACCTTACCCCCAGAAAATCTGTTACGCTAAAGCTGTACATTTACGCTACTTTCCGATACGCTTATGAGACTAGAAAATCTCACAGATCTTTTCAAATAAATACAAGTATAAATCTCTTTCTTGCTTTCATATTTTTTTACGTTCACTAATAAATCTAGCGAGTTTTACTTATTTATATATATTCTTAGAACTCCCCTGTGACGCCCAATGATTGGCCTAAACAAACATCTCTTAAGGGGCACTACAGGCAGTGGCTTATTAATGTATCGTAACACATAATGTATAGCTCAATCCCATTGCAGCTTTCACATTTAGATTTTACCAGACTTGGATGTGGCTGACAAATCTCAGCCAATCTGGGCTCTTTCTTTTGTTTTAATTAAAACAAATGTGGGATTTCTATTAAAATGTGTTCTTGACCACACCAAGCTCCATCCAGCCTTTATTCAAAATTGTGAATGAGGCTCTTGGACCACAGTAATTGAAGGTTTGATTGCTATCATCTTGCGTCTGCGATATTTTCTATAAATTAAAATGACACTTCATTCACCATAACAACTTCATCAAAATGAAGTTGTATGGTGCAAGGAGGTCTTGGGTGCTGGCTTAAAGAAATATAAAGAAATGGTTTAAACCAAAATACTTCAGTACGGCCCCTGTAAATCTGCCTGGTTACTGCCGCTTAAGTCCAACACTTCAATCAAGAAGTCTCAAACTGGGCGCTGCTCATAGGCTGAGAACATCAGCTGACACTTTCAGCCCATCAGAAGCTCTCCATTGACAAAATGGAGTGAAACATTTACGTACCCTTGACCTCCTTTCACCATAACAACTTCATTATGATGAGTGTGGCTGGGCATGAATAGGACGGCCATATGATCTCCCTAATGGAAATCTATGAACAGTCTGCCCAACTTCATGATGTCATACTGTGCTATTTGTAGCGAGAACGGAAGCACTGTAGACCAGGAGAAACAGGGAAGCTTGGCAGTTGGTGAATAATTAATTTACATTATTTAACAATCACTAAAACAAGTATAATAATAAAAATAATACAGATTGAACTTTTGTGTATGCGTTTCCTAACTGGGGTCTTCTTTAAACATATTTAATGCTTTTAATATTAGATAAGAAAGGACAAAAAAATCCAGCAATGCAGTGAGACCTGTCTGAACGCGTGTTCTCAGCTGTGCAGAAATCAACATATCACTTGCGGCTCTTGCAAGCTTTTCCAAATCCGATACAAATTCAAGGAGAATGCTGTAACATGTTGACTTGTTCTCCTGCCAGACAGCAGAACGAGGACTTGCTTATTGATAACTGATATACTTACATCCATCAGAGTACTTCATTCTTTGCATGATGGGAATTGTCATCTATCTCAGCCAGCCTGACCCTTTGCATGATGGGAATTGCCATCTATCTCAGCTAGCCTGGCCATTTCTATGCCAGAGGTGTGTGTGCAATCTACTGTACACCTTTTCCATTTTTTCAATCAGAATTTGGTTAAATTGAGCAGCAGCAAGTTTCCTTAATTGCCCACACTTATGGAATAGAAGTCTATGTGATATGCTGTGTTAGTATATATATGATTTTCTATATCACAAGACGGGAACAGCGTTAACCCTGAGTACTTACTGGCCCAAGTCACAGAGAGAGGGGAGAAAACTGGAATTTTACCAAAATTTTGCAAGCTTTGAAATCTGCCCCAGTGAGCTTGCAGTCGTTTACCTGTGACCTATCATATATCTGGAGTGATTTGTGTAAAGGCTTTTTAAGTTTGAGGGATGTAGGGATAATTGTTGGCAAAAGTCCCTGGTTAAAAAAAATCTCAATAATGCAGCATTATATAGTGATGGTGAGTGTACTGTAATAAGGACCACTCTGCACGGCTAGGAAGTGGTACGCAGGGTTTTTAGTGGGTCAGTAGCTTAAGAATGGGTGCTCCTCGAGTGACATGTCACCTTCCGACCCCTGATCCCTCAAGGTCAGTCACCCCTGCCGTGAGCGATATGTTCAGTGGGTTTTCGTAAAATCCAATAATTTCTGCAGTTACAGAGCTGAAATATTGCTGTAAACCAGCCCGAAGGCAGCTTGTTAATCTTTCTCTCTAAAATACAATACACTACATTCAAATACACCTTTGTGGTGCTGTACTCCCTAATTGTTGTTTAACCCAAATCCGTGCTTATAAAACATAATGGCAAACACCACTCAAACAAAAGCACTAGATTATTAATAATTCATTTTATAATACATTAGTAGCACGTTTAATTAATAATACATTTAAGTTCAGCTCTGCCATTCTTCGTCTACCTTCTCTCATTATAACATTATACCACACTTGAATAGAATGTGCTAGCAATTTGCATCTATTATTCTTGCGCTTGTTTTCAATGTGTCATAATCAAGGCTTGGCTGTTTTACAGTCGCCCAGATATCATTTTGAACCATTTTGTTGTGCTAAAACAATGATGATTCTAAATGGGTAAATGCCTGAGTTTCTCTTTAGCTGAGCACACATTATAAAAGCTGTAACAATTTAAAGCCGGGTACTGTTGAATCAAATTAAAAAAACATATTTCTCTCTTTACGACCACATTAAATGTCTCCTGAGTAGGCTTATCACGCTACAGATAATGACCTTGACTATGATGAACCCAAGACAAACCCTGGCTGTAATCACGATTTGACCGGAACAGGGCCTGTTCTGTTCTTTTTAATTGCTTCCAAGACTGCGGCTAAATATATCCTTTGCAGAATCTCATTAAATAGATCAGATTGTTCTCATATTTTCATTGATTTCCCATCCAAGCCTTTTCAGCATTTAAAGGGTGTAAATGGTAAATTCAATGTTTTCAATAAAGAACGTGCCCCTTACTCTAGCATCTAACCCCTTCTGTCAGCCTCTCTTCAGGTAAATGGTGCATCCAAGCCTCTACTCTCAGCCTTCATTTATGCAAATGGTACCTCCAAGCCTCACCTGCCAGCCTCCCTGTAGGTAAATGGTGTCTCCAAGCCTCTCCTGTCAGCTGTCCTATTGGTAAATGGTGCCTCCAAGCCTCTCCCAACAGTCTCTTGTTAGTAAATGGAGCCTTCATCAGTTAAATCTGTAAACATGCTCATTATCATTTTCGACTCATGAAATCCATTCACTTTCACCATTTTCCCATTCGTAACCCAAATTGTAGCCTTTCACTGATGTCACTGATGTCATCTCTGGCTTTGATTACTGTATTCCTTTCACCAGCCCTCACCTGGTTGGCTCTCTGTAAGGACTGTCTTCTCATTCATTGCTCTTCTCATACTTCACCAGTTTTCTGTTGGCTATATTGACCTCTTCTAGAATTTGGGATACAGTTTAACCTTTTTCACCTCCAAGGCTTTCCATAACTGACTCCACTAAAAGACCTTTTCTTCTGCCTCCAACAGTTTCCTACATGAAAGTGTTCTTCTGTCTCCAACCGTTTCCTACATAAAAGTGTTCTTCTGCATCCAACATTTTCCTCCATTAAACGTTCCCCTCATGTTCCAAGTCTACTCCTTATTAAAAACCTGACATTTTTGGCTCTAGCTATCTTCACAGGCTGGTATTAACACAATTAGTAGTTTTAGTTATGGTTTTCATGAATAAAATTACTCTTGATGGCTTCTTAAGAATAATGGGTTAGCTGAGAAAGACATTTATTTTTTAAATATCTTTACAATTTGTCAAAATGCTTAAAATATGTTACTGTATTCCAGCTAGGTTTGTCCTTCTAAGTTATTCGGTAACAATTACTCAGGTTTTATCAGGACACAACATGAAGATACAGTAATTTCGGGAGTATGCTTCGTGCCTTGCTGATTGTTGGTCCAGAATAACTGTAGCTGATCTGTGCTGATCTCATCCTCCTTTTTCATCTACTTCTTATTGTACGAGATGGAAGGATTGATTTTGTAGCTGTTAATACAGAATCATTAAGGAATTATTTACCCAACATATTTCACTTCTATTAAACACGCATACAGCTGGGCAAAACCAACTTCAACCGAATGTCAGGTTAAATAAGAAGGGATTCATCATCTAGTCACCTACAAAAAAGTTTTGCTTAATTCTACCAATAAAATCACAATTTGAGTTAAGGCTTATTCTTTTTTCAATAACTGTGTTTTTATTGCTATATTATCCCGCCTGGTCGCCTTAGTCAAAGATTAGATTTTACCTTTAAAGTGTACAAAGGGTTATTTGCAAGCTTAGGTTCTGCAAATTGTTGCATTTTACTTTTTTCTTCAAATTCAGCAATTTAACAATTAACAGTATAAAAATGACTAATCATCATAGAAAAGAATTTTGCCTGGAACTAAGTAAAACAGATAAAAGTGCAACGAATAGCAGGAACTTGTACACACTGCGTTTAGCAAACAGTTACCATATAGAAAATATTCAGATATTTTGCAAACATTAAACAGCAGCTGTGTCAAAAAATGGCCAAAGGGAATTAAAACTGAGTATGACATTTTTTGTTACCTTTGTAGCAAGCCGAATTAACCCTATCCGTCTGTATTCATTTTAATGTTGCTATTGTCAGAGTAGTTAAAGACGCCTGATCAGTCTGGGTTACCTTCCATGATTTCAAATTTTGTTTTCTGTCGTTTGACAATAATCTACAAATATTGATCACTGATCAGTATTGGTGTTATTTATTATGCCAGTGTATAGTATATGACACCATGATCTTCATCAGGGGTACATAGCGAACCCCAATAAAGGGCCAGAATATAAAACGTTTACTGGACCCCATGATTTCTGATTGCAGCTTTATTCAGCAAGATTAATTTAAAAAAACACAAGAATGATCTATAGTCACATTTTTAAAGTCATTGTTGCGGTATGTACACTCTGCGTAGAACTATTTCCTTGTCTCGCGAAGGCACTTTCTACTAGAACATAATCAAATTCAATTGAATTCAAAGAGCGTTGATTCAATGAACAGGGAATTATGATGACAAAATGTTGTGTTTAAGATAAATCTGCAATTCAATAAATAAATCAATAAAAAAAAATGTAAAGTTTTTTTTAGCAGTCATTGTTTAAATTTTCCAAGTCCATTTGCAGTTGTCTAGAACACAGTCTGATAGACAGAGGAAGGAATCAGTGGGTAAAATATTGCAGAATTCTTAAACATTTTATAAAGTACGTTTTAAGTCGTGTTAGCACAAATAAAACGTCTCTTTTTACAGGCTCTGTTAATGTCTTTTAAAGACAGATCCATTTTAAATGGGTTCTGGAGTTTGGGAAGGGTGTGTTTGATGTCAATTCGCATTGTCATATTCTGACAGCGACCGGGTTACGCAACATTGCTTTATTGTTTTATTGGAATAACTTAATTGTGTCGGGGCACGCAGCTCTCTTTTCAGAACTCAATCCTTCCAAAATATTTGGAATGGATCAAAAAGCCAAACTACTGTACAAATATTTAGCAATGAGTGAATTTCTTTCTGTGCTGATCAGATATTTTAAGAGAATTATCCACTGCACAGTATTTTTCGGATGACTAGAAAATTGTAAAATGTTACGAATAATATTGAGAAAACATCTTTAACACATTATAATTTACAACGATTTTATGGGTTATTTACTATATGTGAACTGTGATCAATTAAATACCAAATTGTGAAACTCATGCTAATTTTTGTTAACTTTCCAAATCAGTTCATATGACCTAAATTTTGTACTTTTTTTTTTTAACTCGCTATAAGTCGCTGTTTAGTGAGTACTCCCTGTTATAAGAAGTTGTTTATATTTTGTCGACAATTGCCAGCTCTGCAGGAACTCACTACTACTACTAGAGACTTAGCACAAAAATGTTTTAATTTGACATGTATGCTAAAACTGGAGCAGTCGCCATGGGAACCACTGCAATATGCCTAGTGATTGCACCAGTTTTAGAGGGTTCCATGGAAAGTTCTATTCTGGAGATAAAAGTGGAGCAGTCAGCACAAAGGTTACCATGGCGATTGCTGCACTTTTTGGCGGTTTTCATAGAATTGCACCATTTTCCTGTGTAGATCCTGTAAGTGATAGAAAATCATGGGGTTTGGTATAAAAGCACTGAGAGAGAAAACTTTAAATATTGTTTCATCTTTACAAACGTTTACGTTTGTTTTACACCAATAAAAACTTTTAAATGTCGGCTGTTGGAATTGTCAGACATTGATATTGTGCATAAATACAGTAACACTTAGTGGATTTACTAAGCGATTTAAAGTAAAGATTTCGCAGGGAATCAATAATGAATAATTCATGGTACTTAGAAAGTATACAGTACGTACATTAACTAGCCATAGACCGCACGCTGACTTTTAACATTTAAAGCATTTTTACTTCATATTACTTCTTGTAAAACTGTAAGGGACGAGCTACAGAAGCATTGTTTAAATTAAAACGGAATATCCTAACAGATCATTTTCTCTAAAACATTGAAAAAATAAATAAAATAAAAACAGCCTGGAAAAATCAATCTAAAGTTTAAAAAACCTAATAAATCAGCTGATTTTTTTTGATATTAGGTAGATTTGTTTAGTTTTATGGTGAAAAAAAAAGGAACACAAATCTAAAGCAAACTTAAATCAACCTCATGGAAGGAAGAAAATAAGATGAGATATTTTGAATATTGCTCGGTAGGATATCAGCACAATATAGTGTTAGTAAGGGCATTGTAGCTGATCGTCACCCGCAATCAGGAGCAATTGTTAGTGGACTGTGTGGAATGGCACGCTGTGCTCAATGGTCTGATGAGGTATTATGGATAAATGCAAAGCGGCTGGCCCGATTAGAAGCTCACTTTTTTTAACTTAGCATTAATGTTGACTTGGTCGGGTATCACCTCATGCAGTAACTAGCCACAGAAAGAAAAGCTATTTTTCTCCATAATGGTTTTCTGCTTTGTTGAGTCCGGGCACAAACAGAGTGACAGAAATTCGGCCTGGCTCTGCATGCGTGTGCTGGGAGCCAAATATCCTGTCTCGTCCTGGGCATAAGTACATACCTGCAAGTGGTTTGGATTTAGTAAAAAATGGGTTCTGGGAATTTGTCTTTAAATTGTATCAGTTAACGCATTCACACTGTATCTACTACCTTTCTGTGTTTTTTCACTGCCGATCAGTTTGAATTCTGTTGATTGTGTGGATATCACAGGGAAGCATGTAATAAATCCTATAGGTGGAGTGAGAGTTAATAAATATGGGGGGATTCAGGTTTTCCCTGATTGTGTCCCCATGTCCATACCATCTCCAAACTCTGCTTTATATAAAGACCAAGCATCCTCAATCCTATGCATACACCCCTTCTCTTGTGTGAGATAGATAGTAAGGGTACTCTGGAGTTAGATGGAAGGTAGGGCTTCTCTGGAATTAGGTGGATAGGGGTTCTCTTGAGTTTGATGAAAGGAGGTACTCTGGAGTTATGTGGTGTGGGCACTCTGGGGAATTAGATGTAAGGTGGGGCTTCTCTGGAATTAGGTGGATAGGGGTTCTCTGGAGTTTGATGAAAGGAGGTACTCTGGAGTTATATGGTGTGGGTACTCTGGAGAGTTAGATGTAAGGTGGGGCTTCTCTGGAATTAAGTGGATAAGGGTACTCTGGAGTTTAATGAAAGGAGGTACTCTGGAGTTATGTGGTGTGGGTGCTCTGGAGTTAGATGGAAGGTGGGGCTTCTCTGGAATTAAGTGGAATTAAGTGGATAGGGGTACTCTGGAGTTGGATGAAAGGAGGTACTCTGGAGTTATATGGTGTGGGTGCTCTGGAGTTAGATGGTAGGTGGGGCTTCTCTGGAATTAAGTGGAATTAAGTGGATAGGGGTACTCTGGAGTTGGATGGAAGGAGGTACTCTGGAGTTATATGGTGTGGGTACTCTGGAGTTAGATGGAAGGTGGGGCTTCTCTGGAGTTGGATGGGGTTATTCAGTAATATGATAAAGGAGGGTTTCTGTTATGAGATAGATGGTGAGGGTTACTCTGGAGTTAAATGGAGGGCTCTTTCCATATATAAAGATAAGAGACATATGTGCACTTCTCATTGTTATTAAAAATGGCACCAGGTGTATAAACATATCAGCAGTTAATGACAAAATAATTATCTCACCCTTCATGGCACATGCTCAATGATAGTGGGCATATATGGGCACAAGGCTCTACCCTCAGACAAGGCCTATTTATTGTCTATTTCATTGTACAACTGGCGATTAGATTATCTTCAAATTAACCCTGCTTATAGTTTAATAGGAGTAAAATATTAACTTTAATCACTAATGTATTATGTTGGAGTATCTCTCTGCATCGTGTATCCAGTCACCAGCCAGTAAATCCAAGGATTGATAGGTAGATGCATAAGTGGTGAATGTAAAATAAACCTTGCTGTAGTTTTATGCCTTAAACTGGCAAAGTATTCTGGGAGTTGTAGTTATAGGTGTACTGAGAGCCTGCCATGCATAATACAGAGGTAAAGGTGTGTTCAGGATTTTGCCATCGCCAGGTTCTCTGCCAGCTCGCTATGCGCACTCTCTGCAGTTTAATGCCGCAAGCGTCACCCAGCATGCTCCTTTGTATCTGCAGATGTCTGAGCTTAGTGCGTTGTTTTAGATCGGAGGGAGCTGTAGGGTTGTGTTGACACTTGTTCCCTGCTCTGATCAGTGTAATGTCTAAACCTGTATGCATTGTTTCTCCCGACAGGTGAAAACTATCCTGTGCAGTTTATTCCATCAACAATGGCAGCCGCTGCCGCTTCTGGTCTCAGCCCCTTACAACTCCAGGTATGTGCCAAAACACAAAAACATGGGACGGCGGCCAAATGCTGTGAGGGGAAAATAACCAGCTGTACGCTGAAAACCCTCCTCTCTCGTAGCACATTATTTCACTCAAATACTACATGTTTTACAGTATATTTAACATATTTTCTGACAAATTCTTCTCTGTGCTCAATTCTTCAGATTTTATTATGTTTGTGTTTTGAGTTCGTCCTCATTTCCTGCTCTACGAGGATACTCTTATCAGCTTTAAAGAGACACTCTGGGCACTATTACTATTCCATCTCATTTAAGTGGTTATAATACCTGGAGCCCCTGGCGCTGTCTCTTCTTTGAGTGTTAAGCCAATTCATCTAATTGAAGTGGTTATAGTGCCCGGAGTCCCCCAATTACGAGCAGTTTAACACTGAAAGAGGGTCCCTGGCTTCCCTTAGCTCTGCCCCTGCTGCAGGTATGACATAGGCAGAGATTACACAAGTGTCCCTTTTTCTACTTTTAAATAATTTGAATTTGTCACATTGATCCTACACTCATCTAGCTGTGTTTTCTTCCCATTATAACAGATCTGAAGCCAATTTGGCTTAGGAAAAAGGTAGCATAATATACAATATACCGTATATACTCGAGTATAAGACGAGTTTTTCCGCACATTTTTTGTGCTGAAAAACACCCACTTGTCTTATACTCGAGTGACTGTCTGTATTATGGCAACTTACATTGCCATAATACAGACAAGGACCGCCGGGCTCATTACAAGCCCGGCGGTCCTGTTGGGGGCTGGCAGGAAGCATTTACTTACCTTTCCTGCAGCTCCTATCAGCTCCCATCTCTCTCCTCCGGTCCTGTCAGCTCCCCTGCATGTCTCACGAGAGCTGCGGGATCAGAGCGTTTCCACAGATTACCGTGGCAACGCTCCGCGCTGCACTCAGACCACGAGACTTACAGGGGAGCTGACAGGGGAGCTGACCGGACCGGAGGAGAGAGAAGGGAGCTGACAGGAGCTGCAGGAAAGGTAAGTAAACGCTTCCTGCCAGCCCCCTCCTACACAGTGCACACCACTGGACCACCAGGGAATGAGAGCCCCCCTCCCTGGCCAGCTAACAAGCAGGGAGGGGGGGCGAAGAAAAATAACATAAAAATTTAAATAAAATCAAATAACATAAAAATAATAATATAAAAAAATATATTAAAATAATAATAATAATATAAAAAAATAATAATAAAAATGCCCACCCCCCACCAAGGCTCTGCATCACATACACATACACACACTGCACTCATACACACACACTGCATTCATACAAACACACTGCACTCATACACACTGCATTCATACACACACACTGCACTCATACACACACACACACACACACACTACACTCATACACACACACACACTGCATTCATACACACACACACTGCACTCATACACACACACTGCACTCATACACACACACACTGCATTCATACACACTGCACTCATATACACACACACTGCATTCATACACACACACTGCACTTATACACACACACACTGCACTCATACACACACACACTGCATTCATACACACACACACACTGCATTCATACACACACACACACTGCATTCATTATATACACACACTGTAAATAAATATTCAATTAATATAATTTTTGGGAGATCTAATTTTATTTAGAAATTTACTAATAGCTGCTGCATTTCCCACCCTAGTCTTATACTCGAGTCAATACATTTTCCCAGTTTTTGGGGTAAAATTAGGGGTCTTGACTTGTTTTATCAGCTTTTGATTAACTTGCAAGGTATTTGTGTATGTGAAAGCTTCACTATGTATGTATAAGAGTTTCTAACCATTGCCAGATCTGAAATATATTGCTGATCAGTTATATTTATAGATCGTGGAGCTACACTTTCTATAAAATCTAAAAGGCAATAACTCTAATCTGACATTACAGATTTTCCATAAATGCAGATAAATAATGAGAGATAGAGATGTATCTACATGTGATGGCTCCCATGCCAGTCCATAAAGTCTGCACATTATACAGAAAAGCTTTAACTCAAAAATGATGTCTTCAGCTGTCCAGTACACTCAACAACTGTTGAAAACGGGGCTCGAGTCCCACTAATTCAGCTATTCCCCCCAGGTTTCCTGTATGCTAGTGTATGTGTAAAAACATTTAAAGTGCTCTGTGTTGAACTAGTGCATGCTGTAGTGCTTTATGCCAGTGCTAGTGCATGTTATAGTGCTCTCTGCTGGTACTAGTGCATGTAATAGTGCTATGTGTGGTACTACTGCATGTTATAGTGCTATGTGCTAGTACTAGTGAATGTATAGTGCCCTGTGCTGGTACTAGTGAATGTATAGTGCCCTGTGCTAGTATTAGTGAATGTTATAGAGATCTGTGCCAGTATTAGTGCATGTTATAGTGCCCTGTGCTGGTACTAGTGCATGTAATAGTGCTATGTGTGGTTCTACTGCATGTTATAGTGCTATGTGCTAGTACTAGTGAATGTATAGTGCCCTGTGCTGGTACTAGTGAATGTTATAGAGATCTGTGCCAGTACTAGTGCATGTTATAGTGCCCTGTGCTGGTACTAGTGCATGTTATAGTGCCCTGTGCTGGTACTAGTGCATGTTATAGTGCTCGTTGCTAGTACTAGTGCATGCAATAGTGCTATGTGTGTTACTACTGCATGTTATAGTGCCCTGTGCTAGTACTAGTGAATGTATAGTGCCCTGTGCTGGTACTAGTGCATGCTATAGGGCCCTGTGCTAGTACTAGTGAATGTTATAGAGAGCTGTGCCAGTACTAGTGAATGTTATAGAGAGCTGTGCTAGTACTAGTGCATGTTATAGTGCCCTGTGCTGGTACTAGTGCATGTTTTAGTGCTATGTGTTGGTACTACTGCATGTTATAGAGATCTGTGCTAGTACTAGTGCATATTATAGTGTCCTGTACCAGTACTAGTGCATGGTGTAGTGCCATATGCCAGTACTAGTGCATGTTATAGTGCTCTGTGTGGTACTACTGCATGTTATAGTGATCTGTGCTAGTACTAGTGCATGTTATAGTGCTCTGTGCTGGTACTAGTGCATGTTATAGTGCTCGTTGCTAGTACTAGTGCATGTTATAGTGATCTGTGCCAGTACTAGTCAATGTTATAGTGCTCTGTGTGGTACTACTGCATGTTACAGTGCTCTGTATGGTACTTGTGCATGTTATAGTGTGCTCTGCTGGTGCTTGTGCATGTTCTGGTTCCATGTGCTGGCACTAGTGCATGTTATAGTGCTCTCTGCTGGTACTAGTGCATGTTATAGTGTCCTGTGCCAGTAATAGTGTACTTTATAGTGCACTGTGTGGTACTACTGCATGTTACAGTGCTCTGTGTGGTGCTAGTGCATGTTATAGTGTCCTGTGTCAGTACTAGTGCACTTTATAGTGCTCTGTGCTGGTACTACTGCATGTTACAGTGCTCTGTGTGGTGCTAGTGCATGTTATAGTGTCCTGTGTCAGTACTAGTGCACTTTATAGTGCTCTGTGCTGGTACTACTGCATGTTACAGTGCTCTGTGTGGTGCTAGTGCATGTTATAGTGTCCTGTGTCAGTACTAGTGCACTTTATAGTGCTCTGTGCTGGTACTACTGCATGTTACAGTGCTCTGTGTGGTGCTAGTGCATGTTATAGTGTCCTGTGTCAGTACTAGTGCACTTTATAGTGCTCTGTGCTGGTACTACTGCATGTTACAGTGCTCTGTGTGGTGCTAGTGCATGTTATAGTGTCCTGTGTCAGTACTAGTGCACTTTATAGTGCTCTGTGCTGGTACTACTGCATGTTACAGTGCTCTGTGTGGTACTAGTGCATGTTACAGTGCTCTGTGTGGTACTAGTGCATGTTATAGTGCTCTCTGCTGGTACAAGTGCATGTTATAGTGTCCTGTACAAGTAAAGGTGTGAATCATAGTGCTTTGTGCTGGTACTAGTGCATGTTATAGTATGATGTGATGATACTACTTGTACTACTGCATGACATAGTGGTTTGGGTAGTCTGATTGACGTCCATGTTGGCTGTTCACCTCGACTGAATATCGTTCATGTAAAATTTTCGGTGAAACGATTCCGACAAACCAAGAGGGAACAAAAATGGGCCGATAAGTGTACTGCAAAACATATACACAATATAAATATATAATACTGTATATATTGCACTCTGATATACACAAATACACAGCGTTTATGTGAGTTTTATTGCTGCGGAGCTCTTGGATACACACATATGCCCTGCATTACTGTGAGCTTCATTGCTACAGAGCTGTGGGATACAATTATACACACTGCATATTTATATCAGATTTATTGTTGTGGAGTTATACACTCATGCACAGCACAAATGGCTGTGAGTTTTATTGTTGTGGAACTCTGTTATGCATTCATGCACATCACACATTACTGCGAGTTTTATTGCAGTGGAGTTCTGTAATACACATATTCACACTGCATGTTACTGTGGGTTGTATTTGTGTGTATTATACACACAACCCATTTCTGTAAGCTGTATTGCTGTGGGGCTCTGTGATACAATTATATGCAGTGCACGTTTCTTTTAGTTTATTGCTGTACGGCTCATACACACTACCCATTTATGTGAGTTGTATTGCCGTGGAGCTCTGGGGTACATTCATACTAGTTCCTTAGTCTGTTATGGAGGTATCAAAGTTAGCTTGACTTTACTCAAAGTCTATGATCTCCTCCTCTTTTTTAATAAACCAGTGGTAGAAGGGTCACACTATGTGCGGCTGTTTAAGTCTAAAAAAATAGCCCTAACAATGCTATGCTATTATTAACTGTCTGAGGAGCAATGGATTCTGCTTACAATATATATTGGCCTTTTGCACACTCTCTCATCCACATAAATCTGAAAAGCCACCTGACACTTGCTTTGCTCAGCGATCTTTGAGCTGCGTCTTCGCACAGAGCATGAAGGATGGTTAGAGCGACGGGATCTGTGTAATGTGACAGTCAATGCAAATAAGGTCCTTAAATAACTACAATGTTCCAACCTGGCTTTTATAAAGAAATATTATTCTGAGAAACGACTCGGCGCTGACTTATATCTCCTACAGAGTGGTTTTAGGGGTTGTCAGACCATCTTTGCAGGATGTAGCACTCTGTTTGCTTGATTTAAAAGCTCATTTTTCGCCCAGCTAAGGGTTAACGCTGCTTGATTGTTGTGGGTGAAGCTTTACTGAATCAATGTATCTGACGGATTTACCTGTCGCGTTCCTCTTTATTAAATGGTCCGTGCCTTCCTTCAACAAATACAGCCAGTTAAGGATCACATAGTCTAAGCATTTCTAATTAAAATATCTCCATGTGTCAGCATATCGGTAATGTATTATTTTAATCCATTTATTTTGTTTATGAAACGGTGACATATGTTTAGATTGTGAAATATATGAGGCTTAAAAATCACTTTATTGAAGAAAATTAATTTCCTCAGTGCTGTGTCTGTAATGTGTTCAGTCACCCAGTCCGTCACAGGCTGGGCTGCCACTCTTAATGAAACTTAGACACACTTAAACGCTTCTGCCCGAAATAATTTGCAGTGATTTAACCCCTCGTAATACGCTGCTTTTAGCGCCACCAATGCATTATACACAAACTGTGCGCTAGAAGAAAGAGAGAGGTGATCAGACTTTTCACTTTTATTGCAATGCTGCAATTCCTATAATTCCTGGAATTTATTGGGATTTTAGTCTAATTCTGGCCGACGAGGTTTAACCCCTTAAGGACCAAACTGGAATAAAAGGGAATAATGACATGTCACACATGTCATGTGTCCTTAAGGGGTTAAACACCCCTTGATTGTATTATGTGTGTCCGTGTTGTCCTGACATTACACAAACAGGGTAATTCACTAAAGTGAGAATTCAAAGTAAATTTCAAATTCAAGGCCAAAGTAGTCGAACTGAATACAGAACAGACTTAAAGAATTTGTCTGAATTGACTATTTTGGATTGAAGCTTTAAATTCACTTTGAATTCCTGGCCAATAACTCTGACAGATTCTGCTCTTTACCAGGTAACCCTCATCTAAAGAATTTGATATTTCCATTTTGGTGAGACAAGAAAACAGTCTGATTTACAAATAATGAGTTTTAAAACATGTTTTCTGTAAAGTATATGCTTTCACTTAATCTAAAAATCCATGATATACGGCAACTGTGCTGTCTCTTTAAATGAATCTCACTGTTGGTGTTGGTGACATGTTTATTTGCTAAAGTGTAGCAGATACGGAAATAGAGAGAGAAACAGTACAGCTCATTGTATTAGTACAGCTTATTGTAATGTTGCAGCTTATTGTGATATTGCAGCTTATTGTTTTATTACAGCTTATTGTATTACAGTTCAGTGTATTATTACAGCTTATTGTATTCTTGCTGCTCAGTGTATTATGACAGCTTTTTATATTATTATCGCTCTGTGTATTATTACAACTTACAGTATTATTACAGCTCAGTGTATTGTTACAGCTTATTGTATCGTTACAGCTCAGTGTATTGTTACAGCTCGTATTATTACAGCTTATTGTATTATTACAGCTCAGTGTATTACATTTTAATGTATTATCACAGCGTTTTGTAATCGTTATGTTGCTGTGAGTTTAAGGGTGCTGTCCCCATATTTCTGTCAAGGTATTTTGGAGTCATGTGACAAAAAGCACTGAGCTTCCATGGTGACCATAGGACTATTCATTGTAGTCGCACTGATAACATGGAAATTGTATTAGTGCATTCTCCGTACCCCAAATCACTTTAAGTTCAGCTTATCTCTCCATCCACATACCTGCTACTCTCTATCAAATAAACACAGCAACACCGCTAATTCCAGTGAAATGAAATGTGAGCATATTGCTGGCACTTGGTGTCTAATCTTCAGTTTATGCGGTATACTATTCCATAATTCTATAGACGGTGCATGAACTTGAACAGGTTAGTGTAACGTTCATATATCATTGTCAGGTGAGATGGGTTAAACGATGAACAGGGACCTTTAACACTGAGGGCACTGGGCACAGCTAGCTGGGCTTTAAAAGGAGACAGGGCAATTTGTATAACAGCAGGTCTGGGTCAGCACTACAAGAGAATGACTGTCAGCAGAAATTCTCCTACAAGATGTTATGTCACATCGTAACCTGACAGATTGCACGCTTTGTGGGATCCAAAAGAACACGAGTGTAATAATCTCACCGTACAGATTCTGTCTTCATTAGCCGCCGAAGAAGGTTTTATCAGGTGTAGCCTCAGGTTACTGTAATATGACAAAATAATATTTCTCTTTATCCTCAACGTTAGATCAGTAAAGAGACAGTGATGGCTATGTGCAGTCAGACGTGGTATGGCTGGATGCTGATATAAGGCACTGATGTAAGGCTCTGGAAGAGGGATAAACCTCATAGAGAATAATGTGCATTCTTTTTGGCAACTGAGCTTATAACCATTATTATTACCATTACCTTTCTAAAACAGCTTGACAGATTACATATAAGATTATGGTGTAAGGATACACCTATTTATGGCACATGGTGTATTAAAACTGCAGCTATAAGGTTATGGTGTAAGGAGATCCCCCGTCTCCCTGCACACAGTGTATTATAACTGCAGCTATAAGTTTATGGTGTAAGGAGGTCCCCTATCTTGTAGCACACAGTGTATTATAACTGCAGCTATAAGATTAGGGGTGTCTCCCTGGACATAGTGTATTAAAAACTGCAGCTATAAGGTTATGGTTTAAAGAGGTCCCCTATAACTGTCTCCCTGCACACGGTGTATTATAACTGCAGCTATAAGGTTATAGTGTAAGGAGGTCCTCTGTCTCCCCACACACAGTGTATTATACAACTGACAGCTATAAGGTTACACACGGTGTATTATAACTGTTGAATTTGCAGTGGTAACATGTACTGTCTCCTTTCTAGTGCCATTCTAAATTTCTAATTGATGTTCAAACAATGGTGTGTCCCTATTCTGCGATTTTGCTATAATGCCACAAAAAGGGTATCCGACTAGTATGTTTATTGAAATAATTGTCACTCGGAATTTTGAATGATACCCTGATGCCTGGGACTTCATGTTCTTGTATTTTCTATTTATTATTCAGTATAGAGTTGTGACAATAGGTTATTTTATGATACTGTAGAATAATAGAGATTCAAACAGTAAATGTAACTCTGATCATAACGTTTATATGATTCTAGCAGAGTCAGAAAATGAGTCGGAATTTTGTTTTCAAATCTTCTCTTTTGGCCAAAGAGAAGATTTGTAAATTTGTCGCAATTCACTATTTAGTAAATAAGAGACTGAGCCATTTGTCAATAGGTCATGCTGGTCTAACAAATTTTTTTCTGTAAAATACACTACATGTTTGCATTTGTCTTTTTCCTTCTTCAGCCATTATTTCCTTTCAATGATTTATTTAGGAGTCCCCCAGTGTGTCTCTGCCAGGAAGATGAGATAAAAAGCTTGCCCCCATCGCAGACCCTTCTTTAAAATGATTATCATTAGGTCGGGGGTCGAGTCGCATGTCATTTACTTTCCATTGGATCACAGTGAGAGGGCAATTGTGCTGCCTTTCATACTTATTGTAATTGGGAGTAGTTTACCTTAATTCTATCATCCAGACTGTGCGAGGTGCTCATCATACGATGTGTAAAAACAATTTAGAGCAGTTGGTATCATGTTGAGTGTCTGGCCAACTGTTTCTGCCTTGTCGAAATCCCCTGTTAATGGTTTTGTATATGATGGAACCTACGCCGTCCTTTGCATATTGGTATAATGCATCTCCCTGCAGGGATTTTTTGAGCTATTTTAGAATTCCCAGTCGGGAAAAAATATCCATTGAATAGTTTTTTGCATTAAATGAGAATTTGTTGTTTCTTTGTGGCTTTTGCTTATGTGGTACAACGATTGTCCCTGTGATTAGAAGAGTTCTATGTGTATATAGAGGCTTCTTGCAATAATCTCCTTTTTAAAGGTACACATCAGCTTATAAAATGCAGTTTGGATTATATTATTCCTGAAATATGCAACTTCTTTCATAGTCTAAACAAGAAACAGGTTTTCAATAACTACATGTCCCATAAGCCTTAGCATGCTTGTGGTATGCCAAATGTGACATAAGGATCATTGGGGGGTTACAGTTCAACATATGTTGAACAAATTCATTAGGCTGAAAATCCAAGCTATAAGGACAATGTGAATTTGCATTTGTGGACAAAGAGCATGTAATCGCTGGAATATTCAATCTCTCCCTCTCCTCTGGCATATTCTAAAAGAGCCCAACCTTGACCCTAACTCCCCATCCAACCACTGCCCTATCTTACCTATCGTATCCTACCTTTTGCCTTCAAGATCCTTGAGAGAGTTGTGTATATTACCTGACTTCCTTGAATTCTACTCTTTGCTCGACCCGCTTCAGTTTGGATTCCACTCTGTTGAAACATCCATGACCAAAGTATCCAATGATTCAATTGCTACTGAATCCAGTGGTCACTACTCTCTTCTAATTCTTCTTGACCTTTCTGCTGCTTTCGACACTGTTGATAATCAACACCTTCTCATCCTCTGTTATCTCAGTCTAGCAGACTCTGTTCTTTCTTGGTTCTCCTTCTACCTCTCTGAGTGCTCTTTCAGGGTTTCTTTTTATGACTCTTCCTCTTCTCTGCAACTCATCTCTGTCTGTGTTCACCAAGGTTCTTGATCTTTACTGCCTCCCTTGGTAAACTCTTTAGTTCCTCTGACTTCCATATCACTATGCAGATGACACACAAATCTATTTATCCTCCTGATCTCTCTCCGTCCCTCTTGATTAGTTTTTCTAACTGCGTCTTTGCGATTTCTAACTGGATGGCTGCTCACTTCCTTAAACTTAACCTGCTTCATGTCTTTCCTCCCTCAATGGCACTACCATCAGCTCTACCTCGTAGGCACGCTATGTGTTCTCTTTGACTCGGATCTCTCCTTCACCCCTCATGTCCAGTCACTTGCCAAATTCTGCTACTTCCATCTCAAATACATAGCTTGCCTCCGCCCCTATCAAATGCCCGATGCGGCCAGGGTGGCTGCTATCACCTCTTACCTTGACTACTGCAATCCGCTTTTAAGTGTGGTCTTACGCATTCCCACCTGGTCCAGCTGGTCTTCACCTCCCATGCTTGCCCACTCTGTCAGTCCTTTCACTGGCTTCCTGTAAGATATTGGGCTCAATTTAAAATTCTGGTCCTTGCTTACAAACTACATAATGTTGCTTCTATTTACATATGCTCACTAATACACAAGTATGTGCCACCCAGGTCCCTTTGCTTTGCCGAAGATCTGCATCGATTCTTTGTTTGCACTCGCACCTCTGACGCACATCTTCAAGACTTCTCTAGGCTTACACCTTTTACCATGGGACTCCTTTCACAACTCCATTAGACTCTCACCCAGTTTCCGTTCCTTCAAAAGATCTTTAAAAACTTGCTTCTTTAGGAAAGCATATCAATTAAACTGTGAATTGCTTTCCCTTCCCGCACCTTGGTAGCCCACCATGTTTCCTCTCCTCAATTGTAAACTAAATGAAGTAATCCTCCATTGTAAACTATTCTAGCAACCTACATTTTCCCATACATAAAATGCATCCTACCCTTACCTCTTGTGTAACTTTACCCCACTCCCTCTGGAATGTAAGCTTGTTTGAGCAGGGCCCTCAACACCCTCTTCCCTCTGTGTGCAACTCATCTGGTGTGCAGTTTGTGATCGCTCAGCTTTGCACTAACCCTATGGGTTATAGGTATGATGAGTCCTCCTAGGCAAAGTGCTAAAAGCAAAACAATCAGAAGGAATATTCCATTGGTCTTCACGATCAAGTCTACTTTTAGATCATGCCCCCAGAAATGTGCTTTATACATTGACCCAATGTTAATTTTCCAGGATGGTGGAGTAGATTTATGCTTATGCTGTCTTGTTTCATGAATGAAGCTACTTACATTGTTGCTAGATAGGAGAAAGCTCATGTCACAGAGGGAAGCCCTAAGAAAATAATAGGAGCTCAGTCATAGCGGTCCGTAAATGAAGCTGTACAGGAATAAAAACAATTCAACAAGGTAATGGAAGCCATGAATGAATTTATATTAATCTATAAATTAAATTACTTGACTTAAATGAACTACATATCCCATAAAACCATGTTGCAATCAGAGTACCACATTGGACTGAACAAGGACAACTCTCTGGATCTCTGCAGAAGTTGCAAATTTGCAGACAATAAATTTTATTTTTGAAAACTTTAGCATTTTTATGTTTTGTGTCTTTTTAGTAAAATACTACCATAGAGCATCAGTGTTCCCTTAACGTTTTTGAAGTATTGGTGAACCTGACACTCTCCCTGTTTTTCTCTTATTATTTATTGAACAATAATAAGAATAATGTTTGTATTTTTTAACACACACTATGTGCAGTCTCAGTCATGGACACTATCATAGTTTTGCTGTTATCGTGCCAATACTTGTTTTTGCCCTCCCGGTCCTCTAGTGAATTCGATTTACTAGAAAATGTATTTTCTTCTGACACATGAAGATGTAGAAGAGTAAAGTGGACTATTTTTCTTCCTAAGTTCCTCTTGTGTTTCCACCTGGGGTCCACACTCATTGGGAAGGATAGTTACTGTCTACGTGCTACGTGATTAGTAAGTGCTCAATGTTCCGCAAAAATCCAGCCTTTTCTTTTAAAGAGTTGGTCTCCATTGTGCTGCTGTGAAGTCGTTTCACATTGATGAAGAATGAGCTTGTGCCTTTCACTTAGCCAATAAACCTAATGACTGCTAAGGAGCTGTTTGGATGCAGGTAATTCACTGAACGGGACAGAATGACAGCAGTAATTGATGGCACTATATCTTCAGAGCGATGCTCCACAGTCCAGAGTCTGTGCGGCCCACTCACTCCATCCGGCAGGTTGCATGCCAGCAGCTCCAACAGATGTTAAACCATACTGGAACGGAGCTGTGTGCTGAGCAGGACCTAGATGTTCCTCTTGACATCTGGATGCTGCTGGGTCGGAGCTTGCCTCAAGCCACGAGGCTGTAGGAGCTCTGTGGCAGCAAGCTCAGGGTATTTGCTACTCTTTAAGCGATTAGTGCAGCGAAGCAGCAATGATACATAATTATCGCTCGGCTGCTTCCTTGCAAGGAATCCTGGGATGAAGGACAGTAACTCAGACCTTTTACAAGACGTCGACTTCACAGAGAAAAGGCTAATTATCAGAAACAGCTGTATTGGGGGGATAAATTGTCTGCTTCACTTTTATGCTATTATTGTTATTATTTAAAGAGGTGCAGGGGGACTATAGGAGTTGCTGACCCCCAAATTAAACGGCCTCAATAATTTATTTACTTAGAAAATGTTTCAAAAGAAAGTATATTGTGCCTTCCACCCAGAACCTCTATAACTAGAATCCAGTTACACAGTAACGTATTAAAACATAAACAGAATACATTGTTAAATATTAGTAGCTTAACGAGAGTCATAGAGAGATCTTTTCAGGAATTTCACCCACTGGGGTCTGTTCAAAATAGCAACTTGTGGAGATTTGAGAAATGATTGGCAAAATGTGGACCTAAGCAGAAGAGCTTACAAATGTCGTCGTAGTTTAGGTTAAAGCAGGTGTGGGGAGCTGCAGTGAGTCTGATGCTCACATAGTGTAGGTAATAGGAGGTGTGGGGAGCTGCAGTGATTGTACTGCTCAGCTAGTGTGGGTTATAGGAGGTGTGGGGAGCTGCAAGTCAGTGTGCTCTTCAGGAAGTGTGAATTATAGGAGGTGTGCGGAGCCATAGTATGCGTGCTGTTCAGGTATTGTGGGTTAAGGAGGTGTGGAAAGCTTGAGTAAGTAAGTGTGCAGCTCAGGTTTTGTGGATTATTGGAGGAGTGGGGAGATGGAATGAGTGTGTTGCCCAGGTAGTGTGAGTTATGGAAGGTCTGGGGAGCTGGAGTGGGCACACTGTTCTGGTAGTGAGGGTTATTTGAGGAGTGGGTACTCTGTTCTGATACTGCTGGTTATTTGTGGGGTGGGCGTGCTCTGGTATTGTGGGTTATTTGAGAAGTAGGCACTATTTTCTGGTAGTGCAGGTTATTTGATGAATGGACACTCTGTTCTGCTAGTGCAAGTTAGTTGAGGAGTAGACACTCAGTTCTGGTGGTGCAGGTTATTTGAGGAATGAGCACTCAGTTCTGGTGCTGCAGGTTATTTGAAGAGTGAACACTCTGTTCTGGTATTGTGGGTTATTTGAGGAATGGACACTCAGTTCTAATAGTGCACGTTATTTTAGGAATGGGCCCTCAGTTCTGGTGATGCAGGATATTTGATATGTAGGCACGCTGTTCTGGTAGTACAGGTTATTTGAGGAATGGGTTTTCAGTTCTGGTAGTGCAGGCTACCTGAGGAACGGGCACTAGGTTCTGCTAATGCAGGTATTTGAGGAATGGGCACCCAGTTCTGGTGGTGCAGGCTATTTGAGGAATGGGCACTCAGTTCTGGTAGTGCAAGGTATTTATACAAGTAGGTACTCAATTCTGTTAGCGCGGGTTATTTGAGGAATTGGCACTCAGTTCTGGTAGTGCAAGGTATTTGACAAGTAGGCACTCAGTTCTGGTAGTACTGGTTGTTTGAGGGATGGGCACTCAGTTCTGGAAGTGCTACTTGAGTAGTAGACATGTTTTTCAGGGAATGTTGGTTATTTATTTCAAAGTTAGCCAATTTCTCTATTTTGACTGTGATTAGCCTTCTTTGTAGAATTAGCATATTTTAAATGTTTTCTCAACTAAGACAGTTTTACTTCCATTACCATCAAGTCTTTCTCCCTCTCAAGGGTGGGGTTCTACAATGTTATTCTTTGATTAATAATTAAGAAGGAATATTACCATTGAGTCAGATATACCTGTTTTTTGGAAATCTGCTTGTAGTTGCCTGCAGAAATGAATCGAAGACTTCAGTATTTTCATTGTTATTGTAACTCCTATTGATATTTTATTTTTATGATATAATCAGCTCATACACAGATTCACGTTCAGCACTTCACTGGCTGCAAGTTTCCTCTGGTAATCTAGGGGGCTCCATTTAATTAAAACCGATTTAAGGTCTGATCACCCAAGTACGTTATAAAATGATACGGCTGCATTTTCAAAGCAGCTTTCTATTCTGCGGGGACGAAGCATATAAGAACGCAAAGTTCTGTTTGCTGCAATTCTTTCTAACTAAGCTATATTTCAATGGGTCATTTAATGCTCAGATGGACAAAGGTATTACCTCGCTCACTGAGTTGTATCCAGTCCTTTCTCTGAGGCCCCGTTACAAGACTCTACAGGAAAAGTAGCTTAAGCATTATATCCTCGGCAGAGCCACACTCAGTCTGTTAAAAAAAATGAGGGAAATGAGGTGAAACTCAGCAGCCAACTACAGTGGGGGGTTATATCATTTTGTCACGCACTCTGCCTGATGCCTGGGAAGGGGCGAGGGGGGGGGGGACCTGGCCTGCTTTGTTCCTGTGGTCAGCCCTGTCCTGAATCTTTGTTCTCTTCTGCCATAGTCGCACAGTGGCCCCTGGCCCCTTCTCCAAAGGGTTTTGGGACGGTCCCTGATCATTTCAGGGGCTGACCGATCACAGGCACATCAGAAGACTGAAAGAAAAGTACTATTTGAATATCACAGGCCTTTGTGTTTGTTGCAGAAATAGTTTATTCTCTTTCAAATTAAACATTATTTATACACAAAGCTTGTGTGGCTGATTGTGCAGGCGAATTCGTTTTAAATATTGAAAATGATTTACAATTCATATAATTCCCATGAATACTTCATAGACACAGCTTCTTTTGATATATCATAGAGAAGTTATATGCTATATGTCTTGCTATAACTGCATCTAAAAAGTTTATGGAAAAACAAGGCTACTGCGGGTGGATAATGCCGTCTCGTACAATCTGTCAATATAATATAATATGTTAACTCACTAAATAGTGATTTACTGCCCTTATCTGAGTTACCTCTAGTGAATAGAATACGCCAGCGTGAGAACAAAAATCAACCATTTTCTTTATGGACATAAGGTGCAAATATGAATGTGTGTGTGTAATATATCTTATAGATTTTGTGTGTACTTCATAGGTGTGTTTGGAGGTGTGGTGTCAGTACTATTAACTATATGTGTGTGTGTGTGTGTGTGTGTGTGTGTATTTATTTATATTTCAATATATATATTATCTTATGTGTGTCTATAAATATTCCTATGTTGTCTGTGTGTGTGTATATAAATACCCCTGTGTTCTATATGTGTGTGTATAAATATTCCTATGTTCTGTGTCTGTGTCTACAAATATTCCTGTTGTATGTTTGTGTCTATAAATATCCCTATGTTCAATGTGTGTATTTATATTAAATGTGTGTGTGTATTAAGTGTGTGTATCTGTGCAAACAATGTATTTTTGCACACAAAAAAACCACAGAAAACTTAATAGATATTTTTGTTTTTTCATTATTCTGTGAAATTAATATTAGTTCCTGGAATAAATTGTTATTAGTTCCTGGAATAAATTTAATGAGGGATTTGAACCAGTTTTTTTCCAAAGACGAGGACAATAAATGAAAATGGATAAAGGAGGAGACACCGTGCAACTAACTGTTAATGTTCCGCAATTATGTCTCTTTCCGGAATAATAATGTTTTCCCCACAAGAGGTTAGGATCTTTAACACTGACTTATTTCACATCTGTCCCGCAGATCGCCATCATTATAAGCAGGCTCACATAGGGCATTCAACAGCTGTGAACAAGACAAACTTTGCGAAAAAAGGCAAAAATATAAGGTGGAAATCCAGATGCTCTGTACTCAACAAACAATTTCACATAGAACATTATAACAGTAATATGAAAATAGAATACACCTGTAAGCTTGCTGAAGAATTCCCATACCCTTCACACAGAAGGCAGATAAGGTCTTTGAGATTAGAAGAATTGATTTGGTGGGGAAATGCGTAGAATGGGCGCTGGATCCTCAGCTTGAGATATGTGTACAACCAAGTCGAAATTTACACAAAGGGCACAAAAAGCATGTTTTATGTTAGTCTGCCGTATTATTTGTAGAGTGTTATAATCTCTGCTTTCACTCAAGCAGTAATTCATCACGTAAAATGTATGACTAGCATATTCTCCAGATAACATGACAACTTTTGTCATTGGAGAGTTTGTTACAATGGTTTTATATACCACAAAAAAACCACAAATAAAAAAAATAAACATTGTAGTTCACACATGCACACCAGTAGTTAGACTAACACACACACACATGCACACACAAATACACATGTGCACGCACACAAAAATATCAAGTATTTTATCAGAGGACACGTATTTACAACAACAGAAATAGCGTTTCAGCTTGTTCAACAAAAAAGCATAAAGATGTACGAATCAGAAGTGTATGTGCTAAGGTTCAAACACCAGCTCTGCTTAAAGTATGTGAAAAATGTGGAGTTTAACAAGTATTTTAACATCAGTTTTCAAGGAGCAACTATCCTGTGCCCATGTCCCTCCCCACTTCAGTTCATGCTCTCAGAGTCTTTCTGTACAGAAAAGCATCAACTCTGCTGGATTTAATGGGAGATTTCTACATTTCCCAGAGCAAACAAACTGACCGTTTAATCAAAAGGGAACCAGATCATGTGCTTTTGAAATGATTATGTGGGGTGTACCGTTTGTAAACGGCCTGCGTAATAGTCTATTGAATAGACTGTAGAATAGGCCCATACGTTGCTTGCCCGGTATGTTCATGTTGTCTATCTTTGTACTTGCACAGATGTTGGAAATATTTTTAAATTGTGACATCTGGTTCCCTGGCAGAAATCACAGGCAGAAATCCACAATCGCCTCTAGGTTAGTCACATGGCTTAGCTGCCCAAACTGGCAGTTTCATTCATCTTACCTTTTACGTGTCGACAAGCTCGATCTGTCGTTGGTAAATGGTAACAACTGATGACCTGAAACCTCTATGGAAAATCTCCCTGGAAATAAAAACAGTTATACCTTCATTAGATCCGAAACAAATGAGTTGTAATAAAAAATGTATATATATCTATCTATATATATATGATTTAATTTACCTGCAATAGAGTGTACTAGCCACTACAGATTTTCAGTATTCTAAAACATGAAAAATACAGGCTATGGCAACAGAACCACAAAAAATTGACATTTTTAAATGGTAAAACCGATACAATCATTATCACAAACATTATTTACTAAAGAGATAATTATTTTTTAAATTTACAGCCAAAATAGCTAAACTAAATGACTGGAAGAATATATTTAGTTCAGCTATCTTGGCCTAAATTTTAAAATTCACTTTGAATTGCCGGCAGTTTTTAGTAAAGAAAAGCAATATAATTGGATTCTAGTATTATGACAAATGATATAAATATTTCATAAAAACTGATAAGAGAAGAAATTGTGATAGTGAAGACAGAGGTACGAATACAGACTGAGAGTAGTAAATGCTAGATTACGAACATGGCTTTTAATGGACATCTCTCCATCCACCGGTAACCAGCCATCCCACCAGAATCAGACCATTACGATTAAACTGTTGGGATAAAGCTGGCTTAACGACCATGTTGGATCAGACTCCACTGTTATCTGACCAAATGATGCTCAACCTAACTTTCTGCGGCTGTGATTGCTCTGTGTAAACCTGCTGCTCAGCCAGATAAACACTGACATTTTCTAAAAAAAATAAAATAAAATACAAATAAAATAAAATAATACCGTTAAGGTTTATTAAATATTATAAACTTTAAATAATGAGAAGAGAAAATTTGATGACATATTATTATAAACTTCCTCCATTTTTTCCTCTGAACTAAAGATATTAGGGCCTTCACCCGGATTCGTTTTATTGTATCCTGCTCTCCCCTCTCTTCTTCAAGCTATACATTATATATATATTAATGTGTTTTAGTCTGTTTTATCATATTGCCCTCTCCCGTCTCTTATCCATGCTGTGTATATTAATGCCCTTCACCCCAGTATGTTTTATTGTATCCCGCTCTCCCCTCTAAGCTATAGATATTAGTAGCATTCACCCTAAATATATTTTATTGTATCCCGCTCTCCCCTCTAAGCTATAGATATTAGTAGCATTCACCGTAAATATATTTTATTGTATCCCGCTCTCCCCTCCAAGCTATGGATATTAGTAGCATTCACCCTAAATATATTTTATTGTATCCCGCTCTCCCCTCTAAGCTATAGATATTAGTAGCATTCACCCTAAATATATTTTATTGTATCCGCTCTCCCCTCCAAGCTATAGATATTAGTAGCTTTCACCCTAAATATATTTTATTGTATCCCGCTCTCCCCTCCAAGCTATAGATATTAGTAGCATTCACCCTAAATATATTTAATTGTATCCCGCTCTCCCCTCCAAGCTATGGATATTAGTAGCATTCACCCTAAATCTATTTTATTGTATCCCGCTCTCCCCTTTTAGCTAAATATATTAATGGCTTTCACCCCGATAATTTTTATCTTGTCTCCCTACCATTCTCCTACAAGCTGTACATACTAATAACTTTCACCCCAATACTTTTTATTTTGTCCCCCTCCCATTCCCTTCAAGCTGTGCAAATTCATGGCTTTCACCCCAAAACTTTATATCTTGTACCCTTCCCATTCCCCTACAAGGTACATACTAATAGCTTTAACCCCAATACGTTATATCTTGTCCCCCTACTCATTCCCCTTCAAACTATACATACTAATGGCTTTCACTCCAATACTTTTTATCGTATCGCCCTCTCCCTGCTTCCCTGTGAGCTATATATACTAAGAGATTGTAGAGTATGCTATAATATCATCAATAAATTGGGAAGCCTTTAATAGTAATAATGTGTGTAGTATCCTATTAGGGAATAATTATTAGTTGCAATATTTGTAACAAAGCTCCTTTTTGGCATTTTAGCTATGGAACCATATCAGCTCCCTTGATGAATATTTCCAGTTGCCCTTAGAATCACCTCTTTGGTTGCTCTCTTCTGAAAGCCAATTACTCATTGTCTCAATCACTGAACCTTTAGCTATAAATAAAGTATTACATATTTGCATATGTTATTTAGAAGACAGGCAAATAGGGTTTCTTAACTAGGTCTCAATAGACTTTTTTTTTTTTACTTTAGAGAAAAATATATTCCTCAAAGCAGTAGTTTTAGGACATTAATAACACAGGGGAAAATAATTTACATAATAAAAAGCTAAGATCAAAAATGTATTGTGAGGAAAAGTTGCATATTAGTGCTTTCAAGATTCTGTGATCTATTTCAAAAGTGTATTGTACCCATTCGACATTTACCATTGCTTCCTGTGACCAGTAAAACAAAGAATGATTAGTACATTTTCATTAAATTATATATATCCTGATGAAAGTCCTCTGTGCAGGACTGAAACGTTGATCGTCTTTTAACATTTAATCAATAAATTTTGGACTTTTAAAATCCGTGAGTGCAGCTACCTATTTGGAAGATTATATATATATATATATTACATTTTAAAGAATATACAGTCTACTGCTTGATACAAATGATCATACCTGCAAATTCTTGTTATGTTGGTTATATAAAATCCTAAAATAATGTTTCTTAATCAGTGGGAAAGAAAAAGAGTGATACGCTACAGTTTACTGAGTAACATCACATTCGATCGTGGTTGTTTTCTATCCATAAAGTAACACAGACATGATGACTGTCAGTCCACCAAGTAACCAGATCAAGGTTGTTGTGCAAAGATAGTACATGTAAAATAAAGTTGACTTTTAGAAAGACAAACTAAAAGACCATGCCATCACCCTCAAAAGCCGTTGCTCCAGCTACAGGATTTAAAAACCGTGAAGCAAACTGATTGAAACCATAAAGATTATTTGGGAGGCACATCAAGGCTGAGTTTTAATTCTGGCATTTAGACTCCTATACATCCAGTTTATTGGTTTTTCATCATTGGAGTAACCCGGACATGCTGGTTGTCAGCCCACCTAGTGACCAGTGTATTGCTGTATGTAGCCCATCTTGTCTGTCCATCTGTCTGCCAGTAAATTGACCTATCCATCAACCCCTCCATCCACCTGTCCCTACCTCCATCAATCCATCCATCCATCTATCCATCCATCCATCCATCCATCCATCCTTTCATTTAACCATTTCTCCACCCATCTTCCCCCTTTATCAAGCAATGTTAAAGGGTTAATTCAAGCACTCTGACTACTTCAGTTATTTGAAGTGGTCATGGTGTCTGGAGTCTGTAAATACTGTACATACAGTTTAACCCCTTTGTTACACCTGTTACAGCATCATTGAAGCAGCATTAGCCCAATTGGAAGAAGAGTTCCAGACTGGTTAATGTCTACTCTTTATATATTTCTAAGCACTCTGCCAATGAGTTGCATTCACTTGCTGACAGCAGTCAACTGACGCTTTCAGCCAATGAATGGCTAACGTGATCGGCATCTGATTTCTGTAGCACTGCAGAAGTTGCATGCTCATTTCCAGCCATAGTGGACCGTCCAACAGGGACCCAGGTTATTGTGCAAATTGTTATAAAATGTTGTCCTATTACCGTGAAAGGGGCCAGGGTGCTCATTCCATCATAAGTACAACAGTGGGCTGTAGTGGTTATGATGCTTGGAGTAACATTACAAAGGGAAACTCCATGCACCATAACAACTTCATTAGAATAACATTAGTGCTTGCTTACCTCACGATGTTCAACAAACAGTTTAACCCCAAAGTCTTGAATCTGGCACCTGTCAGCTCTGCCCACCTACATTAGTTGCTCCTCGAAGTTTAAATCAGGAAGACTTGGACTGGTAGCCACTGATAGTTCACATTCTCAGGCTATATGTAGCTCCCCATTCACAAAACAGAATGAAAAAATATGTACATTAGTCACTCTGTTTTGGGAATTCCGGATTCAGGACTTTGGAGTTAAACCATTCGTTAATGGCATAACCTCTTTAGGTAAATCTGCAACTGGGATCCTCTTCGCACATTAGCAACTCCATTCTGTTTTGCTGTCTGGAGTGTTCTTTTAATATACATTTTTAATAGGAAATATTTGATATTACAAAGCAGGTAATAATACTTTATTTTATAAATATAATTTCTTCCCAAGGGGATTTAAAGTGCTTTTAACGCACACTCTTGGCTTTGAATCAAATGAGTCGTGGATTTATATATGTCACAATCTGACCTGTTTCTAGTAATGAAATCAGTGGCAGAATGTTGTGGGTTTTGGAGCAGAATATGACTGATGAGTCATGCAGACTGTGAGGCTGTAACATTCGTTAAGGGTCACCCGTGTCACATCGCACGCCCCTATTCCTACCACCAAGTAATGGGACTCAGATTGAGTGAGTGACAGTGACATGAAGCTCAGTTTTTATGTTCTTTGGCGCTGATGTTTGAGGTCGGTTTATACTACATTTTATAGTTTGATTATATCTTTTTCCCAGAGAACAAGGCAGGCAGGCAACGCCCATTATCACTAATCGCTGTCTGGATTCAAGTGCTGGGACATTTAGACCAAAGCTTATTTTAGCCACCTGAGTGAGTGAGTTAGTGGGGGGTAGCTACTTGTGTGAGTGACAGGAATTGCGTTACCTGTGTGAGAGTGGTTACCAACCTGTATGAGTGTGCTACCTGTGTGAGTAAGAGGGGGTTAGCTATCCATGTGAGTGAAGGGGTTACCTACCTGTGTGAGTGAGAGAGAGGGTTACCTACCTGTGTGAGTAAGAGTGGATTAACTACCTGTGTGAGTGATTGGGGGTCTAGCTACCTGTGTGAGTGAGAGGGAGTAAGCAATGGATAATCCAATGTGAGTGCTGTCTACAAAGCTTGTATACCACCCTGTGCCTCACTGGACTGGTAAGCGCACTCAGTGATTACACACATTTTCAGATCATTTTAAAACTTCTCTAGCCCGGGTATTTTCTGGTTTGACTCTTTGTGGAATTTCTCTGTCTGTTCTTCCCAATTCATAATTAAATACATAACCCCCTTTGTATGGAACTCACTAAAGGCCGTACATGATTGACTACAAGGCCTTAATTTGTTTTTTAGACAGTGTATTATGCTCAACTGAAAATCAATGTGCAAAATAATAAGAATAAGCAAGAAAAAAACATTTTTTTAAAATTTCGCCTATTTTATGTTAAATATTGAAACTTAGTTGTCAGTTATTTTTTTATTTTGATCAAACTGTGACAAACCCTGTTTACTCATGGCTTATTCCAAAAATAATACAGCTCTCAACTGGTTACCTGCACACAGAGGGAATCGATGTGTCTGCTCTAAGCCATTGTACCGTTACGTCAGCCGTGTCCATTAACACCCCATTGTCACTTTACATTAGGAATGTAGCCTCGGACCAGGCTCCCCTGCGTGTAGTATTGTGTTCATTTCGCCAGATACACACTATCCAAAGTAAGCAGCAACTATGACTTAAGCACAGCTGGCCTTTCAAAATTATTCTTTATTAAGCCTCTTTTTTCATAATTACATATGGCAAAACGTCTGCTTAGAATTGCTGTATTTATATGTATTGGTTTTATTATTATGTCTACAGAAAGATTGCTGTTCTTAATATTAAATATGAATTTCCTGCTTTTTAGCAACCTAGTGGTAGCAACCTAGAAAAAACAAACAAAAAAATTATAACTTTTTTTTAATAAATGAAATCTTCTCCAGGTGCGGAGGACTGGTTACTAGGGTATTAGGAGTGCACAAAACATGCACGTTTAGGATTTGTATTACGGTACTTTTTCATCGTCTTTGTTTTTTGTTTTACTTCGAGAACTGCACAGTTTAATTTGGATTTTTTTTTTCTATGCCACAAGAGTCTTTAAACCCTTAAAAAAAATTTTTTCCAAAATCAGGAGCTTTGGGGCAGTCGCCATAAAAAATGGAATGTTGCTGGTGGTTGCATCCCTTTAGGACTTGCAGCCCACATTTGTATTAGATACTCTATGACAATAATGCTTTGAGATCTTCTAATAATGTAATTTTATTTTTAAATGACCAGTTTTTTTTACCTGCTTGGATTGAAATGTACAATTCTACCCTTTCGAGAATTTAAAATGTATTATTTTTAATGTGTGTAATAGAAATTTGTTACATGTTTAATATGTATTTACAATGCATCTAATGACGGCCAATGCTTTGTTTTTAGTGTACAAGGTTCCCCGCTTAAAGTTTGTATATATATTTGAAAAATTAATTTAGACGCTAAACAGGAAGTGCTCAAACCACAAAGTCCTAAAATAGATACGTTATGTCGGAACGTAGCTAAAACATCAGTTTACAAAGGAATTGGTGTGTACGTAAATATCTTTATTAATCTAACATGTTCTACGTGTGATTTATTTTCTAGCAACTCTATGCAGCCCAGGCCCAGCTTGCCAGCATGCAAGTATCCCCTGCAGCAAAAATGCCATCTACCCCTCAGCCGCCCAACTCCACAGGGACACTGTCTCCTACTGGCATGAAAAGTGAAAAGAGAGGGACCAGCCCTATTGTACAGGTTAAGGTAAATATCTGGAGTTTGTGTATTTTTTCAGAGATCTGTTTCGTTCTGGGTATCATACAATTTGCTCTGTCAGTGTGAAGTGAAAGCAGTGGCAAGGTTGGATCTTTCAATTATGTTTAACGAGCTATTAACAGCTGTGCCTCTGTTCTAAAACTATTTTTACCCATAGTTCTCCTGTGCAGGTGCTCACCGCTGACTGGCACTTTTTATTTAACTCAGGTGGCACCCTCAATTCTCCAACTGCCGTTAGAGGGGTTTGCCTGACTGCTAGGTCATTACTGTAATATATGATGGGAGCGTCTTAAAAAGACTCCTCAGCATTCCATCTGCCTTTTAATTTCATAATGATTTATTCAACAAACAGCAAACCGTGGTAATACGTACATTTTGCTTGCAACAATTCAGATAAAAAATTGTCACATTCTGATGTTGTGGAATGATGCAATATTTCTAAATCAGCCATTTTTTTTTAAACAATTGATCTGCGTATTCGGCAGCTGCTTAGTAAATAAACCCCATTATAACAACATATATTTTAAAGATGCTATTGTCTGACAGCTGTGTTATTCTAGCACACAGCAATTCCTAGGTTGTATAAATATTGCTTGCTATAGATGTCTTCTTTTAGGGTTTAAACAGTTTGTTGTACTATTTTATTTATATTTTTAGCATACTATGTCATGAAAAAGCTATTGCAACCAATTTAACTGATCACAATATGAAACGGTTTGATAATTCACAAAGAGGGATATAAAATAAATCTCGTGCATATATTACTGAAAAATATATAAAGTATGCAAATCACATGTAAAATAAAGGCTCCCACCAATCCAAACATTCTCGAGATATCTATAATACAACTCTCTGGAACGTGTAAATCTGATAAAATAAAATCAATAGGAACTTTATTTTACTTTAATAAAAGCATTTATAATATTATAGTATACATTCACACGTGTAATAATAAGGACTGATCACTCACAGCCAGTCTAACAGGGCTTTCAGGGAGTTTTATTTTTGATTTAATACAATTCCCAGAAGCCTTTACTATGATCTCTCGCAGTTGGAGTTATTCTGGCATTTTCTGGTCACTTACCATAATTCTACCCAGCTGTATAGTGAGTGTGTAAAGGCACAAAACAACCAATCAGAATACAGCTTCAACTTCATTCTTTTTTCCTACTGCTATAACATTGTAATATCTCTGTCAGCCTCTCTTTGCAGTAGCATGCATAGCAGACACGTCTAATTTTGCACATGTATGTGCAATTATCTCAATGTCTGTTTCAGGCAAAAAAAACACAATGGAGGAGAAGTGAAACAATGTTACTATTTCTCCTCTTCATTTGCAATATGTGCCCTGGTTGTGCCTTGTCTGAAGTGGATTGTGATGTTTAAGAGAAAACAGAGCATCTCATGAAAAAGAGTAACACAAGTTATATGGGATTTAAAATGTTTTATTAATTTTTGTAAACTCTAGAAAAGGGACAAATCCTACTTAAAGTCACATTCCCAGCCCCTTATTTTACATAATTTACCGGTACACATTCTAGGAATACCTACCCACAACTTGTTAATATGTTAGTGAAATAAAAAAATCTATTTACCTGTCCTCATATTAAATGACAGATATTACATCTGTTTATTTAAATAACTAAGAAATGTCATCCCATGCCATTACACAGACCGGTGTCAACACATGAATGGGTCCCAAACTAAGTGTTCTAATTATCATTATTAGCATTGATATTATGCCAACATATTCCGCAGCATTTTGCAATTATTGAGGTATAGGAGGCCCTGCTCAACCAAGTTTATAACTTAAAATGTAAATGTAAAAACCAGACTGGAAGTTTGAGGGTTAATTCAAGCACCATCTTAAAGTCCCTACGTGGGCTCTCTTTTCTGCGGAGGAGCAGAAGAGGAGGATACAATTTTAACACATAATGTATAATAAAAGTAACGGAAAACTATCAGACAATTAAATTTCTGGAGGGAAACCCCCCCCCAAGCAATCTGCTTATGCCCACTCGGTAATCAAAGTCTTTTGGCCAATAAGGATTGGCACCATCGCTACATGTGGCAGATATGTGCTTTACGTTACCAAGGAAACTATTAGTCAGCGAGGGTTTTACTTGGGAACGATCCATTTGGCTCAGGTCTGTCTCATATTAGATGTTCTGTACAGTATATACTTAACACTGAAACACTAATGTTTGGTCGAACTATGGCAACTCTGCACTTAAACCATAGGCCCACGCTATTTGGCTCTTTCTTTTTTATATTTATGTGAGTAAGAAATGAATAGTCTTTTTTAATGAAAACCATTTAAAGCCAATAAATATATACTAAAAAAAAAGCTGGTGATAAATTTCTGCTCATAAAAGTAATTGAGACCTACTGTACACATGTGATTTATACTGTATGTGTTCAGTGTCAGAATCACCGAACACTAGATATTGGATTGGTGTGGGAGACCCTTGCACATCCACAGAAATTGTATGAATAAAGACAGCATAAAAAGTAGCTAGAACTTATGTTGTTCATTTTTAATATGCGTTTTATTACATACCTTTTGATTAATTACTTGTAAATTAACATACCCTTCTGCACGAGTTTCACAGTTGTTTTTTTGTAAGTTTTCGGATTTTGATCCCCAGACTACTTGGTACGAGACAAATGCACATGCAGTCATTAAAAAGGGAGATTCAGAATTTGCAAAACCACCTGTCTAGTGTGGAATATGGGTAAAAAGCAATTCTGTGAGAAAGCGGTAACGTGGAGCAATCGCCACAGCAACCCAGGGAATGTCCCTAGTGATTGCTCAACATTTAGCTATCTGCTCCAGAATTTCCCCCAGTCACTCAGTCACAAAATCACTCACGTAAAGAGAAAGAATGAGTTTTTAAGACCAATCACTCCCTTGAACGCGTTGGCCATTCACACCCTGTAAAATATGTATACCAAAAAATATCAGCTAGGTTATAAGCCCCATAACTGTACAGCACCATGGTACGTGGTGGTAAGATAATAATGATAATGTTCTGAGGTTTAAATGATCATTGCAGTATGGTGGTGTAGGAGGAACTATATTTTAATGGTACAGAATCAAGATAACAAGCAGAATAATAACAATAAGAAGAATAATGGCTGTCTTACAATATGAAAGGCTCTAAGCCAACGCAGAATAATAGATTAATTTCTAGGTTGTACCACCAAAGTTGATCGGACATAACTCGTTTTCGCACTGTCCTCTCCTATTTCTGGAGGAATATCCCCTTTAACCTGACACTGGCAAATGTGAGAATTACTTTAAGACAAATGTATCTGTGTACATCAGAAGGAACGAATCGGAATAAAAATTCTGGTTATTTTTTTAGCTTTGATTTCTTTTTTATGCAGGAATGGCGCACTGATCATTTCCTGTTCCACCCAGTTGGGAGATATTTAGACTCTGACGGATTAAGTGAATGTAATGTAGAATTCAGCTCACACATTAACCACAAGAAAAGAGTCACACAAATTGAGTTTCCAAAGGATTCGCTAGACACTGTGCATATATCTAACACAGACTTTCCCACAAAACAGAAGCATATTCAACATCATTTGTATGGGTGCATCACTGGGATTTGCTGTCTTTAGTCTTTCTCAGTAGTGGGCTAGATCACATAGTTTTTAATCCATAATATTTACTAGGAAAAGAGAATTTAATCTATATATATGTAGTGTATATACTGGGCTCCTACCGGCTATTAAACTGTAATGTTCTAAGCCAGACACAAATTGTATATTAAATAAATATTACACTTTTTTTTTTTTTTTTTTTTGGAGAGAGCCCTCGGTGGGCTTTAACGACTCTCCATTCGTCGAATAGATGTAAAATTCAAACAACAGAATATGGCGTGGACGTTTATTCTTCAGTCGCCAAGAAATCTTCCCACTCCGGTTATAAAAGCTAAAAGCACAACTGTAAAAACACTTTTTACGGTCTTTGACTCTATTAAAAATTATTTACATTTTTTTCTTTCTTTTTAACTGTGTGTTCAGTTGAACATGTGTCTCTAACCTTAACAAAACTTATTTTTGGACATTTTCCACTTTTGTATATTCCTTGTTCGTTGCTCGGCCAAGTGTCTATTTTGCTCAATTCTTTGAGTGATGGAAGGAGCAGTAGCCGCCCACCAGCGACCGAAGGGTTCAAGCATTGCAGAAATTGCCACGTGTGGCTCTGCATATTTCTTACGCAGTTCATCTTGAAAACTCCGCTAGAACCGATCCTTCAAGGCTGAGCAAAGTGTCTGAAACACGTTTTATAAGCCAATCAATCACAATCTCCCATGGCTATGGGTTTCCCTTTAATAAAAGATTTTATTTTCATACTATATAACTCTGTATCGGTTGTAACAAGGCACAGATGGGATTTGCAGCTGCCATTTTGTACAACATAGCAACATGCACTTTTTATATACACAAAAAATCAGTTCCTTTTCAGAATGACCGACTGTTCTTCGTTCCAGAACTGATGAGATGAGTTGATGTCAAGCAACAGGAAGACATGAGTGGACAGTCCTGTGTCTAAGATTTACACACTCGTTAATGTATTCTAGCAATAATAATGTTTCAAAATATACATTTATTAACAAAATATGTAGTACTAACTGCAGCCGGAATATCCTCACAATCCTCCCCAATGACAACATATATAACAAATGCTTTGTGCCTGTATTTCATAAAATGAACATTACATTATTCAATGTATATTATATCAAATACTGCTAATACTACTACTGTCAAGTGCACCATATACCTACTGCACTTACTATACCTCCCTCTACGTTAATGTAACCTGTAAAGTGCTGAGTACACCTGTTAGCGCTATATAAATAAAATATACATATACTGTATACCTACGGCACTTACTGTACCTCCCTCTACTGTATTGTAACCTGTAAAGTGCTGAGTACACACATTAGTGCTATATAAATAAAGTATTAATTAATAACAGTTTCTCCTTTATTGCAATGTTTTGCCCAAGTGTCTGTCTGTCAGTCTGCCTCTTTGTCTGTCTGGATACAGATCACTAGATTTTCCATTATAAAGAGGTGTAAGAAAACACACTACAAGTCTTGTAAGTAATTCTTTAGAAATGCCCAAGGTTAGTTTTGATCTTCGAAAACACATTAGGAAATTAATGATAATGTGAACTAATTCGGATTTTAATTTCGTGAAAAGAGCTGTGTAAAGCCTCTGTTGATGTAAATATAGGCGTTAACTCATAAAAATTAATGAGTTGTCCTCTGGGGGTTTATTCGAGGACTTGGATAATTAGCTTCTTCTGTTATTGTTTCCAAAGAATATGTTATTGTCTCGGAGGTGTAAACTAAGTGCTTTGTTCTTTGTTTTCTTGGTGTAACCATTTACAGGATGAAGCAGTGCAGCCTCTGAACTTATCCTCACGACCGAAGACGGCTGAGCCGATGAAATCCCCCACATCCCCTTCGCAAAACCTATTTTCAGCCAGTAAAACAAGCCCCATCAGTCTATCCAATAAAAGTGGTATTCCCAGCCCAATTGGTGGCGCGCTCGGCAGAGGATCCTCCCTAGGTAACGTGATGAAACTGACGCTCATTGTACAGTTATAGTACAGCTCAGTGTAATTACCACGAGGAGAAGTGACAGTTGGAGTGTAAATTCATCATCAGAAATCAGAAATGATTCCATTCCGTTAGAAAAAAAACCTTTTAAATTATTTTTCTGCAAAAGATTTTATAGAATCTGCATATAAATCATTTGAGAAGTTTGTTTCTAGCAGAATGGAATTATTTATGATTCAAACAAATTAAATGGAGGTCTTTGTTAGGTTACGTTAGAAGCCTTAAAATTCTGCTTCAAGGAAAGTTTTGATTCTCTACTTTCAAAAGTAACAACAGATGTTCTATTCTGTTTATTTGTTCTAAGAATGGATCATTCCATTGGCTTCCATGGCGAGTGTCCCACTTTTAGAACTTTGGTCCAGAATCACCCTTTTTAAGTAGTCCCCAATCTAGCATACAATCCCTGCAGTCACACAGCCATCTTCCCTGTTATTATGATATTTTTTAGAATATTCCACCATCTTTTTCATAGATTATTACAGGAAGTAGAGAGCCTGTTAATAATTACTTTTTCCAATTTATTAGTTTATTTTTTTGTAATGAAAAAGTTTATTCCATAAATAGATATTGAGACAAAGAATCCCCAACATTGATGTGAAGGCCAAGACACAGTGGCAATACATCCTAACTGATATAATATCTGTAATGAAGGAAAAGGGTGAAAACTGAGAAGGGAACTCACATTTGGGGATTTTGGCAGAGTGAGATGTTATGTTAGTTAAAAATTATTTTAAAAAGGTTTTCAATAAAGTAAACTTATATTTACCAGTATTGGTCAAATCAGTTTATTGTGCAATTATACACAAGCTTTTCATTTAATCCTAGTTGCTGTGCGGAGTTCTGGCATCACTTAGTATAAATCATAAGTGACCATGACAAGATTAAATATATCTGCCCCTTATCTTCACGTCTTCATCCTCTATCTTCATCCAGGCTACAAGAGCACATGGAGTTTTTGTTATAACATATGTTCTGGAGTGATATATCATCAATATATCGGCATCTCTGTGTGCTATTACGTGTTTCTCTCATTAGGTAGATTACTTTGTTTGTGTCATAATCTGGACATGATTGGATGGTTTTGAATGTCTTCATTACACTTTTTAAAATGTTTATGTCTCAAACTTTAAATGTTCTGTTCTGTAATATAAGTTAAAGTATAAAAGTAACATATTATTTTGGAAATATTAAAATACATATTAATATATATAAATATATAATTCTGAAATATGTCTATTTCTAAAATATATATTAGCAGGCTGACAGTGGTGAAAGGTGTTATTATATAATCGTCTGTGACCTAGAGAAATGTCAGTAAAATATTATCATTGTTAACCCCCTGAATGCCAGAGTTAAGCAAGAAATATCCAAGAATGCACGGCCTGTTTTGTAACAATGTTTTGTGTCTGTTTACTACAGATATTCTTTCAAGTCTTAACTCTCCCTCCCTGTTTGGGGACCAGGATACAGTCATGAAAGCTATTCAGGAGGCTCGTAAAATGCGAGAACAGATCCAGCGAGAGAATCAACATCAACCTCACAGTATGGACGGCAAGCTGTCCATTAACACCATGGGCCTAAATAACTGCCGAAGTGATAAGGTAAATAATGGCAGCATCAGTGGCCCACGGCACGGTATCTGCACAATATTATTGTATGGCATTATGTGTAATGGAGGCCAGAATAAAATCTGTCAAACTTCATGGCGATACCTATGATACCCTGAAATATATTTCAAGGGTGCAGTATAGTCATTCTTATCCTCCAGTCTGATAGGCTGAGCCTGGTATTGGGCACATGGGTAGTTTCCTGCTGTAATGACATAATCTAGCAGAAGAACAGAAAATATTTTAATTATTTCATATGGCACGTGTTTTTCCATACGGCAAGCTATAAGCGTGTTTATCGACATGGCAGATTATCAATGTCTTTTTCCATAGAACAAGCTATAAGCGTGCTTTTCCACACGGCAGACTATAGGCGTGTTTTCTATAGGGCAGGTCATAAGCATGTTTTTCCATCGAGCAAGCTATAAGCATATTTTTCCATAGGGAAGGTTATAAGCATGTTTTTCCACCTGGCAGCCCATTAGTGTATTTTGCCACATACAAATCTATACATATACAAATCTGCATAATTTGCAATCATTTTGCCAATACGTTTGGATTGATGATATTACATTTTAGGGCCTCCCATTTAAAAAACACATTTTCTGAATGCATATAGTTTGCAGCAATCCTGCTTTCATTTTCTACCTGTTAGAAGTAGTTCCACTATTTACAGTAAACCTTGTAATTTATGCATGCATGTAGTAAATGTAAATCTGCAGCAGTAAATAGCAATATAGCGTGTTGATCTCTTTAAGCACAGTTATAGTTACATGTAACGTGCCACCATCATTAAATACATTTTATAAACAGACCAGGAAACTATAATAAGCCCTGATTTTAATTAAATTTTTCCTTTGGCAAATGCATTACATACGCTTTAACTACGCTTTAAATAAAACCCACCTTTGTGACCTCTTTGATATTTTGAAGTTGTCATTAAATGAACCCAGATATGAGATGCTTTGTCCTTTTCAATGCCTCTGATAACGATTCAGGGTTGTCAGCAGAGAACGTAGCCTTGGCTGAAAAACAGATTTCATTTAGACATGAGTAAGAATTGCCATTGAAAGCCACAGAGAGCCGTTCTGGTGTCTGTACCACCCGCTAATTCATCAATGACACATTCTCTTGTCAAGGTGCAGATATTGTGACATTACAATATCGTGTTATTTAACGTGAGCTTAAATGTATTTATTTCATCTGTTAGCCTTTATATGTACTGCATGTATTTTCCAGTAATTTGGCCACTGCAGCTGTATGTCTTCCCTCGGCTGCTTTTATCTTTGACATTCGTTACAATGTGATGTATATTTTCACCTCAATAATTTTCTTTTTCGGTGTATTAATGGTGGGCTGTGGTGTTGCGTAGGTGTATTACATGCATACGTAGAACTGTATAATAAAGTGAGAGAGATAGCTGAGGACAGTTTGACAATATTTATGTAATATGCACATGGCAGAAAAAAATGCAAATATCTAATGAATTAGAAATGTAACTAACAACCAATAGTACTAGCCAATCGCACATTTTCATATTTATATCTTCCCTCCTTTCTGTTATATATATTTTTACACTGATACCCTAATGTTGTCTTTTCGCTAATTTAATGGTAGGTATTCCATTTGGGAATTTCCCATAGCGTAATGTTTGATCAGTATATTCTCCATAGATTGTGTAAACTTCATACAGTGCGCCGTTACTGGAGTGCACAAAGATGCACGCAGTCAGATACCAATGACCAGTACATATTAGCTGGCGATTTAATAAGACTTCTCTAGTGCTACATTGTACGATATATATACGAGGATGATCTTATAACAGGTCCGTGTGCAGTGGAAGTTCTAAATTTAACACTCTATGGTTTGAAAATATATTTACCGAAGGCTTTGAGATAGCTTTGATTACTGAAAATTGATCAGTTCTATTTTCAGCTACTATTTACATTGTGTCTGATTACTAAATTTACAAAGGCAGATACTTCTTTAAGAAGTAGCTAATGCTGGTTTATTTACCCTTAATTTAATGTTAAGCAGAACTTTTATTGTTTGATTTGACATATGGTCCATTCTACCCTTTCTTTCTTTTTTTTGGATAATGAATATTATTCTAAAGGGACTAAAGGGACAATTTGTTATTTGTGAGATTAAACAAACAAAATCTGCTATTCCGTTATAGTAAATGAAGTGAATTCCTGAAAGTGTAAAGGAGAGAAAGATTTTAGATAGGAATGAGATGTTTAGTTTTTCTTGAGCAGTTTTTGGCGTGATACTAAAAATGACGTTAAGGCTCTGAAGTGACCAAATCTGGAGAACTTGTGCGTTGTTCTTTATCTGTTCTACGGAGCTCTTTCAAGATTCATTGTCAGAAGAGGGTGGAAGACCCTAAACCTTCAAATATCTTATTAAGCATCAACATTCATCAATGTAGGACCTCCCTCCCCCTAAATCTGGGAAGAGAGTCTTCTTTTACTATGAAAATCAAACAGCCTATAGAGATAAAACTCCATGATTTTTATTTTGTCATATTCTTATCAACTAGTTTTGTATAGGCATCACGTCGCATTCCTTCTGCCACTGTAGCTTGGTGGTATATGCTGTGTTTGTGTAAACTGGAAATGGGGAGAATTTTTTTCTTTTTTTAAAGTCAATTTAAGCGGCCAGACCTCATGGCTGAACATATATATTTGTGCAGTTTCTCACAAACCCAGCTTATTTATACAAAAAGAGTACACTATATATTCCAGGTTTTCTGCAGTAATTATCTCCTTGTTGATATCTTTTAAAAGTAAAGAGGATAACCACATTTGAGCTGTAATATTGGGTTTTGTTTCACTTCGATTCAGCTTAATACTGTAACAAGATAATCCTGTCTATGGGATTTGTTACTTCCCCCCTCTAACACATTATATATGGGGGTTCTGCCCCCCATCATGCATTCTTCTTACCCTTATGCCATTGCTTTAACTCTTTCAATTGATGTTCTAGAAAGCAAAAGGTTAAACTCTGCTCAGTGTAAGCTTAATCACACACTGAAGATTTTGTAGATTCCTTCCACCCCCCTACTTGTTGATTTGGAGTTACACTGCCATCCTTTAAGATGAGCAAACGCTGCAATGTAGATAAACACTTGGCATAGCTGCTCCTGACGGACAAATTTTATTTATACAATAGATTCAGAAATTCATTGTTGCATGACAGAATACGTTTAGACATGAATTCAGTGGTTCCTTTCAACAATGAGCCAAAGGTGTGTTGTGCATAAATTGTTCCCCAGGGCGTGTTTGGAATTATCACCTGATTCAGCACATCTTGAGTATCCCGAAGGCTCTATTGTACGAAAAGGAGCCTAGCATTCTTGAACTGTAACTGACACAGTATCCGGGCAGGTGATTGAGTCATTCTGTTGCAATAGCTTTCAAGAACAAATATGTGCAAAAACATGGATTTTTCTCTGTTGTTTTTAAAAATGTAGTGCAGACAAAAGTAAAAATGCATTTATCATTCTGTAAAAAAACAAAACGAGCTATTACTGTTTGTAAGACTAAACCTGGGGTTTCTGTGTGATCAGCTTTCATGGGTTCTCACCGCAGTTGATGTCCAACACCAGATGGAGAACAGAACGGAATGGAATATTTACATTTGGCACTTAATAGGAATATAGGCCAAGAGTGGGGAGACAAGCAGAGTTACCTAGAAGGGCACTTTTTCCTTTTTACCTGGAGGCAGAACCGGACTGGCCATCGGGCACACCGGGCAAATGCCCGGTGGGCCACGGTGGCCATTGGCCAAGGCCGGCAGGGGAGGTCACAGGATCTCTCCGGTCGGTCCATGCAGGGCCCGCGCTATTCAAATGCCGGCCCCGCTGTCTTCCATAACGGCTCACATGCAGTGTGATGCAGCTGCTGGCTGGGGAGTGAAGGAGACAGGAGAGGACCTGGAGCAGCTTTATCTTGCAGCTTTTGTCTCCTGGTATTCCATTTATGGAGACACCAGAGACAAATTTCAAGCAAACACAGTGCAAGCATGTTATTAAATGTGCTTGCGCTGTGCAGAACAAATACAGGGCCTTTTTCTCATGCTAGAGCTCTTCAGCAGAGCTCTGCGCATGGTCTGCCTTGCAAGAGCATTGAACCAACATGCTCACTTTGAGCAGCGTGCTTGTCATTGGGGGTGACAAAACATACCCTATCTGGCCCCGCCCCCTTTTCAGTTGGCCACTGTGATTAAAAAATGCACGGGTCATATTTTTTTCCCAGTCCAGCCCTGCCTGGAGGTATCTTTTTTCTCCTCCTATAGGGGTAGAAATAGTCACAGCTAAAATGGAATTCCCACAGTCATAAAAGTGAATAGAATCACCCAAACAAATGGGCAAGGCAGACTACGTCAGTCTTTCTGAGCTCCAGGGAGTTTGACAGTTTGGTAGTGAGCGAAGCTTCATCCTTCCGGCTCAGAGTAAGAGAGATTTTACTTTCTGAATTTCTGATAATTATCTGCCAACAGAATATTATTTAGAAATGATCGGAGGGACCCATTGAAAGAGCCACTAAAAACATCAATCAGGGTCCCGGGCAAGCAACTGGATAAATGCTGACAATTCAAAGCTGGGAATGAGAATTATTTTCTGGATATGGTGATTTATAACTTTTAGTTAGGGTAATTTTAATTGCAGTGTAAAAATAAATATAAAATGGGTATTTCAGGTATCTAAGATCTATATGATTTTTGGGGGCACTGTTACCTATCTAGTGTGGGTTTTTAGGCTTGAGATTGCGTTTGGTACAGAATCCCAACAGTGGGAGACCAGTAATTAATTGGAGTAAAGTGACACAAGTCTCTGTTATATAGAAAGGGAAAACACTCACTTCAGATTACTTTCATTTACCGTTTAAAAAAAAATCATAGATCAAACCAGACCATGCAGCCATTGTGTGTTTATTTAGTTCATTAATATTTAAATATTATTGCTTCATAGAGATTTAAAAGATGATTATAAACATTTGGACAGTTACTCGAGGGTGTAATAATTTAAATAAGGACTTTTGTATTAATTCAGAGCGTTCCTTACTGTAACCGTAATTTTGTTGCCTTAAAAGCATGCTACCTCCCCTTGATGTCTAGTTTAAATTTCATCCTAATTAATCAGTCTGATGTTTACCTGTTTATTTACTAAAGCCCCTGCATCATTTGCTATATTTCAGATGCTGCTAGATGCCATCACAGGAAGGATATGCATTAGAAATTTGCACGCAGTGAGTTCCTGCCATATATATATATATCGATATTATATAATATGTTCCTGTGTGTAGGCTTGTCAGTATCTCTTTTGTGTAGCCAAATGTAACAGGAATTTTCTTCCAAGGGGGCAGAGCTAATTGTATTTGTAGGTGAGTGTGACACATTTCTACCCCAGTAAACAGAACTTTCACTCTCTACTTAATTAGTCTTTTGATGAACCCTTCTAAGCCTTGCGATTTTGTTTAGAAAGGCACAGACACTGTAACGGGGAAGACATTTGCCCTTTGCCAGTCTGTTTAGTTCTACATGTACCCAGTTGAGGATGCCCCAGTTATTGGAGGTAAAGAGTAAGTGGTGTAGTGCCCCAAATCCCATTGCCTTACCCGTTTAAGTGCTTGTATTGAAAAAGGTAAAAACTGAAGATCTATTATAAAAGACTAAAGATTATTATTTTGTAACTAGTACATTGAGGTGAGTTAAAAACCAAAATACCAAAATGTAGATGAAAAGAGTCATGCTGGGAAGATTCTCACCATTATTCCTAAATTTCCAAATTCTCATTTATTCAGTCTTTATTAAACAAAAGTATAAAATAAAAAGCAAAAGGAGGTCTTTAATATAATCTACAGTGTGAGTAACTAAATGCTATAAAATCTTCTCACAATCACATCCACTGAACAATCACTCAAAATGAGTTACATATGAAGATACTGAAAACTCATCCCTGGCAAATCCCACCATGAGCAGTGCATGAGAGTATCATGGAGCTCCACGGCAATAAAACTCACAGTAAAGAACAGTGTGTATAAGTGTATAACAGAGCTCCACACCAACAAAGTTCACACTACTGAGCAGTGCATTAGTGTATAACAGAGCTCCACACCAGTAAAACTCCCAGAAATGAGCAGTGTGTATGAGTATATCATAGAGCTCCTCATCACAGTAGTGTGCAGTGTGTATGTGTGTATCACAGAGCTCCACCGCTGTCTGACAAAATATTATATTTTTTATTGTTTACGTTTATTGAGAACTTGGTCTGTTTCTATTTACACCTAATGTTAGCACAGTGTTGTATAGATAAATCACACAGAGCACAGACACAGGGTTTATTCTGTGCTGAAAACTTGAATTAACAAGAATTTAGAAAGATACCAGTGTTACAGGGCAACTCGTTCTGTAAGTGGGATTTATACTAATCTATCAAACACTGAAACACAAATAGTTACACTGGGGGCATTCACTTACCTTTGGTCACACATCATACAGTGTTTTATGTTTATATATGTGTTAAATGCATCATTATTATTTCCCAAATCTTTGTAGCTTTTACATTTTCCAATATGCATTCCGTATAGCAGATTATTGCTCCCAAAGAGCTAGGAATTAATATATTATTAATATAAAATCTGGTTATTTTGTATCAGACACTGTTTGTATCGCAGACACTGCACGTCTGTTATATTTTCTCTTTCCGTTACGCTTTCTCTTTTTCCATTTACCGCACAAAATGACTTTTGTATGAGAACAGGAAAATGTTTGCTTGCAATAGAGGTGTAATATTTTACTTTATTTCAAAGATCAGCAAAACTCCAAAAAATAAATAAATAGAAGAAGGAAAATAGAAGACAGTAACTTTTGAGAAATATTCTTGCAAATATTTGCAAGCATTTTCAATGGTCAGACTGAATCCCTTGAGGACCAATGGCGTGATAATATGTCATAACAAACCAGCCTTAAATGTCAATCATTTAAAGAACGCCAGTCTATACAGAGGAAAGTGCTAAGTAACCAGGACGGACCTAATGCCTGAGTAACTAAGTTACTTTTTTCTTCAACCTTGTCTATAAAACATAAAGGTTTGTAAAGCCAGTTTACCCCATTGTACAGCACTACAGAATTTATTGGCGCTATATTGGCGCGCTATAAATAATAATAATAATAATCATAATTGTCAGGGAGCTTTGTTCTTACTATCGCCTGCCTGTAATGACTGTACCCAAATTCTGAATCAGGGACCTTGGCTGTCAATGTTGTACTGTTAAATACATTTAAAATTCCAAAATACATTCATTGCACATATCTTACGTACAGGAAAGGGTTAAACAGCGTGGGACTGTAGTAAGTCCTTTATACATGTATAATGCCGACATAGCAGGACGGGACGCAGAGTTCGTTTAGTACAGTTTTGTATTATTTGTATTCGCTTATAGAGGTGCACGACTTTACACAATGACTGCCTGTGACTCTTAGAGTGAGCAGTGTCCCAGATTGCACTGTGCAGGTTACAAGGTGACTTATCTGCAGAATGTGCTAAAAGTACTTCCCCAATTTCTATGTCCTTAATAACGAGGCTGAGGCTGCCCTCTGCTGGTGACTGTTTGTGGCACCTCTACACAATTACTGGTACTCAAAATTTTAGAAGAAGACAACTGACACAATGTGTAAATAACAATTAATGTGTACTGTGTTTTTAAATGATAAATTACACTCTGTAGCGGTTACAACCACCGTTTTGGTTTTCACACAAAAAAGCAACATATACTGGTACGTGAGTATTTTTTAAAAGCACAGTGCACCTTAATTTTGTATTTACAAAATAAAGTGTTGTTTGGGGTCTTCACACTTTATATGGTTGCTGTCATTCTGACATATATTTTTTCCACTTTGCACTTTATCATTGACACAGTTTGTAAAAGAGAAATCATTGCTTTAATGCAAATAGGGGTTGGCAGTCTTGATTCCATCATGCATTTCATTTGAAAGAGTTTCACTCTCTTTGAAACCTTTACTTCTGCGTGCTTGTCTCTGGTCCACTGGGATCCTCTATACTGTCACTTGTTCAATTGTTGCTAAATATACATGAAGTGGTTATAGTCATATGCAATGCAGGCAGCATCTCAAGCTAAGTAGCTGTAATAATGTATAGATTGTAGCTAATTATTACCTCTCTTACAACACATTTAGATCAGCTGGTTAAAGCACCAACCATATTGCCTATTCAAACCTTAAGGTCATTTCTATTCCCTGTAGGGTCAACTTACCATTTTATGCTTTTGGCCCATTTTGCTCTTTAATAATTATGCATCTTAATGTGACTTTAAAAAAAACAACAACATTTAATCAATGTTATGTTTAGTTCAAGATATGTCTTTGTCCGAGAAAATAAATTGTCAATTGCAAGCATTGTCTAATCAACTGCTGCTTCATTGTCCAAATTATAAAATTATTTATAATTATAAAATTTATTATTATCCAAAGCAGTCCCGCTATTGGAATACGAGTAGTAGCCTTTGATGACATAGAATGACCTGTGTTAATACAAACTAAATCCACCGTATGGTTCGACCCATCTACTGACACAAAACATGCCTGAAAGCAGGAGTAATGACAACTGCTACTGTCAATTTTAATTTGTGCCTAAGCAGGGCTGTTCAAGTCACATTTCATATCTTTAAGGGTCTAAGTCATTGATAAGAAGTTCTATAGAACCTATATCAAGGATGTGGAAAGCTCAACTGCGGTTGATGAGCTCCAAATGAAGGATAAGGAAGGCCAAATGATGATAGAGCAGAACTAATTCCAGAATAAAAATGGAAGACAAGATACGCAACTCCTTTAAAGTATGGGATGCCACCGCCCTTAAATACGGCCTGACCTCCGACCCGTCGCCCATGACCTCATTCTTAAGAAACAAAGCATTTCTTCCAGGTATGAGTCCCCGGGATTTCAAGGGTATTGAGAACACGGGACTGCAGAGACTGTGCGAACTCTTTGAAAACGGCTCATTTATAACATTTGAAGAACTGACAAGCAGGGCCCCATTACGACCCTTCGACTACTTCCGGTATCTACAGTTTAGGGATTATGCCAGAAACCCCCGGATCAAAACAGCTGTGTTGACACAGTTAATGTTTTTCGAAAGGATGTGCAAGAGGGAACAATTCCCAAGCGGCTTAATTTCATGTTTATATTCTCATCTGAGCACTCACACGCTAGAATGGGGAGTTATCACATATATAGATCAGTGGGAAGTAGATCTCAATGAGGTTCTGGAGGGCATAGAATGGCAGGAAATATGGGAGGCTGCTGCAACATCTTCTGTGTGCGCCTCCTTGCAGGAACAATCCTAGAAGACCTTATTTCAGGGGTACACCACTCCAGTGATGCTGTACCAAATGCGTAAAAACCCGACGGACCTGTGTTGGAAAGGCTGCGGACACAAGGGTACGTATATATACATGTGGTGGGAATGCCAGGAGGCACAAACCTATTGGAAACGGATTGATGCATTGCAGCAGGATGTTTTTGACAGGGAGGTGAAACTAGACCCATGGGTGTTTCTGTTGTCCAGATCCATGGATGGTTGGACAAGAACGGAACAAAACCTTATACAAAAAATAAACCTTGCCGCTAGAAGAGCTCTAGCACAGGTGTGGCTACAGAGGGAGACCCCAACAATGGCGATGGTAAAACAAAAAATAAAAGACACTTTCCTAATGGACAAGCTGACAGCACAGGTCAGGGGGACAATTAAGCAATTTGATAAGATCTGGAGCCCCTGGACAAATAGCACTGTAAGCGATTAGAAAAAGGAGGACTGAATTAAAACATCCAAATATACCTCTCGGGGCATCTGAGAAAGGAGGTAAACCGTATAACTTGGACCCGGTTCGCAGGGAGGGATTTTACAGAACCTTGTGGGGGACAGGGTTGGAAGGGAAGCACATTCCCTAAGACGCCTTTTTATCAAGTGGCTCTTTTTGGACTCCCCCCCCCCCCTCCTTCTCCTCCTCCCTCTACCCCCTTCTCTGTGACCTCGGATTTTCGAGGCACTTCCTCTATTTTTTCCTTTTCTTTCATCTCTTAGTTCCTTAATCCTATTGTCCGACCATACATAGTGGAAATACACGTGTGTGACAATAGAGACATATGAGCAAACGTATGCTCGTATACAATTCCTAGTCGTTTTTCTTTTTTTTTTTTTCTGCAAACACGTGTGCGGTCGTCATATATCATATGTTATCTGTTACATGTTTTATCTACTATTAAAAACCAGACGGGATATCTAAACATACATAGAGATGAGAACTACCTTGAAAATTAGAGAAGTAAACACAACTAGTGGTCTCTAGTTATGGGATCTATGAGACCTTGATTGTTCACCTATCTTGCTAATGTAAAAAGTCATGATCACAGTGTACATGCTTGTTTATGCATAATCCTATGTTGCTGTATATGTACTGCTTGTGATGTCTCGTCTTGGAATAAATAAAGAATAAAAAAATAAAAAAAAGGAAGATAAGGAGAGTCAAATGATGAACTAGTAAAGCTAAGCCAAGGATAACTCTAAATCAAAAGTAAAGAGAATTCAGTCTAGAATAAGGAACTCAAAATCAAGATTAATATCCAAATCAAGAGTATGGAAATCTAAATCTAGAATGAGAGACTCTACACATATGGTCCTGCTCTGTACCAAGAGTATAAATATCTAAACCAAAGATTATGGCAGCTATATGAAGGAGAAACATATAACGAATAGTCCAGTATAATGTCCAAACCCACATCTGGAGACAAGTACTAATAAAGGAGCGAAATATACCCAGGTTATTGTCAAATGCATCTCATTTAGCTTGTTGGCTGATAATATTTTACTATAACGATATAATGGGTACATGAGACTTTACACAAACAAAAGTTATTGCCAGGACGCACTATATGTTCTTTTGTTTTTTTTTTCATGTTTTTTTCCATCGTGGTTTACCCGCAAACAAAATACATACCTGCAAAACATGGGAGAAATGGCTTCTTATTGGCACACAGAGTAGAAAGACCCCTTTGACCATTTATTGCCATGAACGGAGTCTTACAGCTGTTCTCTTAGGTGTATATTTTATTCATACACGCTCAAGGCAAACAAAGAAATATGTTGTTGAAGTCGATGAAAGAACACTGTGAGTTTTTACCTATTGAGACAACACTTCACCGTCCTATAGAGCTTTAGTATAATGTGCACTTCACCGTTCTGCTACGGTATATGAGTTGGTCCTTGAAAGCATACAATCATTGCAGGTAGCCAGGTCCTTTATAAACCAACAAAGGAATTCCTGGGAGATTAATTTAGTGCGGGGACACAGTGTTGGGTCTTACAGGGCACTTGAAAGAGATACATTCCAGTATTAAAAGTGCTGCACTCTTTGCATTTTATCTAATGTGGTTTGTTAAGATATTTCTACCAGAAACAAAATGAACAGACACGTGATTTAGAAATGATTTACTGTGTAAAGCGATTTAACATGACCCGATGGCACTCATATATTTTTTTCCTTTTTTTAAATAAATGAAAAGTTGTCCAGAAAGAGAGGAAAATGTTTAAAGGCAACTTTTCTGATATTAAGGAAAAAGGCTCGAGATAATCTAATGGGGCGGTTGGAGGAGATATTAAATATTGATTTATCCTGAAGGACGGACCATTCTAAAAAATGAGGTTAAGTGTGCCTTGCAATCTATCAGATCAATTCATTGGGAATACAACGGGAGCTGCTGCTGTCAGTACAATACACCATGAATCTTAAAGATTGGGACGTTCCTCAGTAATGATTTAATCAAAATCTGCTGGCTCGCCAAATTCCAGCGGAAGGAGAGACAATACATTCAATGCATAATTGCTTAGCACTTTTTATATATAGCATTTGTCATCTCTGCTTTTATAAACACTGCATTTTCATAAAAAAGAAAAAAAAAATCTAAAACCTTCAGTTTATGTAAAATATGGGATGCAAAGCACAAATTTTAAACCTTTAATTTAAGTCAAATTTCAGGTATTCTCTAGTAATTTGCAGGCGTTTTCCAAGTCTAATGATTCAGAAATTGCATTACATTCCTTTTATTAGCACTGCTATAAAAAAAGATTTTATTTTGAAACGTACAATAGTTGTGAAAAGAATGAATACAAATTAAGAAATGTACTGCTTACGGGAACTTGTAAGAAATGTGTGTGCATTTTTGTAAATCCAAATAAGCAGCAGAATACATGTGTCGCTTACAGTAAATACAGTCGCCTGACTACAACCAGATACCTGTATATAAAGAGCTTCCACATGTCCTAATGTTTGCACAGAGCTTGGCTTGTACCTCCGTAAAGTCTCCTGTATAGTGCAGGAAGGGAGAATGGTGTAATTTATGGTGAGATCAAGCTGAGAAATTATTTTCTGATTTAGGTGAGGATCAGAAGGGGATCCAAAGTGATACTGAGAGGGATTTAATGCAATACAAATGGCTTCTATATTGCAGTGCAAACCAGCTGTGAGTATTCACGTTATTGGTATTGAAAAGGTTAAAACAGCAGCTTCAGCACCAGAAATTCTGATACAAGATATTTGAGCTGTTTGGCACATCACTTTCCAAGCAATTTTCTACTGTATTTTTTGAGTGTTTCAGCACCGCCAAATGAAGTCTTTGGACATCTCTTAAGTTTGCCACAGACTGATTGTGTACCAACCGAAAGCTGATTATGTTCCTTTTTCAGACATGAGTAATTTCAAGCTCGTGGCATTCTGCTGTATCTAATGTCAGCCATTGGAGAGCTCAATAGCGTGTGTTTTCCCTACTACATACATTGACGGAGCATTTATTCTAGTGGTGATCTCCCCTCCCCAAAAAAGCAACCACAGCTCCGAAAATGTCAAGATTAGTAACTCAAGACGAAAGTAGCACATGTGACTAAAGTATTGTTTATCTATATTTCTAATAGGGAAGGTTTCCAGGAACTTGTTTAGGAAGAAAAGTAGAGTTTTGTTTAACTAACTTATCCTATTTTGCACAAATTTTAGGAAATTAATGTGGAATATTTAGCCTGGGAATGGGGCATTTTAAGATCCATAGAGACTGTTAGGGTTATTTAGAAGGGTGATAAAAGTGAAGTAATCGCCATGGAAACCACTGGGATGTTCCTGCTGATAGATCCAGTTTTAGAACTTTGCTCCAGAATGGCTCCTTATCCAGGATCCTCAAGGTTTTGCAATTGTTGCCCCTGTTTTAAGATACAAGCCCTGGGAGGTCTGCTATAGTCTGACACCCCACACTGGAAGCACAATCATCTATATATAGAATGAATCGCTGTGGTGGAATGGAAGACAAGTATCGTTATACATGCTGGTTTTGGCATTCCATAGGTACAATTTTAGTTTGGTAAGCCAATCAGCTCAGTCAAAGACAAAACTAAATAGTTATCTGCTCTGCAAGGTCTAACCCAACACACTATCAAACCATGGGATGATTGCATGGAAAGTCAATGGCAAGACAATAAAATCAATGGACCAACTTAGAAATCCTACATTATGCTACCAGTGTGGCCAAATGCAGAATTGCAATGTATTTATTAATGTTTTAATTAAGATTCGTGCATTGGAGGGAGCAATTCCACATGTTTGAGTGATTGGTGTAATTGTGATGCATATGTACAGGAAAAGATTGACAGCTTTTATGATATGATATAGATTTTTAATGATTCATTTAATTTATATTCTATATCTTAACATATAGCATAGAAGCAAAGAAATGAATAGCAGAATCTGGGCAAAAATACAGTATGTGTATTGTTATAAACCTGTTATTAAGCAGTCAAAAGGAGCAGGATATGATTAGAAACAAATTAATTACAAAAGTATCCACACGCATTTCACGTCCCAGCTCAGTTAAATCCTGATTGGCCAGTTCTAAGCGTCCAGCTTTGAATGTTTACACTAGGGCACAGAACTTGCAGGCAATTTTATTCTTTGGAAAATGGACAAATTCTACTTATTTATAAGGTAAAGTCCCTGAATAAATGGCTTCTCACATATCTTTAAACACGATCAGCTGCACAGCGTGCTGTCCTCTTTGTGCGTTCTTTAAATTAAAGAAAGGACTTACAATACCAGTTTGTCTACAAACAAAGCTTTCTTTATCATTTTACTGGGATATGTTTCTGCTGCGTAGAATTGGTTACATTGATGGCAAAGTCCAATTATTGTCCTAGATTTGAGCTGTGTAATATTTTGGTGGCCAAACAAAACTTAATAGTCTTTTGTGAGATTTGCCTGATTTGCTTTTAGTTTCACAACTAGCAAAGAAACAGGAGGCTGTGAACTGCAACTCCCATCATCCCGTTTTAATTGTTTTCTTTCTGCCGTTTCTTAAAGAAATGTAATAGATACCACAATATCTCACCCTCCTAGTCCAGTGTAAAATACATTTCTTTAAGTCAGCTGTGATGGTGAAGTGGCACTGCCTTTGCATATAATTGCAATACGCCAGTTCCTCATTGCATCAGTGATTAAACCCTGTAGGTCTTATATATTAAAAATATAATTCTCACTTTTGTAAATAACCATGTTTGTCTCTGTTATCACATTTGGTTTGCTTTGATAAAGTTTAAAATTATTATTTCAGCAGAAATGTAGGTATAAAAAAAGAAAATATTGATTTTTATTTTCTTCCTTAAAAATCTTTGCAGCAATAAAATCATAAAATTCACAGTTAAATTCTGTGCTCGGTTTGGCAATGAAAAGGTTAGAAAGAGATCTTTATAACTAACACACCTGCCAGTCTGCATTGAACAACACCGACTTTTTGGAATTCTCCTGGTGTACTTGTTATATAAAATACTGTTTTGAGGGAACACTGGCTAAAATTAGTCACATTTTCAAAGTTAGCCAAATAGATAGAGCGTTTGTCTGCATGAAAACAGGTTACTTTAACAACTAGATTACCTTCAAAGTTGGCTGACAGGTCAGACTTTTTACTAAACTCATTTAAAGTTATTATTGGCCACTAAAAGAGCAAAGTAAATCATTTCTGGATTATATCCAGATGTTTTAAGTTTTTGCTTGAAAAAGAATCAATGTGAATCTTAACCTAAATTCGTGACCATAGATCGTTCGTGAAAACAGTCACTGCATTTAAATGCTCCCGGGAATTCTATTTACTAAATGTTGATTTGTTGCGGTTTTTGTTTGTTTGTTTGTCTGTTGTGTTATTGATAGTAACACACACTTTATAACTTTCATTCAGTCTGATCGGCATTTAAAGTGTCCGCAATTTATCCACAAACACAGAGTTTCTGGGGGAATGTAAATTGATGCACCATGAGAATTGCATTCAATTAATTATTACTTGTAGCATGTAAGCGTGCAATAAAATCCTCTCATCATTCTGTCTTTGTCACTAATGGCCCTCTCTGATTTACAGCACGTTTAAACGATAGGAGTCCTGGCAAGTCCCATCAGGGGCTCAGAGCAATGATTTGCACCAGCTCCGTACTGCAAAACCGCTTTAAATGTTACAGAGACAGTCAACTAACACACGTGTAAACCAAATAGAACTGTTTGTAAATATTTTAATCTTTTTTTTTTTTAATTGCAAAAATGATGAAGGGTTGAGATAGTATTGCTATTTTTTGTTTCCCCATCAGATAGGTTTAACTTGGCAAGACAATATGAAGTGATTGTTAATCTGATAGGGAGGAATGCTTTGAATTATTACATTTATATTGTTAATAAGACGTAAATGAAATCAATCATCTCCAACAATAGGGTTATTATAATAATAAGAAAAAAAAGAAAAAAAAGAAAAAAAAAAGTATTTTGCTGCCGGACCTGAAATATATTTTAAGAGATACGCATTGGCCTTTAGTCTCATTAGATTAGACTTTTAAAATCATAACATTCTTATATTTTTTTAAATTTTAAAATCAATGTGATAAAATTACCAAAGTGTTTATTGTTTGTGAATAAGCAAACTACAGCAGTAGCTATTTTTGCAAACATTTTTTTTTTTTTTTTAAAGTTTATATTTTAAGATCTTCCGTTTTTGTTTTTTTTGTACATTTAAGAAGCATAATGCCATTCGGGTTTATGTGTCTGGTAAAGGCTCTACAATAACGTAGTTTAAGTCTGAGTTTTTGTAATGTGTGTGAGATCAACAGCTGTTGCAATGTTCCAAGATATCCACAAACTATCATTTGCTACCAACCGGTGTTGTCCTTTCCATTCCGCGTTTAAACATTTAAAACGCTTAGTCTTTAAAAGGTCATCTCAGTATTAATCTATTCTTTAGTCTTTACTAGTCCCTTGGTTCTGCCGTTGTGCATCATGGGAATCTTTGCAGAAGCGAAAAGGATGTATTTCTTGATATTGGTCTGAAAGTTAAAAGGTAGAGGCAAAAGATGTAAACACATAAAAACATTTATTTCGAGTAAAAGATGAGAACACTCTGGTTTAAGTACACAATTCACTGCACAACTGCAAACAGTTTAGCTAAACTTGTCCCAAGTATTCCTACATATTTAGAAACAGCATAAATGTAATTTACAGCTTGCCGTTTACTCTAAACTCCGCGGAATGCAATGCTGCCGTGATCTAAGTGTACCGGCTTACATTACAGCCTTTATGGCTCTTGTTTGATGGAGTGATCAGTAAAAATTTAATGACACTATAAAATAATAAAAATGCCATTAATTTAGCTCGAATCCTGAATGTAGTGGTTGTAAAGTTACATTAATAAACAGAATATATATATTTTTTTGAACAACAAAAAGCATTGTTATGTGAGAACGTATAAATAACGCACATCAATTTAAAAGCCATTTTAGTGTTGGCTTGCCCATTATTACAGAATGGCCAATAAGTGTATAAACTATAGTATATAAAATTTTATGAATATATACTGTGCCCATCAAGAATTCTGCTTTTATCTTAGTGCAGGGAGCAAACCCATTATCAAACCCCTTATTTTATACCGCTCTCTTTGTAACTAGTCAGTTCTAAATCTGGTCACTCTCTTCGTGCTGCTCAGGCCGTAGTGTCGAGTAAAACCTTCTTTACTTACACAAAGAGAATCCATGCTGTCAGCTTTATGAGTCCAAGGAAAGTTGATAATTTAATGCAAAATGAACTGTGATGGTCCAAGGTCTAAATGTCTGGTTCGACAACTCCAGAAAGAAGGCATAACCATGTAAATGTGTATCTATTATTCACTTCGATAATACACTCTTATGATGGATATTGTACAATTAAACATTCATCGATCTACACGTGGGTTGTGGGTGGAGTCCAGGCCACCAAATATATATTAAAAATGCAGAAATGCTGCAATGTATGAGGAAACGTTGGAGACGCAAACTCACCTTAATAATAAATCTACTGAACAACTGCAGCGTCAACAGTCTACTCTTGTGTATAGAACAAATATGAAATGTATGGCTGAAATCTCCCCAATCTAACACAGTCATGTTTAGTTCACTAATAACACAATCAAATACGAAGCAACCATTATTATCGTATAATTAACATATTATCACTATTATCAGATCACCACTGTTACCATATTACCACAATTATTATATCACACTTTTATCATATTACCACAATTAATATATCACCACTATTTTCATATTACCACTGTTATCATATTACCACTATTATTATATTACCACTATTATCATATCACCACTGTTATCATATCACACTTTTATCATATCATCAATTTTATCATATCATCACTATTATTATATCACACTATTATAATATTACTACTGTTATTATATCACAGTATTATCATATCACCAATATTATTATATCATCACTATTTTGACATTGCCACTGTTATCACATTACCAGTATTAGTATATCACACTTTTATCATATCACCACTATTATATCACACGATTATCATATTACCACTGTTATCATATCACACTATTATCATATCACTACTATTATTATATCACCACTATTTTCATATTACCACTGTTATTACATTACCGTTATTTTTATATTACCGCTATTTTCATATCACCACTGTTACCATATCACCACTATAATTATATCACACTATTATCATACTACCACTGTTATCATATCACACTTTTATCATATCACCACTATTATCATATCACCACTGTTACCATATCACCACTATAATTATATCACACTATTATCATATTACCACTGTTATCATATCACACTTTTATCATATCACCACTATTATCATATCACCACTGTTACCATATCACCACTATTATTATATCACATTATTATGATATTACCACTGTTATCATATCACACTTTTATCATATTTTTATGTCCCCACCACTATTATATATCATTTTATCATATTACCACTGTTACCATATCACCACTATTATTATATCACATTATTATGATATTACCACTGTTATCATATCACACTATTATCATATCGCCACTATTTTTATGTCCCCATTATTACCATATTACCACTATTAGTATATCACACTTTTATCATATTACCACTATTATTATATTACCATTATTATCATATCACCACTGTTACCATATCACCACTATTATTATATCACATTATTATGATATTACCACTGTTATCATATCACACTATTATCATATCGCCACTATTTTTATGTCCCCATTATTACCAAATTACCACTATCATATCACACTTATTATATAATCACTATTATTATATCACCACTATTATCATATTACTACTGTTATTATATCACATTACTATCATATTACCACTATTATTATATCACCACTATGATCATATCACCACTATTACCATATTACCATTATTCATAAAGAAAAGACAAATATTTTCTTAACTGGACATTCTTAGGAAGTGACAATGATCTTGCAAATTTTACTTCAAAGCAGACAAACTGGGAAAAGTGTGTTTGACATTTATCATTTTTAGCTTAATATTTGCAAATTCTCTACACTCTGCTGCTTAATGAATAAACCCCAGTGAGTGCAGGTTTCTAAAGGATATAGTACACCATATATTTTTAAAACAACCTGTGTTTTTTGTTTTTTTTTAGTAAAATATGAATATATGTTTAATTGAAGCCCAGGGCTGACGTGCAGTGATAAATCTTCAATTAAGCCGAGTGTAGGATTCTTTTCCAACATATTAATCGTACTTTTTAAAATACATTGTCAATGCAGCAATACCCACTGCTTAGTTGCCCCCCCATGTCTTACCCCCCATTCATTACATCACAGTAAAGTTGTGAGAAGGCAGAGTGTGTTTTCTAATGAAATTGATGTCTTTGCTCAATCCTAGTGATGAGAATTAGTTCATGGGAGAATCGCAGGCCAGCGTGATTTCCTGCCCCACCTTCTTATTACAAATCCAGAAACAAGTGGATCTCATTTATAATAAAGTGCTGCTTGTGCCTTTGACAGTCCTAGAAAATTACCTCAAATTATCTTAATGTCACGGGTAATCCCCCGCACACAACATACTCAATAAATCTGAAAATAATACATCATCATAATGTATCATTAAAACTTTAAACAAAGGGTTTTCTTGCTTAGAACTGGCCTTCTATAACCACACGTTCTACACACACATCGACACTCAGTGATGTCATTTTCATTCCTACCACAGAATCTGAATTTATGTGGCTTTCTGCCAGTTTAAAAGCTGCTTTATTTCTGCCACTGACAGTTTCGGAGTGCTCCAAAATAGTTGAGGCCATGATTTGACAGTGTTAGAATCGCTAAATCTGCCCCTCCCATCCAAACTACGGACCTGAGAGCGTACGCTTAGCGTTGTAGACAGGAAATCGCGACAGTTCGCAAACACTACCTCACGTCTGCTCCATGTCAGGCTCACCACGAAAGTTCTATTTTTTTTTTTTTTTAAAAAAAGTGTCTATATAAAAAAAGCATGTGCATAACAAGACGTCTATATAAAACCTTTACGAAGGATTTGACAAACAGTTCAGTTTTGAAACATATCTTAGAGAAATGATTGTGTAATGGTAAAAATGACAAGAGGCAAATTTAAAAGCGCACATGTTTGAGACACGTTTAGTCCATATAACCCTACGTGCAAAGATTTATAGATTGAGAAGCCAAAACATTTCTTCTTACATAATGAGTGGCAGACATTTGCCTAGCTGACAGGTGTGCAGAAGATTTACAGGGAAGTAAGTTGAGATGTAGGATAAGTATGAAGTGTCCTGCAGCCTTTTCTTTTCAATTCCCATTGAACCCTGCAATGGATTGAAAATCATATGTTTATCTAGGCTTTTTTGGGTTATTTTTTCAGTTAGGTCTTAGATAAAGATATTAATTTATCTGATAATACCAGTTTTTACTTGATAGAATAAACCCTTGTTAATTACAGAGACTTGGTTAACGCTTTGATTGTAATTAGTTCAGGCTGGCCTCTCCATTAATGTAGTTATAAATACTTGATGCTCCCAAAGACATTTGTCTCTTATGTGCATATGCCTTAAAAAAAAATGCCACGGTGAAAAGTCTTAAATAGAAAAATCGGTGACCCCCCCTCTTAAAGCCAAACAAAACAGTTCTAATATCCAAGTTATCGACTTATAATGTAACTAATATAATACCCCCTTTTCCACCCTTTTCATTTTGAACATGAGATAAAGTCATACCTCAACTGATAGCTATCGAATAGGTGTTAGGAACAAACAACAATGCTGTTTATTGTCTTTTGAAGGATGAATGGGTGTGCTGGACTTTTCAGGAATAAATCTTTTAATTGTAACATTTGAACAATATAGGCAGTCAGTGCAGTAACTAAATGAGCTATCAAATACACACTAAAAGCCTGGTTTAATGTACGCATTTTATTTTAACTTAACTCTTTGTGTATTAGTCTACATGATAAATCACTGATCATATACAGCTACCTACTCAGTATATTATACTAACCTACTGAAGAAGGTGAGCAGATGGACAGAGACATCCAAATATATATGTAAAGATAGAAATAAAATTCACTTGCTTCCATTCATGTTGGTAAAAAATAGCAGTTAAGCCGTTAATACCATCAATCAATAATTGTCTGTGGCTGTTTGCGTGGTCCACTACTGATTTTAACGTCTGCATGCTTCCACTGGTACCGACCCCCTGCTATCAGCATTTAGGATTTTCTGAATGAGGCAAAAAAAAATGCATTTTTCAGTGCCCACTTCACCTGTGGTCATCTGAGGAAATTGCCCTAAACAGCATTGTCACTAGCAGCGGATTTTAGTGAATTGAAGCAGGTGTAAAGTTGAGCAAGATAGCTACTATATCCGACAATGTGGTAATTTTACCATCTAGTATAAAAACCTGGTGTTAGCTTTTAACATCTCCTATTAATCCATGGGAGATGTTAAAGGTTACGGCCGCCACTAATTACCAATCACTAACCTTGACAGTCTGTATCTTGGAAACATCTGGAAGTCACTAACTTTACCGACAGCCATTTTTGAGATGACTGACTTGCCAGTAACTTAGTATGGCAAGCACTTAAAGGAGCCCTGCGTTTGATATTATTTGATGGATTAATATTATAACACTGCATATTGCAATCTTTTCATGGTAGCGTACACAGGGTTATTTACTAAAGTTACACATTTTTTCATTCTAACTTCTAAAGAAATGCAGAGTGAATTCAAAGTGAATTTAAACTTTATGGTCACAGTAACCAAACTAGAAAAAATTCAACAAGCCAACTATGCGAAATTTGTTTACTTTGGCCTTAAATTTGAAATTCACCTTGAATTCCTGTCAACGTCTGTAAACAACCCTGATATGGCTTAGGAATGTGATCAGACACCATGAAACTCCTACTTTGTCATTCTGCCATTAAATTCCATCAGGGCCGTCTTTAACGCAGGGCAAACGGGGCAGCTGCCCCAGGCCCTGTCCCAGCTGGGGGGCCCGAGACAGCTGCTCCGTTTGCCCTCTGCCCGCAAACTATGGGGGCCCATCGGATGGCCCATGCACTTAGGGCCACCCGGTGGGCCTGTGTCAGCAGGGGCCCGATCGGGCGCTGTGGCGCTTTAACAGCGCGACCGGGCCCTTGCTTTTTTGGCAGCACTGGGAGGAAGTGACAGCCGCGCATCACTTCCTCCCACAGAAACAAAAGCCGCGCGGGAGGAAGGAGCTGTTCCGGAGGGGGCCAGGCCGGGAGAGCTTAACTCCCAGCCACCCCACTGGACGCCAGGGAAGCCACCCTCCAGGAAAAGGTAAGAAACTGGAGGGTGGTTATCAAATTTTGCATGAGTGTCTGTGTGTGTGTATGTATGCATGTCTGTGTGTCAGTATGTCTGTGTGTGTGTGAGTCTGTCAGTGTATGTGTGGTTCTGTATGTCTGTGTTTGTCAATATGTCTGTCAGTGTCTGTGTGTATGTGTGTTTCAGTATGTCCGTCTGTGTGTATATGTGCCAGTATGTCTGTCAGTGTATCAGTGTCTATGTGTGTTTCAGTATGTCCGTCTGTGTGTATATGTGCCAGTATGTCTGTCAGTGTGTCAGTGTCTGTGTGTGTGTGTGTGTGTGAGTCGGTCAGTGTCTGTGTGGTTCAGTATGTATGTGTGTATGTGTGTTTCAGTATGGCTGTCTGTGAGTGTCAAAATGTCTGTATGTGTGTACGTCTGTCAGTGTCTGTGTGTATGTGTGTTTCAGTATGGCTGTCTGTGAGTGTCAAAATGTCTGTGTGTGTACGTCTGTCAGTGTCTGTGTGTATGTGTGTTTCAGTATGTCTGTCTGTGTGTATGTGTGCCATAATGTCTGTATGTCTGTCAGTGTGTCAGTATGTCTATGTGTGAGTCTGTCAGTGTCCATGTGGTTCTGTATGTCTGTGTGTATGTGTGTTTCAGTATGGCTGTCTGTGTGTGTCTCTGTGTCAGTACGTCTGTCAGAATGTGCCTTTGTATATGTATGTTGTCCGTTTGTGTTTGTGTGTGTGTATCTATATATAGTCAGTGTGTATCTGTATGTGTCCGTGTTTGTATATGTATATCTGCATGTGTGTCAGGTTGTGTATCTGTGTATCTGTGTGTCTGTATGTGTGTCAGTGTGTGTCGGTGTATCTATATGTAGTCAGTGTGTGTACCTTTGTATCTGCATGTATCAGTGTTTGTATCTGTGTATCTGCATGTTTGTCAGGTTGTGTATCTGTGTTTGTGTCTATCTGTGTGCCAGTGTTCTATATGTAGTCTGTGTGTATCTGTATGTTCTTGTGTGTATCTATATGCGGTCAGTGTGTATCTGCATGTGTGTCAGGTTTTGTATTTGTGTGTATCTATATGTAGTCAGGGGGCCCAAGTTAATGCTTGCCCAGGGTCCAATCAGAATTAAAGACGGCCCTGAATTCCATGGTGGCCAAAATTTTTCATGTGAGTGCAGTCAATGGGGAACTTAACCAGTGGCTGATGTCCAAGCCAACATGTCTTACTTTGACATTTATGGCTAAGAAGAGAATCAAGAAACATCATTTGACTGTCAGCCCATTAAGAAAGCAGGACGGCTTTTACAAAGTGCGCTAAGGTGTTGACTTAACAACTTTCCCTCTACTTCTGCTCAGACCAAAAGATTGAAAAAATAACCACTCATGAAAGCATCAAGTTACCCCATAAACAGAGTGATATGAATTCCGTCACTTTTATGTGTCAAATAATTGGGAACTGCTGCAAACCTACATCTAGTGCCATGAGTCTTATATTATTGCTGGATTCCCATAAATTTAGTGTGAACATATGTGATCCTCAGGTATAAAGTGAAAAAAGTTGAATTAAATCTTTTTGTTGCCACTTAGTAGAAGGTGACACCAAAAGAACAACAGTTGAAGGAATGTTACCTTTATGTGTGGTGGGACACGTTTTACTCATTAGTTTATCTTGATGAGTGGAAGAGAATTCAGTCTGGGCAGAATCGTACTTTTTGGAATGAAAACCCCTCATTGCTTTGCCCCCATCTGGTTCTCCCAAATGTTTAAACAGTGAGCAGCACTTATGAAGTGCATCCAGATCCCAAAAAATATTACAACAGATATTAAGTAATTATCTCTTAAAGATCTTTCATCGCACAAAGTCCCGGTGTTTCCCTTTTGATGTCTTCACCCGCCGAGAACATAACTAGGTCAATGAACAATAGGCTGAACAGCAATGAGCACTTTGCTTGTGCATAATGCATTAAGTATAACATGCAATGCTCTGTTCACCGAGCTAAGAGCAGTATTTTATGTTGGCAAATCCAAGCTGACATGACATTTAATATTGTTTTGTAGTAATGAACAACGAAGTCTCATTCACTCACAAGTGCAATACAATGCTGTGTTTTGTCTGAAGAGGCAACAACATGACAAGAGGGAAAACGTGTTTTGCTTTGTTTTCTAAACGAGAACAGTGAATTAATCATTACAATTGACTTTTCCAGGCAGTGATATGGAGGTGATAGGGGGAAACCAAGAGAAACATTCTAGTTGTGTATTTCTTTCTCTATTGCTTGTATCTACGTGTAAAGTAAAACATTGTGAGATATTTCCTCTTCATCTTCTTTACAGGTGTATTATTTAAGCTGTTGGGATTTATTTTAGCAGACTGCAGTCCAGGAACTGTATTTTTTTAACTCAAGTTCCAATATATTATGAATTATTTAAAAAATAAAAATAAATTTAAGTTAATATCATGATATCACTTCAGAGACATTATATAAATACGCTATATAAAAGCGTCAAAGAAGAAAAACACAGGCAGCACTCCAGGATATAGAAGTGTGACGTTTCGGCTCCTAAGAGCCTTAACCATGCATGATTAAGGCTCTTAGGAGACGAAACGTCGCACTTATTTTGGTGAGGTGGTTAACCCACTAATAAATTCACCTTCTATATCATGGAGTGCTGCCTGTGTTTTTCTTCTTTGATTCTACATTGGTGGATTCAGCGGTGTCCATCCTACACACAGAGTGCCCCCTTGGTGGAAGGCCAGAGCATATTTGCAGGACCTGAGTGCAGGGTATTCTATTTTTGTTGGATTATATAAATGCGTGTCACTCATAGTCAGAAACTGTCATTCTCAGTAATACTCATATCATTTATCAGTCAGTCCAGGTGGAGTTTTATTATACCAAACCCATTAGTAGTTAAATGGATCTGAAACATTTTATGCGTCGTTCATTGACCATATTTATTGGGAATTCCACCCGCATTCCATCCATTGTCTTTTGTTCTATATATGGCATAAAGCACACTTTGGAGAATTGGATGGAGAATGTTTTGTAAATGTCCAACTAAGCTGGCCCCAACCTCTGTCATTATACAGTCACACCAGAGAGTGCCCAATATAGACCATTAGTGCTGTTTAATTTATCAATAGGGTCGTGGTGGCTGCAAGAGTATTTTATATTTAAGGACCTTAGTATAGGGTTAACATAATTAGAACCTATTTATATTCTTTCATTTTTCTAATGTTTTAAAATATTTGGTGAAACTTTTGGTTAATTTTAGAATTCCTTGTTTTGTTGTATTTTTATAACAAGCTTTTTACCTAGGGGGAATATGAGCTATGTTTCCAGAATTAATTCCCACTATTTGATACAATGATCAACTACGGTTGCAGTCTTTTACTCTAGGTTTTCGCCAATCACATTTTAGTGACAATAAAGCTGATTAGTGCAATGAACTATTTCAACTTGGAATATGGTCAAATAAATGGAAATATAATTTAGCCTCAACATACAATTCTGCTCTAGTGAACAACTAGGTTTGATTGTATTAATATTCAAGTTGTGCTATAATTATCATTGAACAATAATTCAAATCATCAATTATGCAGGATCATTATGCATATGTTATCTACATTATATTTAATCAGCGTGAATGGCTGGTGTACTTTGCATGTTGTAATGCTAACTCTGTGACAGCCACCCTCCTGTCTTCCCAATCCCAGATCACCATGTGTATGTTAGGTATTTGCCAAGACAATTAACAAGGCGGCTTGGCTTACCCTCGAGAAAAATCTTGTGTGATCACCTTTGTCCCCAAGCAAGTTCACTGCTAAATACATTGAAGTATTTCCTGAAGTTTATCAACTTGGGAAAGTTAGTGGCAATTTGGGTCAACGTAAGTCTTTGGTGTAATCAAGTTGCTTCTCGATTAAGCTAAGTTGCACTGAAATAAATGGCATCTCAATTAGAGTAAGGGATGCTTGGAAGCAGTTGTAGAATAGGTGGCTTTCTGAACAGAAAAACACACACAAAATAGTAAGGAGGCTGAGTATGTGGATGTGATCATCAAAGTCCTCACTCGGAAGCAGAAATAAAGTAAATGGGCCATAACACGAAAAAGGAGTTTTCAAGTGATGTCCTAATGACCATTAAGTGGACCTGACTATATTTAGTTTTTTATTATTTTGACCCATTGTGGGTCTTTGTTAAGCCTAGGTCAGTAGTAAGCATGGTACATTTTTACAAAATGTATTATTATAAATAGAACCATTAAATTATTCGAACTTTGCTGCCAGTGAGCTGTTTTTTGATGCATATTTTATATATTTATAAATTGGTTACTATTATTAATTATTTTTGTTTATTTTTATATTCCCTAGGAGAGAGCACATTATGAAAATATGAGCTCACAGCTTACTGGAAAACCAAATGAGGATGGAAAAATGGGTCCTGGTGTCATTGACCTTACTCGACCCGAGGATGCCGAAGGTGAGTTAATTTTACTGATAGTGACACCATAAGTTTTAGAGACATGAGAGGGAGCTCTTGGTTCCTGGATGTTCTTTATTCTTTGCATCAGCACCAATGATTTAACAAGCTGTGTGAATTGTGGACCTGAATGTGTGTTGTATTTTCTCTATTTTACTAAAAATAAGTCACAATATTATCTTTAAATTGTAAGAGGACACTCCATTCATATGCCAGTCACCAACGGAACATAAGAGTTTGGCCTCATATTCATTCTGTGTTTTTCTTCACATTCAAATCTCAATAGTTTTGCTATAAAATTCAAAGGGTTAAAACCACAGTGCCACTGCATCCAGACCACTTCAGCCGATGAGATAAGCCGTGCCCCACTGAGATTAGCTGTGTGAGAGGTTGTGGCTGTCCAAAGGAAGTAGTGGAGGTGGGGAGCAGTATCTAGCTCCCCCAAGGTAATAAGTCAAACTATTCTAAAAAGGTTTGACTCATAACAATAAGGGGAGGGGCAAAATACCAACAAACTCTTGACATCATAGCCACTGCATTGCGCTGTAGTGGTAAAGGTGTCTTAAGTTTTGCTTTACATACTCTGTAACTGTTGGAGGAAGTGAATAAAATGCTGCTAGCACACACTTATCTCATATGTTTGAAAACATGAATGTAAGTCATGTGTACCTGAATTAAAAGAAAATGCCACTTTCAGGTTTGGATTTAATGATCACAGATCTTTCTGTGTGTCTGCACGATGCTGGTTTCTATGCTGCCTATAGTTTCTCATTTTTCAGTACGTGGTTGTGGATATTTTATGCATTGAGCAAACAATTGGAAAATTCTCAAAATAACCAAAAGCGGTCAGTAAATAGCTTTATCGGGATTGCAATCTTCTGAATTGTGAAGAAAAACAATTGGGTGTTTAACATAACAGAAAAGAAGATCATTAAGTAGACTATTTGTTAACTTATTACAAATGATGTGGAAAATGCATCATCAATCTGTTTTATCACATTGTTACCCATGAATATTTAATGGTTTTGCTAATTTGGCTTGTGTATTTATTTTCACTGCCTTGTACTGATTGTAGAAAACTATCACATAATATTTTACAATGCTTGTAGACCAATGCTTGCAAAACAGTCAATTTGTCTGTGTTAATTAACAAATTGTGCATGCAATGTAGCTATCCTTAAAACGTGATATTACATTGTATTTTATTGACAGTGTCACGTTTTGCATTGGCATAAACTTAAATGAAAACTATACAGACGATTAAATTGTGCTTATTTATGTGTGAAATCCCAGAACGGCACACATCGGCAGTTAAAGTACTCTTTACAGAACCCTCTGCCCATTGGGGTGGGATCTGGTACGTTAAAACCTGATACTTCTTCTTTCGATGAAAGGCTTTTATGGTGTCGATAGAGAGAGCAATGTCGATTTCCTAAATAAACCACGAGCCACCTGCCTTTAGATAACACTATTACTCCTTGTGATTTACACGTCAGGCACGGTCACTGCCCTAAGCATACAGGACACACAGAAATGGGGAAAGTAAAATTTAAAGGATCACTATAGGGTCAGGAACACACACATGTATTCCTGACCCTATAGTGTTTAAACCACCATTTAGGTGACTTGCCTTCCCTTAGCCTCCCCCCTCCCCCCACCCTATAAAAGTATAAAGCTCACCTTATTTCCAGCGCTGCGGGGGTACGCTGGTGCTGGCTCTGCCCCCTTTGTGATATAATTGAAATGGCCGATTTTTGCCCACAGGGAAAGCATTGGATTGGCTAAAATTGGCACAGGGGCGGGGCCAAAAGCCATTTTGGCCATTTAAGACCTCCTCATAGAGATGCATTGAAAATTTAGCATCTCCATGCAGAGCGTGGGGACACTGAATGGCAGGGCTGCTTACTGTGTAGCCGTAAGCCAGGACGCACCTCCAGTGGCCATCTAAGGAGTGGCCACTTGGAGGTGCCCCTAGGGGCAATGTAAACACTGCCTTTTCTTTGAAAAGGCAGAGTTTGCATTAAAATGCCTGAAGGGAGCTATTACACATACCAGAACAACTACATTAAGCTGTAGTTGTTCTGGTGACTAAAGTGTCCCTTTGAAGATCATTTCATCCATACAGATACACTGTGAGCATCAGCTGCTTTCAACACTTAAAATTAGCTTTTCAGAATGTATGCTTGATGATCTTCCTATACTAATGATTTTGCATTTTTTTGCAATCTAGAAAAGAATGTCCTTGATTGTCAATTCTTTTTAATGTCTAAATATTTATAGTTGCTATGGCCAGTTGAACTAAAGGAAAAATAAAATGAAAAAAAAAAGCAAAAGGTTTGAAAGGAAAATGCTTTGCTAAGACAAAGATGTGACTATACTGGTGGCTCAACCACAACAAGTCTTAAAGATCTCTGTCCTTGGAAAAAAACACAGCTATTTTTGAAACAGACTGGAATATTTTCCAAGACAGAGTAAAAATAGGATATTCAGTTTTATGCTGAAAAAAAAAAAGAAAAAGCACAGTTATTCATTTTTCTTCAAGATAAAAAGAAGAAAAAAAAAGAACTCTAATTTTTGATATCCAAAATATATGCAATTTAGTAAAAAAAGAGTAAACTTGCACTACAACACTGAAACTATAATATGGGGGAAAATATAAGTAGACTTTAACTGGGTAGAATTTCCTGCATTTTGCAAAGCCACGAGCCACATGTATCATCTCACCGCAAAGTCATTAAGTCTTTTAAAAACTCAGATGAAAAACATTAGTGTTTACCGCAGAAAGCTTTCTAGCGCTCTTTGTTCATTCACATATGGTAGAATTCTCTAAACATTTTGTACGTTTGACGAAGCTGCCTCCATCAGGCATGCTTTCAAAAAACAAGGGAAAGAGAGAAAAACGTAGAACCTCAGCAAGTATCCCTGAATCAAAACACAGGATATAAAACGACGGAAAAAGAGTTGCTAAACTCAAACTGCAGGGAGTCTTATTTTTTACAATCCAGTTAAGCAAGGTGTTAAATCTAAATAATCTACGTTCAAAAGAAAAAATTGAAAACCGAAGCAAAATACTCCCGAAAAAAAAAAAATTCAAAGAAACAAAGCATTATCATAACTTGTGAAAAAATAACCTCACCGTTAACTGAGAAGAAAGTAACCACGTTAGATTGAGAAAATAAAACATTAGAAACTTGTCTTCTCATGTAAAAAAATCTAGTTTATTGACAGTTATAATAAATCTCACATTATAGCTGTTACTGGGTGCAATGTGCGTTCACCCCATTAATGCTGCGGGGTACACCAACCTGTACGGATACCCACTGGGTTTTATCATGCTGCACCGTTTTTTGATAACAATCCTATCCTGGAAATGTATAAATATAATATAGTGACGACTGTACTAGTTATAACTGTACAGTAAGGTATGCAACAACTAAAATAAGAAATTTTTGTATTATTTCCATGGATTTCTTTTGTCCTTTTCTGCCAATGTTTTTGAGATTCTTTAAACACAGTGATGGGAGAGATATCATCTTTCACAGGTGGATAAACAGTTAAATGGCTGTGTCTGTTAAACAATTTCAATGAACTTTATAAACTTGGACAAAAGAGACAACAAATTAGTTTGCTCCATGTGTAACCCGTGCCGTGGAGTGGTCCCGCAGTCTTGATGGATCTCGACAGACTGGCAGCAAGCTGCATTTTTTTTTTCACTGCACAATAAACATAGCTGTCACTGTAATATAAAGTGAAATCAATCCATCGGCTAAGCTGAATGCATTTTACATGAAATTAATGTACTGTAGACAGAGCAACAAAAAGGTACTTGATTCATTTTGCATGTATCGGTGACTTTTCCCATAAGAACCATAAATAACTTTGCAAATATTAAAAGAAATTGTGCAAAGCTGGCAGTCAGATCATTTTTGACAGTGATTAAAATGTTGATTACTCGCGAAACTGCAACGACTTCCAATCCAGAACAAGTTTTTTGAGATACATCAGGAGAGAGCTAAAAAATAGTGAGCAATTTGGGAGTTTTCAGTGTATTATAACAATACAATTAATTAATGCTACAGAGTTCATTAATAAGTCCATATTCTTAAACACTCATTAATCTATACACCTAGCATGTGTGTAAAGGTAGATCTTCAATGGCAGCTGAACGTAAGCAACCATGATCCTCTGCTAAGCATATAGTCAAGGATAAAAAGCTAGAGATCTACACACCAATACAATATAACCTAAAAATGTATAGATGTTACTTTTTGGATGTTTGCATTCAGTTTCAAACTAAGTACGATTCGTTCAGATTTTGGATGATCAGCGATTCTTCTAGATTCCTCAACTCCAAAACACTATATGGAAATAAACCAATCAGACAATGGACAAGCCATTTAATTTGTTTTGTGATAATTTGTTAATCCGAAAGATTTTTCCCAAAATTATGGCATGGATGAAATTTGTCCAGACTGAAACGCCACATGGACGAAACCTAATTCACCAAAACAATATATATATTTTTCACCCTGGACAAGTCAATTGTTTTACCCTTCTTAATAATAAATTGTCCATTGTATTGAAAGGCACAGGACACAGGTGCCGATGAGAGTTAAACACAGTCAGCGCTATCGTCTGCATACTACGAGGGGTTAATTGTGTATAAATGTGCACCCATTATTTAGCTCTGAGGTTAATTCCTTATTTCCCCTTATTCACAGTGGCAACAAAGAGAAAATAAATGTTACATTTTAAGCTGACTGATTGGGCAAATTTCTATTTTACATTTTTGTAAAATATTTGTAAAAATTTTAAATGTTGATTTCACTTTTTTTGTGTTACACTCACGTCACAAGAGTAAAGCCTTCATTCCCTTACACAAGTTTTATTGTTGGTCTACAGGAGGCACCACTGTAGTTGAAGCGCGGGTCTACCGAGACGCACGTGGAAGAAGTAGCAGCGAGCCTCACATCAAGCGACCAATGAATGCTTTCATGGTTTGGGCAAAGGATGAACGCAGGAAAATTCTCCAGGCTTTCCCAGACATGCATAACTCCAATATTAGCAAAATCCTAGGTAAGAAACCTTGCAACATATTGTGTGATAGGACAACGGCCAAAACAACGCCCGGAGAGATATTTTCTTTTTAACCAACTCTTCCATGTGGGCAGCATTTACTTGGGGCAAATGATACATCAAAATGTCACATATAAGGTAACAGTATTACTAACGTTAGCACATACAATCATTGATTATTTAGAATATTATTTCGCACTCTAGCAAATTATGTTAGTATATATGTCTTATGTGTAAAAAGCAAAATGTTGCATTTAGCTAATTATTAGTTACTTACCAGACAGAACGTGTGATGTCCAGAGACCGTACATATTTAATCAATAGAATTCAAACTATGGTTATTGTAGTTCTGAAATTTAATTTCCGTTAAAGGATCACTATAGTGTCAGGAAAACAAATCGGTTTTCCTGACACTATAGTACTCTGAGGGTGCCCCCACCCTCAGGTTCCCCCTCCCATGGTGCTGAAGGGGTTAAAACCCCTTCAGCAGCTTACCTTATTCCAGCGCTGGGCACCCTTACCTCTCCTCCCCCGCCGACGTCAGCTCCCCCTGTCTGACGTCAGCGGAGCGGAATGCGCATGCGCGGCAGAGCCACGCGCGCATTCAAAGTGTCCATAGGAAAGCATTTTTCAATGCTTTCCTATGGACGCTCTGCGTGATGGAGGCATTAAATGCCTCCAGCGTCGCAGATGCGCCTCTAGTGGCTGTCCGGAAGACAGCCACAAGAGGCTGGCTTAACCCCAAATGTAAACATAGCAGTTTCTCTGAAACTGCTATGTTTACATCAGGCAGGGTTAACCTTAGAGAGACCTGGCACCCAGACCACTTCATTGAGCTGAAGTGGTCTGGGTGACTATAGTGTCCCTTTAAATATATCAAGTAATCTCCCAGAGACTCCTATTATTACTTTCTGAGTTTCCTTGATGGTTTATGATACGGACTGTATACAAATTTAAAACATTTAAAAAGTCCTGGATTCCATGTTTTATCACTAAACAAACGACTACATTGAATCCTCGTATACTCAGCCATTCATTTTATTGTTGTGAAACAGCTTTATAGTGATTTACAAAACATGCACATTTTGTAGTTTGGCTTTTAGTGATATTTGCGTCTGTTACGTGGAAATGAAATATATACCATTCGTAACAGGGATGTTACCAGGTTCCAGAAAGGTGACATATCCCTTCCTTTAATGTCATGTCTCCACTTCCCTCATGCCTCCCAAGCATCCCGAATTCGGTGGGACAGTTCCGCCACCCCACCTTACTTCCCTGGTGTCCTGCTTTTAGGGACACCTGACTTGTATTAATGATGCTAGCCAAAGGGCTTGTTCTCTATGTCGTCAATGTATCGATCACATAGGGTGAGTATGGTGAGTGTAGTTTGAACACTTACAAACCAATTTAATAAGATTTCCAAATGATTCCATGCAATAAGAAAATCTTCCTAATGATTTATCTACATAATTCCCATAGACTTTTATGGTGACGTCTGTAGATAAATCACTTGGAATTTTTTCTTAAAGTATTGAATTATCTGAAAAGCTGGTAAAATTTAGGTCTTTATGTTTTACAAAGGTAGGTGTGTACTTTGTATGGACTTGTGACAATACCAATTACCTCAGTTGTTTTTAAGAACCATTTCAAGAACGCAGTACATGCTATTTTCCATGGGAGTTTCACTTGGTCCATTCTGGAAAGACAGTCTCATCACATTTGTAACTGTCCACATAAAACCTGAGCTAGGATTGCAATTAGATAATAAACCATCTATTCAGTGTGCATCATTTGAATTATTTTCCAAATTAAATGGATCATAGTTAAACTCAGTAACCAACGCTTGACCCTGACTGACAGCATTTTAGTAAACTGTACCCCAAAATAACAATTAGCCTTTTGAGAGTCATACTCCTGAGCAGTGCGTTCTATAAAGTTTTTCCTCTGTCCCCTTCCCCTTTCTATACCTCCAAAGTTTAAATTCTTCATTTCTATTACACCTGTTACGGCCCTCGACACCTGACAGGATCTGAAAGCGAGGTGCAGTAATTTGATAGTGATTATCTGCATTGATCCAAATTCAGTCTCCAGGTATATTATTTAATTTTCATTAATGTTTCAATAGTCACAGTGATTACAAAAGGACCGTAATTATGGCTTACACGTTGACACCTCCCAAAGGTGGAGGATAAAGAAATCTTCAGTGTGACAGTATCATTAATCATATCTATTTGCTGAATGAGATGCATCTCAAATATGGCATTTTAGCATATTTCCTTTCACAGAACAAACTAATTTATGTAAATAGCAACATATATGCAGCACTCAGTTGAAGATTTCTGTAATTGTTGGTGGGTTTTGGAGTAGAATGTTTTAGGTCTGTGAAAGCATAATGATCACCTGTCAATATGCGTTTATAAAAGGCAAGAGTGCTGTAAATACTCATTACTTACACAAGGACATGTTATTGAATTACAGGTGATTATACCCAATAGTGATGGGCTCCGGTTAATTTTAATGAAATATTTCTGGAAGAATGCTACTTTATGCTGGGAATCTGAGATATTGACAATGGAAGGTACTTGGTCCAGAGGTGTACAGCTAAAGACTGCAAATGCTCATTAGATATTGTGCTCCTTGAACACTTCCCAACGAGCATGCAATCTCCTCTAAATAATTATTTATTAAAGTGGACAAGCCAGAACTAGACACAAGGCAAAATCTTGCTGTACCTTCATTTTGTAGAGCTGACCAACCCCTTCAGGTTTTAGTGAATGTGTTCAAGAGCTCCAAAATGCAAATTAGAGGCATTTAACGTGGCCTAAAATTTGTAGTTCCTTAGTCATTTTTCCTACATTTCCACTTAGTAAAGAAACAACTTGGTGGTGGTATCATTAGATGAAAAATGACAAAATCCCAATGTTAACACATAGGACCTAATGGAGAGAGATTGCCAGTGACCACGATAAGTAGAACATCGGGATTGATTGTCAAGAAATGATAATTTAGGATAAGAGGGATCTAGAAGCTGTCACTACATGACTCCATAAACCTAGGTTAGAGTGGGAGAACAGCATATGCTTAGTTTAGCCATCTTGGACTAGTCAGAATGTAGGCTGGTTGGGAGGTGAACTCAGATACGACATAGTCTTCGACCTGTCATACATGATTAAGGCCTCAGGGCCAAAACTTTGTATCTATTTCTATGTCCTCTTGGCTAAATAACCCCTCATTTTTGTACGCTGCACTGTGATGCCTGTGGATCTCTGTTTATTGTCACATAAATGAAAGGTTTGTTTGCTCTGTAAAGCCCACAGTTTAGATTACATGAGACAAATTTGGACGCTAATACTGCTTTTCTCGTTTTGGCTAATCCTGTTTCCTGTCCCTAAGTGTTCAAGAAATTCATTAGAGCAAACTAGATGTGCATTGCATTTCAGTTTGTTCTTTTTGTTTATGATCCAGGCATGTCAAACCATTCAGCCTCAAACACGTTACTCACTCCAAGTGCTCAGCAGAACGGCAAATGGCTCCATTTCTAAATGTTAACTACTTTGTGACATTCATAATATTTAATATATTTAGACAGAATGGAGTAATATGGCCATAATGAAAGGATTAGTAGATTTGCCAAAATATGCCAAAGTTATTTTAATTGAGTGCTACATATGTAAAATTTAGGCATTTTAATGCTTAAAATAGCATTTCTTCGCTGTGTAACTGTGGGTTGAGATGCCAAGTATGTGTAATGTTAACTAATAAATCCAAGTTATGAAGTCTGCAAACTCTGAAAGTAAAACAGTCAGTGATCGGCTGCTGTCATAGATCCTCCCCGATTTTGGCGATTGTCGGGTATTGAACAGACTGATAACGAATATTATAGATTTACTGTACTATAAAACTGATTAGGAAATGGCTCGGAGAAGCTGCATGAGAAGTTGATTTGTGAAGACGATTTTGGGTGGGCATGTAACACGTTGGATATGTCATATTTTAATGGAATTATATGAAAAAGGAAGTAGGACGTAATTACCTTTAATAATGTGTTAAGTACAGCTATTATTTATAATGTCTTAATTTCTAATATTTGTGATTCAGCATTGCCTATAGCGAGCCAACGTCTTGCTTTTACAAAAGGCGTTGTGTATTTGTCAGGATTCCTCTTAAAATAGTGTCCCTCTGTGTAAACCATGTGCAGCTAACTGTTCACTCACATGCCAGTAAATGTTTCATTAAGTCATGGGGTGCAGATTAACGAGGGTCTGGGTGCTATATCCTAAATACCCATAATGGAGCTCAACACACAGAGATTTTCCTTCTGTACAGAATAGTGTGAATGGTCTCCAATCACATTCTTCAGGTTGTATCCTAATGTTTAGGTTTTATATCGCACATGTATCAAGAAGACATAGGAGCATTGATGAGGTGTAGACTAGTATAAACTCTACATTAATCCTTACCTTGTGCACAAAGGTCACTGCCACAACGTGTGTGAAAAATGCAGATATTAAATTACACTACAAATTACTCAATTTGCTAAAGATTGAATAGAATACTGAATTTACCTACAATACAACCAAATAACTGATTTTTATAATTTTTATTTCAGTAGATCTAGCTAGTTCCCTATTAATTTTGCAACCTCAGCACTGCATAAACAATCTTAAGAATCCCAGAAGTTATTTAGATGATCAAGCGTTTTGCAATGAACCACTGAGTGCAAAGGAGAAGGATACTTTAGATGATGCACCTTCTTCATTAATTAGAGATCACACAATAGTTTGAAAAGGATTTTTGTCTAACACCTTGTATTCCTTATTTTGAAAGAGGGTTAAGGAGGGACTTTGTCATGTCTACAACTTTTACAATTTCAAAATGTTTTAAATGACTTTAGACCTACACTTTGTGTATTTGGTTTTCTACCCTACAAAAGAGGCACTAAAGTCATCCAGACCACTTCATCTCAATGGAGAAGTAAATACAATGCTTTCTCACGTGGAAGCTTGAATGCACGTGTGGTGCTTGCTGTCCATGGGCGTCAAGTCCCCAATGCACCTCTATGAAGTGCATTAGAATGTACCATTGCGGAGTAGGCCATAACTCCTCAATGACGTTGCGAGAGACAGGAAGGTGAGCGGGATCAAGGGAACCTTGGTGCTGGAAAAGGATATGTAAAATTTTGGCTTTATTAATAGTTGGTCAAACGGTGGGCTTTACTTTAGATAGGGACACTATAGATTTGTATTCTTATCACTGTAGTGTTCCTATACTTAATTAAGAAATATTTGGTTCCATAATTTTATGCTCAAGGAACTGAGTTTAAGGATATGTGGGGCTAAACACGAACTAATCACCATCCTGTCTTAAATGACTGTCTTCCCCTGCATCGAATGTCACAACCAACCAGCCTCCATCAAAGGGGAGAAGTAATTGGCTGCCTTCGCTTGTCTACAGATAAAGAGAATTTATAATGAATTGTTATTTTATAAACATCAGTAGATTTATTGAGATACACAATGGTATATCCTTGTTCTCCCAACTTGCCTGGTGTTTGCTCTTGAGATACCAAGATAAACATATCACTGATGGCAGCAGGTACAATTTTCTTGTGAAAAAAAATTAAATAAAAAATGGACGAATGAGTTTTACAACTACCATAAATATAGTGAGGTCTGAGAAATGAACAGAGACACGTGATCTAACCAGTAATCCCCAGAAACATTTTCCCTTTGCCCATATTAAATAAATCCACGAGTCGGGGTTAATGAGCCTGGCTCCATGATTCGGGTGATATGTTCAAAGCAAAATTAGCAATTTTGACATGTGTTATTGACACAAAACAAAATTGGCTTGACGTGTTTCTGTGTAGGTATGTGCCAGGAGATTTAAAGCCTGCCGACCATTATTACATTTAACAGAAATCAGTATTCGGAGTCAAATTTTTAAGAACACAAAGTAAAGAAAGTATAAATCCTCGACTTGTTTTCTAACCTTGACCTAAGACATTTTTTAGTTTTGGATAAATTGGTTGATCATGTAAATATTTCTACGACAAGCTAAGATGATTATTTTTCTATCCATCATGTACATTTTCTTCTCTTTCCAAGATGGTGTTGCTCAGAAAATGTTTAATTTGATAACTAATCATCCCCACGGAACCAGAAGGTTTCTCCCATGCTCTGGACTCATGTCACTATCTGTTTTAAGGCAAGCAGTGTGAAACAGGAGCTGGCACACCCAATTAGCCAACTAATATTATAAAAAATAAAATTATACTGAAATCTTCTGTGGTTATTTTTTAACAAACATCCTTTGCAGGCCAAGTATGTAAATGAGTTAACTCTCGCAGTGCCATACGCACAGCACAAATATTAGATGCTCACGTGTGCACATGCACACCCAACGCATTATGGGAAGCAGGGGATACAGCAATGCAGAAGTGCGGCAGTGGCAAGTACGTTTTTTACTTAGCCCTGCTGTCTTATTCCTTAAACACCGAAATGGATTTTACTGGGTGAACTAACAGGGAATGGCCATTTAAACATGGATTGTTCTTCACAAATATTTTATCATGATACTTTAATAATATTGTTTTGTGGGTTTCTCATGGGTTATAATTTCTTGAAAAGAGGGAGATCCCTTTAGGATACATTTTGACTTTTAGTGCAGCCATTACATTACCATTGATGTTAAGTAAAGTATACCTCCAAACATTATTTCCATATAATTGTTTTTTTTTATTTATTTTTTAAATACTATGTTGTCCCAAATATAATAATTAAAACAAACACTCTAAGGACCATAACCATGCTATAGCACTTTTGATCTCTGGATTGCCCTAACGCCCCCATTATGAGTTGTCAAAAAATGTTTGACGTCTTACCTGGGGTCCAGCAGGCACTGTTGCTCTCTTCCACTACTAATTGTTAGAAAATTGAGTGGTTATGGTGCCTGGAGTGGTTCTTTAACACATTATATTGTTCTGACATGTTTTAGGGTCTTTTGACACATTAGATATTTTTCTACATATTTTCTGTAATTTATAAAAAAAAAATAACCTTTTGTCAAAGTTAAGAAAAATGTTTAATAAATTGACAATTAATTCCATCAAGAAATATTTATGCAAAACTTCAGAATTGTTTATGCACAGTCAGGTTTATATTAATGACCTTCCTTTCTCAATGTGTTCACTGCAGCCTTGTATATTGTAAAGAAAGGCAATGTATATCGCAACCAAGATAATATCATTGTTTCAAACATATATATTCCCAACAGAGCAGCGTATCGTGTTCCGCATGGGCCTATTGATTTGAGATCAATAAAGATTTAATAACAATTGGTATTGCCAGTAAACATCCATTCATATTTAGACCTTTCCCTGATAGATAAAGAATGCTGCTGGGGAGAAAAGAAATAGCTGTTTGTCTAGCCTTGGTTTTGTCACTATTCAATTGAAAAACAAAGGAAGTTTGTGCCGCCTGCAATCCTATTTGTTTCTGTAACCCGAGTAATACAATACAGAAAGCTACAGAAGTGGCTCACTGAGAAAGGTCGGATTAGCTTCTCCTGACAGTCTTTCTTTGTGAAACAGACGTTCAGATGCGTCAGCTTCACATGTATATGGTTCTGTACATCTCTGTCTATTTGTTAAACGTAGAAGCCTCAAGATGATTAACGCACAGCTAAGGTCGAGTTAACATGATTCAGGATTAGTTAAAGTCCAGGACTTTGTTCCAGATCCTTGTTGGTTACTGTGGATAATACATGTTAATGGTCTATTAGTCACTGGGCCAGGTGTAGAGAGCTCTGAATTCACCAACCAGCACCAAGACACTTTATCTATTTTTCGAGTGGTAGCGGAATTATTTTACCTCTTATTACCTTTGCCGACAGCACCAAATATTTCCTTCATATCCCAAAATGTATCAAGTTTATATAAAAGTATTGATGGAAACTAACTATGGAGCAAAGTTCTAGATGTGGAGAAGTCAGCAGGAATATCCATTGTTTTCGTGCCAATTGCCACATTTTTGGAACTTAGCCCCGCTTTACAAATACTCTGACATCTCCTTTATGAGCTGGTGTTCAGAGTGTCTGAAAAGGAGAGACTCTAAAAGCTTGACTTGTGTAATAAAGTTTTTCATCATTGGTGTTGTTCACTAATCATTATCGCATATTTATGGTGTTCACTACCTATTGCTGGTTTTCACTATTTATCAGAGCATTGGGCCGTACTCCTGTTTCGTGTCAAACAAGCTTCAAAACTCATATCTCTGATTTTTTGTAATAGGCTCTCGCTGGAAATCAATGTCCAACCAAGAAAAACAACCATACTATGAAGAACAAGCTCGACTTAGCAAGATCCACTTAGAGAAATATCCCAACTACAAGTACAAGCCTCGACCCAAACGTACCTGCATTGTCGATGGGAAGAAGCTTCGTATCGGTGAATACAAGCAGCTCATGAGGTCTCGAAGACAAGAAATGAGACAATTTTTCACAGTGGGGTAAGTAAATAATGGAACCCTTCCCCCAATACACTTACCCTGTGTACGGCAAGTAAATATATGGACTTACCCTGTGTACAGTAAGTGAATAATTCGACTTACCCTGTGTTCAGTAAGGGAATATATTATGACTCACATTAAATAAATTACTGTAGTTCAATCTGTGAGTCATGTGGAATGTTTGTGAATAGTGTTACAGACATTCTTATATTTCTAATGTTTTAATCTTTGATAGTAAACTCAATTCCGAGGACTTCACTCACTCTAAATAGACACACGGGGTCCATTGAATCTTGGCTGTTAGAGATATGGATTTTATCCAAAGTTGGAGATAGAAAGTTATGATAACATGTAATCCAGGTAAAAAAAATCCAACACTGAACATCTCACAACATCTGTAGATTTGCATGTAATGAGATCAAATTAACAAAACAGAAAACCGTGTTGGGAAAAATAATAGTCAGTGTAACCGCTTCATCTGCTTTATTGCTGATTATAGCGCCATTCAGGGTGGAACAATTTTGCTGAATATGAGCCCCCAGCAGCTAACCCCCTCTATGTAGTTTTCGACTAATGATGAAGCATTATCTTGAGCAGCACTGGACGGCTGAAAGTGTCAGCTGACCGAATTCAGCCAATCACAGTGCCCATTGCTGGTATGATTCAGTATGGCTAGAAGGAAGTGTGCAATCTCTGCCTTAGCCACACCTCCAGTGGGGTGGAGTTATAGGCTCATTCAGTGTCAAACTGTTAAGAATGGTTTGACACTAAATGGAAAGAAAGCACCAGGGGTCTCTAAGAACTATAATCACTTCAATTAGATTAAATGGTTTAACACTGTAAAAAGGGATATGGCCAAGGGACACTAGGCACTAAAACCACTTCAATGAGGTGGAATGGTTATTACACTGAATGGTAGGGCCAGCATCAGGGGACCCCTGGCACATTAACCCCTTCAATGGGATGAAATGGTTCTAGTGCATACAGTGTCTGTTTAATTTAAGAAATGTGACAATCATCTCATTTTCATTGTTTCCGAATACTTCACTTTGCAGTTTGCCGTCGTTCTAATTTGAATGGGTGAATTGCCTCCTTTGAGTTTTGTCTATCCAGAAGTGTTACTCACATCCCAGGGGAAGTGATTCCTCTCTGAAACTCCATTTTGACAGGCTGAAAAAAATGATAACCAGCGATGCATTTTTATGTGACAGATTTACAGTGTCTGCCACGGTCAGACATCTTTGATGAAATTTGTGTTTCCTTTCAGATTAGTTACAGCTGAATTGTTAACGATCCTTGAAAAAAAACAATAAAATTGACTTAAGTCAATTAGAAATATGATTGAAACACTAATTACAACATTTAAGAGCTTAGGGAGATTACGGGCATATTTAGTGCGCTATGTATGTCAGGGGGATAATACAGACTACTGCCTCTTATTTAGATCATATCATGAAAATAGGATTACAGTTCAAGAAATAATATTAATCCAAAATGGTTCATATTCAGCCACTCTGTTGTTTTGAATAAAATGTTTAGTAATGAAAATCGTGGCTATATGATTTTATTGACCTCGACACATGTTCTCGTGTCTAATAGAAATTTACCTGTTAAAGAACTTGATCTAGTTATGTATTTAGAAAGTGTTTTAGCAGCCCCCCCCATGGTTTCTATAAATTTCAATTATGTCCAAAGAGGCAAACAAATATAATACAGGAACACGCCTGCAACACTTAAACATTAGCAGTTATTTTAGGAATGGTTTGTAGATACAGAGAAGCAATTGCTAGAATATTTTATGTTTTCTGGAAGATTATTTCACAGTTGCAGAACTTTCATTAAGTGGAATTCTCATAGTTAATAGTGAGTACATTTTTTAAGTGAGCTAATAGATATAAGATGTGTTAGGAGCTGCAGTATAAATTGTAATATATATGTATGTGTTCTAGTAGTTAGTGTAGAGGCCACAGGTTTATAAAGACATCTAAGCACTGGAGTAAAACCTTCTCTTCTTTTTTCATCATAGGCAACAGCCTCAGATACCAATTAGTACGGCAGCTGGAGTCGTTTACCCTGGTGCTATTTCCATGGCAACCACCACACCATCACCGCATATGACTTCAGACTGCTCCAGCACTTCAGCCAGCCCCGAGCCTAGTATTCCCGTCATACAGAGCACTTACGGAATGAAACTGGACGGTGGGAGTCTTGCAGGAAATGACTTGATGAATGGAGAGGACGAGATGGAGATGTTTGATGACTATGAAGATGAGCCTAAATCAGACTATAGCAGTGAAAATGAAGCCAATGAGGCTGTCAGTGCCAACTGAAGAATATTTCTGGACATTTATGGAAACAAAGGAGAATATATAATATGTTGATGGAGTTTTGAAAAAAAAACGAACAAAAAAAACCCAAGTTTTCAAAGAGCCTGCATGCGTATGTGGCTTTCACGAGTCCATCAGCAGAACGGTCTTAAATATTTCTTGATGTGTGAGACGGATTGACTTCCCCTAGGTTTTTTTCTTTCTTGGACCTTTTTTTATTTCAGGTGTAGACCTGTATAAAAAGATCATACATCTGGACTTAAAAAACTCAAACCCATAGCTGTCTTACAAATCTTACATTTTTGTGTGTTTTCATTTTTTTGATGCTGATAATAGAGTTTTTAAGTTACTGTTTATAGAAGGGGTTAAACATTCTCTCAGGTACGTAGTGCCAGCCAATGGGTTGTGAATGTGTTTTTATGCTATATCATTTTAGAAGGTAGATAGCGATTTTCTTTCTCTCGCTTTTTTATTTACATATTGTGAATCCAGACATGTACACATCTGCATACCTAACTCTGTATAACATCCCCAAATCATTTCCTCTACAAATCTGCCTTTTTTATTATCTTATGTGCCAAATTTCATCATTCATAAGCTTAAGCAGTTGACGTCTTAAAAGAGACCCAGAAAAGTCATGGGCGGCACATGAAGATTGTGCTGGCCGTAGTCGTTGTTTTCTCGCATAGTGTGCATGATTTTAATATACCTTTCATGGTACTCACAGTACAGATCATTGTAAAAAGTGAACAAATCAAGGTTACCAACTTTAGAATGCAAAACTAATGCTTTCTTAGTTGGGGTTATGTTGTATCTATCACTCTTAGGAAGCGAGCAATCACCAGTTCTAAATTTGTGTTGAATGTGCTGTTACGGCCATTTAGGTGAATAACACTTGTACTGAGTCTTAACAATTTTGTTCTTAATCTGATAAAACTCATTCCAGGATGCAAGGACCATTATATCTTTAAATCCTTGTACACCGCACTTGGGTAAAAATAATTTAAATCATTATTTGGCAGCAAGCGGAAGTTTTCTCCTGTTTAGATTTTACTTACCAATTATTTTTGTTGTCAGTGTTTCAGCGATATGGTTCCCTTGCAGCATCCCATGGTTTAAATGTGAAATTTTTGTAAAGGTAAGCGTGAAAATGGAGAGTTTTGCCCATCCTTAACACTTCTTTGTAAGCAAATTGAGCCAATTCTGTAGACCAAGCATTTGGGGCTATGATACAATTTGTGTTTTGCTTACAAAAATGGAAAATGGGCAATGTGTCAATGGGTATGACCCTATGGCGACCCTTATGTTGATGGCGAGTTAATTCATGATGTTTCAGAAACAAGCTCACCTGCTCACTTTGCAAAACTATTTTAAAGTATCCAAAAATCACATCTTCATCAAAGACGCTAGACATGTGACACAGATAATGTACTCTAATAGTAGTGTCAAAAACTGGCAAAGACAAAATGTGAACGACCAAAGTGGACAATGGAGAGGCTTTTATAGTCTCTGTTTGGGATTACATCCTCTCCGCAGTTCACTTGTGACATCACCATCATAGCGAAACCCTCTTACTGTCCCTAAATCTAAAAAAAGGTATTTTATGTAGATCACTAAATTATCAACTTAGCATGCTCTCAAAAACAATTTATTACAAATATAACTCAGCGAAAAATGCATCATACACAATTAGGCATTTTTGCTGTCTCCTATGAAATTTTAATATATGGACCCAAAATACACCCTTGTAGATGATTTTATTCCCTCGATATTATTAATATCAATAATATTTTGATGAACATGAAATTATTTTGGTAAACCCGCAGTCACATTATGTAGGGTTTTTACTCAGTGTAGATAGTCCTGATTGTAATAACAGTCTTCAGTTCAACACTAAGACACGATATGATAATCATCGCTCTAACCATCAAAAGATAGTATATGTAAGCTGAATGATTATTAATGGCATACACATCTTCGTTTGAGCTATAAATTAAGTGATTAACTATTTTAAGCATAGGATCCCAAGAATAAGACCTTGCTATACATATTCTAATAATTATATATACAGATTTCACTGCGGATTTAGAGTATTAAGGTATCACCTAATCCCATTTAATAGCATTTTGGAATGATGACTGTAGACGAGTTCGACTGTTTTTCAAGTAAAAAACCTTCAGGAGAAAAAAACTTAAGGGACATTTTCAAGTAACGAAAAAACTCAAAACATTTTGTAGCTTCAAAATTCTGTTTTATATATGAGGATAATACGAGATGCTGCAATATTCTTTTATTATAACACTAGAATTGCATCTGCAAATGTCAGTATTTCTAGGTAGACACACAGAGTGAGGGAGCAGTGATTCAATAAACAATACACAATACTTTATGATACTTGTGATTTCCGTCGCTCCTCTGATTACGATTAGAAAAACACAAAAAGAAAGTATGCAGAATTTTATTTTAGTATTTAAAAATTTACTGTCAGACAGAGCTAAAGACCCATTTCCCAAGCTTACTTAACACATTTATCACAAAAGGTTAATTATATACGCTAACAAAAACAAATAAATTAAATTAAATTCAGCCATAAACAAACAAAAATCCCACCAAAGTCGCTAAAATATTTTAATTGGACTTTTCTACAACAGTAAGAATATCAAGATTACATGAAATTAACCCATTGTATATAAAAACTGGTCAGTGAGAGTAGAACAAAATATTTTTTGCAAATTTAAATTTGGATAAAACAGAAAACTCTTATTTGTTTCTAAGGAATAACAGACTCGCTTGCATGTGGTTGCATACAGAATATCTGGATTCATATATTTATTAAAGGCTTGCAGTCGCCTTTTAGCAAGCAGTGTAATACTATTTTGTTGCGATTTAATTTTTTTTATTTGGGGGAGGGGTTGGGGGCTGTGCAGGATTAGGCAAAATGTGGTAATGCCAGAATTTTGTATTACATAATTATTTTAGGCGTAGGCAAACATTTACATTATCAGTTCAACTTTTTATGACCATGGCAGAAAAGTTAAAAAAAAAAAAAAAAATGTAAAAAAATAAACAAAATTAAATAAAATTAAAAAAAATAAAACATTTTTTTTTTACAGGCTGGCGAAGAACAAAGAACTGTTCTTTTAAATCTGAAACTTGATTTTGCTTGTACTATAGAAAAAACACACACAGATGTTTTTCTTCCCTAAGTGTTATAAGCACTGGATATAAATGCTATTTTTTATCACTTCTGACTAATGTGAAACTGTTGTACAAAAAAAAAACAAAAAAAAACTACATGAACAAAAGTCGTCTGTTTAGACTCGTGTGGGTTTGCCTCACATTTGCCAGATTTGGTGTCTTGTTTTTTTTTTCACTTATTTATGTAAAAATCATGTTGGTTTTAACACTCTGTTTGAGCTACAGTCTGCGTCGGATTAACCCTTGAGTTCCCAGGGACAAGGCAGTGGATTATTTGATGATGCACTGCACCCACCGCAGGTTGCTTAAACATTAACACTGTGTGACCAGTCCATACCCTTTTTGGAAGATGGCCCTATCTTTAACCACCAGACTAACAACTATCTTAAACTGTCTAAAGCAAGATTAAAAAACAAGAAAACAAAAAAAAATTAAAAAGGAATATTTTTAAATAGTATTACATAGCAGCATTGAAACCTTTATTTATTAGCCAGCCCTGGCTCTAAAATAGAAATAAAATATAATATTAATATTAAAATGGAGACAATCAATAACTTGCAGTTTATAAATGGATCTTATTACAAAGTATGCTGTGGGCAATACATCTCATTTTAGGAGTTTATTTTAACTTATGTAAATATAACCTGGGACATAGAATTTTTTTTTTTTTTTTTATGCATTATTTATATATGTACGGATGGTGTGGTTTTCAGTATAAATTGACCCAAGCTTGCTGAACCTCTTGTCGGTGGGTCAGTTTTGGGTCAGTCGCTGAGGAAAAACTAGGTATCGCATTAAATATCCATTTGGTATTAAATCCATGTTCCCCACAGCAAAGTGAAGATAAGAGTAGTTTCCTTCCTATAAAAACACCTATGGTGGTTGATGGATCATTGTCATTTATGAAAAGATCAAAGATAATCAAAATTAGAGACATTTCTTTAAATTTGAACTTTTTAGTTAAGTGAATCCAAAATATTGCTTACTTAACGTGAAAATATCAATACTGGCATCACCATTTGACAGAAAACCAGCCCTAGACACATTTCTTATCTATATTCTCTTTATTACAAATTCTTATAAAAGTGGAGAATACGTCCCGCGTAGAAACCCATTATCAGCATCTTCACGATGTTTGTCAAATAATAATTCCCAGGCAAACAGTTTCAATAATGTGTATTAATAATAGAATCTTTCGGCGACGTTGAAGCGCTGGCTTAACTGGTTTATATTAGGTAAAAGAGAGCCGTGGAAAGAGTTTCACAGTCAAGCATATTATTAACCCACTGCATGTTACATGCAGAGATTATTCCATGACTCTCCCCTGCACAAAGTAGAGGTAAAAAAAAGAGTGGTGCACTTATATTATTACAGAATATAGAGAGAATAACAAAGGATATTAAAGGGAATCTGCCTCGGAACTAGTTTTGTGCTGGTTCTTTAAACATACAGGTTTACTGCAATGTCTGTCCATTTCAATCCTAAATCAATTTCAGACCGCTAACAATCTATAGGCAACAACTTTCTCCATTGTATCAGGTTATTTTTTATTATAACAACAATTTTATTCTTTGTAAAAAGACTGCATATTTATATAGGGAGGACATTTGATTTAAGAATAAAAGCTATTTATTTTATGGGTTTTGGTAAGATACGTTCTTAGTCTTTGGATGACAGGCTAGTCTTAAGCAGGGGTCATGCGTCTAAGAATTCATTGCTTGCCAGTGACAGAATTTTAGGAAAAATAATGATTTGAGGTACGGGATCCTGCACATTTGGTTAAAAATATTATCTGTGCTTTCATGCCCCTTCAATGAAAATAGCTTCATGTTTTAATTTAGCCCTGCCGCCTCTGAGGGTCACATGTAACAAAAGAATACACAATTACAAACGTTTATTACTATAAAAGTACGACCCTGGTTGGATAATGGTCCTCACTGAATACTTTAACCAGATAATATATATATATATATATATATTTTTTAGAATTGTAAAAATATTTGTATTTAGACAGTAACTGGTACTAAACATTTCACATAGTTAACATTGTATAGGATTTGTTACTTCTCTATGTCAAAAAATAAAGGTAAATTACGAGCTTGACCTCTGAAAAGGTAATTAGTACAATACAATGTGTTGATATCCTCTCTGGTACTTACAGGGTTGACTATCCTATCAGTGACAAGTTAATTATTCTATCATAGGGAGGGGCCCAACGCATTTCACAATGCAATGTATTCTTTAACTTCCAAATCAGGAGGGTTTAAAAGACAATTTTGATTAGAATGTGAAATAAAGAGTTTGAGGTCAAACGCAGTTGATGACAGTGTCTGTTGGAACCAGAAACTGGCCCTTAATATGACCATTGGTAACTATCAAATAATATTCTGACCTCAGTTTACAAAAAGCACTTGTTACATTTCATTTCAGTACTAACCTTCTTTTTTTTCTTTTTAGTCCATCGTTATGTAAAGTTTGTTTAAATGTTTTGTTTTATACTGAACTCTAGATTTTTTTTTACATAGTATCCCACATGTAACATTTTTAAATGTGTTAAATTTGACTGATCATCTCTTCGACGTACACAATGTTTGAATTGCTTTAGATTTATTCTAAGTTGAGTGACAAATGCAGAAATCGAACATGGCAATGTGGACGATGCCAAGCAATTTTGTGCGTTATGACGTAAGCTCTGACTGAGAAGCGTGAGATAGGTACTTAGTGCTCATGCTGTATGGGAAGGTGCAAATATGTTACTGTTTTCTACACTTTGCAGAATAGCTGGTGTGCATTGTCTGTCTGTCTTCATTTTCATCCATGTTCTGTTGTATTTCTTTCTTTTGTAAGAAAAAGAAAAGTGATTGTTTGTATCCCCTGGAATCTTTTTAGCAAAATGATATAAAAATGCTTAGCATTTATGTTTTTTACATTATTGTATTGTCATAAGCAAAACAAATAAGAGAAATGCATTAAGACAAGCTTCTAGCTATTACTACACCCCATGGCATTGTAATATGTATGTGATGTATATTGTGAGATTGTACTCTATGTTAATTTAATCAGCACAATTCACTGACATGCTGGACTACATACAAGCTGCTCTTAGAACATGTAACGTTTTTTTCTTTTCATGCTGTTGGGGTAACCCAGACTGTTGTCGTTAACGTATCTTCAGTTTTTTTTTTTTTTTTTTTAGAAACTATGAGGGTGTAGCTCACAAGACGCTAGGGCTGCAATCTTCCACACCCGCTAGCAGATTAAACTGGCAGGATTCATTTCATTTTGTAGAAATTGTATGTACAATGCAGGTACCCACCTAGGCCAACGGCTTATAAATATTTGGACGTTTAGAAAAAAAACAAAACACAAAAACACAGAAAAAAAAAAGAAACAAAACTAGTGTCTATTGCTGCTTTGAATATGTTTTAAAAGTCAGAAAATGTAAATAGTTTATTGGAAAAAAAAAATCTTGTACAGTCCAGTGTAAAGTTTTTAACTGAACCTTAAAGTTGCCAACACGTGTTACACAATTTCCTCTTGATACAGTACAAATACCTGTTTGCTAAGGATAAAGATTTAATAAATCTGATTGGAAATGAAAATAATATTGTTATCCTAAATTTTGCTTCATTGCATAATCAGATGATTGCGTCCTGTTGTGCAGTATTAACGTGAGGTAAATTGAATGATCTCTTGGTGGTATTTTCAACGGGCCTTATCCGCCTCTGCCTCAGTAATAATCGGACAAGGCAAATAACTGAAAGACATGCTGATGGGTTTAGCTACATTGTGTACATGCATATTGTACATGGTGCTTTCTTAATATTTTCCTTTGTGCAATGTAAGGATGATGCTAAAATGCTAAGATAGGAGGGTGATGTTCCGTGGGGGAGTGGCTGTAAGACTGCCTATTTATGCTAATTTACCTCAAGACTGTCCTCTATACCCTTAATCGATTCACCATCACTCCATCTTTTGTACTGCTGTTCACACTCACAAATTAAAGATACAATTTGTTTTATGACACCTGTCTGTGGCGTTCTTCGTAAAATTCAAACACATAGCAAAGTTTTGTAATTTTTTTCTTAATAAAGCTAGATTTTCGCTATACTATTTTTTATTTTTTTTTAGAATCTGCCAACTTTTCATGGGAAGATTATTAGTTAAATACTATGTATAAATAGTCATATTAAAAAATGAGAAAATGATGGGAAAAATATTTTCCAAAATCTCAAAACTAGTCCTGATTTTTAAATGTTTTTACAGTGTTTTAAATGGTTTTACAGGTGTATTTTATAGCCTTTCAATTTTATCTGAGGGCTGGGTTGGGAATCGAAACTTTGCTCAAAGATAAAAAAAAAAAACAACCTAAAAAATAAATGTAAGCTCTAATCTCACAGCACAAAATCCATTGTAGCACAAAAATGGAACTCGCAGCACACATCTCACAGTTAAAATTAATATTTGTCCATTCATCAGAATTTTAAGTATTCAGCAAATTATACTTCAAAACGGCATTTGGACGAATCACAAATCAAACTAGATGAACAATGGACAAGCCATTTCATTTAATAAATATATAAGATAGTGCTGCCTTTAGAGAACATATAAAGTAAGTGCCCAGAATATGGAGTGGCCATGCTGTCATAATGGTTATAAATGATTGAGTATCAGATATATGGGTATAATTTATTCCGCCTATAATGAGGTTATGGCTCTGCATGGCCACCTACAAATATGCTCAGCACTGTTCAGCATAATTTGTGTGGGTGGTGGTTAAGTGTAGTGTGTGTGAGAAAGTGTGTGGTGGCTGACTGTTTTGTGTGGGAAAACTGAGTGCTCTATGTGTATGGGGGGTGGGGTGGGGCCTGACTGTGGCTGACTGTTATGGTTGAGTTTTGTGTGTGTTGTGACTGATTGTACCCCTTCTCCTACTTACCAATGGGCAGGAGGTTGTGTTATCCCTTGTGGTCATCTAGGGGGGCATTCTAGGCTGGAATCGTTGGCGGTACGGTGGAAGAGCATGTGGACTGCACCTCTATTGGGTCAGATAATTTTAAAAGCTCTCTGAAGGTCCAAGCACTCCGTCAGTGACTCAATAAATGGGGTCTGTTTTATATTATATTTCATCAGTGCAAGTTGCAATAGATAGGTGATGGATGCAGATACAGATATCCTATTTTCTAGCACCCTTTTCTGTTTATGAGCATGGTGTAGGACTCCCCAATAACTAGGTCCGACCCTCTAGGTGCCTCAGATATTCATTTTTAATTCATGTAAGTGATGATGTGTTATTAAAGTATCTTCAGAACTGATAAACAGTAAAAACATTGACATAGCTATCCAGCCATACATTTCACTATCGTCAATAATCATGTCAAATACAGCTATATAGCTAAAAGTTCTGTTCAACAGCAATGCTGGATTTAAATTCATCAAACATTTGAAATCAAACATCCAATAAGTATTTCCTCTTGCACGATCTGAAGACACGCTCGTTCCTTGGAATGGTTTGTTAGAACATGCTCCAGTTTATTAAATTACTCCCTTGAGCAAAGGTGTGAATCTGGCTATGGGGGTGTGCATTTACCCGAAATGATTTTACAGGTCGTATACATTCTTCTCTGCTTTTAATTGTTGTTGTTTTTTTCTTTTTGTAAATCAAAAATGTCTTAGTGGCCACATTACAGCAAGATAATTTGCCTACATTCAATAGTTAAAGAAGGCTATTATGCACAATAACAAATATACAGTCAAGTACAATGTTGTGCTTCCTGAATCTTTATTCCTCTCTTCTTATTTTTTCAAGATGTTACAAGCAGTCATACAATAACTCAATGTAATTGTTAATTCAGTTTAATTAAGTTCCTGTTCTAATTTTATTTTCTTAATTGGTTATAAAAAAAAGAAACAAAAAGGGGGCTGGAATCATCAGCAATTACACTGGTAACAACCACCCTGGCAATATTGAAAATAATTAACATTATACACCAATACCAAAAATGTCACCCATCCAGTGGCAGAACTACCACGGTCGCAGGGGTCACAGCTGCGACCAGGCTCATCAATTCAGGGGGCCCGCATTGTGGTGTGGCCCCGGCCATGCGGGACAACTGCCAGGGCCGCATAGAAGGGGCCTGTCAGGTTGCCCATGCTCTTGGGGCCATCCAATGGCAATGTATGGGCCCGGTCAGAGTTGCTGTGCTTTAAGAGAACTACCGGGCACCAATGATGAAGTCACAGCTGGGAGGAAGCCGTCACTTCCTCCCATCTAACAGAGCCACACAAAAGGACAGCACTGGGGAAGAAGAGGAGGGAGTCAGATTGGGAACTCTGACTCCCATCAGCCACTAACCCCAGGGAAGTCACCCTCCTGCACCTAAGAGGTAAGAAACAGGAGGGTGATAAAAAAAAAACCTCCACTCCAGCAATGCTTAGTTTAGAGTACCTGTAAAAGCCCGTCTTCCTGGCTCACAACAAACTATATGGGGAGGGAGGAGAAGTGAGGGAAGGTGCAGGTAATATTTAGTTACTGGTTTCAGCTAGGTAACTGTGGTTATGTATGTGGATATTATGCCCACTTACAGTCATTTCTACATGCTGCTGTCACTCTGGGAATCTGCAGTGCCAATGAATTCAAATATCTATGAACAGTATATTTAAGCATAATACATGAGGAATGGAGATTCTATGCATTTCCATCATTGTATTTTTTATGTATCCTTGAAGGACAATCTCAAAATAAAATTACAACTGATAAAGGTATATGAATTATATCCATATATAATTTAATTCCAAGGACGGAAATCTATGAACAAATATTATAATTAACTGTAACAAACTGTAAATAAACAAATGAACAAGATTTTAGTTTTAGTGCGAGAACTCACGGACAGGGTACACAAAGATGTTAAGCAACTAAACAAAGAGAATACCCACTCCTCCTTCTCCAGACGGTAGATGCTCTTACAACAAATCTCAAGCATCTTTGACTGGCCTCAATTTATATATGATTAGCCACCTGCAAGTTATACCCTTTCTTGGAAAGTGCTGTCACTATAGATAGCTCTGTAACTGTCCATTGCTGGACATAAGACAGGGTTCAGGTAGAAAAGGTAAGGTAGGTACAGGCAGTCTGTTGCGTTTTATTTACCAGATTTTCATGAACCTCGGCAGAGCTGGATAAATAGATTGGCTAACATTAGCCTTAGGTGTGCTTTTTGCATTAGAAGATTATATTGGGCAGACTTTTTTGTGGGCTGATCTTCTTACTTCAGCTTACAAGTGCCCCTCCAATCCTGCTATATGGCACGGCCATAGCCTTTTTGTCAAGTGGCATAGAAAGATTATAACAATTTAGCTGCCAGGTTGTTAATATTAGTTTAAGATTAATTTGAAAGTTATTATCTAAAGGGACACTATAGCTACCAAAACCACTACAGCTGAATGTATAGTGTATAGCTTAATGAAGTGGCTCTGGTGTCTATAGCCTGTCCTGCAGACTGAGCTTTGTAAATGCTGCCCTTTCAGAGAAAAGGCAATGTTTACATTACTGCCTAGTAACACCTTTAAGTGCAGTCACTCAGACGGCCGCTATAGGTGCTTCCTGTCTCAGTGCTGCACTGTGTGCAGCAATTGTTTCAATGCATCTCTATGTGAAGATGCTGATTGGCACTATCATGAAATGCATATAACTTGGTGAACTGGTTTCAACATGTCTTTATTGCCGAGCTTAACTAGAGGCGAGATACCACCTTCAGCAGAAGTCATTGTATTTGAATACTGACATATAGTACCCGAGCCACCTCATGCCGCACCCCTTTTCTGTGATGTCACTCAGGCTCTCATAACAGGTACAGAGCGACGATTGGCTAAAATCACCAAGATTGATGATTGTGACAGAGCTCCTGTAATCCGACCGAGCACCTCTGCCCAATCCGCCTCCTAGCTGTGTGGGAGGGAACCTGGAGTGCTTCAACCCCAGTTGCTAAAGCTTGACTGGGGTCTCTATGTAGCTCTTCCACCCGACCAGGCTGCAGCTCTACTTCCAGGCAGGTATCGTCCCCTCTGCCTTTTCCGCTGCAGCTTTCCTTCCAAGCAGGTATTGTCCGTTCTGCCTATTCCTCTGCAGCTCTGCTTATAGTGTTTGCTATTGTCTTCATAAAAGGACTTGCGTCTCGCAGGCTTAGCTCTTTTGATTCATACAAGGGCTAGAGGTATCGTGCTAACAGGTACGACAGAACTGTGACTGGGATTCTTAAAAATCCACACAGGACACCCAATTTCTTAAAGGGACACTATAGTCACCAGAACAACTACAACTTCTTGAATTTGTTCTGGTGAGTAGAATCATTACCTTCAGGCTTTTTGCTGTAAACACTGTCTTTTCAGACAAAATGCAGTGTTTACATTACAGCCTAGTAATAACTTCACTGGCCACTCCTCAGATGGCTGGGTCATGGCTGCCTAAAATGCATCCAAACATTCAGTATCTCCTCCCACTGCATGCAGACACTGAACTTTCCTTATAGAGATTCATTGATTCAATTCATCTCTATGAGGAGATGCTGATTGGCCAGGGTTGTGTTTGAATCATGCTGGCTCTGCCCCTGATCTGCCTTTTTGTCAGTCTCAGCCAATCCTATGGGGAAGCATTGTGATTGGATCAGGCTACAACTTCTGATGATGTCAGCAGGCAGGTCAAAAGGAAACAGTGACAAAGCCAGCAGCTTCAGACTTGAATACAAGTAAGATTTACTATTTTTAGAGAGAAATGAGGGGACCAGGGTGGCTAGATGGTGGTTTTAACCCTTTAGGATCAGGAATACATGTTTGTGTTTCTGACCATATAGTGCTCCTTTAAGGAACTAACATACAATAGTTTAGTTTAATTCGGGACAAGCCCATATGCTCATTACATAAAGCTTGTTGTGACAAACATAATAATATCCAAATAACCAAAACAAGTCACAAAATATACAGTAAATTATAATAGCATAATAACATATTTATAAAGGAATCAGGAATACAATAATCAACACAAAATATCACTCCTGCCTGCAGAATTAGCAATTTGCAAATCTACCTGAATATGCAAATTTACAAGCCTTGCTGCTCAGGTAGTGCATATTGCTACCAACAGTTGGCGCTGTACAAATTCAACAGCCAAATCCACCTATTTGGCAGCAAGCATCAGCAGAACAGGAGAGCACACAAAACATATAACAATAAAACAATAAATAATACATACCCTGCATTTATAATGGGTACAGGGTGACTTAGACATAGGCGTAGTCTGGCGTCTTGAAAAAAGAAAGGAAGGCAGTGCCACTACAAACCACATAAATTAAAAGAGCACAGAATAGGCAGACTAGAATGCAATATATATAATAGATAATAGTCTAGCGTCTTACATAAAGTGTTCGTATGAAACCCCAGGTGATGGTGACTACCATCACAACGATCTCAGCAATGGAGGCAGGGCCATCCGTGGCGAGACAGGCCAACCCCCGGAGTGGATAAGGAGGGTGGAGCATGACTGCTGCCCGGAGAGGTTGGCATGGCGACAAGTGGATACAATGTTTGGGATGCACCTGGAGCAGGGACACTGGGTAATACATACCAGAACACTGGAGAGCACACTGAGGGAACCTAGCAGTGCTGTTTCTGGTCAACCTAAAAAGCAAAACTGCTGTTAGTAATTTACAACTGCTGTTAAAGAATTTGCCACTGCAGTTAATATTTTCACATCATGGCTCATGTCCCTGACATGCCCACGGAGGCTCTACTTACTATTCTGCAGCCCTTCCAGAGGACCCACGGCGCAGAGTCCTATGTTGCGCTGCTTCACAGTGTCCAAGACGCCCAGGAGTCTCAGGAGGGGTTGGGGGCCCACCAGAGGACGTCGTGCCCGCCGTTCCAGGCCGCCATCCAGATTGTCCCCGAGTCAGGTGCGGAGAGCCAGGGCTGTGCCACAAGCTACTACCTGTCCTGGGCCGGGTGTGGCTGGCCCCCTGTGGAGGAATCCGGGTTCCGGTAGAAGAAGGAGCAGGGAGAGGTGTTCCAGGCGTCGGATGGTCCGGTCAGGGCCTGGCCATCAAGATGGAGGTTCCCAAGATGGCGCTGCTGGATAGGTGAGGTCGCGCAGTCCTCACCCTTCTTTTCCGGCTGCGGCGGATATGATGTCAGGGCGTGCATCCGCCGGAAGAGGCGGAGCGCCGCACACCGGAACGCTGGTGGCGCGTACGTGACGTCTGCGGGTCAGGGACTACAGGATTCCCCTCCACACATCCACCCCAGTAGATCTGGCGCTCCCATGAGGGCAGGGCCGGATTAACATAGGTTTTTTTTACTTGTTTTTTTTTTGGCTACTCTTAGGTTTGCCACCTGACTGATATTTTAAGGCACAGCTGGTATTGGAGGCTGTCTGGCCCTGACGGTATTGCAGTAATACCAGCAATACAAATGCAAATATTTGTCTCTGTATAAATGGAGATTACTCTGCAATACCAGCACTGGCCAGTAGGGGTCACTGTGTTTGAAGAGAAGCAGGGATAGCATCTCTCTGCCTCTCTCTACTCACTGATCCGCGGGGGAGCAGCTACACAGCACAGAGAGTCCAGACAGCAGCTCCCAGCCTGCAGAGACAGACTACAGCTCAGGTATGTGAAGGATGGGGGGAAAGGCAGCAGGGAGACATGGGGACACTGAGACACTAGGCGACTCTGGGAGACGTGGGGGCACTGGGAGATGTGGGGACACTGAGACACATGGGGACGCTGTGAGACATAGGGAGACACATTGGGACACAGAGACATTAGGGACACAGTGTCTCCATGTCTCCCAGCCATTGTCCCTAGTGTCTCAGTGTCCCCATGACTCCGGGTGTCCCCTGGTCTCCAAGTATCTGTGACACCATGTCTCTGTGTCCCCATCCCTCCCAGTGTCCCCATGTCTCCCAGTGTCCCCATGACTCCCAGCTAGTGTCTGTGTCCCCATGTCTCCCAGTGTCCCTATGTCTCCCAGCCAGTGTCCCTAGTGTCTCAGTGTCCCCATGTCTCCCAGTGTCTGTGTCCCTATGTCTCTGTGTCCTTAGTGTCCCCATGTCTCCCAGTGTCCCCATCTCTATGTCCACAAGTGCCCCATGTCTCCCATAGTCCCCAAGTATCTGTGTCCCCATGCCTCCCAGCCAGTGTCCCTAGTGTCTGTGTCCCTATGTCTCTCAGTTTCCCTAGTGTCTTAGATTCCCCAAATATCTGTGTCCCCATGGCTCCCAGTGTCCCCTAGTCTCCCAGTATCTGTGTCCCCATGTCTCTCAATGTCCCCATGTCTCCCAGTGTCCCCATGACTCCAAGCTAGTGTCTCAGTGTCCCCATGTCTCCCAGTGTCTGTGTTCCCATGTCTCTGTGTCCTTAGTGTCCCCATGTCTCCCAGTGTCCCCAAATGTCTCAGTGTTCCCATGTCTGCCCGTGTCCCCTTGTCTATGTCCCCAAGTGCCCCATGTCTCCCAGTGTCCCCAAGTCTCTGTGTCCCCATGCCTCCCACCAGTGTCTCTAGTGTCTGTGTCCCCATGTATCCTAGTGTTCCCATGTCTGTATTCACAAGTGCCCCCATGTTTTCCAGTGCCCCCATGCCTCCCAGTGTCCCCAGGTCTCTCAGTGTCCCCATTTCTCTCAGTGTCCCCTAGTATCCTGGTGACACGGGACACACTGAGACATGGGGACACTGGGAGAAATGGGGACACAGACACTGGGAGACTAGGGGACTGGGCGACATGGGGACATTGACACTGTGGTACATAGGGACACTGATGTCAGGCTGGCCTTCCAATTCTTTGGACAGACATGCCCCGTTTTGGGCATGTTTGCCCCTTTTGGCAGTTCTGGTCATATGATTCGCGTCAGTGGTGCACCCTTTTACCCTGCCCATGGACACTGCTGTTATGGGGTATGGATTTACTTGAAAGATGAAAGCATTAATTAGATAAAGAGATTAGCATAGAGTATGTGTTTTCTTATAGCTACATCCTTTGAGTTTCCCTCCAACACCAACTCCATCAGATACATGACTCTTGAGAGGTATGACTGTTTTAGTGTTTTTGGTTTGGCGTCGTTTGCGCACAATTTGTCCTCAATTTGGGGTAAGGTAGGGATGCTGGTGGCTAAGCTGAGAAAAGAAGTGGAGATGGGACGGATGATGGGACCATTTTCCGTTCCTTTGTTTGATAATTTGCGGGTGTCCCCATTGGGCCTCGTTCGAACCGGGGTGTTTCGGATGTTCATCACCTGTCTTTTCCAGCCGGGGCTTCGGTTAATGACGGGCTTGAGAAGGAGGATAGTCGGGTCCGATACGCTTCTTTTGATCGGGCACTGGATCTCGTTCGGGAAGCAGGGCCCAGTGCCCTGATGGCTAAGTTGGATATTCAATCGGCCTTTCGGTTGCTCCCAGTTCACCCTTCCTGTTTTTATTTGTTGGGGTGCCAGTTTCAAGGGGATTTTTTCTATGATATGTGCCTTCCCATGGGTTGCTCGATTTCTTGTTATTATTTTAAAGATTTTAGGACATTGCTGGAATGGATCGTAACGGAGGTATCAGGTTTTTCTTGCCTCTCTAGCCTTGACGATTTTCTGTTCGTCGGTCCGGCACATTCTTCGCGATGTGAGGATTTGTTGGGACAGTTTAAGGCAGTTATGCGAGATTTGGGGGTTCCAGTGGCAGAGGACAAGACGGAGGGCCCGAGTGCGGTGATTTCCTTCCTGGGTATAGAGATTGACTCCATCAGCTTGGTTTTTCGTTTGTCCAGGAATAAATTGGGGATCCTTATTACCAGCGATATCTAATGTGGCCCTGGATTTGTTTACGGATGCCTCCGGCTCCTTGGGCTTCGGGGCATTTTTTCGGGGCACAACATGAGTGTGGTCCATGTGGTGAATCGTTTATCATCTGGGTCTGTTCCAGTATTGGCTCTGTTGCGTCGGTTGGTTCTGTGTTGTTTGGAATTTAACATTTGGTTCCGAGCAATCCATGTTCCCGGAGTGTCTAATGTTATTGCCGATTCTCTTTCTCGCTTTCAGTGGGATCATTTTTGGGAGGTCGCCCTGGGAGCCGAGGAAGATGGTCTGGTATGTCCCACGTGCTTGTGGACCCTTGATTTCGAAACCTAGCAGACCTGTTCAGGAGATCGCTGGCTCCCGCTTCGTGGACAGCCTATCGGGTAGTGTGGGATCGGTGGCTTGTCTATGCGGGAGAGTTCAGTTTGTATTCCGCTGAGGGTAGATTGCTGTCTACTTTGGCTTACATGTCCTCCTTACGGGAGCGCGCAGCTTCGTTAGCATCGGTGGAACGCAGTTTAGTGGCTCTTTCCTTTCTGATGCATTGTATGGGGTGGGAGGACGTTTCAAAAGAGTTCGTGGTCCAGAGGGTGCTTTGGGGATGGAGGAAGGAAAGGGTCCCTGATTTTAGGCTGCCGGTGTCCGTCCACCTATTGGATGCTCTGTGTGGTGTTCTCTCTGCGGTGTGCTTCTCCACCTTTGAGGCGCTGCTTTTCCGGGTAGCCTTTTCTCTGTGTTTTTACACCGTGCTGCGGATAGGAGAGTTGGGGGCCGCGTCGGCTAGGGCTCCGGCATCTCTTCGGAGGGGGGACGTTCGCACAGGGCAGAGTGGAGTAGAGGTTTCATTCGGAAGTCTAAAACAGATCAGTTAGGATGGGGGAGCTCGGTTAGCATTGGTGCTACTGGGGGTAGGTGCTGTCCGGTGGCGCTGGTAGGGCAATATGTACGTTTACGGCCGGAGGCTTCATGCAAATAGGTCAGTCTTAACTCGGTCTCAGTTCTCCAGTGTTTTTAAGGCTGGTTTGTGGGCTTTGGGTATAGAGGATAAGGGATACTCCCCCCAATCCTTCCAGATTGGTGCAGCAGGTAGGGCTGTCCGATGCTGCAATTCAGCACATGGGTCAATGGGAAGCAGAAGTTTCTTTCCTGCGGTCCGTGCCGCCCAGCCACACTAAATTGAGTGATCGGCAGGAGGGAGCGCTGTGCGCTTCCCTCCTGCTGGTCACCTAAATCTAGCGCCCCCCCCCCCTCGGGAAGCGCTCACTCGAGTATAAGCCAAGGGGGGCTTTTTCAGCATAAAAAATGAGCTGAAAAAGTCGGCTTATACTCGAGTATATATGGTAATCAAAAATATATAATACAAATATATTAATACATCGAACATATCGATATATTACAATATTTTTCATAATATTGAATTATTTGAAAAGTTTAGTTAATAATATTAAATTGGGGCCTTAGTGTGATGAGAAAACCTTGTGATTTAGGTTCGTAAGAAACGTACCCCCCTCTCCCCGTTCCCTCCCATTTTCCTTCCTTCCCTTCTTCTGCCCTATCTTCTTATGTGTTTCTTTTGCTATAAGTATATCATAAAATGGAATTCCCTACATGCAGTATTTGTTTTAATTTTAATGTCGTTATATCACTCTGAAAATAAAGTTTATAAAAAAAAAAAAAGGAAAATGAACCATATGTGAGCAAACCACATGGATAAGTACGAATTGAGGAATGGATTGAGGAACGAGGAACTAATTGTTATATATATTCACTCATTGCTAGCAGTCAGGACCACCTTCCTATATACTTACCACATCATGTAATACTTTGCATCCATCCACAATAATGACACAATACTCAGCGCTAAAATGAACTCTTTAATAAATCACAATTGGACACATATATATATATATATATATATATTACATTTTTTATATTCAAAGTAAGTATTACACTTTATTTTCGAAATGAGTAGGTGGAACCAGTGTCGAAGAAGTTTTTTTTTGTACCTTGCAAGATACATTTTCCAGCAGTGGTTGCAGTGACATCGTCCTCGTTCAGTTGTAGAATTATGATGTCGTTTAAGTGTTATGTTTAGGTTAGCTGCCAGACTGTTAGCAGAACATGGGAGGTGTTTGTACTCCTGGTAATAAGTAATGTGCTGCTGGTCAAAATAGGTCAGTCATTTTATTATTCTTTTCCAAACATTGGAAAGAGCTTTAATGGAACAATATTATTTTACTTTAGTTTGGAAAGCAGGCTTTAAAGGCAGAAACGGGAGGCGATTCGGAGAGAAGCAGATGTTGCATGACTTGTCTCTATTATTGTGATTGCTGCTATAATGTGAGACGTCAAACATTCTCCGAGCAGCACACTTGCTCGTTTTTTATAGAGATTATGTTTTACTCATCTTATTCCAGAGCCTCGTGGATATATTTTATTCCATGTTGGCTTTATGGTACCATTCGGATTGTCCATGTCCTGTGCTGATATTTATTGTCATGTTGTTAAAATGTAAATAAATCATTTCTACTTAACTAGAACAGTACAACAAATGGCACCCGTGCCACAATGGAATGATGGGAGTTAGTTTTTCAAAGATCAAGTTCCGATTGGCTGGTGAAATGACACATTATGAGCAGACATTTTTTTTTAAAACAATACACAATTTATAAACAGCCCCCTCCTTACAGTGACTACCAGATCTGCAAATTTACTAGACTTGGAGATTCGTTTCAGACAGAACTGAAATTTGTTCAAAATTGGGCCAATCGGGTGATCAGTCAAATTCCTGAACTCAGATAAAATTTACCCAAAATACAGACCAACTGAAATGTGATAGGCAGTGCATTATATATAAATATTTTGCAGTACACTGAGTTGCTATCTTTTGGATCGTCTGATTCCACCACGAACTAGGTTTTAAATGCCAAAATACTACTGAGCCAAATAATCAACCAAAATTCTGGCTACTTTTTGTTTTGTGTTGATTTTGGTAAAAAATGTTCAACCAAGCCGAATATTCTCATACAGCATAAGGCTCAAATCAACCATATTTTGATTACAAGAAATTAATAATAGTAATAATTGGAAGTTTGTTTTTAAAACTTGATTTAGAGGCAGAAAATCCCAGGTGGCAGGTTTGTTTAATACGGTATAATTTGGCAGCACTTTGAAATTTTAACAAGGAAATTGTATGCCTGTATCTGTCTGTCAGTCTGTCTGCCAGTCCATCTGTCTGACTATATTTATCTTCTTAAACTCTATAGAATTATCAGTTAGATTCCAAGGTTATTAATGACACTTGGTTTTCTCTGCAAGGACACGCCAAGCTGGAGACCTGCAGAACTAATCCAACAGGCAGTGTTTTATGGTCACAGCAAGGGTTTCAAGGGAGCTGTAGTTCAATTAGTAGCATTGAAAGCTAACTTTTCAACTACAACTCACATAAAATCAGGGCTCGAGTCCTGCAGGAACGCGTGGGAATGGCGTTCCTGCACTTCTTCCACAGCAGCAACGTCCTGCAGGAACTGCCCTTTGGTTATAGTGGAATGCCTGGAAGCTCGCTGACGGTCCCTATAGTGAATAGCCAGAGAGCAGTGATCCATGTACTGATAAAATGCAGAGAAGTTTCCAGTCTGAGCTCTGGATACTTTGTAACTCAGTGAGCAATGAGCCGTGCTTGCGCACTGACCGGCAGTCTGACTAATACCTAGTGTCGGTATCCTGGCTGTCGCAACAAAGTGATGGGAAGGTTCATCTTCTGCTGAACACTATCAGGGATTGTCTGCAGGCAGGAGGGGGAGAGGGAGTCAGGTACACAGTGTGGGAGTGAGAGAGTGAAGGGAGAGAGGGACAGAGCAGGAACAGAGAGTGAAGGGTGAGTGACAGATGTGGAGAGTGAGTGTGACAAAGAGCAGGGATAGAGAGTGGAGGTTGAGTGACAGAGAGGAGGGACAGAGAGTGGAGGGTGAGTGTGAGAGAGCAGGGGTAGAGAGTGGAGAGTGGGTGACAGAGAGGAGGGACAGAGAGTGGAGGGTGAGCAAAGATAGAGAGTGAAGGGTGAGTGACAGAGGTAGAGGGTGAGAGTGAGAGAGCAGGGATAGAGAGTGAAGGGTGAGTGACAGATAGTGGAGGGTGAGTGTGAGAAAGCAGGTATAGACATCTCCCTCAATTGCCCAGCAAACTTTAATGTCAGGTAGGGCGTAATGCAAGTCCCGGGCTATCTGGCGTTTAGATGGCTGTTCCTCATGCGACCACTGTGGGACACTGTGCTGGGAGGAAGTGATTATATTTCACTTCCTCTTGGGTCACACACAAAGCAGCATGGGGTAGAGAGAGAGGGAGGGGGCTTAGCTCGGCACACAGCATGGGGGAAGTGAGGCATTCAGGCAGTTGGTGAGTGTGTACTCTGTGTGGGGCAGTGTGTGCATTTGTTTGGTCAGTCTCTGTGTGTGTGTATGTGTATATGTATATATATATATATATATATATATATATATATATTAAATAATTTTCTTAAAATAACAATAGTATCCCACCCTCTACACCCCCACATAAGTGCACTCTCATATACAGTAAACCATCACACATAATCAATACATCCACACACCACAGTACAGTACAGTACATCACCCACACACTGTACACTCCCCCAAATACACAGAACTTGTCCCCACAAAAATGCAATACATGACCTCAAATACACATTTCACCTGCATACACACTTCATCTCCACATACATACACACATTACCCCTTATGCACAGACACTTCAACACCTATGTATATATATATATATATATATATATATATACACATATATATATATATATATATACACACACACACACACACACTCACACACATACAAAATACAGCTCCTTGATACAAACACATAAACACACACTCTTCAGACCTTATACACATACTACCAGCCCTGTCAGCACACACAAACTGCTTCTATACATATGCACACACACACTACAGCCCATAGCTACACATAATACGCCACAAACAGAGTTCTTTACACACACACTTTACATCGAACAGCCAATTCTAAACACATGCCAGCTCTGTCCAATTTTCTTCTTTGGTATCCCACTTATGGAAACATCACAGACAAGACACCAGCACGCGTGTTATTAAAATCACTTGCACTGTTCAAAATAAACACAGGGCCCTTCAACCATGTTGAGCTGGTGGACTCTTGGGTGAGTTCCCACACTTTTTTCCCCAGGACTTGACCCCTGCATAAAATGAACCTGCACATGGCACCTAACGTTTGTGGATTCCTGTGGACCTTGAGATAATTAGGCATGAAACGCTGTGACAGACTCAGAGTTTAGGGCCAATTCAGAGCTTGCTGCAGTTCCAAGTAATTATTGGAATTATAGCAACATTTCTCTGCATTTTCCATTTCTGCAAAAACAGGACTTCTGTAAATAGAGATAAAAGTTTGACGGTGGAGATATTCACATAACAGCACACACTCTTTGTCTGAACGGTTTCCCAGTCTAATTTTCAGTCTTATTTTCCGTGTTTTCCAGCACGGTAGAAGTGCGGGCTCTTAAATGTAAAATTGATAGCGAGATGTTTATATTAATTCTTGCCATAAGAAGCCTGCCTTCTAGTTCAGACACGATCCTGTTATTCAGACGGGAGTTTGATAGCTATGGTAATCACTTTTATCTGTGAAAACATAACTAATAGCTTAGTTTACATTTGCCTACATTTATGAGCATAATTTTAGCACATAATTTTATTACATAATAAAACAAAATACTGCATTAGTCTGCTCTTTTTTTTTTTTTTAAGATACCTAGAATGATTTGCACTAAAACATTCCCACTATTTTAAATTAGCTTATTATTTCAAAATTTGACTTGTATAAAATTAATGAAAAATATTTTTAGGCTAGAAATATTAATTACACAAGGCATCATCCTGTGCATGTGATATTTAGTAAAAAAAAAAAAAAAAAATACTGCAGAAGTCTTGCATAATTCATTAAAACATTGCATTAGATTGTTTTAGAACCAGCTCTTCGTGGAATAAAATCGTGTCCGCTGCTCATTCTTCTATGCGATGATCAAATGTTGTCTGTAAATAATTGAGAATGAAGTCTGAGCATTTTTACTGTCTTTTTTAAAGAAACTAACTTTTTAACTTGGACATTACTGTGACTGAATTTCACCTAACACTCGTGAGATGGTAATTTTTCTTTAAAATTTAGGTTAAAGATTTAGCATAACAATGACATCACAATCCAGTACAGACAAGGCACAGCCAGGGCACACATTGCAAATGAAGAGGAGAAATAGAATTTTTTTTTCATATCTTCTCCGCTCTGTATGCTCTCTCTGTGCTGACTGTCAGGTGTAATGGGTGGAGCTTATAACAATGATCGACAGGGAGCTAAGATGGAGCTGCCCAGTTACAGGATAAAGAGCTGTGGATGTATACATTATATTTTATTTTTAACACTTCACAAACACATATGTATTAAATATAGGGATAAGTAAGCATAATATGAAAAATCCTAGTAGATGCCAGTTACTCTTTAAAAAAGCATTTTTTTTTTACTGTGACTTCATACTCTTTGTAGAGCAACACAAGCTGTCACTATATTGCATATATATATAATGGAAAAAGGGTCTTGCACTCATGGTCTTAGGCGTAAAAAAGTTATCTTTATTGTGAGTTATTCCATAAAATCGACGTTTCAGCCCACATCCGGGGCTTTCCTCAGGATCAACAAACTATTTTTTTTGTTTGTTGATCCTGAGGAAAGCCCAGGACGTGGGCTGAAACGTCGGCACTGACATTACTGGGTTAGTCTGAGTGCAAGGATCTTGGTGTCTTTTTATATATATATATATATATATATATATATATATAAAATCAATAAAAATCAAGCAGTAAAAACATTAATACAGTAAAAGCTGGACTTAGACAGTTATAATAATAATCATCACATGTATTTAGGTGCCACAAAATTTTCCAAAAAGTTTCTCTCACAATGAGTATGAGTGGCCGAATCTAGTGCAATGATTTTTCCAGATAACACTGTACAATTTCTCCTCAGCCTTGGGATCTTTGATCTTTGAGGAGTAAAACTGATCTACACTTATTTATTTATTTTATTTTTATTTATTTATAAAATATTTTACCAGGAAAGATACATTGAGATTTCTCTCATTTTCAAGTATGTCCTGGGTCCACTCGTGATATGGTAATTTTTCTTTAAAATTTAGGTTAAAGAGTTAGCATAACAATGACATCACAATCCAGTACAGACAAGGCACAGCCAGGGCACACATTGCAAATGAAGAGGAGAAATAGAAAAAACATTTCATATCTCCTCCACAGCTCTTTATCCTGTAACTGGGCAGCTCCATCTTAGCTCCCTGTCAATCATTGTTATTGGGAAGAAGTGGTATCTTTGATGTTAGATAAAGTACTTGGAATGCTTGTGATGGTACTGTGAGTAGTCCAGCAATAGTGGATAATCCTTCGTGGGCAGATTGTGCACAGATAATACTGTGAATATCCAGCTTTGTGTGAACAACATGTAGGGTTCAGGGAGCCTGAAGTCCCTTTCCATACAGCATTACTTATGGACAGGCATATAGAAGCCCCTACAGAAGGCATTTATCACATTAGAGTGTATGAAGAAGAAGGTGAAGTATGATGGTCATACAACATTACCTCAGTACAGAAGTCCTCTCAGGAGAATGTCATTACTATATCAGCATTACAAACACGTACAATTTGCTAGGAAGTTCTATAATAGTTTGGGAAAATCCAAATGAAAATGGAATCTTTTGTGAAGAAGGTTTTAGAAATACAGGCTTCCCCCTTTGGATACGCTCTTCTGAAGGAGCGTTCTAGTAAATCATGAGTTTTATTGGACAGCCAGATAGGAAGGCTTTTCTAATAACAGGTAAAGTTACCAACACTGCCTCGTGTGACCCAGGTAATGGGATACGTCAAAACCAACCGGTAGAAAGTACCTCCATCCTACATGCAAGCAGAATGTCTAAGGAGAGCTACATCCTTTCTGGGGGTCAGGAATCATATTACAGAACGTTGAACAGTTAAATTGTTCTATACAAATGAGAGGCCATACTGAACACTAATGAGGTATACTTAACATATATATGTTGAAAACAGGAGTAAATGTTTAAGGGATGGACCCAGTAGCTGAAAAAGGGACCAATCATTCTACTAAAATGTTACCCTGAGCTTCTTACGTATAAAATATTTAATGCATTAATATACAAATCTTTCCACTCTATACTTCATATACTATAGAGATACTATATACACTAAATGTATAAATTCTATACATAATATAATGCAATATATATATATATATAGATATACATACATACAATATATCACACAGGGAAATATATTCTACTTTAAATTGGACACTTCAATATCAGCAGACTCATTTTCAATATATGTTTTCTTTGACAAATGTGTTAAAGAGTGTTACAAATTACTGGCCATAAAAAAATCAATTTATAGCAAAATCAAGTTTGAATTGGAAAATATATAATATTTATTTTAAATGTATAATATGTAGATATATGGAATTAAGCACATTTCCCCATTTGTAATGTTTCCAGTGAATTTTATGCCATGTCATTTTAGTTTTATGTTCACTACCATAAAATCAATATTTAGAAAATATGTTTCTTCCATAAAAGACTAAAAATCTTATTTTCATCATATATAATGAAGCATCTATAATTCTAAGCAAATGTCTCGTCATGACTTTATTACTAATCGAGAGGAATGATTTGACGGCACTTTAAAAAAAAAAAAAAACTTAAGAGTTAGTTTGATTGTTCAGATATTTCAGGAATTCACATTGGCTGTCCTACGGCAGGTCCTACGTAGATTGTTATACCGATATGAAGATACACCAAGCTGAAATTGAACTGCTGTAGATATAGGCTTGAAGAGAATTGCTGTTGTGAAATTAATAAAATGTTAGAAATACATAAACAATTAGAGAAAAATCACTTGTCTCAGATCTACGTTTTAACAAATCAGTATTCTTCAGGGCATTTAATAATGTAACAAAATATTTAACAAGGAAAGGCACATTCAAATTATTCTGGTTTTCAAGTACTTCCTGGGGATGTTACTTTAGCCCAACATCCAGGGGTTGTTACTATTACCCAATTTAATGGTACTCAAAATATGTTATTTTTATATCTATTTATTATAAATCCACCTACCTGTCTTTCAGTATATGTCTCTCTTGTTGTGTGAACTGATCATTTATTGCAAGGGACGGGCAGTTGCTAGTCTCGTAGCTCACTACTGTGAGATTAAATGGTCAACCTATGATTAAGCACAATCAAAAAGTATCAAGCTGTTCATGGCACCCTTTCCACTTCCTATATTGCTTACCTGGGTGGTTTTGATGATTGACGCAAAATTAATTTATCTGCAAACCATTGTAACTCCAGAAACCAATGTTATAAAAACAAACTGTCTAAAAAAATTGTAGTTTTGAAAATACATCAAGCGCTGGTAAAAGATGACATGCTCAGTTAACTATGAGTCCAATATGACATACAGTACTTGTAATATTTTTGTGTATATGAAACTGATTATCCTGAGACAATAAGGAACATGTAAATTCTAATATTTCAAAATCCTATTGTCCACATGTAGACATGTATTGAATTTCACATGTATTGAATTTAACAGTTTGATCATCATGTCTGTGCATATAGTATTGTATGGCAGCATAAACAGTCAGAAGAGATCCCACAGAATTGTATAATATTTATATCTGTGGAATGATCTGATTAATTGTAAAACTGATTGAAATAGAACACTGTGACAATAAAGGGACACTCTCGGCACTTCCCCGTGACCAGTACAGTTTATTGCTCTTCCTTATTTATTTATTTCCAATTTTTTTTTATAACAAAATAATAAGCACTTTACTCTATATTTCTTATTAAATTAAATGGCCAACTAAACTCTCAAATCTTAAAAGCATATACTGCAACCATTCACACATACAGCCACAGTTTAAAAATACAGTCACAATTCACACATACAGTTGGCATTTACAAAGAAACACACAATTTACACTTATAGCCACCATTCACACACTCTGCCACCATTAACACATACAACCACCATTCACACATACCGTAATCATTCATACACCCTACCACCATTCACACACACTGCCACCTTTCACATACTCTGTCACCATTCACACACTCTGCCACCATTCACACATACAACCACCATTCACACATACAGCCACCATTCACACACCCTGTCGCCATTCACACATACAACCACCATTCACACATACAGTTACCATTCACACACATTAACCATTGAAACATACAATCACCATTCACACACATTAACCATTGAAACATACAATCACCATTCACACACGCAGTCACAAATAACACATACTTCCACCATTCACACATGCATTCATTATCTTGTGTTATTCAGAAAAACATGAATTAAACTACGCCAGAAGCTAGAATAGACCCACTTGTTGCTTCTCATATGCTTTGCATGTTAAATACCATGACTGGGAATATATGAAGCTTTTATAAGAAATATAAAAACAGGCATTATTTCTGGATTAAAAATAAAAAAATTATATAATCCAATATGACAAATTCACTTTTAATTTGAGAACATATTGTTAAAAACATATATTCAGTTAGTTTTTTTAAAGAATACTTCCAGAGGATACTAAAATCTCTTTGGAAGGTCTAGAGAAAGTGATACTCCGCTGCTGTCGGGGAACTACTCGGGAGAAACAGAGGAGATTACATAAAGGTAAACTTAGCTAGAAACACGGCTGTCGAAATATTATCATAGCTTTCCCAGTTTAAAGCTGAAACACTTAATCATCGGCGGGTATAAATGAGTGCCAACAGATCTTTAAGATTATTTTTTGATCTGTTCTTTATTTCAGTAAAGGAATACTCGCTATAATTACATGCTTGCTCTCAGTTCATAATTTTTCTTTTATCACCAAATAGGAATTATTGATTGCCATTTTAAACCTAGCCGGCAAACAGTAGATCTGCCGGAAAATACAAAACATATACAGTGGTACCTCAGTTTACGAAGTTAATGCATTCTCTGGGACATTTGGTATTGCGAAAACTTTGTAAACCGAAACTTGGTTTCCCATAGGGATGCCTTGAAAACCCAATTAAATCCGTTCCAGAGGTCAGAAAAAAGTCAAAATGAGCTGGCATGGAAACCAACCCACAATTTCAGAACACACAGTAAAAGGCATGCAAACGATGAAGCTTAGTTCCCTACTTTTCCACCGCTTGAGAAATGCACCCAAAAAGTTCCAAAACATCCCAAAAACGGCGCTTTAAACCTCCCAGGCGCAATGCAACCTGGGGAAACTTGCTTCGTATTGCGAAAAAAATTCATAAACTGAGGCATTATTTTCAATGGATTTTCATTTGTAAACCGAAAATTATGTTGACCGAGGCGTTTGTAAACTAAGGCACCACTGTATATAGTCAGACACACCACAACCACAAACACACCGAATGTATAAAAGTTACTGAACGCAGGATTTCCCAGTCCTCATACGAGCAAATATAAAAACACAAATATGGTGACACAGCAAACTGTTAAAGGTCACGTAGCACATTAGGGGCACATTGCCTAAATAGTGTTCTGATTTGATATAGATGCTTCCTATATCTCTATATATATGATTTTATAAGTCCATCAAGTTCTGGCTTTCTCACCTCTTTCAGTGTTTTATAAAACATTCTGACAATGCTGGCACAGCGAGATCACTAATCAGCCTCCTGTAATTATTTGCTTTTTAACTCCTTAGCTTTCAAAAAGACCAAACATCGATAACACAAGCTGAAAGGCATCAATACATACATGGCAATAATTCAGCATGCAAGCAGTGACTTGTTTCATTCTTATTTAAACAATATATCCAGCCACATTAAGAAACATTGCCCAGTATAATGGATGCTGATAACTGAATTTATACCAACAATTTATTGCTATTGAATAGTGATGTGTTCATTGATTGGATTGTTCTTTAGATTTATTTCAATAGGTTTTTTGTTTGTTTTTGACTTTTTTCGCTGTTATATTCAATTTTACATATGGAACATTCACATAGCTCTCATGTAACACATTTGCTAAGAGTGTCTAATAGTACTTGTAATACGTAATAGAAATATGTACATTAAAGTAGAATTGTGATGAAATCTGCACGTAAAGACCAGAAATGAAGGAAGTATTCAAGTGCTTTGATGTTAGTGCTAATGGCTGGGACGGGGCAGATATGTTCTTGTAAAAGTCTTCTCTGTAAGATAACACGTGAACTGAACAAAGATTGAGATTTGTTTTAGTAATAATCAAACACTGTCCATTTTTATCTATCTATCTATCTATCTATCTATCTATATATCTGTCTGTCTGTCTGTCAGTCTATCTATCTATCTATCATCTATCAGTCTGTGTCGTGTGTCTGTCTGTCCCTGTGTTTGTCTGTTCGTTTGTCTATCCATCTATCTGTCCATCTGTCAATCTATCGTTCTATCTATCTATCTGTCTGTCTGTCTGTCTATCTATCTATCTATCTATCTATCTATCTATCTATCTCTCTCTCTCTCTCTCTCTCTCTCTCTCTCTCTCTATCTATCTATCTATCTATCTATCTACATGCCTATCATGCAGTCACAGTACATAGTCCAATCCTCTCCTGCTAGAATTTCTGTTTCATTCAAATTTGTGTCTTTGTATTCTTCCAAAGGTACAACTTTTACTTAAATGTTGATGGTTCCCTGACACCAGAACTTGTATTTATAAATATGTTTATCTGGATGCATCACGTCTCTGGCTGTTTTTGATGGAAGGCATAGAATGATTATTTCCAATTATATAGATCTCATCTGTATAGCTAACTAAAAATGAAAATTGAGATAAATTGTGTATAATTTAACTTTATTAAAAACAAATCCAAGTTGGTCTCTCTTTTCTCATAAAAATCTTATTTAAACAGACCCAAGAGATTTCCGTAAGCACAAGCGATATTCGAGTACAAATTGAAGTTAAGGAAGTAAAGCAGTTGTAAAGATTTTACCGCTAGTATTTTCATGAAATTAAATTCAGCTGTCATTAGTACATATTTTATGGCAATGTTTTGTTAAAAATACATTCTGCAGAATTATGTATATTTCCTTTAGTGAAACTATATGATTGCATTTTATTTAAAAAGAAATACAGAAAAATGTGGTTTACAAGCATTTTGAAGAAGCAGTTTCCTGTTGGACAATTTATTAGGGCTTAATATCAGGTCTTATTAGACATTATGGCCTTAAATTAATTTTTTGGGGATAAATTATTAAAATGATTTAAATGTTTTGGGTAAAATGATTTGTTTTCAAAAATATTAAAATATCAATAAACATACCATATATAAAAATATTTAAAAAATATAAAAATATTACTACATTTTAATATTTTTCAAAATATTAAATTATTTTTTACTTATCCAACAATATTAAATTAAGGTCAAAATGTCTACCAAGAACTGATATTAATATGTCAGCTGCAACGGGAACTTAAAATATTTATAAAGTGGAAACAATGTCAGACTTTTGGAAAACATATAACCACAGTCTTGTCAAAGTTCCTGACTCGATCCTTTATATAGTTGACTAGCATTTCTCCACATACCATTTTTGCACTTCATCACAATAGGACAAAATAATTTCTTATTGTAAACTAGAAACATATATCTCTGTCCCCCAATGTAGAAGATAAAGATATGATTTTTTTTTTTTATTCATAACTTTTTTCATTATAGTATCTTGGAATCGAGCCATTATATTTTTATTACGCATTTATAGAGTGTCTTACACAATATCTTGTAGTTGAAATAGACTTTATTGAGATAGTTAATAATAAGGAAATAGTATTTATTACTATTATAAACTGCTACAAATGGACTGTAATTATAATTATTCGTTTTTTAATCATCTTATAAGGCATGAACAAAATTGCTCTAATGTTTCTTTAAGGTTCTTTTTTCGTGACTACTCGTTTTTTTATGCTTATATATATATTTAAAGAAAAGGCTAGGAAAGGCTTACGTGACCTTTATCGAATAAAATCCTTAGTCTTCATAATAAGGACATTTACATGTTGCAAAGTTATGATATAAACATGTTTATCAAATTATTGGATGGATTTTAAACAAGCTTGAATTAATAGAGAAGTTTAACAGATACCATAAAATCACTGCCCAATCTTTCCTTGTTTTCATTCAGTTTTTACATTTTGGTTTTATTAAATTCACAACAAAACGTTAAAGAAATAATTTAGTCTTCAACTTTTTTACTTGGCGACTCTTTCATTTTATAATTTCCTGCTTTGAGTCAGTTTTATCAGTGAAGTCAGTACATGTACTTATCCACTACATACACGCCATACGCATATGCAATTCTTTTACATTTTCTTTTCTTTTTAAAAAACAGTTATATTTGTGTTATTTAAATCTGACAGTGAAGTTATTTTCAATGGGTTTCATGAGGGGTAGGTTATTATTCCCTATGATTAAATATAAGTGTACTAGGTAGATGCGCCTGAAACATTAGCCAGCGGGATTTCATTCATGGCATCCCATGGAGACTAATAGTAAAATTTTATTTTTTTTACAATGTACAGCAGGGGTAGTAAAGCTTTTAAAACTCACCGCCCACTTTTGTATCTTTGTTTATGGTAAAACTTCCTTACCACCCACCAGTGCCACGGTAACTCATTTTATAGCGCAAGTGCAATTTTTCTAAATTTGTTGTCATTTTTTTAGAAAGGTTTTTTTTTTAAATGTACTTAAATGTATTTAATGTGTGAAGGGTGCTGTGTGATTGTGTGTTAAGGGTGTTGTGTGTGAAGTGCAGTGTTTGTGAGGGGGGCAGTGTGTGTGAATGATGCAGTGTGTGTGTGAAGGGTGAGTGTGTGTTTGAGGGTTGCAGTGTGTGTGAGTGTTGCAGTGTGTGTAAATGGTGCAGTGTGTGGGTGAGGGGTGCTGTGTGTGTGTGTGTGTTTGTGTGTAGTGTGTGAGTGATATTGCATGTGTGAGGGAGCAGAGTGTGTGAGGGGTGCAGTGGGTGAATGGTGCACTGCGTGTGAAGAGTGCTGTGTGTGTGAGGGGGCAGAGTGTGTCTGAGGTGCAGTGTGTGTGAGAAGGGGCAGTTTGTGTGTTAGAGGTGCTGTGGGTGTGAAGGGTGCTGTGTGTGTGGGGGACAGTGTGTGTGATGGCTGCAGTGTGAGGGGTGTGGTGTGTGTGTGAGGGGTGCAGTGTGTGTGAGGTGTGCTGTGTGAGGGTGGGCAGTGTGTGTGAGGGGTGCAGTTTGTGTGAGGGGACAGTCTGTGTGTGTGCAGGGCCAGTGCATGGATTTCTGCCGCCCTTGGCAAAGATCCATTCACTGACAGACACACACTGGCAGACACACACACACACAAAAAATCACTGACAGACATAGACTCACTCACTGACAGACACACAGACACTCACTGACAGATATACACTCACTCAGTGACAGACACACACACAGACACTCACTGACAGACATTCACTCACTTGCAGACACACAGACAGACACTCACTGACATATATACACTCACTCACTGACAGACACACACATACACTGACATTTAAACATTTACACACTCACTGACAGACACACACTCACTCACTGACACACATACAGATACTCACTGACATACATACACTCATACACCGGGATGATGTAATATTCCAGCTCCCGGCATCACAGACAGCGCACGAGGGAGGAGTGGGGAGCTGCAAGAAGAGCCTTCCATACCGCCGCCTGCCTCCTTTCCTCCGGTATTTATCTGCCAAGCAGGCACTTGCCATCTGGATAAGCAGGTGCCTGCTCTGCCATACTGAAGGACAGCTTCGGGGGTGCTCTAAGGTGGCCAAAATGGGCCCATTGTAATAGGGCTCCTCTTGGCGCCCTCATTCTTGGGCGCTTGGAACATTGGCCTGGCGCTGGAAAGGGGGCGGCCCAGGACAGGGGGAGTCCACTAGGAAAGACTGGTGACCTTGGTGAATACCTAGTTCACCTAATGGTTGCACCGGCCCTGTGTGTGTGTCTGAGGGGCAGTCTGTGTGTGTGTGTGTGTGAGGGGCGTAGTGTGTGTGTGGGGGGGCAGTGTGCGTGTGTTTGTGTGTGAAGGGTGCATAGGGTCTATCCTGTGTGTAGGTGGGTGAGATGTGAAAATCTATCTTAATGTCTCACCCTCCCTTCTCCTTACCGTTTACCAGGAAGGGGGTACATAATGCTGCAAGCCCTGGTGGCCCAGTGGTGGCATGTTCACTTTATCCTGCAGCTCCTCCAGCTGCAGGCTAACCCTCCTTTCCTCCTGCGAGTACAACACTTTATCAGAGCATTGCCATGGTAACGCGCGGCAACGCTCCGACCAGCCTGCTCACATGAGGAACACAGAGCCTCCCAGGCCCTTCCCTCCCACTGCTGGAACTAATCCTGGATCTCCTCACCAGCCCGAGGGCTTACAGCAAGGCTCTGCATGGACCAGCAGGGGAGAGGAAAGGATGTCCCCTGCCAGCCTTGGTCCACGGCCATCGAGGCCCACCAGGCGTTTTCTGCAGAACCCACCTACCGCCCACCTGAAATTCCAAATCGCCGACCAGTGGTCGGTAGGAACCAGGTTGACTACCCATGATCATCTGAGCATCTTGATGGTAAATCAACATGAAAAAAAACAATTCCTATATAAATTGAGATCATTCTATTTTCTGATATAATTTATGATATTTTCAGGAATGAGAATCACGCAAAATCAGAGCCACATCTATTCTGTGTAATTGGATGAGACCATAATGAGATAATGTGGCTATCAGTACAGGGAGTGCAGAATTATTAGGCAAGTTGTATTTTTGAGGATTAATTTTATTATTGAACAACAACCATGTTCTCAATGAACCCAAAAAACTCATTAATATCAAAGCTGAATATTTTTGGAAGTAGTTTTTAGTTTGTTTTTAGTTATAGCTATGTTAGGGGGATATCTGTGTGTGCAGGTGACTATTACTGTGCATAATTATTAGGCAACTTAACAAAAAACAAATATATACCCATTTCAATTATTTATTATTACCAGTGAAACCAATATAACATCTCAACATTCACAAATATACATTTCTGACATTCAAAAACAAAACAAAAACAAATCAGTGACCAATATAGCCACCTTTCTTTGCAAGGACACTCAAAAGCCTGCCATCCATGGATTCTGTCAGTGTTTTGATCTGTTCACCATCAACATTGCGTGCAGCAGCAACCACAGCCTCCCAGACACTGTTCAGAGAGGTGTACTGTTTTCCCTCCTTGTAAATCTCACATTTGATGATGGACCACAGGTTCTCAATGGGGTTCAGATCAGGTGAACAAGGAGGCCATGTCATTAGATTTTCTTCTTTTATACCCTTTCTTGCCAGCCACGCTGTGGAGTACTTGGACGCGTGTGATGGAGCATTGTCCTGCATGAAAATCATGTTTTTCTTGAAGGATGCAGACTTCTTCCTGTACCACTGCTTGAAGAAGGTGTCTTCCAGGAACTGGCAGTAGGACTGGGAGTTGAGCTTGACTCCATCCTCAACCCGAAAAGGCCCCACAAGCTCATCTTTGATGATACCAGCCCAAACCAGTACTCCACCTCCACCTTGCTGGCGTCTGAGTCGGACTGGAGCTCTCTGCCCTTTACCAATCCAGCCACGGGCCCATCCATCTGGCCCATCAAGACTCACTCTCATTTCATCAGTCCATAAAACCTTAGAAAAATCAGTCTTGAGATATTTCTTGGCCCAGTCTTGACGTTTCAGCTTGTGTGTCTTGTTCAGTGGTGGTCGTCTTTCAGCCTTTCTTACCTTGGCCATGTCTCTGAGTATTGCACACCTTGTGCTTTTGGGCACTCCAGTGATGTTGCAGCTCTGAAATATGGCCAAACTGGTGGCAAGTGGCATCGTGGCAGCTGCACGCTTGACTTTTCTCAGTTCATGGGCAGTTATTTTGCGCCTTGGTTTTTCCACACGCTTCTTGCGACCCTGTTGACTATTTTGAATGAAACGCTTGATTGTTCGATGATCACGCTTCAGAAGCTTTGCAATTTTAAGAGTGCTGCATCCCTCTGCAAGATATCTCACTATTTTTGACTTTTCTGAGCCTGTCAAGTCCTTCTTTTGACCCATTTTGCCAAAGGAAAGGAAGTTGCCTAATAATTATGCACACCTGATATAGGGTGTTGATGTCATTAGACCACACCCCTTCTCATTACAGAGATGCACATCACCTAATAAGCTTAATTGGTAGTAGGCTTTCGAGCCTATACAGCTTGGAGTAAGACAACATGCATAAAGAGGATGATGTGGTTAAAATACTCATTTGCCTAATAATTCTGCACTCCCTGTATGCCATAACAGTTATATCACAAGTACATTGCGCTTGTGCACACAAAGAAAAAAAATGGTTTGTACATACCTATTCAGCTGACAGACAATTTATTTTATGTGGTCCGACAGTTCTGGGAAAAATAACTCAGACAAACCAAAGGGGCATGAAAAAGGGTCAATCAATGTACTTTAAAATATAAATATTATGCATATATTTTGCAGTACACTGATAGGCACATTTTTAAATCATTTGGTATACACATCAAGTAGAAGTAGCCAACAGATGGAAAAGTGACAGTAAAAATATCTACACTGATCTGCCAGAACCACTTAGAAGTGAAGTGAATAACTTGAATGTGGCACCTGTCAAGGGGTGGGAAATATTGGGAAGCAAGTGAACATGAATGTCATGTGTGGGAAGCAGGAAAAATGGGCAAACAAAAATATCTGAGTGACTTTGATAAGGGCCAAATAGTGATGGGTAGGTATTGGTGCAGAGCATCTCCAAAATGGCAAGTTTTTGTGGGGTGTTACCGGCATGCAGTGGTTAGTACAAACCAAATGTGATGTAAGGAAGGACAACCGGTGAACCACCGTCAGCTCAAGACTCACTGACTTAAATTATCTGCTGCTAATGTCTTTGTGCCAGACACCACCGGACACGTTCAGAAGTGTTGTGGAGTTCATGCCTTGATGCATCAGAGCTGGTTTGGCAGCACGAGGGGACCTACATGATATTGATTTAATGTTCTAGATGATCGGTATATATCCATATGTTATATATTTATTAAATATATTTAAAATAAATAAATTTATATTTAGATTGTTTTTATTCTCTATTGGTCTCTTCTCGCTTGATATGTGAGTATATTCAACATTAAGTGGCTGTTCCCTAACAATCACTCTTTTTTACTTTTTCTCTATCAATAATGTTTTATGCTGGCCCCATGGACAGAACTCCAAATCATGAAAGAAACAAAATGGTTTTTCCATTTTGTTTGCTTTCTGAGTTGTCCATATGCCATTTCGGAATTCAGATCACCTACAATTTGGATTAATCTCGATTTGGGAGAAACTGAAACCATAAGTCTTGTTATAATTATCATTATTTATACAACATGTATGGCACCTCAATTTCTCCTTGTAAATATTAAATGACAAATAATTGATAAACAGATTAAAGTGAACAGAAACAAATTTTAAAGCAGTACTAATGCATTTTCTGTTTCATTATGACTTTTACGTACGTACCATCACAAACACTCATCCCATCAACCATTGAAACGCCAAATATAATAACAAGTCCAGGTGAAGGAGTGCTGTAATTTTAGGGAATAAACTTCAGTGAGAACATTCCGTCGTATCGGGAGATGGTTTGTAAATGTTACAGTAAAGGTCAAGTGATGATGCATGCAGCTCTATAATAAAGTAATGACTACTTGTACGAATGTCTCAGAAGACGAGATGGACTGGGACAGAGTCTGTATAAGGCTTGGGAATAAGATGTTTTAGAACAGCATTCAGAGAGGCTGTATAACTCTTTAAATGCCAGTCTGATGTCCACTGCAGAGCTTGCTTCACTGGCGCCTATAGGAAAAAGAAATATTTTTTTAAGGACTATATACAAGTGTGATTGCATTGTGTTGGTTAGAAATAACTCTAGATGGATTCAACTGAATGCAGAATATTAACGTATTATGGAAATAAGGAAATACAAGAGATAGATTAAAAACACATCAAATTGTGTGTCTGACCATCAGAGACGCAAGAGGATACACTACATTTGATAACTACAATGAGGGGAAAAAAGTATTTGATCCCCTGCTGATTTTGAACGTTTGTCCACTGACAAAGAAATGATCAGTCTATAATTTTAATGGTAGGTGTATTTTAACAGTGAGAGACAGAATAACAAAAAAAATAAAAAATCCAAAAACACGCAAAAAAGTTATAAATTGAATTTTATGTCAATGAGTGAAATAAGTATTTGATCCCCTATCAATCGGCAAGATTTCTGGCTCCCAGGTGTCTTTTGTACAGGTAATGAGCCAAGATTAGGAGCACTCTCTTAAAGGGAGTGCTCCTAATCTCAGTTTGTTACCTGTATAAAAGACACCTATCCACAAAAGCAATCAATCAATCAGATTCCAAACTCTCCCCCATTGCCAAGACCAAAGAGCTGTACAAGGATGTCAGTTGGTGCGATTATTAGTTGATGCTCTTATTAGCAAATGGAAGAAACACAAAATAACTGTCAGTCTCCCTCGGTCTGGTGCTCCATGCAAAATCTCACCTCGTGGAGTTTCAATGATCATGAGAACAGTGAGGAATCAGCCCAGAACTACATGGGAGAATCTTGTTAATGATCTCAAGACAGCTGGGACCATAGTCTCCAAGAAAACAATGGGTAACACACTACACCTTGAAGAACTAAAATCCATCCAGGCCCATCTGAAGTTTGCCAATGAACATCTGAATGATTCAGAAGAGAACTGGGTGAAAGTGTTGTGGTCAGATGAGACTAAATTTGAGCTCTTTGGCATCAACTCAACTCTCCATGTTTGGAGGAGGAGGAATGCTGCCTATGACCTCAAGAACACCATCACCACAGCCAAATGTGGAGGAGGAAACATTATGCTTTAGGGGGTGTTCTTCTGCTAAGGGGACAGGACAACTGCATCGCATCAAAGGGACAATGGACAGGGCCATGTACCATCAAATTTTGGGTGAGAATCTCCTTCCCTCAGCCAGGGCATTGAAAATGGGTCATGCATTAATATTTCAGCATGACAATGACCCAAAACACACAGCCAAGGCAACAAAGGAGTGGCTCAAGAAGAAGCACGTTATGGTACTGGAGTGGCCTAGCCAGTCTCCAGACTTTAATCCCATAGAAAATCTGTGGAGGGAGCTGCAGGTTCAAGTTGCCAAAATTAATCCTTGAAACCTTAAGGACTTGGAGAGGATCTGCAAAGATCTGTGGGACAAAATCCCTCCTGAGATGTGTGCAAACCTGGTGGCCAACTACAAGAAACGTCTGACCTCTGTGATTCCCAACAACAGTTTTGCCACCAAGTTCTAAGTTGAAGGGGTCAATTACTTATTTCACTCATTGACATGCAAATCAAGTAATAACTTTTTTGACATGCGGTTTTCTGGATTTTTTTTTGTGTTGTTATTCTGTCTCTCACTGTTAAAATACACCTACCATTAAAATTATAGACTGATCATTTCTTTGTCAGTGGGCAAATGTTCAAAATCAGCAGTGGATCAAATACTTTTTTCCCTCAATGTACGTAAAATTGCTGCAGCTCCACCTGCAAAGTAAGTATGAGAGGCACACTAATGGGTTTAGCCATTAAACGAAGAATGTGTTTTTGAATAAACCTCATAGTCTCAAACCACCAGCTTCACTGTCTCTGAATATTTTATATTTAAAGACTGTAGCCCATGTTTTTTCTAGTATTGTTCAAAGAAAATAAATTATTTTGATACAGCCCTTCTCCTATTTTTTTTTTTTTAATTAAAGGAACACACTAGTGTTAGGAATACAAAGCTGTATTCCTAACACTATAGTGATCCGTTGTAATTAAAGTGTTAAAAAAACCCTGGCAATTAAATGCTTAAAAAACTCTTTAAACATTAATATATTTTTTTTCTCCACCAACTCAAACATCATCGCAAGGTGGATCCTAATGCCGCTTATGCATTTGACTTTATCCATGGAAAAGCATTGGCTCAATGTTTTCCTATGGGGATTTAAAAGATGCTGGTTGACCTCAGTGGACTCAAAGAAACAGCACAAAGTGCTTCTAGTGGCTGTCTGGTAAACAGCAACAAGAGGCAGTCTTAATCCTGCACTATAAGATTGCAGTTTTTATAAAACAGGGCTAAGGTAGACAGGACAGTGCACCCAGACCACTTCAATGAGAGGAAGTGGTCTGGGTGCCTATAATGTCACTTTAAGAGCAAAAGATAAGCATCAATAGTAACAGTTCGCAAACCATTACAAAGATAATAAGAGGCACAGTAAGGCTACTAAAAAGTAACAGTCCAAATAAAGACATAAAATTATAAATCATAAAAAAACACTTTCTATGGCAATGTCCCAGAGATCTTGGAAAGTTCCCACAAAGTATCTGAGCTTCTTTTCTCATTTTTAAGATTATTTTTATATAAATATCTGACCTTAAAAAAAATAAAATTAACTTTACAGACATTCATGTATTCCAGATGAAAAATGTGCACCATATAGAAAGTGATAAGTTGCAAACTATTTGTGAATCTATTTAGGTTTGTATTAATTATTAAATAATCATATGTGTATATTTATTAATTTATTAGTTGTGTATTTCTTAATTTATTCATTGTATGATGTGTTCTTTATTAACCTATTCGTGGCATTAGGGAGTGCTATAGCACTCTACAAACAGAGGGCTTTAACGCCGTTAGGACACCATAGCACATGCTAACCATCGGGCCCTCCCTCCAACTCGCATACTTACACTCCTCGTCAGATCCCATTGGGAAGACTTCCTGGCAGGTTCCCCCAATATATAATTAACCACAATAATCACATAATTATGTAAAAATAATACCTAAATACATCCTGAGAATAAAATTATATATATATATATATATATATATATATATATATATCTCTATCTAAGGATCTGGCCTTTATTTTATTTATTTATTTTATTTATTTATAAAATATTTTACCAGGAAAGATACATTGAGATTTCTCTCGTTTTCAAGTATGTCCTGGGTCCACAAATCATTGCATTGTTACATTAGTGTACAATAAAATACAAAAGCAATATTAATACACAATAAATACAAAATTTAACATAGAACACGTAGGAAATATATAATCAACCATGACATGTGCATTCTGTTTTGAGGTATGTAGAGAGGGATCTCTTAAAGGACTTTAGGCTTAGGGATGATTTTAAATTGTGCGGGAGGTCGTTCCACAATTGAAGATTATATTAGCTTTAGTGTACTAATAATCTTAATTTTAGTAATGACAGGAGGCGAATATTTGCATATCTTTCTTTACTGAAAACTCCAGCAGCATAGAAACAGTAACAACCAATCAGAGAAAAGATATGGTGCCCATAAGAGGCCCTGTCTATGACATCACTTCCTCTTTCTTTGAAGCGAAACAATAAATAACAACAAGAGACATAATCATATTACGTCAACAGTTCAACAACATATTAGAATATCCAACTCCAGTAGTTCCGCGATGCAGAGGTATGGAAGGTGAAGCTTTGTCTCGATGAGAAGACGTTCACGCTGCAAGAAAAAGAAAAAGGTGAAAGGTCTCTGGCGTGATAACTTTTCCGCATACAATAAGCATTAAGCATCTGAGATACCAACAAACATTAGAATGTGAAACATATCAATGTATATTTATTCTAAAGCAATGATATTTAAGAATCTATAAACACAACATAATGCAAGGTTCATGTCTAATATTCAACCTATCCAAGATCCACAAGATACAGGTCTAAGTAGCAAACATACAAACCATACGTACTTACCTTCCTGAACATAAAGGACATAATCTGTTCAACACGAGAAACATGGGAGGGATCCTATAGGGTGGGAAATATTCGCCTCCTGTCATTACTAAAATTAAGATTATTAGTACACTAAAGCTAATATAATCTTCAATTTTACCACATGACAGGAGGCTTCATATTTGCATTTTTAAAGCTTTGAATTGACCAATGTGAAGGAAGCATGAGATGTTTGTCGAAATAGAACGTTCTAAACGTACTCTCTCGCGCTCAGTCCGCGCAGCGTATAATGTCGGCTAGGGAAGCGTCGGCCGAAAAGGTTTGTGAGGCCGCCGCTCCCTGACCGAGTGGGCTCCGAAACAAGGTTCGACGCCCGCTAAAGACAATAGCCAGCGGACCCATCTGGCCAGTGTTGCGGTAGACACCGGTCCATGAGGGTTCACGTGAGAAGTCAGAAGGTGACCCGTCGAATGAGTTCGAAGAGGTAGAGATATCGGTGTACCCCATTAGCGTTCTGACCACGCATAGTGTGGCGTCTGACACAAAGTATGGGTATGACACTGAAGACGGATCGGACTCGACATGGTAAAGGTAACCTGTCTGGGTGAGAGAGAAACCATCCATATCGTAAGCCCTAACGTCCGCCACCCATCTAAATGAGGCGAGGCATAATAAGGGGGCTAGTTTGGCTGAAAGTTTTTTCAGTGACAAACAAGGATTGTCCGGCCATACACTAAGGAATCTCAGTACCACATCCACCTGCCAGAGGCGTGAATACTTGGGTGCCGGGATCTCGACAATTCGGCACCCCGTAGTAGTCAACAAACCAGTGTATCTTGACCTACTGGTCTGCCCTGTACCGGAACGTGTGCCGCCGATATGGCGGATCTGATCACGTTGAGGGGTCGATATGACCGACCCAACGAGACCAGGTGTGACAGATAGTTGAGTATCAGTAGGACAGGTGCGGTAAAGGGATCAGAATCCCTTTCCACACACCTATCACTCCAGGCCGACCAGGCAGAAATATAGCCTTTCCTGGTGCCTGGAGCCTATGAGTCCCATAGGAGGTCTTAGTTGATGCAATAGGTTGTGAACCGACCAGGAGCCCCTGAAATCGTCCAGGCAACTAGTGCAAGTTGTCCTTCCATGACAAGGGAGTGGGCTTCCCCTCGAGGTCCCGTCAGAAGTAGAGGGAAGGTAGGGAGTAGTAGAGGGTCTTCGTGAGACATCTCCAGGCGATCCGGGAAAACCACGGTTGGCCCTGTCCGAGGGGTGTCCTGAGCAGGAGCGATATCTTGTGCGTGCGTGTGTATCGAAGCACCCTTGCTATTGTTGAGAAGGGCTGGGTCACGTTTGTAGGGGTTCATCCATCGCCTCGTATCCGAAGGAAGAGTCAAAGATCGTTTTGCCAATCCAACTTTGTATGTGAAGTAATCACCTTCGAAATTCCGTCCTCCCTTCTGCTGACAGTGGTATCCAGTGGTCGTATGAGTGACCGGTGCGTACGTATCTCGTCGTTGAATGGCCCTGTAGTTTAGTGGGCCAGGGAATATCGCTTGTATGGAGGAGGAGAGGAGGAGAGGAATCCGACAATCCGGCGAGTATCCTGAGAGGAACCGCATCTAACCTTAGAGCGTGTCCGACAGCTATCCTTATAGAGGCGCTCTTTGCCGTGGATCGACGCAGAACGTAGTTCTCCAAGCCGATGTCGAAACCGAGGAACTGGCCCGATTCAGATGGAGAAGCGATCTTTGTCTGTATACTACAAAAAAAACCATGGAGTCCCGAAAGTGAACGACAAATTGTCTGCAACGTAGCCTGGATTCGTAAAGAGTCAGCAAGTCTTCAGGGTATACGAGGGCATCGCACGCCCAAATTTTACGGATGTGTGCCCTCACTGGTTTCAGTAGCTTCGCGAGCACCACGGAGTCGTAAAACTGCCATGTTTGTCCTCACCATTGGAATCGGAGGAAGCTTTGTCAGTCCAGGGCAACGGGTACTGACAAGCGTGCGTCCTTGAGGTCCAGATGTGTAAACCAGTCGTTACCACTTAGGAGGTCCTGTAGAAGACGAATTTCCTCCAACTTGAAGCATTTGTATACCACGTAGGAGTTCCATTGATGTAGTCTCCTGGCTTCTTCTTGACCAGGAAACATTTTTTGCTGAGGAAGCCTTCCCCCCCGGTGCATGTTGAATTGCGCCCTTCTTGAAGAGGGTGTGGATTTTCTTGTCCATGAGATGTTCCGCCAGCGTGCGCAATGGAGGTGAAGGGGCGACCTGAACGGCTGTGATAAAAAACTATATGACATAGTCTTGTACTGTCAGGAGAACCCAGGTGACTTTGGTAGTCGTCTCCCAAAACTGTAAAATAGAGACAGGTTGCCGGTCATAAAATTGGAAACAGTTAGCTATGTAGGTTGACTCAGTAGTAGATGAAGCGGATGGGGTCCTTTGTGTAGTAGATGGGAGAAATATGAGGACTGTGTATATGATCTGGACCCTGTCGCCCAGAAGCTGCTGGTGGCTCGGTTCCGTTACCGACCAGCCCTCCCAAAAACACCTTTCCCCGTAGGGGTGTGGAAGACTTGTTTTAGCGAGGTCTTGGTTTAATTCAGTGTGTGAATTAATACACGTGTTTCTTGAGTACTGCAATGAACACTACGTCGAATAGTAGGCCTTGTGCTTTTGGGCCAAATTCTTGTTGTTCCTAAGTCCAATAGTGTGTTGTTGATGCGGACCAGTACAGATTTGCGTCTGTCGGCGCATAGAGCGTCATTTGCATTGCCCAGGAGGCATATCGAGCATCGAGCCCATTCTCTGGAGGTGGTAGGGTTGAGTTGTGTACCCTGGTTGAGTGCCAGATCCGCAAAATAGAGTATCTTGCAATCAAGCCTGGTAAATCAAGTACTTTATCGCGTGTCGACCTCAGGCCATACTCCCCACCATTGCGGGGTTTCGTCCCGAGCGTGTAATGAAGACTACCACAGTGTTGTTGAGCTCGGACGCAACTGCCACTTTGTCTGGTAGCAGTGGTCTGGGGTATTCGGTCTGGAGGCGTGCGCATACTTCCATCCCAGAGGGTTGCGCAGCCAATAGTGTTCGTCCAGGAACGTTCCGTCTTCGGCTACTCTGGTTTAGTGCCACTACTGCTATCTCTGCCTCAGCCGCCGTCACAGAGCAAGGTTTCCCTAATGTACTTCGAGGAAGTGTGGGGTAGGTCTTGCCGTTCCACTTCCTCAGACGGTGAGCTGTCTTCGTGTTGCTCATCTACCATGTCCAAAGTACGTGGTGGGTAATAGCCTTCTTTGTCGGAAGATTGTGGCGGACGGGGTTTGGATTCCCGGTGCTCCACCTATTTGGTCTGTTCGATGGGCGTCTTGCCCTTGACCCTAGTGGCAGGGGGGCTGGAGCCCTTCCCTTGCCGTTTTGACTTGAAGGCTTGTGGGCCTGAGGTCTCCATCAAGCGGTGTGGGGCAGAGCTCATAACAGAACCTTCTCCACTGAGGCAGCTACTGCGGCGTTTATCATTTCCTAGAAATCTTGGGAAGGTTGAGAGTGTCCATCATGACTCGTTCCTGTCCTGATGGGAGACAGTGGGAGTAGTGTGTGAGGGTCAGCACGTAGGGGTGCAAGACTCCTGGTAGAACTGGGGATCACTCAGGTAAAACGGTTTGAATTGCCTGCTTTAGTTTGTCTGAGAGTATGAACACTCGTGCCAAGTGTAGAGGGGTCACCTCTATAGTTTAATCTGGCTACTGAGAGCCGCGGTGCAGGCGCAATTGACTGGTAGTGGTGTTGGTCTGGCTAGCCGGGTTCACCAGAAATGTACGCCAGAGCTGTATGCACGATTTTTAACTATACAGGCTTATTATATAGGCGCGTGGGGCCTGTCTCCATAAGGACTGCAACCGCAGGACCCATGTCTATTCGGCTGGGTTCATCCCAGGTGGTGTGCCATGGTAACCCAGAGGACACCCATATTATAATTATTAGCACCTTACAAGCATTGCATGCATATCTGGGGGTCACCCCAGGTGGTGTGCCATGAAAAATTACCCAGAGGACACCCACGTTCAATATGTCCACTAGGCACAGTAAATATACATATATGTATCCCTGTGAAGGGTACACCGTAATACCCTCAGTTTCCTTAGTGATGCTGCCGTCAAATCGTATCCGGCATGGTACTGTTGCTTTAATGTAAAACTGACAGGCAGTGTTTAAACATCCATATATGTCTGTAGTAATCAGTGGTAAAGTTGAGGCGTAGGCCTCCGTGCATATGATCGGGGTTCACCCCGTGTGGTGTGCCGTGGTAACCCAGAGGACACCCACATCAAAGGTAATGGTCTGTCAGTGACCTTGCATGCATATCTGGGGGGGTCACCCCAGGTGGTGTGCCATGAAAAAATACCCAGAGGACACCCACATAAATTTGCACCATCGGGTACAGTAATATAATATGACCCTCTGTAGGGTACAATAATGTAGTATAATATGCCCTGTGTAGGGTACAGTAACGTAATATGCCCTTGGAAAGGTACAGTGAGATAGTTGATTTTGTATATGTCACAGTAATTGTTTGTATAGTAATAGTGGTATTGTATGGACTGAACCATAATACATTTAAATTGTTTGCAAGCTCAACATAATGATCCAGTGTAAGGCACTAAGGGAGAGTTAAATCCATGTGGCATTCACAGCAGAGAAGAAAATGTTTTATTTCAACCAAGAACGAAAGTGCCTAGAGAGGGGGACCCCTGAAGGGGTTAATGCAGCTGCAGGGAGCGGTGATCGGGTGATTCCCGAGCCGCCGCGTGAGCGGGGAAGGCGGCCGTTGTGGGTCTCGCGAGCCGCGAGATCCAAGATGGCCGCCAGCCGCGTGTAGCAGGCTTACTCGCTCGCTGCCGCGAGTAAGCAGAAAAACACGGCGGAAGAATGCAAAACCGCTCCGGCCACCCTCCACCCGTCCCCACACAGTCCCCTGAGTGTCAGCAGGGCAGGTCCACGCAGAGAGCGCGGCACGGACAGCCGTGACGCCCGCGGGCCGCCCGACCAAAATTAGATAAAGTGGTAGTAACACACTGAATATGGGGAGACAGGGGGACAGGGAAGGGAGCAAGGAGCAGTAGATGGATAGATATTTAGTTACAAAGTGGAGGTAGAGTAAAAATATATAAATACATCAGAGAGGTAATAATACTCTGACCTGTTGTATGCTGGAGCAGCAAAGAAAGAGGAAGTGATGTCATAGACAGGGCCTCTTATGGGCACCATATCTTTTCTCTGATTGGTTGTTACTGTTTCTATGCTGCTGGAGTTTTCAGTAAAGAAAGATATGCAAATATGAAGCCTCCTGTCATGTGGTAAAATTGCGGTGCTCTGTAGGAGAAGAAGGATCGGGCCATTTTCTTTTTGTATTGAGGTAGACTAAGTAAAGTGTGGGTACTGGATCGGAGCTTATAGGAAGTGGGAACAGCCGGGGAAAGCATTGTGTTCAGGTAGGGTGGGAGTTTCCCAGAAAAGCTCTTAAACACAAGGCTGGAAAGATGAAGTGTGCGTCTGGATTCCAGCGACAGCCAGTTTAATTCTTTTAGCATGTCACAATAGTGGGTCCTGTAATTACATTGTAGCACAAATCGGCAGAACAAGTTACACAATGTATTCAGTTTATTAATGTGGGATTGTGATGCAGATGCATAAACTACATCCCCATAATCAATGATTGGCATCAGCATTTGCTGTACAATCTTTTCCTTTACTGAAGGGCTTAGGCAGGATTTGTTTCTGTACAGGGCACCTAGTTTTGGATAAAGTTTAGATGCAAGCTTTTCTATGTGCAGGCCAAAAGATAGATTGGGGTCTAATATCATACCCAAGTATTTGAAAGAGTGGACTGCGGTCAGTGTGCCATTTGAATTTGTTTTGATGGATAGGAGGGAATTGTGTAATTTGTGTAATTTAGGTACTGTTCCAAAGATCATTGTGACAGTTTTGTCAGTGTTCAGGAAGAGCTTGTTTTTTGCGATCCACCTTTCTACCTCTGTAAACTGGTCTTGGAGCACAGCCTCAAGTTACGGTAGATCGGATTTGCTCGCATAGATTACCGTGTCATCTGCGTACATGTGTACATTTGAGGATTTGCAGACATTAGGCAGATCATTTATAAATAATGTAAATAGTAGGGGGCCAAGAATGGAACCCTGGGGAACACCACATGTGACTGGGAGAGGGAGGGAGCCGCTGTCAGAAATGGACACATATTGCGAGCGATCCGATACATACGATCGAAACCAGGTTAGTGCACGATCATCAATACCTGAGTTTTTGAGTTTGTGCAGTTGAATGTCGTGGTCTACTGGGTCAAAGGCCTTAGCAAAATCAAGGAAAATAGCTCCAGTCAGGGCTCCTTGTTCCATGCCAGTTTGGATGTCATTGCAAAGTTGTAGTGGAGTGATTCTGGCGAAAGCCCGATTGATCAGGGGTCAGATAGTTAAATTGTTGGTAGTACTCACAAAGTTGCATATGGACACATTTTTCTAAGATTTTTGACACTACTGGGAGCAATGATATTGGGCGATAGTTAGAAACCAAAGTAGTGTCACCACTTTTATGGATAGGCACTACTCTTGCAGTCTTCCAAAGTTTGTGTATGTATCCAGACACCAAGGATTCGTTAATTAGAGTTGAGACGGGTTTAGCAATTGCCGGCGCACTGAGCTTCAACAGCATTGCTGGGATTTGATCGGGTCCGGACTGGTTTTTCATTTTTAGATTATTAAGATGTTTTTTAATGACACTAATAGGTACAGATCTAAAAATAAACTTGTCTATATTGGGCCTTTGCAAATTTAGTGTGACCTGATCCACATTAGTAGTTTCTGGATGCGTATCATTTATTAGCTTGGCAATCAGGGCAGTAGAGCATCCGACAAAATAATTGTTAAAGGCATTTGCTACATCTAAGGGAAGTTGCAGGGTTTGGTTACCCACTTTGACAGTGGAGGCTTGGGAGTGGATTGGGGGAGTTTGTCGTTTATTTATGACTTTCCAAAAGTTTCTAGGGTTTGAGATGTTATTGTTCAGATTTTCATAGAAATATTGGGCCTTGGCCAATTTTGTCTGTTTTGTGCATATATTTCTCCATTGTCTATATGCACAGTGATCATTCATAGAGCCTGTACGCTTAAACTTTGACCACAAAGAATCCCGAAACTGGTACATTTGGATGAGGTCAGCTGTGATCCAGTTCATATGTGCTCCTTTTACCCTCACCTTACGCAGTGGGGCATGCAAATTCCAAATTTGTAGGAGTTCAGACTGAAAGAATTCAACAGCACAGTCTAGATCTGGGATAATGTTTAATCTGTGCCATGGGAGGTTCTTGATGTCATTGAGAAAGGATTCAAGATTAAATTTTTTGAAGGACCTAGTTATTTTAACCTTGGGAGAGCATTTAATAGCCTTTATTTTGCGCACGCAGTACACTAAACAGTGATCACTGAAAATGTTTGGGAGAACACCAGCCTCCTGGATTCTATCAGGAGAAGTGGAGAGAATCCAATCGAGCAGGGTATGGTTATGGCTTTTAATGTTTACGCAAGTTGGGGAGGAGATTAATTGCGTTAGCTGCAATGTCTTAAACAGTGTGCAAGAACTATTATTTTTAGGATTCAGCTAATCAATATTAAAATCTCCAAAGACCAACAGTTCACTTTTTGGGTTTTGAGCTATGGTTTCACTAAGGAGATGGGCTATGTCAGAAAGGGAATGCACAGGGGAGCTAGGTGGGCGGTAGATTCCTGCAACAATGATTGATTTACTGCACTGGATCTCAATTGTGCCAGAAAGGAAATCAAAGGTGGAAGGAGGACTAAGGTTTTGTAAAGGGGTAAACTTTATGGAATTGTCAACATAAATGACAATGCCTCCTCCTCTCTTTGCTCTGTCATTTCTAAAACATGAATAACCCTGCATTGCAATGGCGGTGTCTGGTATTTTAGCTGTTAACCCTGATTCTGAGAGCATAATGATTTTTGGTTTGTAATGGGAACACCAGGCTTGCAGTGCATCCAGTTTAGGGAGTAAACTACGGATGTTGCAGTGCACAAAAGAGAGGCCTTTTTTAGTGGGGAGATTAGGACTAGAATTAGCTGGGGGACCAGAGTTAGACTCCACATCATTTGCAAGGGCAAGTAACATAAGGAGTAGGAATTTGGACATCATTTTTGTTTGGCCATATAGTGAATGGGATACTTTATAATTTTGTGAGGTGGGGGTAGGAGGGCTATTTTTTATAACTCTCCACCAGCACTCAGCAGATAAGTTAAAAGAAGAGAGCAGGCCATGGTGTATGATAATAGGAGTTCATTTCCATATGTACTTTCTCTTTAAATCTCATATTTTATTGCGTGTTCTTATAAACGTTGTAGTGGTGCTTCCGTAGAGACCAAAATGTATACAAAATACAGGAACACAAAAATACAGTTTGAAATTCTACAAGGCTACTATGAATCTCCTATCTTAGCAAGCAAATATGGGGATTCATTTCCACCTTATGGCCATATTGTGTTAAGCCCACCACTATGTTACAGTACCCCAATATCGGTTGGTCCTACACTAATTTTTACATGGGAGACAAATTACATTGTGCTAGTGCTATATAAACTAAAGTGTATTTAATGAATCTGTTTTGACTATACATCATGAAAAATTATTGTGATAAAAATTTTTTATTAATATTATATGGTCTTATGGTGGAACTGAATCCCCATATTTGTTTGCTAAGGGAGATGATTTTAAATAGTCTTATAAAATATAAGCTGTATTTTTATGTGTGAGCTGGTCCTGAATCTGTGTTTTGTATAAATTTTGGTCTCTATGGCAGAACCACTACTGAGAGATGCATGCTCTGGGTGTGCACCCCCTCCCCCCTGTCACCCCAATTTTCTCTTTTTTCTATGTATGTTTGGAGTCCAGACCATATTCCTTTTTGGTTAAACACCCTTTGTGCCTCGTCCCCAGCTTCAGATGCCCATTTGGACATGACCACAGGAAAGTAAATTTAAAGAGGTTTTGTATAGCAATGCCACTGTAATAACAATTTGTATTTGATATAAAGCAGATATATAATATGCACTGTGAGTAAATATATAAAATCACTTTTATTATTTAGTTATGACAATGTCGTTTTTTATTGTTTTTTCTTAATCACATTCATTTTGCATTATATATATTCACAATGCTCTTACAATAGATTTATTTAATACACTTTAGTTCATTTAGCATTAGAACTATATAATTTGTCTTCCCCATTGGAATTAGAGTTGGAATCACCGATATCAAGATGCTGTAATGTAGTGGTGGGCTTAACTATTTTGAGACCTGAGCAGGGCAAGCTTCTAAGTCTATCTAATCTTGTGTCCATTCTCAGAGTTCTTATATAATCTATTTTTGCTAACACAATATGAGCATGCGGTGGAACTGAATCCACATACTTGATTGTTGAGATAGATGATTTTAAGGAGCCTGGTAAGATTTAAAACTGTGTTTTTGTGTGTGCGCTGTTCCTTAATCTGAACATTTTAAAATTGTAGTAAAAATCAGAAAAACAGAAAAATACTTTTTTTTTGTGCTAGTATCTGCAAAATCTGAAGATACGTATTTATTTAATCTAAGGCAGTTTGGGAAATCCTGAATGTAAAATTGAGGAGAAAATTAAATCATGTTTGACTTAGGACTGTGTTTAAGGCTTTTATATAAATAACATTTGATCAAATGTAATCCTATAGCATATCATCAATCTCAGGTATTTTTGTTCAAAAAACAAAAATGAAATAAGAAAAATAATGTATTTTCTGGTTACTGTTTACTTTTCCTTTGAATCGGTTATTTTATTAGCCAGAATAGTTTTATTGTGATGAGTGCAAAATTAGAATTCCGCGTAGGCTTTGATGTCTGGAATAAAACGTTTAACTCTGCGAATTCCAATGTCTAGTCGTATTCTCATATAACAGAGCAGGGCTAATCTTAGTCGATTTACACAACAGCTTATAAAGAACAATTATCAAAATAAGATAATAATGCTGTGGGTGATTCTGAGTTATCTGAGAATAAGAATTGGATGAGCTGTTGAAATAGAATAGGATTTGAATTCATTTGTGTGTAGATGGGGGATCAGAATTTCTGACTCAATGCAAAATTCCTAAACCTTTTCTTAAGCGCAACCTTTAATTTAATTCATAATAACACCATTTCAATGGGAAGGGATATGTTTCCTGGCAGAAAATGGGCACATCTCTTCTACCAAAGAAATCCCACGCAAAATATATTGTTTTTCTACTGAACATCTGGACTTTTTTGCATAGTTTTGAAACTGTATAAAAGAAAAAATGGGATGGAGATCAGGAAAGTGTAGGACAAGACCTCCAGTTCTATACTAGAGAAATTATAAAGCGCATGTTTTCAGGACTCTGCCCTGTGTGACACAAGGAGGGCAAGCAATTATTGTGCCAGGACGTTTGCTTCTTCATCACTGGCATACACATACGTAAATGGTATAAAGAATATTAATGGTACACTATAAGTTGAGTATTAATTATATGGTTAGAGTATTAAATGTATGGGAGGAATATAAAAGGTACAGTTAGAGAAAATATGGAATGCTAGTGCATTAATGGTACTAGTAGCATGTAAATAATATGGTTAGAGTATTAATATTATGGGTTAAATATAAATGAAATGGCTGTATTAATAGGTGGAATTTAAATGATGGTAACAGTAACAATGGTACTAGATAGAATATGAACGATAAGATTAAAGTATTAATGGTACTTGTAGCATGTACATTATATAGTTAGAGCATTAATGGTATGGGTGGAGTATAAATTATATATAATTGATATGGATATAGTATTAATGGTCAGCAGTGGATCAAATACTTTTTTCCCTCAATGTATGTAAAATTGCTGCAGCTCCACCTGCAAAGTAAGTCCGGGAGGCACACTAATGGATTTAGCCATTAAACGAAGAATGTGTTTTTGAATAAACCTCATAGTCTCAAACCACCAGCTTCACTGTCTATGAATCGAGTATAAATTATATGGTTATACTATTAATGGTATGGATAGAATATAAATGATATGGTTAAAGTATTAATGGTATGGGTGACGTATAAATGGTATATAAATGATATGGTTAGAGTATTAATGGTATGGGTGGAGTATAAATTATATATAAAATATATTGTTAGAGCTTTAATTGTATGGATAGAGTATAAATGATATGGTTAGCATATTAATGTTACCTTCAGTGTTCCATAGCAAGCTGCTGTCCTGTGTTACCCTTAGAATTCCAGAGCTAGCTCTTATCCTGTGTTACTGTCAGTGTTCCAGAGCTAGCTGTAATCCCTTGTTACCCTCAGAGTTCCAGAACTAGGTGCTATCCTGTGTTACTCTCAGAGTTCCAGAGTAGCCTGCTATCCTGTGTTACCCTCAGAGTTCCAGAGCTAGCTCTTATCCCATGTCACCCTTAGTGTTCCAGAGCTACCTGCTATCCTGTGTTACCCTCAGAGTTCCCGAACTAGCTGCTATCCTGTGTTACCCTCAGTGTTCCAGAACTAACTGCTATCCTGTGTTACCCTCAGAGTTCCAGAGCTAACTCTAATCCTGTGTTACCATCACTGTTCCAGAGCTAGCTGTAATCCATTGTTACCCTCAGAGTTCCAGAGCTAGCTGCTATCCTGTGTTACCATCAGAGTTCCAGAGCTAGCTGCTATCCTCTGTTACCCTCAGAGTTTCAGAGCTAGCTGCTATCCTATGGTACCACCAGTGTTTTAGAGCTAGCTGCTATCCTTTGGTACCGCCAGTGTTCAACAGCTAGCTGCTATCCTATGGTACCGCCAGTGTTCCAGAGCTAACTGTAATCCCTTTCTGCCCTCAGCCCCAAAAGCAAACCCTCTCTGTTTCAGAGATCCTGTTCCCTGTATCCACAGTCCCCACTCTTTATATTAAGTTATCTCTTTTGCATTTGTTATTCTTTTGTGTTTCTTGATATAGCAATACAATTCTTTTTTGTTTAAGCTGTGTGTATTCTGATTTTCTTGCCTTGTGTGTTCATATCAATAGTGGTTGCTGTATCATCAGCACCCTGTCTTGACCAAACCTTGACAATACTACAGATTCTTAGTGTATCTTAGTAAAGATAAAAAGGGAATTAGGGAGCAGCGTTATACAATGTAAAATTTGCTTTTATGTGTTCAATGTTCCTTAATTTGTATAACTGTATTTACTACCTAGGTATTTTTCTCACATCCAGACATTATCGGATCATTTTTAGAAACATGCATTCACAAACATTCCACAAGATTCATTAGAAATACATCAGCTTTGCATTTTACCATTTTTAGTATATACAACATGGGTTGCTACTTCTAATATATATGATCAAAATTCTATTTCTACTTCTATTCCTTTTTTTGTTGTTTGTTTCTCGCTCACATTCACTTGTAAAATAAGACCTACTACCATCATTCGTGGTGCAAGTTAAAAGGAAATAAAGGAAAAAAATGGTAAATAATATATCAGTGTTAGAAGATGTGACGGTAGTCACCGTCACTGGGGATGGAAGACAAACACTATGTGTGGGTCCCGAGATTCCTTTTGTGTTTTGGTCACCCTGTGCTCATTATTGGTGCATGGTATGTTGATGTATTGCTTGTCTGTGCCTCTCCCCCTCCCCCCTTTTCCTGTCCTATTGTTTCTCCAGTAAAGCGCTGTCCTAGGGACACTGCCGGACCAGTTTAAACTAGCAGTTTTTTTTACCTCCTCTATCTCCCATCAGCCCTTGATATTGTCTGACCCCACCTTCCTTGTACTATAGTGCTTTATGCACCATTGTATGTGTAACGGATCGCCTGGCACCCCGACTGGGTACCTCCGTTGAAGGATGCTCCTAGCGCTTCCCGAGGACTCCAAGCACTCTGGCAGACACCACAATCACATCACAGTTACATCCCACATATTCCCTCCCCTTATCCTGAGAGGAAACTCAATTATACATACAGTTAAAACATACTTTCTACCCAACTTTCATAACTCCAAAACCATACATCACATTCACATAAAATTACATATTCACAATCAATCCATTCAGGGGAACAACATATTCAAAAATGGCACAAATCAGACAAGGGGTTCAAAAGTTAGTAAAAAGTCCTTTGTGACTAAATGAAGCATGGCTTTCTGGCCCAAACCAGTTTCAGAGTCTTCTATCCTGGAGATAAGTAATTCAATTATCTCCCAGGACAGACACAAGACTCCATTAAGCACATGGTTGCAAAAAGACACAAAACACTTTAAAATACATAAAGTCACATTTTACACATAACACACAGACATTTCACATATCCCCAGATAGCTCAGGTCTGAGCGCACATTATTAAGTGAATGGCGCTCGGACCACACAAATACAGTTTAATCGCCATGGAGCCAAAGTCTTTACAGTCAGTTTCATACGAATGGGCTCCATGGGATTCCTATCTGGGGTATAACACATTCACATAAGGTCTGGTCCATAGTCCAAAGGCAAGAGGCGGGTAAGCAGCCCCCTCCAAGGACACGTGGCGAGGCCGGTTTCGCCACATTTCTCCCCTTTACCATCCAAACTAACAGGGTATCTGACCTCCTGCCGGTCAGTGCCCTGGTTAGTCCAGCAACCCACCCACGAAGCACAAACAGCAATACAGCCCACCCACAATAACTGGTTACTACACCTGGATAAAATAGCAACTTGTCCATGTCCAGGTGCCTCACCACAGCTGTGCGGGGGGCTGGTAGACTGCCTTGGTGGGTTGCTGAGTGGGCAGAGACCAGCGGTACTCTGCCCGGGTGCCAGCGCTACCACTGAAGTAGCCTGGTTGGAGCCTGGTTGGGGGAGGGGGAGACCGACTGTCTCCCCTCTGGATACACTGCTCTGTGGCTTTGGGACAGGACCGACCGTCCCTGCCCCTGGTGCTGCAAGTGCAGAGACTACGGTCCCATCTGCATAGTTGTGGGGCTTAACATCTCCCCTTGGTGGGTTAGGCTGCCGCTGGAGAGAGGGTGTAACAAGCTCCTCTCTCTGAACTGTAGACTGCCGCTGGGGAGAGGGGGTAACCTGCTCCTCTCCCTGACACTCTCTTTGCTGGTGGAGAGGGGGACCAACTGTCTCCCCTTTCAATATTTTGTCCTGCGGCTGGGGTGCGAGACAGATGGTCTCTGCTTCCTGGGGTACACACTGCCGCTGGGGAGGAAGGACGGCACCTTCAGCTCCCTGGGGTACACACTGCCGCTGGGGAGGAAGGATTGCACCTTCAGCTCCCTGGGATACACACTGCCGCTGGGGAGGAAGGATTGCACCTTCAGCTCCCTGGGGTACACACTGCCGCTGGGGAGGAAGGACTGCACCTTCAGCTCCCTGGGGTACACACTGCCGCTGGGGAGGAAGGACTGCACCTTCAGCTCCCTGGGGTACATACTGCCGCTGAGATCTGGGCCGACCGCCCAGCATCCCTGTAGGGCCGGTAGAGAGACCGCCGTCCCATCTCCACCTGCCATCTGTGGGTCTTCCCAGGACCAGTCTGTGAGGTCCCTCAACATTTGCGAGTAAGGACCACCTGCTTCCGCACCTGCCAACTCCGGCTGCTGCTGGGGATCTGGGCCGGTCCCATCTCCACCTGCCTGTTGTGGTTCCTCACAGGACCAGTCTATGAGGACCCCTACTTCGGGTTCCTGTGGCCGCCTCAGGGGGAGACGGCTAGCCTCCTCGGATGCAGCCTCTACTCGGCTGCTGTAACACTCCTTCCGCTGAGCATACTCTCTCTCTTTCACCAGCCGGAATTCTCGGGCCAGCCTTGTGTTTCGCTCGGCCGTGACCTGGTTCCAGATCACCCGGCGTACCTCCATGGGTAAATCATCCCCATACTGGGCCACTCTCTGTCTCACCTCGGCCATCCAATCATCGCCAGAGCCTTCCATACTTGTCTGCTCCAAGTCGCTGGATACCTCTGCTCCCAGGGGCGCTGCACGTGTGCTAGCGTTGCCCTCAATTTGTAACTCCACGAACTGTGTCTCTGAGCTGCTTTACCTCGCACTAGGACGCCATCCCACCGCTGCCACCAATGTAACGGATCGCCTGGCACCCCGACTGGGTACCTCCATTGAAGGATGCTCCTAGCGCTTCCCGAGGACTCCAAGCACTCTGGCAGACACCACAATCACATCACAGTTACATCCCACATATTCCCTCCCCTTATCCTGAGAGGAAACTCAATTATACATACAGTTAAAACATACTTTCTACCCAACTTTCATAACTCCAAAACCATACATCACATTCACATAAAATTACATATTCACAATCAATCCATTCAGGGAACAACATATTCAAAAATGGCACAAATCAGACAAGGGGTTCAAAAGTTAGTAAAAAGTCCTTTGTGACTAGATGAAGCATGGCTTTCTGGCCCAAACCAGTTTCAGAGTCTTCTATCCTGGAGATAAGTAATTCAATTATCTCCCAGGACAGACACAACCAAAGTCTTTACAGTCAGTTTCATACGAATGGGCTCCATGGGATTCCTATCTGGGGTATAACACATTCACATAAGGTCTGATCCATAGTCCAAAGGCAAGAGGCGGGTAAGCAGCCCCCTCCAAGGACACGTGGTGAGGCCGGTTTCGCCACAGTATGTAAATGAGATTGTTGGGGGCTTAAAATATGTGAGCTATGTCTAGTAAAGTAGTTATTGTTTTTACCTTCACCAAGTGTCGTCTGGTGTTTGGTCCAGGGTGGAAAAGGCATTCAGTGATCCCAGTCAAGCCTCGGCGACTGGGTCTGAAGTGCTCCAGGGTCCTTGATAGCTACAAGGAAGCGGACTTGGCAGAAGTATTTGTCAGGGTACTGGAGCTCCGTCACAGAAGATACTCACTACCACAATATGGTGTGCAAACAAGGAAAGCGTATTAAAGATAGAAGCATATCGAGTGCAGAAACCATGGGGATTAAGGGAGAATGGAAACAGAGGAGAAAGGATGGAAGGCATGGAAACAGAGAAATGTATAGAAGAAGGAGAGGAAGGGAAAATACAACACTGGTAAATATTGGATGAAAGACAAATTGACACATTTTGGTGGAAGTATGGCATATACAATATATTCTTGTACCAGACCTTATTATGATAAGGTTTGTTGCAAAATTGGAAGTGCTTCAAACTTTTTTGCCTTCTTTTGGATCAACAGCAAAAAACAAATGCGAGGAAGCCTGAACTTGATGGACGCAAGTCTCTTTTCAGCTATGTAACTATGTAACTATGTAACTATGATGTAAGCAGAGTCTTGAGGTTAGTTCCTCCATTTTGTACACAAATCTAACCTTGGTCATCAGGACCTCAATCAAGTGAGCGGTGGCCTTCCACCATATGGCTTCATAAAGCATTGGTGGTACACATTTTGTGGCCCTGTTTCAATGCGACAGAAGAAAAATGGACCAATGCTTGCAACCCATTCAGTAGGGTTGGGGGTGAGGGGTACACCCAAGACTATGCTCAAAAAGAGTGAAGATGTTCAAAAAAAATACTTCATCACCTGACACCTTTTGAACTGCGTGTTCCATATTTTTACTTATATCGGAGATTGCTCTTGTCATTTTGGATTACCTTTTCTATACTTACTCCTTCTCTTACATTACTAAAAGTGTTTAATTTGTTATAAACACAGACAATTCCAAAGACCATATCGTCCAGTGATTTACATGCTTGGTCATTTAGTGTTGTATGTAGTGCAATAATCTGTAACACGGTTATGATACGTGTAACATTGTTTATATTTTATATCACTGTGTACAATCATTAGCATATTAGTTATGTCCATTTAGAAGAATACAAAAAACTCTGTATACATTAAACCGATATGTATGGATAGACCCCTTAATGGTTACCTTGTTCATTGTGAAATCACATTGTGTATATAATGCCACGTTTCTATTTTGGTGCTCAGTGCCAAAGTAAATAGAAATCAGGTATTTGTTGAAAACCATTTTACTGGTTTGGTTAATAACCATCAAGAAGCAAATCACTTATTCTTTTAAAATGAAAAGTAGAAAATGAATAAATATTTCTTTACACAGGTGGCCGGTTCCCCATTAGATGTGAACACCCACAGAGAAGGAAATACATTGAATTAATCGGACTTTACAACTGACTGAAAATTTAATTTTAACAGTCTGACTGCAATTGTATTTTAATATTTTCATAATCTTTTAAGTCAGTTATCAGTGCGTTTAACTGTTTTGATGCCAGAAATTATTGTTCCCAGTTCCACTGACTCTGCTAAAGCTAATTTTATTAAAATATTTAAACCATTCCCTTTTCTTATGTTGATCTAATATATAAAAACCCCCAGTGTTTGTTTAATATTAAGACTCTGATAGTTTAAAATTCTAGTGGCATTGGCTTTGCCGTTACGCCTTTAACCCAAAGACTAGCATTTAAAAATGCAAAATACCATTTTATATATTTTAGAGTCAAAACATGGTTTTCTGTAAGAATAAGCATAAGAGTTTTATTAAACTTCAGACAGACCACCGACTGGATTAAAGACAGTGGTACACCCAGGTAAATCTATACGTAAACATGTTGGCTGTTTGTGTTTTAGACGGGACAAATGTATTAATAAAACCAAAATATAGGTCTCTGAGAAAGCATTAGACAGACATCTGAGAATTAACCCTTGGCTGTGGGAGTCCAGCATCCCTATATTGTAACGGCCTGTTACAATGATAAAGAAAGCTTAATGAAAGAAACATTTGTCTTGCATTTTCCTTCATTAGAATTTGACCTTGCCCTACTGAGCCATGGTAATTTATCTGCTATTTACCCTGTGAATTGGTTTAGGTTAACCGTTAACATTGAGAGGGAATCATTCCCGGGAAATTGGCGCTCTTACACCAGCACTGCAGTAAACTATTGAGCATGTGTTGGTGTGCAGAATAATTGCGTCGGTGGCCAGTGGTTAATTTGTGGAGATCTGCTTCATTTTAGGTTCAAGGCAGATAGAGAAAAGATAAACAAAGTTACCCACTAGCTTGCAGGTAAAGATACAGCCCCTATTACTACTAGCTAAAGGTATATTCTGCAAAAGTACCCATTTATTCACTGACTCCCTCCACCTTCAGTGTGCGATATCCCACAATGTCGCACATGCAGCCTCTACACTATTGCTGCTCGCCCAATCATGTTCTCACCCAATCACATTCTCCCAAATCACATTCTTATCCAATCACATTTTCTTCAATCACATTCTCACCCACTTACATTCTCCCCAATTATATTCTCCCCAATCACATTCTTCCCCACTCACATTCTTCCCAATTACATTTTCCATAATCACATTCTTCCCAGCAGATTTTCACTCACATTCTCCTCCAATCACATTTCCCCAATCACATCCTCACCCACTTTCATTCCTCCCAATTACATTCTCCCCAATCACATCCTCACCCACTCACATTCTCACCCACTCACATTTTCTACTATCACATTCTTCCCCACTCCCATTCTCCCCAATTACATTTTCCTCACTCACATTCTCCCAATCACATTCTTCCCAGCAGATTCTCACTCACTCACATTCTCCGCAATCACATTCTGACCCACTCACATTCTCTATTACATTCTCCCCAATCACATTCTCACCCACTCACATTCTCTACTATCACATTCTCCCCAATGATATTCTCACCCAATCACATTCTCTCTAATCACATTCTTACCCAATCACATTTTCTTTAATCACGTTCTCCCCAATCATATTCTCACCCACTTACATTCTCCCCCAATTGTATTCTCCCCAATCACATCCTCACCCACTCACATTCTCACCCAATCACATTCTCCCCAATGACATTCTCACCCACTCACATTTTCCACTATGACATTCTTCCTCACTCACATTCTCCCAATCACATTCTTCCCAGCAGATTCTCACTCACTCACATTCTCCTCCAATCACATTTTCCCCACCCACATTCTCCCCCGTTTACATCCTCCCCAATCACATTCTCCCTAAATCAGACAGAGTTATTCATTAAAATGAGAATGCAATGTAAATGTTAAATTTAGGGTCAAAATAGCTAATTCAACTTTGTTACCAGTTCAGATACTTTGACCTTAGATTTGAAATTCACTTTGAATTCTCACTTTAGTGAATGACTTTGGCATTCTCACACAGTCACATTCTCACCCACTTACATGTGACAGCCATCTTGGAAGTGTCATAAGCAAGCATCAGGTAAGATTTATTTTAATTTATACATTTCATACAGATAATTATTGAGTGTTTTGTTATTTAACGACTGGTGATGACCCAACAAGTTAGCTTTTAAATATCGCATTCCTACATTTCTGATTAATGCTGAATCTCTGAGGTCTATATTCTCTCCATTTTTGTGATATTTGTTTTAAATCTTCATCACTTCATACTGGAGGGGATGGGGACATGTGATTTTTCACAGTAATTTTGGGTTCTGTAATAATAATAATAATAATAATAATAAATAACAGAATAATACTGTCAAATACTACAAACTGTGGAGTGTGTGCATTTAGCAGTCCTGGTAGAAGTAAAATAATGCATATAAAAGGTATTACTTTAAAAAATATAATGAATTCAAATGTTTAGATTACAATTTTGAACAAAGAAAACATTTTATTGAAATGAAAACTCTTTTATTGCCGATATTATTATTTTTTGCGCTTAGCACTTACTTTGATTGAAGATTATATTACTTTCACTCAAATAATTAATTATTGAATATCTAGAAATATTTGTGTCTTTATGTATTCATTTTCTAAACACAGTAAATGTGCCAGATTTTGAGAGGGGAAGCAGAAATCATAATTGTTAGTTGATTAACCTTTAAATTATTTTATTAGTGTAATTTAAAGCTGGTGGTGTGAAATATCATTAGCAGGATATTTCAAGCAGATTGGCGTTAAGAAATTACTTCATTTTTTATAACTTGTTTTATTGGCTTTAGAAATATAGATTCAGATTTAAAGATTTAGTAGTTTATTTATATATAAATTTTAGTTCTAAATGTATCCCCAAAACCACCAAGCTGTGAAGAAATGCTAGTTTGTGTAATGATATATCTTACAGTTCAAATACTGGTTTTAACCATTTTAATACAAGGTTTATTTTAATTTTCAGATATACATAAAAATTCTAGTATCCAGACAGTTAATGAAGAAGGACATTCGAGCATTTTTACCTACATAGAAAATGTAAATTTTTTTACCTTTTTTTTCCTGGTTTATCCACTGAGCTCCGACTGCCTATTTTATAGCTATTTTAAAATGTGAAATATGCTGTTACCTATTAGTACCTCAAGGAGAACTGTGTATATCATTGTCGAATATGTTTCACTTTGTTACTGAAAAACGTAAATGAAGCATTATATGCAAGGACATGTTTTAAAAGAAGAGGTCTGTTCAGATGTTAAATAAGAAATGTTAATTAATAACTAGGAATGTGCGCAGGGTAAAACGTTTTTTTTAATTTCGCTTTATTAATTTCAAATTTCGGTGCTTACAAAATTCAGAAAATATCTATTCCGAAAAAAAACAAATTTCCTGTGAAAATGTTGTTAACTTTCATAGTTCAAATGCCCATTATTCCCCATGGGAAATAAATGAAGACGGCAGTCACAAAGTTGCAAAGTACCATTTTAGGGAGTTATCTGCTAAAATGCTAAAAGTTCTAAATTAAGAAAAGCCCTTTTCTTAATTTTAATCTTTAAGCTGTTTAGTAAATAACTCTCTAGCTTACTATTTCTAAGAACGAATCAATCCGAAACAATTTGTTCCATTTTGTTATGAATCTGTTCGTTTTAGTTTAATTTCATTTTCGATTTGAACATTTAAAAGCTTCTGAATTGCCAAATTTGGCCAAAGTTCAATTTATTCCAAAACTAATTGCATATGTCTATTAATAACCCATCAGTTAAACAAATAATATTCATTATCTCATATGTCCATGATATTCTGTTCTCACCTTATCCAACCAGTATAATGTTCAGTCAATCTGGAACCCAGAGGCTGTCTTCTTTTTTAAGAGTGCAGGACTTGTGTTAAGCTGTGTTAAGCTAGCTGGAGATATCTACATAATGTTATGCCATGCCGGATCATTTTCTTAGCTATTCTCCCCACATAGAAAGCTTTGTTTGTCAGTACTTGCCATCAAACAGGAAGTGGAGCATGATCACTTCCTGTGTGGTGGATGGCTTGCACCAAAGTTTGTATCATGGCCGAGCGTTAACTTAGCAATGTAAAATTTAACTCAGTCCAAGCTCTTGCGTGTTAAACAGAATATATCATTTTTAGCCTGTAAACTGTCATTTTATTTAAGATACTACTTAGTTTTAAAAAACATACTTAAAAAACTTATTTTAAAATGCTATCCCTATGTTAAAAAAGCATATGTTTTAAGAAATCTTCAGCTCATTGTCCTAAAGAAGGTCTTGATTTAGCATTGCCTTTTACCAGAAACGACTTATAAACAGAAAGAGAGTAATCCGTCAGAACACAATATTAACATTTAATTCCAAGTATGACATAATTTAACTATGATTATATAGAGCATGCAATTCAAATGATTAACTCATTTTTGGGATCCCCTCCAACCATAACATACTGTTTTGCTAGAGGCCGAGGGGCATGTGTTCTCATAAAATAATTATGTTAGTTGTATTTCTTTTTTGCTAAATCTCTGTATTATTTACAAGTTCTGGTTTCATACACAGTAGCTTACCAAATTGATATTCAAGAGATTATAATCATTGTTAGCTGAACTTTCTTTCTTTTCTGGAGCCAGCTCAAATCACTAACAAGTTTAATGTGCAGTGGCCACATTGTAACCATTTCCATATTGCATTGTCTACGGAATTTCAAGACAGGAGTCTGGAATGCATGTTGGAGCTGTCTGCAGAATGGATTGCTAAACAGATACTTATTTGAGTTCCTGAACAAAATCATATACTTATGTTCTCGAATTAAAGCAAGTAACGGAGCTGCTTACATGCATCATTTTGCAAAGTAACATTGACCATTAAAACAAAATCCTAACAAATTGAAATCATCTGGATATATCTTGGCAGACAACAAAAAGCTGAGTCTATTTTATTTTCATCCAAGAGATCTACGAAACCACAACAGTGGTATGAGTGGGTGGGCGATGGCATGCAAGATAAATATGGGGCTACTTAGAGAAAATACGGAGTAGCCTTGGTAGATTATTAGACAGGTAGGAAAATATGAGTTCATTGTAGCATCTGCTGAGAAATATTTAGTGTAAAATTTAAACATTTTACATGATATTTTTCAGAGATGTTCTCTCTGTAATGGCACAAGATGAGCTAAAACCAGCTTGAGATCTGAGCGGGGACACACCAAAGAGCAGGCTATTTCCACTGCTGCCTGTTCTCAGTATTCTCTTGCGCCATGTTTTTTGCTCTCCACAAGTTTAAAGGGTAATCCAGATGTGGACCCCTTGCTCACGGTGCCTAGAGAGATATCAGCTATGCCTCACTGATGATGCCTAACAAGGCTGAAACGATCGTCTAGGGTTGCTGTGTCTCTCGTGCAGAGGGAACTTGCTGGCATTTCGGATCTTGACTGCCCTATGGGTGGGACCAGTCTGATATGTTTCAGAAATGTTCTCTCTGTAATGGCACAAGATGAGCTAAAACCAGCTTGAGATCTGAGCGGGGACCCACCAAAGGGCAGACTATCTCAGCTGCTGCCCGTTCTCAGTGTTCTCTTGCAACATGTTTTTTGCTCTTCTAAAATTAAAACATGTTCTACAATAGCTGCCATTTCTTTAAATTCAGTACCATTTAGAAGTATTTTTCTTCTTTTATTTATCTTTTATTTGCTATTCTCAAAATGACTGTTACTAATTTAGCCTTTTCAGTTAAGTAGGTTTCTTATTATTGTTTATATTTATCTTTAGTACATTTTTCTCTTAAAATTCTTACTTTTAGGGGCACTGTCCCGACTCTCTCCACGAATGGTCGCATACTGTGTGCGTTCTGCTTTAAACCCAGACAAAGTGATTAATTACTAGAGACTTATCCTGACAAAACACTTACATTTATTTAACCAAACTTGGTTTATGCAAAAACGGACCTTAATCTTCAAATTAAGTCATTGGAATGACATTGGGCGAACATCTTGGCAAAGAATGAAAGAATCAGGCCTTCACAAGATGCTGGCCACGAGTTGGCACTTTTCTGCGCTCCTTCACCAACCTCCAAATTGGATTTGGAGATTATCCAAGCAAGATATCAGAGACATGCTGCAGATACTGAGATCTTCTCTTCCGGAGGATTTCCGCAAGATCTCAATGGATCTCCTCGAGGAAAAGGGAGCTGGGGGTCTGCACTGATCATGTGGAGAACCTGGTGGAAGAATTGTTCTCAGCGCACAATGCAGAGGTGGATAAAGCCCACACTTTAGAGTAGTCACACAACTTTTTGCTGGCTAACGTGACCAACATGGAGAATAGGTCCTGGCATAATAATCAATGGATTTAGGGAATCCCACACGGCCACATTTACCTACTTCCCTACAAGATCTCTTCTCAGTCATTTGTTATTGTCATTAATTGCAGTAGATTAGACTAGTAGTTTTCCTGCCAGGCAATCAGATAATACAAGGTGATGCCTTGACCTTTTAGAATGGAGGCAGTTCCAAAACTTGCCTTGTTTATTTCTTGCTTTAGAAGCTGAGAATGTGTTTGATCATTTACATTGGAATTATGTGACTACTAAACCTCAGAAATTTGGATTTCCTGAATCATTTATCCAAGTCATTATGGTTCTTTACACAACTCCACAGGCCAAAGTGTTTGTTTCTGATATCTTTAGTATATCTAATGATACACGTCAGGGATGTGTATTGTCACTGCTTATATTCATTTTGGCTCTAGAACCTGTAGCACAATTGATTAGGTCAGATATTAGTTTAGAGGGTGTTGGTACACCTTCAGGTCTTCATAAAATTGCATTATTTGCAGATGACATTTTGTTTTGTAAGACAAATCCGTATTCATCTCTCTAATCTCTTAAACATTCGTTAAAGCTTTTTGGACAGGTTTCTTATTGTAAAAAATAATGAAAGTAAAACTCAAGGATTCACAGTAAATATTCCTGACAGTAATTTCTAATCTTAAAAAATGTAATCAATCAAATTGGAGTAGGGATATTACCTATTTAGATATTCAACTTACAAAAATCACAAAACTAATCATTTAAAATTATTAGAACAAATGTGTACTACATTGGAATCCTGGTTGACAATAGACATGTCGTGGCTGAGTCATTTAACTGCTGTGAAAATGTAATTGTTACCAGATATTCTTTATCTGTTTTTTACCTTACCTATTCACATACCATCATCAATTCCACAACAATTCCAATGTCTATTTATCACATACATATGGTTTTCTCCTACTGATAGTGGTTTGGGCTTTCCAGATATTAAGAAATATTACATGGCAGCTGCTTTGGCACAGGTTTTGCAGGTAGATAATAGTAATATGCAACCTCATTTAAGTCATATAGAAAGTGCCTGTTTAGTACCGGATTGTGTGAAACAAATGTTATCGTTACCGCAAAATTTTTGTAGATCCATTTTTTCTTTATGGTTTACTATGAGGAACATTCTGATTGGAAATTGTCACCCATTGTTCTTGACTCCTATCTCGGAAATATCTATTTTTTGGAATTATTTAGATTTACGTTAATGTCCATCGTATGGTCTCATGAGAATTTCTCAGTTCTAAAGAGATAATCTTATGACATTCTCTGACTTGAAGTGTATATACCATTTACCCTCTAGAGAAGTGTTTATTTATCTTTGATTAAAATATATTTGTATGTCTCAGAAACTTCAAAAATATGATGTTAATTAACTTTCCTCCATGGGTAAGATATATTAGCGGGAGGCATAGCACTAAGGGTGTTATCAATATGCTATAAATGTTTAAACTCTAATTCAATACAAATAAAATTTCCATATACATTAAGAATGGCAGAATGGAACAAGTTTTAAGAAATTTGAGTCATTGGGAATCCAGTAGAAAACTCTTATTAAGATAGTATTTAGTTCCCCAACATCTTTCTAAATTATTTCCCGGTTCATCTTCATGATGGAGGTGTGGGAAAGCCATAGGTTATTTTTTTTTTTTTTACATATTTTAGGCTTGCCCGGTTATGAAACAATTTTGGTGAGAGATTTGAAATCTCTTTAAAATTCTTACTACATATAAAACGCCCCTATAGCCACCATTTTATATATTGGATATGTTACCCAAAATATTTTCAGTGTCCAAGTAGATGTATGGCTTTACATGTTTTTATTATAGCCAGAACTAGTATAGTTGAATTTTGGAGAAAAAAAAAACCAACACCTTCAACAAATCAAATGATTATAGAATCCTTGAAAAAATCTCATTGTAATGAAAAAATGTCTACACAAACTAAAAACTCCCTTAGCTCATTTAAAAAATGTGGGCGAGATAGAATCTAGTAATTTGCAAGTAAATGAATTAATAATTAATAAATAAATAAATAAATAAATATAAAAATATATATATATATTTTTTTTGCAGTGAGTACATTCCATCATTTGGTGTACGAGAGTACATATACAATCTCCTGTTCAAATAATGCGACAAAATAGACCAACAATGGGGATAATTTAAAGACAAAGTTTAAACTTTATAATTTCTCAAATGTAATACTTTATAAACGTATTAGTTGTATATTGTAAAATGGGAGGAATATAGAATGCTATCTTATGGTGACTCTGGCTACTTGTCTTTATATTGGGAACAGATGGTATACTGCTTATGTTCCTGTACAAATATATGTGTTATATTTATAGAAATACTACTTTGCCAAACTGTGAGGCATTTAAAATATTGTATTACGACCACTATCATATTATGTTAGAACTATATATTTGTATTATTATTTCTTTCATTATTATTTTATTATGACTTGTATTTTTTTATTTGAAAAATTCAACAAAAATGTATGCATTAAAAAAAATCTAAACTTTAAGTTTTTCTCAGCATTGCAGAGTGATATTTCTGTAAGAAAAGAGCAATCCAACTGAAATGAGTCCGTAGCAGACATTATAGGGTTAAGGACATTTAAGCACATAAAAAGACCAACCTTTATGAAACTACATTTTTAAAAAGCATTGCTCATCTCTCAAGGAGTGTGTGTGTTTTCCAACCAGAAATGGAACCGCCAAATAATTTGTCATTTTTATGCTTGCACGGACATTTCTCACACGTAAAAAGAAAATATAAAACACTGTGTAAACAAAACAGAAATTGGCAAACTATAGATTATTTTTAGTGAAAATATTTAAAATTTTGCATCTGGCAGGAATGACAAACTATTTTACCCATTTTAAAGAGTTTGTTGATATAAAATAAATTGTGATTTCATGCAGGCTGCTTGAAGAATGAATGGAATAATTCGATTGGATGCTTCTGGTGCTCTTTAGCAGAAAAGTATTAGGGCTCCTTTAGACCTCAGCGCCGATTAATGCAGATATATGAGTTTCTTTTTCTGCACTGTATTTTTCTTTTCAAACATAAACTCAGACTTTTTTAATTGTTCTGGATTTTATTTAAAAATGCAGAATATATAGATACATTTGTTTATTAACAATTATAATTAATCTCCCTTATCCATCACTCTTTTCATTGGTTGACAGTCATGCAATATTTGATCATTACCAGTATCGCGGACTGCACTGGAAATGATTTGAATTTAAAAAATATATTTCAGTAATTTTGTTTATCACTACGATTGAACATAGACTTAGTATATCATGTGATATGACAGTATATATGTAGATATCCTACTGTGAGGCCTAACTATTTGAGTATTATTTTAAAGGGACACTAAAGGCACCAAAATAACTTTAGCTTAATGAAGCAGTTTTGGTGTATAGATAATGCCCCTTTAGTCTCACTGCTTAATTCTCTGCCATTCAGGAGTTATTCACCTTGTATATGCAGCCCTAGTCACACCTCCCTGCATGTGACTTACACAGTTTTCCTGAACACTTCCTGTAAAGAGTCATCTAATGTTTACACTTCCTTTGTTGCAAATTCTGTTTAATTTAGAATATTTTATCTCCTGCTCTGTTAATAGCTTGTAAGACCGTGCAGGAGCCTCCTGTATGTAATTAAAGTTCAATTTACAGAGCAGGAGATACAAACTTTTAAAGTATGTTAGATCTGATTGAAAATTAAACAATTTTGCTTTACTACAGGCTGTGTCAGTCACAGCCAGGGGTGTGTGGCCAGAGCTGCATAAATAGAAACAAAAATGATTTAACTTCTAAATGGCAGAGAATTGACTAGTGAGACTTCAGAGATATGTTCTGTATACCAAAACTACTTAATTAAGCTCAAGTTGGACTAGTGATTATTGTTTTCCCTTATTGCTGCCTAAAGGGCTTTTTATCCAAAGCACAATCTGATTGCTGATTGGTTGGTCCATGATCCATCTTATCTTTGACACTACCTATCATGGGGCCCTATCGAGCAGCCAATCAGTACCAGGAAGATTATCAGGGCCTTTCAATGGCGCTAAAATTAGCTAATTCTCTTGTCAGTTTCAGTCTGCACATTTTCCCCCGGTACTGAAATCTGAGAGTTAGTGGCTTTCACTCTCGATTTAATACTCGGGCAAAACTTGTAGTCGGCCCAGAGTAATGGGAGTCGGTATGCAGGTTGATTTATGTAAGATCAAAACGTTGAGAATAACAAAATAAACATGTGGATAAATCGTTTGATGATTTTACAATTTTGCCAAATTAGCAAATTTACCACAAATTACAAAGAGAATCTCTGGAGAATTGCATTAAATCAGCACGTTTCCTGCCTATAGTTCGCAATTTACTACAATCCACGGTTTAGTGAATAAATCCCAGAATGATTTGTGTATTTCAAATTTGCTTTCTCTCAGCTAATTTAAACACAACAATTCACAATGTATTTTCTGACTGTGACAAGTGTTTAATATTTTCTTAGCTGCTGCTATTAAAAAACAAATGCAGCAGTGAAAGTAGCGGCAACATATATATTTTGCTGAAATATCATTTTACGTATATTTGTACTTAATACTGAATCTTTTTATTAGTACAAAGTAACTGAATATGAACTGAAAAAGCTATTTTTTCCAATTATATGCTTCAATACATTAATACCCGCAGAGAAATGAATATGATCCCCTTTCTGTGGGGACTTCATTAGATCTGGAGTGTGTTAAAAGCATTAAATAATGGGGTCACTACACTTTTCTGCTCTGCGATATTAAAAGATAGTTTGAAACCAAAAGAATCTAATGAAGGAAAAGCCTTTTATAAAGGCACTGCGATGTGAAATGTCTGTACTTTTCCCAACACTTAGTATTTAGGGCTGTAACGGTCATTGTATAAATGTCGGCATTTAAAGAATTATGCGTGCTACTTGTCAGATTCCTGTAGAACGAATCTGGAAAATGGAAGAAAAAAAAAAGATATTTAAAATGACATAATGCATCTAAATGCTTTCCTATTGAAAATCCCTTTATAATTTTTCACAAACATACAGACAAGAATCATCCTAAACTAATATACCCCGATCTCTGAATTCATGCAGATGATGTCATCAATGTTTTTTTTTCCAAATGTAATACAAAATTCACTGTAATATCTTAATTATCAGATCAATGGCAAATGATAGTAAGCATGGATTGTGACCCTCGTACGGACTAAGAAAGGACTCGTCGGTGGTTAAATCAGGAAAATAAGGTGACACCCCTTATGTAAAGTCGCAATGAATGTCCAATCACTTATTTTCAGAGTAAAATATAATGAGTGGATTAAATAAAGACTAACTACTACAGCTTAGTATAGTATTACAGCTTATTGTCTTATGACAGCTCATTGTACTATTACAGCTTATTATATATTCACATATCGATGTATTATTACAGCTCATTGTATTATTACATCTCATTGAATTATTACAGCTTATTGTGTTATTACAGTTATTGTATTATTACAGCTTATACTACAGGGCAGTTGAATGCTTCAATCTGATTGGTTGACGAACGTTCTAAGGTGTGCATTATTTTCTGGGAGACGCACGGCTAAAGTAGTTCCAGACAGGTCTTGACAGTTGCGTAAGTTAGTCCTACATACAAGAGCGTTTTAATAACAAAAACTTGACAAACGTCTTGAAATACGTCATCTGAACAATGTTTCGAGGTGTGGTTACTGTAGTATAAGCTTCACGTCGTGACCGCATTACCACCTCGGGTGTGCATTATTTTTCTAATAATTCAACGGCCTGTCATCAATTATTCCTTACTTATTGTATTTTCACAGTTAATTGTATTATTACTGCTGAGCTTATTATCACAACTCATTATACTATTACAGCTCAGTGTATTATTTCATCTAATTTTTTTACAGCTTACTGTATAATTGCAGCTTATTGAATTATTACAGCTCAGTTTATAATAGCTTATTTTATTATTACAGCTCATTGTGTTATTACAGGTCAGTTATTATTACTGTGGAACTCAGGATGTTAATAGGGTGTAAATAGTGTTAAGGCTCTTTTTTGTAGTATAATAAAAAAAAATTAGCCCTCTAGGTGATTAAACCCTGACCACAGCTCCAGTCTTGAAGCCTATTTAACGCAGAGTTGAAGTTTAACATCCACCCATCCAACTTCAGGTGGACATCTGGTGACATCTTGAATATTATATGCATAGTAGAGTTGATTTGAAATATTTAATTAAAAATCTTGCAATATTGACATCTCCAGAACATATTAATATTCTCTACACCATCTGCACCCCATCTTTTACACAATATAGTAACACACTATCTTTTATGCCACATCAACACCCCATCATTTACACAGTACCACCTGCACTCTACATCCCACCTTTTGTCTAAGCGCTGTCTTTTATTTCTTTCCTCTGATCTGTCATCTGATCTGTCATCCACACAAAGAGCTTCTCACTAGAGTCAAATTATATCTACTGCACTAATCAATATCACAGCATATTCTAATTTGCTGACATATCATCTTTATTCTTCTAAAGTTATACAAAATCATTTAATGCGACAGTCCATGCCATCAAACCAGCCTGCTTCGATTCATATCTAAGGAACTATTTCTTGATTCAACACACAGAAAATGGTTTTGGTTTTCTTTGAGCGAAGCTGATTGGCTGCTACTGGTTCTTTATGTTATTACATACGTGAATAAAAGACATGAAGTCTGTGGTTTTAGTTGGTGGGCCATGTTTAGAGTCTGATTTCAACTCTCATTTACAGTTTTTAGATACAAATTTCTGTGAAATTTGAAGTTTGTGACAGTTTTCGCCTCCTTGAGAATGCTCCGTGTGAGTCAAAACCGGTGAAATGTGTGAAAGAAATAAGTAGAAATAAATATTTTGCAGATAATTTTTGTATCTTTATTGCAAACATGACAAATAGTACAAGTTTATACCATCTTCATTTCCAGTAAAGCAAAAACCGTCTTTCCCACCAGAGAAACATTATTTTCCGTCCCCGCAACTGTCAATGATACAAACAATTATTTATTAAAATTGTGCATGAATATTCTGCAGAATCAATTAACATTTGCAAAACTAGTTTAAAAAATCCCACAAAGCAGCAATCCCAGTTCCATCCTTCTCTTTTATACTAAGAAGCTATCGGATGGTATCTTTCAGTGTATTGTGGACTTTTAGCATTGTGAGACTCGGTATCTAATGACAAGATAAGCTATGGTTAATGTGGGTCCCGCTGACAGCAACTAAATTAGTCATTAATCTTTAGTAAGCATCCAAATGAGAAACTGAATTAATATTTTAATTTTTTAATACGCAGATTGGATATAATCTTTAGTTACTGTTTTTAAATAAATGTTTTATAACTATATTGAAATGCCTATTTACAACGATTTCCCGTGACTATAAATTCTCTCCAGTCAGAGATTTAGGGGTCTTTTCACAAAACAGAGAGTGGTGATGAGTAAACAGCAAACCTCCAAAATTTAGGTCAAAATATCGAGTAATGGTAAAAATTACTGTCTATTTGTATTTATTCTTTTTAAGTTAGATGATTTTTTTCCAACTTGTGTCTTTGGCCTAAATATTAGAATGTTAAGGCCTCTGTAGTCGTAGTATCAATTGTGGAGAAAAATAATTCCATTGGAATATTGAAGACATTCTGTAGACTGTTGAATGTCTGGATCTATGCTAAACATGTGACTCTTCTTTTATGCATCTGTGCAGACAGTTTAAACGGTTATATCTAAATTATAGTTTCTCCATTATAAATAAAGAATGTGAAAAATAACAAAATAAAAAATATTAATATATAGGCAAAATGAAACAAAAATCCAACTATATTGGACTGATGTTTCACTGATTGACTGTATATTCATAAACAACGTTTGCTGACCTTAATGTGCTTGTTTAATATGAATTGAATATAAATATATATTCCTAGACTACGTTGATGTCAAACATTTGACCAAAACACAGTGTGGATTATATAGATAATCGTGCGTATGTATGTTTCTTGGAAAAGTAAATGACTAATCGCAGATCACTATAAGCTGAATATATGTAAAAAAAAATATCTTTACAGCCAAGGTTAATGAGATCAGAGCATCTACTTTATGTTTTAATTCTGCCGCCCTTTCATTTAAAATTAAATTAAAGATTTTTTTTTATGGTGATCTTTTCCTGCCAGAAACTCGGTGGCATATAACATTTTTACTGCTTGGATTTATTTTACAGTTATTTCAAAATACGGTCATCTGACTGTTATTGAGGGAAAGGAAAATGAAAAATAAAGAGTTGTTTTAAAAGTGGGGAATAAACTTCTATCATCCCCCTCCTTCATTCAGTAACGGAACAATCTTTATTCCTGCATCTGTTTTGTCGTTTGATATATCAACTTGTAAATGAAGATGATCTGGTTCTGGCAATGGTACTTCAGAGACACACCTCTTAGTAAGCAGACCCCTAATTACCCAGCATGTTTATTCAACACTTTTTTTCATGCTCATATTTAGCAAGTTTAAGAGCACTGATGATTCATTTGGATTATGAAAATATTTATATGTTCTCTTCCCAGTTGCACTTTTAAGTTCAATGTTTTTCTCCTACGGAAAAAGCAATATTAATTACCTTCTTAAATGCAAACTATATTTTCTCTTGTGTGCTTTGCATTTGCACATTTGAGCTGTCGACACATTTGTAGCTACATTATTCAGAATTATTGTCAAACTGCATTACAAAGAATTCTTATTGTCTACATTCCGCATTAATACGCAAAACCTTTTACATGATCCAGTGCTTTTACGACGCATATTTGTAAAGTAGCAATCTGATTTTATAACATAAAGCACCATGTTTTAGAAAATGCATGAATATTTGCCGTACACTTCATGGGCAGATTAGTGGAAGGAATATAAAGGTAAAGTATATGCAGAAAATATTTTACTGTACGGGGCCGTAACATAACTAAAGAGAAATGTCTGTTTATACAAAGAGTTTCACAGTGATTGCTATGTTTTAGATACATTTCCATCATATTATTTGGCTGTTTTAGGTAATGAAGTTAAGGGCCAGGCAGGTTGTTATGATCGGTGAACATAAACTGGTGTTTGGTATTTAATCTTATAATTAGTCCTAGTCTCATCTCTCCTTGACAAAACCCTTACTCCCATTCTTGTTGTCATCTCCTCCTTAAATGTATTCCCTAGATGACAGGACTAAATCCCTAACATTAAAACCCCTTAAAGCTACCCTTACCCTAAATTCTCCGAGATCTAGAATTTAGCTACCAAATTACCTATTATTACTTTAGCAACTTCCTTTTAATTACATAATTTTCCCTTTTTAATGGTGTTGCACTCTTATGGTTACTGCATCAATGCAATGTCCCGTCTAATGCACAGCAACAAAACATCCAATTTTATATTGCTGGGCTTTAAAAGTAGACATGTAATCTGTCATACCCTGGTGCCACCATACCTCTCCCTATTATGAATATTTTTCTACAACTTTTGTTCCGGGTAGTGTTTTGGTAATGCACATTGTGGCGTAGTGATAAAAGGTGTCAGGGCATCATGTTATAACTCTTAAACACTATTAAAGAGCCCACAATAGGCCAGCAATTACACAGGCAATGAATCTCAATCTTTGCACATGGTATGGTCCATTCTACAGCCACTAAGAGATCAGCAGAAGAATGATCTCTTCCACAGAGATCATGGGGAATACGTTTGCATTGTTAAACCCCATGAAAAGTTGCACTGATTTCAGGGTGAATTGGGTTGGGTGTCCTAACCTTAACTAGTGATCTGTTATTTCCTTTATCATCCTTTGCACTCACAGTTTACCATTGATCGTAAAAGAAAAAAATATGAATGACTTTCTAACAAAATCATGGGTTTTGTATACTGCGCTGACCCTGCGGGAACAGACAATATGCTTTATTTGAAAATTTTAAAATAAAGAATATGAACAATTGTTTGGTTGAATATCTTGTAATATGTTCTTTAATAGCTATGAGAAGATGCTGTGAGAGGAAAAGAGAGGAACTGACCCTCAGAACCTTGTATGATCGAGAATGAGATTTTTCTTATCTTCTCGTGATGATGATGAATATTCACCAACACAAGAGATTACTAGGCTGGTCATTCATGCACCTTTTGATGACTAATTCAGCATCCAGACAGATCCTCATAGCTAAAATATCTAATATGGCTTCTCAGGTCCAAATCAAGTAAAGATAGGTCAATGTTAAAAATAATAAAATTATAAAATGTACGTTTTATCCATTTTACCACTATACTGACAGAGATTCTCGGACTGCAGATCATGACATATTAATGCTATGGTCTTCTTCTCATACAAAGGAATGGGTACCAGGAGTGATAAAAGTTCCTTATACTTTGAAAATTTTAAATTCCTGAAAAAACAAACACTAACACATACATCACTCTTTTATTTTTTATGTTCTAGATTAATCAGATATAAAGCTTATATAATAAATGTACCGTACAAATATTCAGTTTGTATTCCATATCATAACCCATACAACTAAAAGTATTCCTATTAAAAAAAAGCCTAAAATGCTTATTTATAACTTACACAACGAGGACTTGGATTTTTCACCCATTGAAATCATAAATTGGCAGAAAAAGTAAAAATGCGTATTGTACATAAAAAATGTTTTAAACACAGTTAAAATAGGAGTTCTAAACAAGTGCTGCTTCGGTAGAGGTGTGTTGGTAGTTTGTGTATTAAACACAAATATTGTTTAACATGTGTCTTTGACACATCTCCCGTGTATTAGACATGGCTAACGAGGTCTAAACAGATGTAAGACAAATTGATATTTTACCAACTTTCACTGCATCTGTCTGGTCAGAATAACATATAATTTGACAGATTATTGTGGTTTCACAATTAAATGCAATTGACCAACTATTTCACCTTAGTGAATGTTACCTTTTCATTCATCAAAGCACAATTGTATTGGGATTTGGATGCGAAAACTGGTTGCAGAAGAAGATCTATTTAATTTTTCAAACGTACGTTGGAATCTACTGATAAAACACAATTATTCAGAGTCCGTGACTGATATGTAAAATATAGTTCCTAATACACAAATTGCTCAAATCAGGATTTAAATTCTACACGTTTTCCAGTGTGAAGAATTTGACCATGATTTTGCAAATCGGTTGGAAATTCCCTGTTCAGGCTGTTCAGTGACTAAATCACTAGAATTAATTTTTCTAAATAAAACAAAAGACCAACTATGAGACGTCCATTCTTCTCTCGATCAGCCCATTGTAACATGCATTTGACATTTAATATAGGTGTGCAACCGGCGCCTCTCTCTTGTATTCTTTCCAGAAATAATTTGGTTTTTAGGGATCGTATGTCAGGGAAACCGGCCTTGAAAGACAAGGCTCTAACAAGCATATTTGATGAATTTAGTATGATTTGGATCTGCATTTTCTCTTTCCTGTCATTGAATAGTCAGCCTGCAGCACACGCGCCCGTCTTAGATAATCAACAGTAGAGACCAATTAAATAACAATCTGCACTCTGTTTTCACCCATCTCAAATTGCAATACCTATCAGAGGAGAAGTGAGCTCTGTAAACTATCCAAATTTGGACAGGAAACCACACAAAAGTGAAAGTCGCCTTTTCATTAACAAAAACGTAACCATAAGTGATGGAAAAATGCCACCATTGTGTTTTATTTCAGACAATGTTCTACCTCCAAAAATAAGGATTTTTTTCTTCTTTTTTCAAATCAAAAGCTTAAATTTTATTTTTGAGTGAGCTTTTTCTTTTAAAAATCAAAATAAAGTAAATTTTATTTTTTGGTGTGAATAAATGCTCCTTACTTTCTTTGTTCCCTAGTTTGTGACCAGTGGTTTTCTTCATTTTAAGCATCAATGTTCATTAACACAAGTGAAATGTCATCGTGTAGTTTAATTCCCTTTAACATTGTTGTATCGTTTACATTTCAAGCACTGCTGAAATGAATTCCATCTGTTGGCTTGCAAACATCAAATAAGTTTGACGGGCCATGCAGACGTCCCGCATCACTTTGCATTAGTGGATACAAAGTTCGAAACAATGGATCCAAACACGGGCTATATTTTCACCCTCGGTTTGTTGGTTCAGAGTCAGTCAGATCACTTACTTAAGAAAATTAAGGGCAATCTATCAGGCTACCCTGTGTAAATAGATGGCTTAGGGTTACACAAAGCAAAATAAATGTGCTCCTACCTCTGTGCTTGATTGTTTGGTGTATGTCTCGCCAAGATTTATAGGGAGCATTTTACTTTTGTCATAATTTCTTTTTACATTATTAAAACATAGGGAAAGATGTGAGAAAGCAATGCAGTTTACAAAGTAAAACAAAAAAACTAAACAGTTGTGGCCTTGGATTAATACTTTAGGATACGCTTTTCAAATGATTTAATATTTTTGGAAGAACTTTCAAAATTTATTTTGTGAAAATATTAAGAAAACTAAAAACATAGCATATGAAAAATGTTTTTTCCTATCTAAAATATTTAAAAAGTTTTTAAAATTTAAAAAGTTTATCCCAAAATATCAAATCGAGACACGAGTCTAAAAGTGATTTTATAGTAAAAAACATGGCAATAGCAGTAAAATGTTAGAATCCACAATAATGGAAATCTAAGTGGCAGTCTTCACCAAGTATCTTTTGTTCCTTCATAGATAATAAAATGTGCTATGGGCTGTGATATTTTGTAGCATGCATTTGGATAGACCTTTATTAGCACTAGAGGCAGACTAAGGCACAAACGTGGGGGTAAAAATGTGTCCGTTGGAGCTGAAAAGATAAACATGTTACCTTCTGTAGTCTGTTATGTTTACTCCCCGAGTGTCGATTGTTGTGTATTTGCTGACCTGTGGGATACATAGGTAAAAGTTAGGTTTAGGAACACAGAGAGTTGAATACTACGAATGTCCAAGGTGTGCCCCCACCATGGAGTCATGGATAACTGAAACTGTAATGACCAGGGTTTGATTACAAACTGCTTGATTAACCCCTTAACGCCGTTACGGCGTTCTATGCCGTCCCACATTAAAAGGGCTTTAAAGCCGTTGCGGCGGCATAGAACGCCGTAACGGCTTGCAGCCCCTGGAGGTCCGGTGGACTTACCTCCGCCGCGATTCACATTTCCTTTGCTTACCCCTGGTCACCCTATTTTCCTAGAGTGGGAATTGTTTGTTTTGGTCTGTTGCCCTATATTTACTCATTGTTGAATAGTTATAATAACCTTATTTTTTACATTTTTGCATACATTCTTTGCCCAATGCAATCAGTCCTATCGTTGAACACGTTATTCAACATGCATGTGATGATCATAGTCATCTCAGAGCACTAAACCCATAGGCAGAGTACTTCAACAACAATGAGTGTGCATCCACTGCTTTTTATACCATGGCTTAACCAACCGCTTTTACTTGTCCCTCCTTACCCTATCTGCCCATTTTATGTCAGATGCCTATTTATTGTATGCTTTGCACTTCCTTCCCTTCCCTTCATCTCAGTATCTCTTCCTTCCTTTCTTCCTTCCCCTTTACCTTTTCTCTTTTTATCTATTTATACCTGAAAGAACTCCTGACACCATGCATTCAAGCTCGCTCACTTCATTCAGCCAACAAATCCCTCCTGTCAGTGCCTAGAATAAAGACAAGCTCAGGTTTCTGGACATTCGGCCATGCTGCACCCACATTCTGGAACTCTTTACCTTGCTCAATCAGAGAGGCACCATCCCTACATACTTTTAAAAAAAGCTAAAGACCCATCTTTTTTTTATCAAGCATTCAGCCAGTTCATCTGACTATCAGAAACTCCAAACTTTTATGTCTGTTTTATATATGTAAAGTTCTTTGAGTCACACAGGGAATAAAGTGCTATACAAAACTCAAATTATTATGAGTATTGTATTATATTTAAAGATTGATGGTATATTTTAGCACATAGAACCATAAAGATAAAATGTATTTGACAGTAACTACCCTCTATATAATCCCTCCAGAAGTGATGCACATGTATTGCAGGTTGTAAAAGTCTGGTTAGATTAAAGGTGTTGGTAAAAAGGCAACAATCACATAGGATTACAAAAATGGTGAGTCTTTTGGGATAATGAAGAGTAGTGACATCTCATCCCTCTCCTTGACCCAACTGGAGAGTCATAGCTTTGTATCACGGACTACTAGTGCACTTTATCATGGATTGATTCTTACCACTGACCAAATAGCCCATTTGCAACTTTAGAGTTTACACTCATAATGCTACGAGTGCAGGTTTACAGAGCACTCCAGGGTTGCATTTTGGTTCCCTTTCTGTGCTTTATGTTCTGTGAGTTATGGTGGCCTTCACTTTGCTTTTTTTATTTTTACATTAATTTTATTTTATCTTTCACGTCTAACAAGAAAAAATGTCTTAAACATAGGGGGTTCATAAATATATATTTTAAAGTAATTTTGGGTTACAATTCCCCTTTAATGATTTGGTTTTATTGTAATTACAGAAAGGCAAATCTTATCAGTGCTATTAAACTGATGGAAGAGTTTATGTTTTCAGTAAAATTATTTTGCCGATTAACCACCAAAGTTGATTTTATGTGTTTCATACTGTAATAATAGCACAGAAATAATACAGTTACTATGTTAATAATTAGGAGAGTTCACATGACACATTTGAAGGAGAGATTCCATGGTGCATGTTGGCGAGCGAATGTATGTAGGGTTTATGTCTGAATGCATAATAATCAATTATAGATTTATCAATGAGTTTTCTGTCTTTAAAATCAGAGATTAGGATGAGCTGTGAAAAGTTAAAGATCACACATAAAAATAGCTAAAGGTGCTAATTAATTTAATAACTGGTTTTTACATTCTCACCTTTCACGTGTTGAGGTTACAGGGAAATCACTCTGTAACCTCTTATTAAATCTGGCCCAGGGATCTCTCTCTGCTGAGTTACATTTAGAACTAAAAGTGAGTTGGATTCACAAGTGTGAGGTATCAGGAGATTAAGCGCCTAGGGCTGTATTTACTAAGTTGTGAATTATGGTGCTTGGAGCAATTAATCAAGTTCCAACATTGCACGTTGGACTTTATTTTGACATTTGTCAGTTATCAGGAAAGTTTAACTCATTGGTTTGAATTAAAATCATTTAATTATCACTGTGTCAGGGTTTTTCTGGATTAAAAGTAGTTTGTGAATTGTGATTAAAAATAAATGATCTGTTATCTCTTCGTGTGAATTCTATGTACATCTTTTTGAAACAAAAAATATCCATTGGGTGGATCACAATAAAAAATAGAACATAAAACATGACTATTCACTAAAGTATGAATTGTAGAAAAAACAAAATCTGCTTTTTTAATTCAAATCTTTTGACTTAAAACTTGCATTCCCATTAAGTCAAACTTTAGTGAAGTGTGTCTCAATAGTATTTGTGTGCCATAAATCTTACTTACTAGTTGCATCTATTCAATGCATCTCCAGTGATCTAACAGTCAAAAACAATTAGGTTTCCTCTGTAATATCCACCTGTGGCCCTAACACGTCATGCCTAGCCTCATCTCATAGGGCAATGTCTGATTGTCATATTTTGCCAGCAGTGGTTGCCAAAGGCTGAGTATGTAACATAACATGGCCATTATGGCGACCACTCAGGTTGCACATACAAGTCTTCTTCTACTGATTTTGCCCTATTAATCCAACAAAAATCATACTTTCTGTCACCCAATCATCTACAAGTAAAAGTAATCATTTAATCCCATATTTAAAGTTATTCACTTAAGTAAGAATTCAAGGTGGATTCAAAGTGAATGTCAAATTTAAGATCACAATAGCCAAAATGGAAAACATCTAACAGGGTAAATCTCTAAAGTCCAAATGACCCCAAACTGACTAGAGCAAACCCATCCAGCTTCATAAGGGGGCCATTCTGACTGCAAGATCTAGACATGATCAATGAAGTTCATCAATATCTCAAGACTTAGCTTTCAGAGAGTTCTGATTGACTGACTTACTTGTCAACCAATCAGAGAGCTCTTGGTCATGGTGCAAGTATGGGAAATTTCCCCACGCTTTGCCATAGCTGTCATAGCTTAGGAAAGTACTCATTTTGCACAAGCCGTTCATGGGTGAACATAAATATTTTTTTATTGCAGAAGTAGCAGGTACAAACTTTATTTGAGGGGGGTAGCGAAGGGATTGGGGACCATCACCCTTGCTACCCAAAGGGTGCATGCATAAACTATTTGGTGGGATGGACATTGGCATGTATGTCCACTCCACTATTTTATAATTAATTAGGAAACCCACCCCCACTTATGGGTAGAGGTAAGAGGAGGGGACAATAGCTCCCCCCTTTTATTATTAATATTAGGGCTTCCACCTGCTGCAGATGGGTAGGGACCAAAGGAGTGTACAATAGGTCTCCTGATTTGTTAATTTAAGCCCATGGGTGGGGGCTAGGGGAAACTAGGTCCTCCACCATTAATACTTAAAGTAGCCTCCACCTAAAGCCAGTGGGTGAGGGCACGGGAGGATTATGTTCCCCAGATTATTTTGTAGGCTCCATCCCCGATGAAGAGGGCCTGCGCAAGCGACTAAAAATCTATGTCTGTGGAGGTTAAATATCTCTATTATAGTAATATAATATTGACTCCCATAAGTTTTTGTTTTATTTTTTTAGATTTTAACTAATTAATGTGGTCTGGCCAGCTACCATATAATAAACCACATCATTAATCCTGGCTACATCCTTGCAAAAAGCAAGTGAATGATAATTTGCATCAGGGATCCTTTAGCATGCCATGCGGACGTCGATAAATCTTCAATTCTGTTGTTGTAAATTATCTCTGATGTGAAAATCATAAATTTTCTGAACTCATCTAAATGAATGTTGCAGAATTCCTAGTTGGATTTATCGATTTCTGATAATAAAGAGACAATAACAATTTAACAGGTTATTTAATTAACTCAGAGTTTCTTATCTCTACCATTACTTTAATTAGATATTAATTTTGCAATTTTTTAAATAAAAGTTATCTTTTTAGAAAACAAAATTATCAATTTGATGAAATGTATTATATTTAATTTGACCTGCAACTGCAATAAAAATACTTTAAATAATCAAATTAAAGATGCACAATAAGAGGAAGTTGCACAGAAATTGTTTTAAATAAACATCAGATATTAGAATCTCATCCAAATCAGCAATCATACATGATAACAATGTGCTGCAAACTCAAAGCACAATAGAAAAACCTCCCGGCAATTAGGGATTACACATTGTAACCCTCTCTTTTAAAAGGACATGCCCAAATATTTTTTTTCAAATCACTGTTTAATACATATATCGTTATTTAAATTTGCATCTTTTTATTGCGGTGTATCTAAAAACAGCCTATAAAAACTGCATATCTCTTGTCTGCAGCCTTTGCAGGCCCTCCCCTTCTAATCCCGCCCAGACTTTAGTTGGCTGTCCAATCACAGACTTCCCAATGGGGGTGCACTGGGCAATTGCTGCCTCTTGAGTTTAGCTCCACTGAGCTAAACAACCAGGAAGTAACAGGACTGATTATCTGATTGACAGCCAGGTGAGTATAACCAGGTTAATTTATAAAAAAGTTTTTTTTGAAATCTGCACTTTTTGTAAAATGAAACAAATGGGAAACACTCTTCACAATCCAGAAAGCTAAATTGCCAATTTTATGGAAACATATTTATAAAATTATATAATTATCACAAATCCTGCCACGCTGAGATAAATCCTGCAATACTTAGAGTAAAGAAATTCAAGGTTCTGTGTCCTAAGAGGTTACATTAAGATTGACTGATAAAATGATAAACAGTTGGGACAGAGAAAACCTCAGGATTTGTCTGTATTTATATTCTGATCAAGTCGTTTAAGTCAAACCCATTTTTTAGCTGTACCACCTTATTGTTCAAACTCAATAGGCACCCACAACCTCCTACAACCTCAAACTGACCAGGACAGTTTTATAAGACAACTATTATCACTGAACATTTCCCATCATACATCACTTCTAATAGGCAGCCATGTTCTAGTTCGGTAAAAGTAATAGTGTAAATGTATATAACACAATGGATAGACAGTTTCCCCCTGGAACAATAAGGAAGGGGGAGCATGACTGCTGCCCAAGATTGTGGGCTGGGTTAAGGTAGATACATTTGTGTCTAAAGTTGTGGTTCTTAACTAAAGGGAGAGGGAGGGGACTTACCAGTCAGCAGGATCAGTTAGGGTCCCTGACTGTTTTCCCACCCTCCCACCCTGTTTCTGGTATTGTTGCTTGTGTCTTGTTTCTCGTTCTTTGTGTTGTCACAGCTTGGCGGGTTTCCCTAGACAACGCAGAAGAAAAAAGGAACTTTGGGGAGACGACAGCCTGCACGGAGCTGATGGCGAGGAGCCGGCTGTCGAGGCTCATGGTACAGAATTTAAGAGAACTGCCTGTTGGGAAACACCCAACAGCTGGCAGAGTTGGACTGAGTTAAAATTGTTATATTAAATAAAGCTGTGGCCGTTGCTCTTATCCACAAGAATGAGGTGTCACGTGTATTATTGGGGGGCAATGGGTTTTGGTCGGGGACTGGTTGGGTCAGCAGTCAAGGTTTATATGTGATTGTGAGCACGCCACATTTACTAAGACAAGCTTTCCAGGAATGCTGCCTAACCTGTTTGAATCATTGTCTGTTATAGTACATAGCAGCGCTATAGTCTGCTTGTTTACAGGTTGCCAGGCAACAACACAGCAGACAGCGGAAAATTTATGATACCAGAGAAATAGCACAGACAGTCTGCTTGCAATTAAATGTTTAACGTGGAATGATTCACTACTGTTTTCAGAGGAATAAGAGTTACTTTAACGTCACCACAATATTTATTATATAGTTTTCTCATTATTGCAGGGATTGTTGTAATGGGTGGGTGTTACTTTAACAATGAAATTGTAAGAAATGCTGTTGGAATCTGTCTGGATTCTTTGCTGGCGTATATTCAGCACTTGTAACCCAATGTAACCCATTAAACCTAACGCTCATTTTCCAACTTTTATCCATCACAACAAACTATATATAACCATCACAAGGCCGAGTGGACCATACCATTACTCCGTTATATAAAGGTTTCAGACATACCTACATCCTGGGACACAGACCTCCATTAAGCTCCCTTCATGTCTTATAAGTAGCTGAAAGAAGAGAGCATTGTTTATCTCTGACCTGCCAAAAAAAGTTGGGAGACATCTGTCCTCGTCTTAACCAAATATTTTCTGAAATATGCTTATAAAAGGCAAAACATTGCAATAGTATCTGTAATTAGTGTGTTAGGACAGAATATTTTTGTAAATATGAAATATTACGTTTCTCTCCGAGTGTTTTTTAATTTTTTTAAAATGTATTTATTTTTTATTTTTGCAGTCCATGAAAATGGTACAGGCAGGCTTGAAGTGCCCCAAAAGCAGTCCTCAGGCTATTTCCTCTCTTTACATGCGGGACATACAAATAACAGGCACAATTTTATAATATTAGCAGGCTTAGTCACTTAGATCATACTTTAAGCTAATTAATTAACGAGGTATACATTTAGTGCTATAGCTTGTATGACTAGTTGGCATGGATATGTCTATGATAACACTTCTATTCTATACACATTAATGACAATACTAGTAGGTTTTAAGGATAAATATGTACGTTTTTGATTAAAGTAATGGCTATTGTGGCTTAGCATAAGAGTACATTGTATGATAAGGTACATGTTGGAGTTAGGAATGTTGCTTCTATGAGGATATCACCCTGTTTGATCGAGGCTTCGCCACGGCAGGTAGGGGCCGGCACCATGGCGGTCTTGGGGTCGCACGTAAGGGAGCAGTCTTTTGGTTAACCGATGCCCGCTCTGCTGTACTGGTGTAGCAGGAGGTTAGTGTCCGTTGGGTCAGAAATCTGTGAATACATCTTCTTTACTTTCCGTTGGATTCCGTGCAGGTTAGCTTTGAGTTGCCATCGAGGTAAGTTGGGTCTGCCCCGTTTATGTTTCAGAAGGCTAGTGTCCTCCGAGGCATGGTGCAGGATGGTGTCTGGGAAAACTTGCCGCTTTTCTCCACGCTGGGTTTGTCTTGGTCTCAGTGATATTAGCCAGGTGTGAGGTGAGTGTGGGGTCGGCTTCGGTACAGGAGTACCTCGCTTGTCGGCCAGAGCGGTTGTTTCTGGTGGGAATGGTCTCCGTGCTGTGTTCCGTCCCCTCGGTGTGGCATTTGTCGGTAGTGTGGATGGATCACCTTCACAGCTCACCGCTGGTTTGGTCAGCTGCAGGGACAGGTGAGGACCACTCCGCTCATCCGCCTGGTGAGGTTGGAAGGCTGTGGGTCCATCGAGTTTGAGCCTGGGATCTGTGCTGGTTACTGTTGGCATGGGGAGAGAGCAGGTAGTCCCACTACCTCTTGCGCACATGGCGACCACCATCTTAGTTGCTGACCACGGTAATGTTGTCACCGTGCCTTGGTTGTGGTGCTGTGGTCAGGGCCATCGGGTGAGGACTGGGATGACCCCCACTGGTCCATTGGGGGGGAACTGGGCCTGGTCCACTCGGAGCTGGGCCTCTGGCTGGGTGCTGTTTGGCAGGATAGCGGGGCAGCAGCCGTCCGCCCCACTCACCACCGGAGAAGGTCCCGAATGAGACATCGATGGTTTCTCCTCTAGGGGACTGAAACTCAATGAGCCAGCCTCTCCCAGGATCCAGTGTGCCCCATGCGCTAAGGTCCGTCGCTGTTGGTCTGTTTTTAGGCTGTAGGTCATGTTTTAATGCTTTAATCATAGAAATCTTGCAGGAGCTGATCTTGCTTGCGACCATCCAGCTTGGTGGTCCGGCCCCGCCCCCTACAGGTTTTTTTTATACTGATTTTCATTTAAATACCAGAACTATATGATCACTTTGCGGAGCTCTATAGTGATGCTAATAGATAATTGAAATGTCCTCTAAATGTAGAGCAATAACTATGGAAACAGAAGAAATCAGGAGAAACATTTAACTTTCAGTGGTTCCTCTGGTGATGTCACATTTGCCAACGGTACTCACCTGTCCCGTGGCACAGAAGGTCAGTCCACAGCTCTCATAGTACCTGTAGCTGCTGCACCCCAGTGTGCATCCTCTGAACTTCGATTCACAACCAGGGAACTCGCAGTGATTGTTCCGGTATTCCAAGGTGGTAGCCGCTGCATAAGGAGACTGGTCTGCAGGTCAGAAGTTGAAGGAGGTGTGGCTAAGGGGTGGAGCCAGGATAATGATGCATCCAAGATGGGGCTGAGTCCCACAGTCAGTCACATTGACCTCAGGTAACCCCTCCTAAAGGTGAGACCAGGTTATGTTATTGAGCCACTCCTTTATAAGCATAGCACACCTTTCAGTCAGTGCTGGGTTGTTTTGTTGCCTGCCTCAGAACTCCTAGCATTTGTTTCCCTGTGTTCCTGTCCTTGCTGGTTTCCTGACATTGCCTGCTCTGGATTTTGCTGATTGCCGCCTGCCCTGAACGCCAGACCATGATTTCTACATGGTTCTTCTTCGAATACCTTTGCCTTGAATTTTCTGTTATTTGTATTAAACCCCCCATGCCATCACTGGCCAGACAGAATCTTGTGCTCAACCTCAGGATCTCTGTGGATCGTGTTTATAAGGAAGAATGTTACTGCACCTGAGTTTCAGGACTGGACACAAGCCCAATGGATTGTTACAGGTGACTGCCTCAAGAAATTAAAGAAAAATGTTCGGCCAAATGTTCAGCCCAAAACCATTAACTGTGACTGGCTGCTGGAAGCCCCAACGTCCATGCGCTATGGGTTGGACTGTGTTTTCAATTCTGTTCATTTGTTGGAGATTCTGAACTCTTCATGTATTAACATAGGTGCAGGCTTCCAAGGCTGCTCTCCAGAGACCTTTACAATTTAGAAAAATAATAAAGCCTCAACACTACAGTATAAGAAATTAAGATTTATTCAGTGGACCCAACAACATTTCAACACATGCAGTGTCTTTGTCAAGCCTCAATTTCATTCAAATTGCTGAATATTAATTAAGGATATTTCAAAGCACCCAAAATGCTAATTAGAGTTTTTATACATTTCCATCACTATGCTTTTAATTATCTAAATATTTCGTTTTGAGTTATAGCAGAATGGGTCTTCAATGATTTTGCTGAACAAATGTGATTTTGATTTTAAACTTTAGTGAAGTTTGCACTTCTAATTCCCTGGTATTAGGCAAAACTATTCACAAATACACTTGATACAAATTAGCCACTTGGGGCAGTCTTTTGTGTTTGAATTCCCTTGTCAAAAAGGTAGATTTATGGTATTTTTTGTGGAAAAAAAAACTCACAGACTGTGTTAGCTGCCTTTTTATGTTAGCTCACAATTTTAAAAGTGAAGTTATGAATTTAATAGACGCTGGAAAGTTAAACACATAATTTAAAACATTCATCTATACTTTCGTCCAAGAAAAATAGACGGCAAAATGAAAACAGCACTTTTGTAATAAGAAAACAACTGCGTGTTGTGTTTTTTTGGGGGTACTTTTTTTTACGACAATTTAGGCCTGGCGTTTACTAGCTTAACATTCTTTTTAATGTCTAAATTTTTAACTGGATTTGAAAGAAGACAATTGGAATGTTATAAAATTAATCTGTAAGTTGGATTTAGTTTCAAACTGCTGGCAATAGACAGTGTAAGCATTTTTCATTTGAACACACACGTCCTCACATGCGAACGAAACATGTTTATCGATCTTGCTTAGAGCAGAATTTAATCACAAACCAAGAAGTTTCTGAGTTGCTTTAATATTGACTGATACCGGTATTACTAAAGCTTCCCCACATGCATTTTCTACTAGAACAACCGAGACAACAAGGAATTCTGTTTTCTATGTGTAATTGGTAGCACAAAATCAGAATTATTTAAAAAAAAGTTTTTTTTATTGTTTTTGTTCCCTGAAATGTGTAAATACTAGAAGCTGTGCAGAAAGCCACACAAGGTGGTAGGGAGAGGGTTTTTGTCTTATAAGTAAAGGGAGGCTGCAGGCAATTGTTTGTTGAACCCAATTGTTTACAGAAACAACCCATTATAAACATACAAAGAAAAAAAACCCAACAACAATGTATTCACCTATGATGTTTAAATCCTGTCTGCAAATTAGATAGAAAATGTTTTTTTTTTAAATATCTATTTACAAGCTGTATTCATGCAGACATTATAAGGAATGCAGACAGCGATAATAAAAAATGGATAAGTGTTATAATTGTAATTTAGAATATTACATTTTATCACTCAGATTAAATATGAGTGTCTTGATTACCATTTAACTGCTTTTTCCAAATCTCAAGGCAGTGGATAAAGGGACATTTTATATATATACATATATATATATATATATATATATTTTTTTTTTTTAAATACATGATTTTACTAAATAGAGGCTATCTAGGAGGGATGGTAGGGAGCACAGGAGGGAAACTTCCCATGGTAGACACACTACAAAACTGTCCACAAGGGTAGAAGTTAACAATGTCTGTCGCCAGCAGGCAGTTCGCGCTGGCGACAGATGGAATTTGTGCACGGAACTGACATTAGGCAGCCGAATAAAAGTTCCTGGCTGCCTAAATTAAGGGGTGTAACCAGCCCCTGGCATAAAAGAACAGATAACTCTGTATATGCAGAATTTCAATCAGAAACACTGCACTTAAAGATGCTACCACAATGGCCCCTTCTAAAAGCACAAGTGGTCATGGTGTTTGGAGTAACCCTTTAAGTTACTGGACATTCACTATGGCAGGAACAATGGAATCGAGATACTGAGATCTTCCAATTTCCAAACCCCAGGCTAGGATTGTGTGGTCCAATATGCCTGCCGAAGAGGACAATGCAGCGAGAGGTCCGAGTGTTGCTTAATGATATAATAATAGAAAAGAGAAATAATTCTGCCTTACATACAGTATGACTGGACATTGCCGTGAACGCCCGGCTATTTTATATGCAGCCAAATATTAAAGTAGAGTTTGTCTGATTTTAAAGTTTGTGAGATTAAACTATCACTTTAATTCTGGTTTTAAAATGGTAAATTTCTCTTTATATATCAAAAGCGGTTTTGGAAAGTACCCCAGATGATATTTCAGCTTTACAAGCCGTAAAATGTCTATTAGGCAAACAATCCAAAATTCACTTTGCAAAGACATACAACATATTGACATTAAACAGGTATATCGAAATGAATCAGGAACAGAATTGGCACCTCGAGTCATATATATTCATATTAAAATATGCCAGGCAACTACAATCAGTTCAGCTCTGGCTCATATCATATGATACAAGGATATCAGTTTTGTTTTTTATTTTATTTTCAAATTATCCCCTGGGAGGAGTCATTTTTACCTGTTTGAAAACACTCTGTTATATTTCTTGATTATTACTGACATTTTGCCATAATACCAATAGCTTCCTCTAAGGAAAGAAGTAAACAGCCAATCCATTTTCGCAGCTCGGTAGAAAGTGGAGACATTTAGAATGTGATGAATTAAAGACAAACATTTCCTTCTGACACACAGCTCAATAATAAGGGAAATACATTGTTGGTCTAATAGGAAAATTAAATAATTACTTTTCTCTACATTGTATGAAAACAGCATAAATCAAAGCACAGAACTCTTTAAATTGGTTGATTTCTGCATCCATGCTAATATAAAAATTATATAAATTTTTTTTACAAGTTATCTGTTCTCCTCAGTGAAAACCAAGAAACCAGACATTGGAGCAACAATTTCTTTATAGCCTACTGAGACCCAGCCCATTAACTTGTATCCTCTGTACTGGACATTTTGTTCACATGCATCTCCTTTTATTCTTTTGAGCTACTCTATCAATCCCTGCTGTATTGTAAAGAGGACATCCTGGGCTTTCCAGTGATATGTCAAGTGATAGGGTGGGATGCTGAGAACTTCCTCTTCCTTTTCATCACAAAAAAAAAAAGAAATCGGAAGACAATTTGTTTCCTCGGTTCCTAGGAGGATATGGAGTTCCCCACTTGATATCAACTCTTTGCTGTCAGATCTCGCTATCAAAGCCCAGTTCAGAATGATCTCGCTATCAAAGCCCAGTTCAGAATGTTTTTCTGTTCCTCTGGTTTGGGAATGGCTGCCTTAGCATATTGGCTGGATCCCCATTATTTGGAGTAACTGGTCTCTATACTGTATAACACACTGAAACCCAAGCTGACTAAAGAGTCTCTGGTAAACTGGTAAATCAGTCAAATTATGATTTACGCAGAGTAAGACTTGCCATTAACATGTCCACCTTATTACAGTCCAGGTTTTAGGAGAATAAAGGTCATGGTCCCAATAGGTTTCTCTCTGAAGAACTTGTTCCTCCATTCCCTTGTGTGTATGTAACATGTTAAGATGGAACTCAGACTTGATACACGTGTTCTTAGTCAATTTGTGGAAAAAACAGATACTGAACGGAGGGGGTAGGTAAATTTTATCTGTGAATGCAACATAACCCTCCACAGTTCATGCTCCAATAATTTTTTTTGAAAAGAGAAGTTGGCTGGAATCGACAGCTGGGGCGGGTGGGTGAGCATGAAGTGTGGAGAATCTGCTGGCATTGCTTTCTCAACTTCTTATGGTCTTATTCTTAAAGAGAAGGAATGAAACCAAGAAATCTTCATAGTCTGCCATATCAACAGAGACATGATGGAGATAAGTGGAGAAAATCCTACCCAGGATGCTGTTTGCCCATTGCTGCTATATAAATAATAAAGACCTTGCCACGAGCCAATGTTAAAGTCTGTACACTAAATCCCAGCTTTCAGCTGCTAAATTATGTGACTAAATCTTTGGAAAACTAGAGACAGACTTGTGGCATTACCTACCTCCGTGCAGACCTCCTCTTGCCATGCGGTCCGACTGCTCCACGTGACATCGTGGCACACTTAGGTAGACTCACCTACCTGGAGATGATTATCTCTGAGACACAGAGGAGGAGTATGTAGAATGTATTGCTTGTCTGTGCGTCCTCCCCTCCCCCCTTTTCATGTCCTACTGTTTCCCCAGCAGGGCTTTGTCCCAGGGACACGGCCAGACCAGTTTAAACAGGCTGCTTTGTCCCTCCTCAATCTCCCATCAGCCCTTGCTATTGTCTGACCCCACCCTTCCTTGTACTATAGTGCTCTATGTAACCTATTGTATGTAAATGAGGCTGTTGGAGGTTTAAATGTGTGTAAAAAATTGTAAGTGCTGGCTTCCATTAAACAGACCTGCTTTACCCCTTCATGAAGTCTTGGCTCATGTTTGGGGGATTGGAGAACTACACTCTGGGGATTGCTATAATCACTATACTCCCCTGAGTATGATCACTAAGCTCTTGTAAGAGCTTGTTCCTGCTACGCTCTCTGGAGTAGGAGAGGTCTGCCCACTAGGAGTTGGATCCTGGTCTTGGGTCCAGGTTGGGTGGAGGACGGCGAGACCCCGGCGCAGCTGCATCGCTGGAAGTGGGGCCTGCAGTGCTTATGGTGTCTGGTGGAGTGCTTGGAGCGCTCAGAAAGAACTAGGAGCATCGATTGATGCAGGTATCCGGTCGGGGTGCCAGGCGGTCCGTCGCAACGCCCACTCTTAAAGTGACCACACCATCATTGTGATCATAAAATAGCACTCAATCACCAAAATCACAGGGTGCTAACTGAGTATGGGTCAGCATACCCTATAGAATATTAATATGTTATGTCTGGCCATTCGAAGGCTCGGTAATACGTCTTTTGGATCCACCTTTTGTGGGTTTCCTCTTTTCTGCGTGTTGGACTATTGTTAGTGCGTGCCAGTTGCTCACAGCTATATTGGGGGGTTTAATGCATTAAGGTGTGAGGCCCTTCTAAGACAAGGGAAGGGGGAGATCTGTGCTTCCAGTGAGTGGATCTCACCCTCCTGCCCATTCTGTCCAAATTTGCTACAGAAAATAATGAAGATGAGATGTGATGCAGCGTTGTCAGATTTTACACTAACAGCCTAATTCTTTTATTTACAGTAACTTTTTCTGAGTGTTTTAATAAATATGGATAGTAAAAAAAGCCAATCACTAAGACAGGAGCAGAGAACTTGTATGCAGGATCGATCTGCATGGGTACAAACCCTTATTAAATCTATTTGTTCTATGACTTGAACTCTTGCTCATGCTGATAGGAGTTAGCCTCCCCATTTCTTTTAAATTTGACTGTTACCCCCAAGATACTCTGATCTGCTATTTTACACACTGTACACTCTGTGTGGCCCATATATTGCCATTTTGTTTGTTCTATTAAGGCTCAGCATCAGTTTAGTTTAGGTCTTGTTTGAGAGTAATTTATTCAACCTTGTTGCGCTCCCAACAGCTGGAGAGCCTTAGGCTTATCCAGGAGCCTGCATCCTCACGCAACACAACAGATCTACATCCGAACTCTTACAGAGAGTTAGTGTGCAGAATTCGTCTCAGAGACAATTTCACAGCAAGAATTGTTAAGGTGGCTTTTCTCAAGGCTTGATCATTCACAGCACACAGCATGCTTTACTTTAATAACATTACTGAGGAAGAGACTCAATAAAGGTTTATTAGTGGAGAATAGGCATATAGTGAAATGATTGTATAATAATTCTTTTAAATAGATTTAAGAATTGCTATTTCAGAGATAAAATAGTGATTAAAGAATCTTGCTGCATTGTTCTATAGTATTCCATAGATATTCAGTAAAATATAAAATAGCAAAATTCTGGAGCATGTAGGACAATCTAGATCAGCAAGACTTCTGGATAGTCCAGCTTCTCATGCAGTGTGTAAAACCTCTCACATTTTCATCAAAGATTTTCAAAATGCTCCTGCAAGCGGAGGGTGTATAACAACAAAATCCTTGTTCGTTTTGTTTTCAGGCGATACCAGACTCATCCAGGGGACTAGTTATATTTTATGGAATACTGATTTAGAGTTTAGAGAGATGTAGGGAGAGAACGTGTTTCAGTAAAGTCTTCGTTATTCTCTGTCTAGTTGACAGGACCAGGATTCTATGAATAGAGGAACAAGTGCTGATTGTGTTCTTCTGTACTTAATTGACTATTGCAAGACTCCATGCAGACTAGAAACAGACAATAGATGCCTTAATTTTAGGTCTACTATGTGATCTTCTATGTCTAAGAAGAGATCCTACATCTACGTCCTACTCCAAGGCCAATCCATAGCTAAATAGGATGTAGAGCGATTGTACCATTAAAATCCCATGTAGCAACATGTGCAGTTCTATGAAAGAACATGGACGCACGTAGAGGGTAATTGTGTATGGGTATAAACCTTCACCATTGATAAACCACCCCACCTCTTATTTCCCAAATGAACCACAACAAACTTGATTTGGATTAAAATAGGCCACAGCTTTATTAAAATATAAATATATAAATCTTTAAACTTCAACGTTATAACATAAAACACTATATACATAATTACTCAATAAAGATACGTCACTGAATACCACCTTGCCAACCAAACATAACTTAGGGAAGCTGTCCCTCCCCCCTCGTTCCAACCAGCTCAAGGCCTTTTCTTGGGCCTTCCATTTCATAATGCTAGCCTCTAGTCACTTATTGGCTCAGTGGGCACGTCTGTTATCCATACCTGTATCTGAATTTAGGGGGGTACAGGCCTACCCATCCACTTTCCACAGACCGCTGGTCCAACCCCAGTTGACAAGGGCCATATACTGCCAATACACACTGGTCATCCACAAGCCCGTTGGGCTCCCACATGCCTGATGTGCTCCCACATGTCCGCTGGGCTTCCACAATGCCCGCTGGGCTCCTACCATGCCTGCTGGGGGACCACATGCCCGCTGGGCAACAAAGCTGTGACAGACAAACACACAGACAGACAAACATGAAACAAATAAGGGGAGGGAGGGCGGTAAGCTGTTACCAACTGATAATTAAGACGGCTGCTATCCTGTAAGATGGCAGCCTATTTATACTAGCCCACCCATTTACCCCCTACTACTCCACCCACATCCCAAGACCACTTTACTACATTCCTTTGTATACACTCCCCTCACACTCACATGTCTCTGTTCTGCCTAGTCCTTGCCTGGCTCCTAAGGGTCTTGTGCATGATTCGTTGTCAATGTGTGTCATTGTGAAATGAATTTGTCAGTGTGTATCCAGTTTGGATAAAAAAAACCCATCAATTACTTTCACTAAAACTTAACTTTACATAAACAGTGTGAACGAATATGCTTTAGACAAGGCTATAATTATATCTCTCTATATTATATATATTTAAGTATATATATATATTTATATATATATAGTCAATACTTTGTTAAACATAGATCTGCACACCAGTCAAGCCATAAGACTTGCTTTTCCCAATAAATCTCAAATATGCAGTGATGTTACTACTGCAAGGGATTCTGGGTGGCTGGAGTTTATGTTTACTATATACAACAGCTTTGAAACACAACTCAAGAAAAGATGCAAAGCCGGTGAACCACTCATGGACTGCTTTTTAGTTGTTAATGCTACTCATCAGCATGAGGCTGGTTACTGGCTCAAATTTGAGATTTCTGTAAGAAAAGTAAGTCTTATGGCTTGACCGGTGTGCAGATCTATGTTTAACAATGTAGACCACTTCTTGAATATGCTATGCAATTTTGGGCACCTGTTCTAAAGAAGGATATTATGACACTAGAAAAAGTGCAGAGGCGGGCTACAAAATGAATAAAAGGAATGGAACATATAAGCTATGAAGAAAGGTTAACAAATGTAAACCCCTTTAGTTTAGAAAAACGTCAACTCAGAGGTGATATGATAACATTATACAAATATATCCGGGGCAAATACAAACCATTGTGTGGAAATCTATTCACAAACCGGACTTTACATTGGACACGAGGTCATATGTGTAGACTGGAAGAACAAAGATTTTGTCTAAGGCAAAGAAAAGGGGTTTTTTTACTGTAAGAACAATAAGGATGTGTAACTCTCTGCCTGAAGAAGTGGTTTTATCAGAGTCCATACAGATGTTAAAACAGCAACTAGATGCATACTTGCAAAAACAGAATATTCAAGGATATAATTTTTCAATGTAGGGTAATAGCTTCTTAATCCAAGGATTAATGTGACTGCCATTCTGGGGTCAAGAAGGATTTTTTTTTCCTAGTCTATTGCACCTAGTCTGGTCTTCAAACTGGATTTTTTTTGCCTTCTTTTGGATCAACAGCAAAAACAAATGTGTAGAAGGCTGAACTTGATGGGCGCAAGTCTCTTTTCAGCTATGTAACTATGTAACTATGTTATAATGTATTGACTATCCTCTGACTACAGGTGGAAGGGGTTTTTTGATCACAATTGTTCCCCACCATAACTTTCTTCGCAAGCCTCAATAGCAAGCCAGTAACCAACCTCATGCTGATGATTTGCTAAACAGAAACTCCAGAGCTTACTAATTTTATTAGTGTCCCTTAAAAACACCTAATCTAGGCAAAATTAATAGAGGTATAGTTATAGTATATGATCATATAATATATATATATATATATATATATATATATATATATGTTCTGGGGTCCTTATCATATAAAATCTAAACACTGGTCACTTGATATTCACAAATTTAAATACAGTGTGGGTCTGTCTGAAGAATAACGAAAATGTCTGTTTTATCAGTTTAATATAAACTGGATGCAAAGAATGTACATGGTTTATTTTTGCTTCATTGCTGTTTTCTTTCTAATCACATTACAATGATCCCTCATGTTAACGTTGTGTTACATTTGACAACACTTAGCAATAAATCAGAGCTTTGTGTAGCAGATCCATAATACAATCCCCGACAAACACAACATTTAGATTATTCGCCACATATTATATCAAATATGTAAAAATGAATAGGTTAACATCACGAAAAAAAACAAAACACTTAACAAAAGAAATAAAAGAATCAGGCAAACTGAGATGATAAGTTTATAAATGTGTCTGAAAAGATTATTTCTATCAACGGTATAAAGTTTCTCCAAGGCAAGAATCCATAGAAGGGCGCTATATCTGAACATCTGTCTTATCATGGAGACAGATATTAGGATTAAATTAACTAGAAGTGAATGGAATGATGTATGACAGGGTACAGATGTCCCAGCCCCAGTGTGATAATTTCATTCCAAAGCTATGTAATGAATTTCATACATTACAAAAAATACAAATGTGCCACTTTAGGTAATTGTAATGAAAAGGTATGATAAGGAAGTGCATAAACAGACTGCCGAGCTTCGGGCAAAATTTTTCCTTCGCTTTTCCTCTTCAATCATTTTAGAATGATTTTATTTGGTATAATGCAAGTCTATTATTACCTCTTCCCTTTTCTCCTTTAGCGCTGCTGGACGATTAATGAAGAGAATTAACTATTTGTGTCTCTGAGAGCAGCAGGCAATGCGTTGCTGTGCGAGGCAATTCGTGATAGTATGGGACAGAGAGGGTTAGAAGGACTTTCAATATTCTCTTTCATGTTAAATTAGATCTTCCTAAACTCTCCGCTACTCTCCTAAATACAACCATTTCACATTTTTAAAACAAATTGAATTGAGCTGTCATAACAGACAATACGATTTCTATACTAAGTAATCATTTTAAAGAGTTCTGAATGCTGCAAGACACTATTGGGCGATTAAAAGAAAAGTGTCTTTTTTTTATTGTGTGTATGTTGTTATGTTTTATTCCGTAAACTAATTTATTTTATTTTTTGGGGCAAAGCATGCTATTTCTTTGTAATTACCCGATGCGAGTGAAGGATTGCATTTGTTTAGGCGGAATGATACAAAGATTAAATGGTAAAAAAAAAAAAATTTGAATCTGTAAGGTGCTAAAATATTTATATAATATGTAATAATATAATATCATTTAAAATAAAATATCCTGCAATAATGCAAATAAACAGAAAATCGGTAGTCAGAAAAGTTGATGGAAAATGTGAAAATATATATTTTTAAAAGTTGTTTAAATTATACTATAAGTGTACTAAAAGTCCTGGTTTGGTCTTTGAGTCCCCTTGCCGGCGAAGCAATAAACGGAGATCTATATTTATATATTGTAATTTAACATAGTTACATTATAGATTTCATGTGGCCTAATGTAAATTTGAAAGCAGAATGATTTGATATAAAATTATTTCTGGGCCAGATTGGGGATGTTATTACCAACAGGAATAGAGCAGTTTTTGCCATTTTTAATTATAAAAACACATTTATGATTTTTGCACCCATAGGACATTTATAAAGGTAATTACCAGGGTATTTCTTTAATAATGACGAGAAGGAAAACCAAAATGTTCTGTTTCCAAAAACATGGTTTACAAAACTAAAAGATGTGTTCTCTGAATGTCTATTGGATTTGTTGAAAAACACTAAACAATCTTCTTTAAAGGAACTCTGGGACCTCATAAGAAAATGCTTGCATTTTATATGTCAATTAATATAGTCAATTAATTTAAAAAACTTACATCTGGAAATTTTGGTGATTTCACTGGACCCTTAATTCTGTACTTCATCACCTCCTTTATCATTGCAGCGATGTGTTCATAGCTCCTTCTGTACAGTCTTATTTATAACAAGAAGGCCAGGATGCATTTAGATGACTTCTTGGCACACATTAGTCCACCTTTGCAAGCTGCAACAAGATCCAGAAATACCCTTTAAAACACAGATTCATGGTTTAGATAGACAAACATATTTACATTGGGTGAACATAACGCCCGCATTATATTATGACATTTTTGTTTTTCCACACTGAAAATATATCATCTACAATAATTTACACTCCTTAAATATTTGCACAACTCAGTGAAAAAAAATGTATAAAAACCCTGTAGGTTCATACATTTTTAATTTTGTCAAAACGTGAGAGATAGGATAGCTGCGCTTTTCAAATAAATGTTACTCTTATTTTTATTCTTTTAACTTATCAACTTAACAATATGCGAACAAAATGGGGGGAAAAAAGGAGAAATGACTCAATACAATGTGAGGCACAAACAGCATGCAAATATATAATAAAAATATGATATATCCAAATCTTCTATTTAGAAAATCAGTGGCAGTGCTCAGCCAATCACAGACTTGTATGTACGCCCGGGCACAGTGTATGATTATAGAAGAAGAAAATACATAAATAATAAATCAAGGCACAAAAAAGCAAATAATAGCACAGCAGAAACAGGATAAGAAATCCTGAATGTTAACAATGATCTCTTAACCCATCTGCTTCCTTAAGTCCATATTAAATTTGCTAAGAATTTAGGTAGTGTACAAATAATAAGATAAATAAAAATAATAAAAAAAGTTAATAAAGTTGCTTACTGGGGCACATGGCAGGCAAACGATTACTGTAATATATTGTGTTTTGATGCCAAGCAAGTACCAGAAACTGTACTGTCATTGACACATTTAACCTCATACAATGGATTTATTAAAAATAAAAATAAAAAACTATTTCGGATGACAGTGGGAGAGTACCCTGGTGTCTGATCTAATCCAAGCTCTGATACTGACTGAGCTTCCAACAATGTTACCATCTTAGTTATTAGGAAAATACCCGAGAGATATTCCCAGTGTAAAATATGTCATAAGGTAATGAATTTATCCGTATAAAATCTTGGCTAAGGAATGTCAAACGCGTGTTACATAAAAATAACTATTCTTTAACAATTACAATGTAAAATACATGGAAATACAATATTTAATCATTACAAAGAAATATGCTCAGTCTAATAGCTGTTGATGTCTCTCAGTGTGAACTCTGGACAGTTTCTCATCGGGGTCTCTCTCAGTTACATATTTTTACCATACCACAGAACAAGGAGCTTTTCTCTCGATAAACATACAATAAATAACACATACTGTGAAACAGCGAGGAGAATGTGGCCCTAATGTTTCCAGATCAGTCATGTGAACGTGGACTGATTATTGCACAATTTAATTGAGTGTAACTAAAAGAAAAATGTTCTCCCAATCGGAGAAATGTGAATGAAATCTCTGTTTTTCAATAAACGTGTTTAGCTGTTTACTTCTAATTTGCTAAGAGAAGGGATGCATAATGCCACTCAGGTGCGACTAATTCGGAATAATCTTATACAGTTCCTTTTCACCAAGCAGAGTTAGCTTTGGTAAGAAATGGATGGGGGACTGATGGTGTAAAATGAGAGGCAATAATGACCATAGGAAGAAATTGTGTTAATGATTTTTATTGATTTGTTTAAAAGGGCAGTGATGGTGAGGATCCGGGGATGGATTTTTGTTATATCCAAAAAGTTTATTTAAAGCAACAAGTCTTAACGCAAAAGAGATTGATATGTCAAAAAACATTTTTGCAATGTAAGTAATACAAAGTAATATAAACATTGAAAGAGTCCAAGTGAGCAACAAAGGGTTCTCACACTTGTCTTTCATAGGAGACCCATGTCTCTGTTTCTTCCCCATCTTTCTTTTATTCACAGACAACATTTCCTGCCAAAAGCAAATTTTCTTCTTATCTCCCCTCGTGTCCTCTCAGTCAACTTAAAACTTTCCATTCTTTTCTCTTCTCAAACCGTGTGCTTATTCCTCAGATTGCCTTTCATGGCTTGACCTACATTGTTTTCCAAATCACATATTACATCTCCACCCTACCCCGCTGTGGTGTATCACCAAATTAATATATATATTACACAAGGTTCGTCTACATTAAAAGGTATTTATTAAAAGGCAACAACACAATACTATAAATGTATCACAAACACACAGCCCAGACCCACGGAGCAACAACCCTTTTTAAATCTATCTATCTATATAGTAATCCCCTTCCCCACACGTTTGATCTCACCCACGGTTAGGCCTTCACATCTAGTAATGGCTCACTGCTGCAAGTTCAACATCACATCCACCAAGGAAGAAAAGGAAGCAACAGAGAGTAACATGGTTCACCAGGATAGCACATGGCGTCTGCTCTGTAGCACAGCCAAGAAGGAACAGAGAGGAATGGAGAAAAGGGGAAGTGGTTATCTCTTTCCTGACTTGTAAAGGTATTGAATTACCCAATTAACATTTCAAAAGGGTAAAGCTTATCCCACTGTTAGAAAAGCAAACATGAGCTTGGTCACATGACCCCTGGTCACCATATTAGTTTGATGACAGAATGTCACCACACCCGCCCCCTATTTTTCCTCACCCCTTTTCAGTAGTAGCAACTTTTTTAGCAGACCACCCTTCAGCTTAGCATCAGTTGCTTCATGCTAGGTAGGAGAAAGATGTCTCACAAGTTGAAGGAATGTGGAGCTTTATCACATGACAATATCTTTCTCCTTCTATCCTTATATTATAGGAGGTGAAGTCCAGATCTGGAATCCCAGTGTTTTCTGGTCCATGTCATTTTGTTTATAATAACGAGTGACATGTGACCCTCAGCATGCCATCATCACTATCCCACCAAACTATTCCCTACACAAAAATTACACAAACACTGGCAGGCAACTATGGGGCACCTGAATGCATGGAAACAATTGTCACATAGGCCAGAATAGGACAATCACCATCACTGCCCACCTTGAATCCACCACTGCCTTATTACTAAGATCTAGCTGTGATGGACCCGCTGGCACTCCGACTGAGTACCTCTGCCAATGGATGCTCCTAGTGCTTACCGAGGACTCCAAGCACTCCAACCGACACCATCAGCACCGCAGACTTATCCCATCCCCCAAGCATGAGCCAAGGCTTTACGAAAGGGTCAAGCAGGTCTGTTTAATGAGCACACAAAAGCAACAGCACTCATGCAGCAAAACAACTCCTCCTCAGAGGAAAACAAAATGACAGTTACGTTCAGTCAGTGTTTGAATATATGACAGTTATAAGGGTCAGTCAGTGTTTGAATATATGACAGTTATAAGGGTCAGCCAGTGTTTGAATATATGACAGTTATTGGAAGTTGCAGAACTGTGCCAGTACCATTTAAAGGGCCAGAACAGTCTTTAAAAACACCAATAAGTCCAAATGGTGTTTCTAACTGGCAAAATCTCCCAGGGACCATAGTCATACGGCAAGAGGCTGGTAATTAGTCCTCTCCAGGCACAAGTGGCGAAGGGCACTTCGTCACACTAGCGTTATCATATCACAATCTTAGATTGTGAAGCCACACTTGTTGGATAATTAGAAAACAATTTTATAGATTTTGGGGTTTGTTTCAGGTTTAACTGCAAGTGGGATAAATATGGGCTGTTTTTGGTTGAATCCCTCATCTCTGAGCTGAAATGTTCTTGAATTATGGACCACATAGAAAGTGCAATGTCAAACATGCTCAGTTCAACTCGGGATTTTGGATTGATGGAAAAAAAAAAGATGATTGGTGGCCGGTGGACAGTCGCTAAATGTTGATCGTATTCACAGATCAAGTCAGAAGTGATTATTAGAGGGAAACAATGAAAAGCAGTAAAAAAAATAAAAAATAAAAAAAAAATATATATATAAAAAATATTAAATATTTAATAAATTTAGAATATATAAAAATTGATTTTTTTTTACTCTTTATGCTTTTTTTCCCCTCTATTGTTTACTTTTCCTCACTTTCTGTGAACTAAATGGCGGAAAAAAATGCTCCTATCAATGTACTGCAAAATATCTGTTAAGACACTCCTGAAATAAAGGAGTGAAACCGCCGGTTAGTAGAGCTTCCCCTTTCAGGGATACAGCCACGACCACTTTAGAACCCCAAACTCCCGAACTGGAACCAGGGGAATGCTCCTAACTCCCGAACAGCGTACTAGTAATACTTCAAACTCCCGAACGGTAATTCCACGAATCGCTGCTAACAGACGAACAGACACAGCATCTGTATAGTAAATCCCCCCTATCACGAGACCAAGCTCCGTATTGAAGGTAACACAAGATCTGGCTTTAATGAGGGCTACCTGCCCGTATTTATGCAGGTCTCCCACTTGGTGGACACTCCCCTAGGGGACCAAATGGGAGACTGTAACAAAGGACAGACAGGTATCAGATCTGAAAGAGTATAAATAGATTCACACACACTAAAAGGTACAATATATAAATATACCACCTATTGTAGATATAGATACTGTGGTTACATATGAAAAACAAATAAAATACACATAGTGCTTTCCATACAGTAAGATATAAATGATCTATAATATATGAGGAATGAACTCGCAAAGATGGAGCCTCATAGGCTCTATGTACATCACCCTTGGGTGCCTGTCCAGGCTCTCGATAAGCTTCTTATGAAAAACTTGAAGTCCACGAATAAAAATGTAAATACAAATTTATTAAATATAGTAATAGAAATATAGGGACAAAAGTAGGGCAGGTATAAAAATAGAATATAACACAGTATTACACCGCAATTATGGCCAAAAAGTAAAAGCAGTGAAAATACCAAAATATATAAACAATAGAAAATACCGCCAACAGAAAAGTCCCAGTAAAAGTCCAATAATAAGCAAACGCGTTTCAGCCCTAGATGGGGCCTACCTCAGTGCTGTATTCCGGGAGAAACTTCAGGGTTTAAATAACCCTCTTGATGTATCCAAATTAGTCCGGCTGTGATTCAGAAATGCCGCCGATCACATCACTTCGGCAAAATACACGTGACTTCCAGTTTGGCATGGTCACATGGTACTTCTGTGTTCCACCATGCGTTCCATCTCCAAGCATGGTGGAGATAATCCCAGCAGAGTCTATATCAAAAGAGGGCATTTGCACATACATATAAACAGAACACAAAATAAAAATAAAAGCAAGACCAAATATAAAACAAATATTAAGCTGTGAATAAATGGAGATATTATTAATATAGCATGCATAAAAGGTAAAACTTCAAAAAATGAAGCAAAATGGTTATCTAGAGAGGAGGAAATGTCCAATGAAAAATATCCAATAAAAAATAAAAAATATATATGCAATAAAAATGTCAAAAAAAACAACAAAACAAAACAAAAAAAAAACACTAAAATTATCAGATCAGATCTGGACACACAGTCAAAATACATCCCCACAATGCACCCTGGCTTCCTCCTTTCTGCCCTGGAGATAATTGAGAAGTAATTCAATTATCTCCCAGGACAAAGGCAAATCGCCATTATACACGTGGGGACACCAGAATAGAAATTACTGTTAAAATATACAGTGTCACAAATGTCACAATAAATACAGATATATAACATACCCCCAGATAGCTCAGGTCTGAGAGCACATTATTAGGTGAATGGCGCTCAGACCACACGAATACAGTTTAATCGCCATGGAGCCAAAGTCTTTAATTCCACGAACAGGCTCCATGGCATGCTATCTGGGTACCATCACATGTAATACAATATAAAACATAAAGTCCCGAATACTCCGCTGTTCGGTTCACGAACGGAGCTGAATACCCATAGGCTGGTAGTTCAGCGGTGCTTGGGAGGAAAAGTGTCCGCTTTTGGTGTACTGAGGCTGGGCTGAGCACCGTTGGCTGTCCGGGGGGCTTCCATAACATCGCCACCGTGTGGCGGCTATGTGTAACCGCGACCACTTAGTAACAGTCAATTAAGCTGCGTTTAACCGAAGATACTGGGTGGACAATTGACTGCACACGCCAGCTTCCCGGTGGTCGTGTATTCGGTAGTCTTTCGGGAAACAATACGGGCAAACAGGGGGACTGTACGGGCAAGGAAATAACCGAACAAACAGACGAATGGAGGGAGGAGAAACATAATCCAAAAACAGACGGTTCTGTCACAATATCTTTTTAATATTATACTATGAATATATTTTGCCGCACACTGATTGGCTTATTTTTACACCTTTTTTATGTTTGTGATTCAGTTCAATCAGAATATTGGTTCCAAACTTCTGCCAAGTCGAACCAAAAAGGGTTTGGCCAAACCTAAAGTTCTCGCAATGCACAATTCTAGATTCTAACGTCTTATCAAATCCATCCACCCAGACACTTATCTAGCCATCCATCCACCCATCCACATACCTAACCATCTAACCATCCAACTATCCATCCACCCAGCCACCGTTGTAACCATACATCCACCTAGCCACCTACCAACCCATCCAACCAACCATCCATGCACCCAGCCACCTTCCTAACCATCCAACTATCTATCCACCCAGCCACCCAGCCACCTAACCAACCATCCACCTGCCATCTACCTAGCATTTAACCATCCATCCACCCAGCCACCTGCCTAACCATCAATCCATCCATCCATCCAGTAACCTACCTAACCACCCAACCAGACAACCATCCATCCACTCTGTAGGTTCATACATTTTTAATTTTGTCAAAACTAAAAGATATGGTAGCTACGCTTTTTTTAAATAAATGTTACTTTTATTTTTTCCCTTTAACTTATCAACTTAACAATATGCGAACAAAATGGGAAAACATCTAACCATTCATCCACCCATCCACCTACCTAACTATCCAACCATTCATGCACCCAGCCACCTACCTCACCACCCATACACCCAGCCACTACTTAACATCTAACATCCATCCACCCAGTCACCTACCTAACCAGCCAGCCACCTACCTAACCATCCAACCATTCATCCATCCAGTCACCTACCTAACCATTCATATATTATTTTCTCTGTTTATATACACACTTTGCTCCCATTAAAAAAAAAAAAAATACTAACCAGTAAATGTTGCAGTTTCTTTACCTCCAACATATAAAGAAAAATGGAAACATTCTTCCATACGGTCTGCGTGTGTACACATTGTAGAACTCATGGAGAATTCTAGAATCCTAGCGGGGGTATTTTAACAGCTTAGCTTACTATAATCAAACTGCGGCACGTACATAGTCGGGCTTTTCTATTCAATGCCGAACATCTCACACCTGTGGTTTTTTGTGAAGTTTAATTAATAATTATACATTGATCCCAGCAAGATCACCCATTCAAGACTGGTTAGGCCTATACTAATTAGTGTATAGTTATTTTATTGTTTTAACTTAATAGACCTAAATGCAGGGGAAAGAAGGAGAGGTGCGAGTGGCACTGTGCCATGCTGTTTTTGGAGAACAAATGGCTGGCAGACTATGTCTTTGTGCCAGCAGGTTGCTGTGAACTAGGCTAAACGGAGCAGCAATAAATCTTTAAAACAGAGCTTTGCTAAGAGTTGTGATCACACCTCCTAATGTGACTCTGTGGCTCTGTTACTTACAGCTAAATTACATTATTATTGCTTTATTGTTGAATCCCAATTCTCCTAATTATAGCCTAGAGATCTATTATTTGATTTTGAAACACCAAGTGTTTCTTTTCTAAATCATGTAATCTCTTGTAGCTTATTAATGCCAGGTCTAAACTCACACAGAGACTTGGTTCTTTGCCAGACAGAATCAAATTTTCAAATTTTCAACAGTATAATATTGCAGGGTTTGCTTGTTACAATCTAATTATATTTCAACTAACGAAGAAATGAAGAATTATATCACAGAGCTCTTTAAATCATTTACATGTTGATGTTCATATTCTCAGTTAATGTACTGCATTCTTACAGCTGAAAAGAGAAGCCGTTTTAGATGGAAATACAACACATTTTGGGGTTTTTTACTTAACTTTTTTTTTTTTTAACATATATTAACCTCCTGCTATGAAAGGCACTACAATGGATCCCAGATAAATTCTTAAAGGAAAACCCCAGTGCCAGGAAAACAATCCGTTTTTCTGACACTGCAGGTTCCCACTCCCTCCTACCCCCCAATCCCCGGTTGCTGAAGTGTGAAAACCCCTTCAGTAACTTACCTGAGGCAGTAACGATGTCCCATGTCGCTGCTTCTTCCTCCGCACTGCTCCTCCCTCTGATTGCGTCGGCCGGTGGGCGAGACTTATCCCGCCCACCGGCCGGGGAGGCCTAATGCGCATTAGCGCACCCCATAGGAGAGCATTGAAAATGCATTTCAATGCTTTCCTATGGGGAAATGAGCGACGCTGGAGGTCCTCACACAGCGTGAGAACCTCCAGCGACGCTCTAGCACAGGTTTCCTGTGCTAGAAACCAGGAAGTGCCCTCTAGTGGCTATCTAGTAGACAGCCACTAGACGTGGAGTTAACCTTGCAAGGTAATTATTGTAGTTTATAAAAAACTTCAATAATTACACTTTCAGGGTTAAGAGTAGTGGGAGTTGGCACCCAGACCACTCCAATGGGCAGAAGTGGTCTGGGTGCCTGGAGTGTCCCTTTAATAGAATTCACTGGCTTACTCTGGAAACCAGACAATGTAGCTAAAAAAACCAGAAATGTATGGTGAACTAGTTAATATTGTTGACCACGACAGCTCAAATAGTTAGCATAAGGTTATTATATCAGGAATTAAGGTTTCTAATTCCTGTTTTAGCGTCACAGGATGTGGATTGTTCACCTTATACTATCATTTCTGACCCATGCAGACAGCGGCCTTGATAACTTTATGAGGAAATAATACATTTACCTGAATTTTGTTCAGTTTCTTGTTAATCTCATTGGATACTGGTTGAAGTTCCAATCAATGAATCCTACTTTCTCCCCAGTGTAAGCCTATGTATTAATATGGAAATAAGCACTGTGCACTCTCTACACTATCATCCCATCCAGCAGCACTCAGGAAAACTAACACCAACAGGAAAGCTGACATGCTAACACCAACAGGAAAGCTGACATGCTAACACCAACAGGAAAGGCAAATCGCTAACACCAACAGGAAAGCTGATACGCTAACACCAACAAGAAAGGCAAAGCGCTAACACCAACAGGAAAGCTGATACGCTAACACCAACAGGAAAGCTGACATGCTAACACCAACAGGAAAGCTGACATGCTAACACCAACAGGAAAGGCAAATTGCTAACACCAACAGGAAAGCTGATACGCTAACACCAACAGGAAAGTTGATATGCTAACACCAACAAGAAAGGCAAAGCGCTAACACCAACAGGAAAGCTGACATGCTAACACCAACAGGAAAGACAACATGCTAACACTGACAGGAAAGCTGAAACAATAACATCAACAAGAAGGCTGACACACTAACACCAAGAGGAAAGCTGACATGCTAACGCCAACATGAAAGCTGACACACTAACACAAACAAGAAAGGTGACATGCTAACACCAACAGGAAAGCTGATACACTAAAACACCAAAAAGAAAGGCAACATGCTAATACCAGGAAGAAAGCTGGCACGCTACCACCAACAGGAAAGGTGAAAAAACACTATCACCAACAGGAAAGACAAAGCACTAACACTAACAGGAAAGCTGACACGCCAACACGCAAAACACTAACACCAACAGGAAAGCTGACACGCCAACACGCAAAACACTAACACCAACAGGAAAGCTGACATGCCAACACCAACAAGAAAGGTGACATACTAACACCAACAGGAAAGGCAAATCGCTAACACCAACAGGAAAGCTGATACGCTAACACCAACAAGAAAGCTGACATGCTAACACCAACAGGAAAGCTGATACGCTAACACCAACAAGAAAGCTGACATGCTAACACCAACAGGAAAGCTGACATGCTAACACCAACAGAAAAGGCAAATCGCTAACACCAACAGGAAAGCTGACATGCTAACACCAACAGGAAAGCTGACATGCTAACACCAACAGGAAAGGCAAATCGCTAACACCAACAGGAAAGCTGACATGCTAACACCAACAGGAAAGGCAAAGCGCTAACACCAACAGGAAAGACAAAATGCTAACACTGACAGGAAAGCTGAAACAATAACACCAACAAGAAGGCTATCACACTAACATCAAGAGGAAAGCTGACATGCTAACACCAACATGAAAGCTGACACACTAACACGAACAAGAAAGGCGACATGCTAACACCACCAGTAAAGCCGACAAACTAACACCAACAAGAAAGGCAACATGCTAACACCAACAGGAAAGCTGATACACTAACACCAAAAAGAAAGGCAACATGCTAATACCAGGAAGAAAGCTGGCACGCTACCACCAACAGGAAAGGTGAAAAAACACTATCACCAACAGGAAAGGCAAAGCACTAACACTAACAGGAAAGCTGACACGCCAACACGCAAAACACTAACACCAACAGGAAAGCTGACATGCCAACACCAATAAGAAAGCTGACATACTAACGCCAGAAGAGTCTTGGTAATGATAGTCCCCACACCTACAATGGTTATAATGAGTACTGGTGTTGTTGTGCTTCCTAAATAGCTGTTTTAGATGTAAAATTGGCCTGTCTCTTTCAGGGGTCTTTGCATATTTTGGGTAAAGTGGTCATTAGGTGCAGTGGAATGTAGGTTTTCTTACTTGAAGCTGTCCTTTGCAATAGCTGCCATCTTCTTCCTGGAAGTCTGCTTTGGCATGCGCAAGAGTTCAACAATAGAATTCAAGGTCCATGGGGAATCATGTAAGACTATGGGAGCCTGTATAGATGACATAATATGTTTACCATTCCTGAATCCCTCAGCCATTACTTGTGATGGTTGCTGGGACTGAACACAAGTTTGATGGCGACTTTCTGCCTTTTGTCAAATATTGTCAACCTCAGTCTTTACCATAAAATAATGTATTCCCTACCTTGTCTAATGGCACATTAAGGATTCCAATGGAATGTTAATGAAATAACAATGCAGTCAGCATCAGTATTTTATAAAGATTATATTTTTATAAAATACTGAGAAGTGACAAAGCTGCTTTAAATTAGTAATCATTTAGTGTCTCTTACTTGGCTTAGGAGGCATTACTTTGCTATTTTTTTTCAATTCATTGTAGGGGTCATGCAGTCATTGAACTTAATCCCCTGTCTGTCCATCTGTACGTCTGCCCGTCGGTCTGTCTGTCTATCTTTCTATCTGTCATCTCTGATGGAGGGACGGGGTGAATTAAAATGAAAATGCCTTTAAGGTTTTTGTGTTTAGTTATTTAGGATGTGAAATGTTATTAAACTTTGGATTTTATAATGGGGTCTGAGATCTAGGTTTCCATGGATTGCATTAAGTGTTTGTGTTTATTAATCATGAAATACATGTGTTCCCCATCAGTTATTTAATGTCTGGGGCCGAGCCTGGGACTAACATCTGGAAGGAGCTTTGTGGTGAAGATCAGTGACACAGCTAGTCCGATGAATCCTATTCACACCTCCTAGATTTGTTATTGAGAGGTGGCACAGATGTTTTTTTTTTTAAATAATATTTTATTTCCCATCAACAGCATCAAATTGGTGTTTAGTTTTTTTTTTTTTAGCAATTTAGAGTGAGATGAGAAGACATGCATTATAGTAGATCATGAACACTCTATCCATATTAATTGAAGTCCTCGATGGCTTCATCTAACTCAGCATCTACAGCAGATAATTATATCACTTCAAAGACCACATCTGCCTGCCTGTCTGTCTCTCTTTCTGTCTGTCTATCTCTCTCTCTCTCTCTCTATCTATCTATCTATCTCTCTCTCTCTATATATATATATATATACTTTACTATCTATTGAAGCTATTAGCCTAATCTTACTACAGACATAAAGTAGTTCTTTGATTAGCTTTATGCTGCCAAGATATTTACATTTGGTTCACCACGGTTACCTTGCTAGGACTGTTTAATAGCAATAAAGTTATTTTAGTGCTGAGAAAAAGTTGACCTACTAATTCCGTTGGGAGCTTAGTCATACCCAGGAATTGCAAGTGATTATCTTATTTAGCTTTTGATGTTTTGTACAATTTTCTTACCTTCATTCCATCTTATACAAACTGACTGAATTACATGTTTCGGATCACGGTACGGTAGTGATTCAGTAAAGGACGTCTTCTCATATTTAACTAAATGAGCATTTTTAGAGCTATAATAAACTTTGTACTTACTGTAACTCAGAAATTGGTGGTTTTAAGGCCAAGGGAATGTTATCTATAAATGCTAACTAACCCTTAAACACAATTTGTGAAAATCAATCGTTTGGTGTTCTCTGGGACAGATACATACTGAAGCCATGGACCAGTAATAGCCATTTAATAATGCTTAGCAGATGGTGTTTCCTTCTGCTGCTCCAATCAATAGGTTAGTACATGGATAAAACTTACTAGAAGTTGATTATAGGAAAGAAGTCCTTGAACTGCATCAACAATTGTTCCACTTTATTTGTACCTGTTTGGAAACTGTAAATTGTTATTGTTTAATTTAATTTGTACACTGGGTAATCTTTTTTTTGTGAATGTTCTTTAAATCTCGTTCGATAGAAGCCGAGGGCCAAAGGTCCTGTGAGGTAAGGATAAAAAGTAACCTTATGCGCTCTAAAAACGACCCTTTCTTCCTTTCCATTGGTGGCATTTTTGATGGACATTAAAAGATTAAAAGGAAACTTTAAGCACAAAAAATCTTTAAAAAAAGCCACATTGGTGAAACGTGTTGTTACTTTTTACTCTATTTTTGATTGTTCTTTTTAAGTTTTTTTAGCTTAATGTGTCAGAATTAAGATTCATTTATTTATTTAAGACACCCTGGACACTCCTGCTTTTAATTAATCATAACTGGATGTCGCTTTTCTTGCTGGGGAACATATACCACCTAAGCTATTTGGATTAAGCAAAACTCAGTTTGACAGTGTGCACTATATTTCTTTTTTCTATTTTATTGCATACCCTATACATGGAGAGTATTGTCGGTCACCAGCATCTAAATAAGGGCTCTATACCACGTGAGGGCATTTTATTGTTTATCCATTTATATCAGATATACTATACTAGTTTAGTCTATCTGTATGTTTTAAATTTTTTTATACAAACTCCGAGACTGCTGACTGAGACCAAGGGAACCCACATGAATTAAGAAGTGGGCATTGTACCGCTCACGCTCATAAAAGTGGAGCTTTCATGAGCTCCCAAAATCTGTAAGTGTATTTGTGAAGGACTTTTTTTTATAATGCTTTTATTTTAATATATTTTTTTAATTATAATTCTTTTATAATATTTTTGAAATTTTTATAATTTTTTAAAATTTCTGATGGTTTATTTTTTATTAACATCATTTTTTATTAACATCGTTTTTACCAATCTTTTAAAACCAGTCTTCTCTCATCTAAATATATATTTTTATTCATGGGATTATATGGATATTATGTTAATGCTAATATTCTTAAATGTATTTTCAGACAAAGTTTTTCTAAACCATTCGTGATCATATGCACAATAGGAGAAAGTTCATGTTTAGGGCACATTATTATGTTTGTCTTCATTATAATATTGTCTTGTATATTATGGGTTTATATGTAAATGCTTACTATCATTTGTAAGTATTAATTTCATTTGATCCCTTTTTGTTATCCTTGTTATTCTTATGTGTGTAATTCCTTTATATAAACCAAAAATGGCTAACTATTCATAAATAATATTTTTAATTACACTACAGATATTTATATTTAATGTCCTTAATCATCT
>OW240923.1:85727619-85758181 GCA_933207985.1 Pelobates cultripes
CTGGCTGTTGTTGGGATACGCTGTGTTCCGCCATCTTGGCGAGATATGCTAGGTTGTGCAGGGAAGTTGGAGTGTTTTATGAGCCATACTAGAGGTATGTGATTTAACCCAGTGGAGGCGGGATATCCCCCCCCGGTCCAGAGGGGGGGGGGGGAGCAGTGAGAAGATGGTTGGGTCTGTGTTACACAGAGCAGGAGAGCGGCCACCTCTCCTGCCTGATGCCTGCACTAGGCCTCGTCTGAATTTTCAGGAGCAACAATCAGTTAGAGGTTTGTGGGATCGCCCAAGACACCCCGCTGTATTCAGGAAGCAGGTAAGTCTCAAAGGGTGCTGTCGGTGAGTACTCAAGATCTGTGGTCAGTCAGGATTAAATTAATAGCGGAGGAGCAGACTCGAGATGTGTGCTGCCACCATGAAGCCCAGGCTCCACCTGTGTTATCTCTGTTGTTGAACGAGAACAGGTAGCAAAATAAAGATCAAACAGACGCAGATTTATTGGACAGAAACAAGCGATATTTCAAGTCCTGAGAAAAATCCATGTGTGGGTTTAAATGTTGCTGGTTTGTTACCAAAAACTCTTTATAGCTGAAACTGTGTAATGTTTGATCTTTATTTTGCTGACTACGTAATTTGGAGTTTACAGCACAAGATCGTTATAGCAACAATTGCCTTGTCCCCCCCACAAGTAGCTCTATCACTGAGAGGGTAGCAGCAGATCTACTGGTGAGAGGTAACAGAGAGGGGTAAGAGTAATGGGTAACAATGAGCAGTAACAGTGAGGGGTAACAGTGTGAAGTAACAGTGAGCAGCAACACAGAGCAGGAAGAGTGATGCATAACAGTGGTCAGGGCCGCCATCAGGGGGTGACAACCATGACGGTTGTCACGGGCCCGGCGGTCCTGGGGGGCCTGGACTGCACTGCTAATGCTCTGCAAATCCGGGCCACCAGCCCTTCAATGTGCATATACATACACACATTATAATATATATATATACCTTCTGCAAGGTAGACTATGGAGGAAACTATCTACCCTTAATACTGGACACTATAATTGTATTGAATTTGAACCCCTTGCATATTTTTAAACTATATATCTCTAACCACCATTTCTTTGTCATTGTATCTTAACTGGACGTGCTTGCTCTTTAGTGTGTGTGTGTGTGTATGTATATATGTATATGTATGTATATATATATATATATATATATATAAAATATATTTATATGTGTGTGTGTGTGTTTTCTCATACACACATATATTCTGCAGTTTGTCTTGTCCTGCATGCTAAAGCTAGTTGCTCCCTGCCCTGCTCAACATTGGTTTTGTTAACTTAAATGTTATTCAACATCCTGCTTATCTCTAAAGATTTTCTCTGTTATTTCTTCTCCCCCCCCCCTTATTTTATTGATACCCACCCGAATGTCTTGCTTGACCAATCCTCACCTCCTCTGTGCATCTCCATTGCATAGCTTTTATTGCAGTCCTGTTTTGACCCTATCATCTCTGTCTTCCACAGTCTGAGTTTTAAAAGACCACTTCTAGCAAACCTGAACAGTGCTCAGATTCCCGCCCACCCCTCCCCTCACCACCCCACCCCAAGTTCCTTACTACATTTATAGATAGAATCCCACACACAACTTTAGTTAATTCCAAATAGCAGCTGCAAACACTACCCATAATGAGCACAATCCACCTTCTTAACCCCTAACACTCACTCCCTCTCCTCCCTTATGCTCATTCTCCTTCCCTCTAATTACCTACCTATCAGAGCAATGCTCTATATTCTCCTCCTCTCCTTCTCTCTCATCTCCCTAAGGATCAAAATATCCCCTTCCACCCACTTCCCTCAACAAAACATTAACATTTACATTAATCCCTCTCTGCTACACTCCCCCCTTCTCTCATCTCAAGCCCTGCACTCATTTCTCTATTCTCTCTCTCCTGCTCTAACCTAATCTCACCCTAGTCGCCGCCCATATAAAACCCACTCACACCTCCTGTCTCTATCTCTCCTCCTACTTCTGGCAGCTGGTGACGTCTCTCCCAACCCAGGGCCCCTTACCTCATCTGCTCACACTAAAATAACCAGAAACCATGCAAACCTCCTCCAAATACCCTGCAGTCTATCCTCCTCTACCAAAATTCAGTGTGCACTCTGGAATGCTCGCTCCATTTGTAGTAATATCAAATCTACAGCAATACATGACCTCCTCATCTCTAACTCTCTCACAATACTGGCACTCACTGAGACCTGGCTATCTCCATCCGATACCGCTACTCCTGCTTCTTTATGTTTCAGTGGTCTACAGTTCTCCCATACTCCTAGACTTGACTGTAAAGGAGGTGGTGTCGGCATCCTTCTCTCCCCTCAATGTACCTTTCAACCTATCCTCCCTGCAGCTGCCCTATCCTTTACTTCCTTTGAAGTTCACACTGTATGCCTTTTTAAGCCCACTCCTTTAAGAATTGCCATCATCTATCGCCCCCCCGGTCACCCTAAACTATTAATTGAACACTTTTCCTCCTGGTTACCCCACTTTCTTTCCTCTAGCACTCCCTCTCTCATACTTGGGGACTTCAATATCCCTATCAACAAGCTCAATTGCCCTGATGCCTCTCGTCTGCTCTCTGTAACCTCCTCCTTTGGACTCACACAGATTTCTTCCTCAGCAACTCACACTGCAGGAAACACTCTTGACCTCATCTTCACCAATCTCTGTACTACCTCTGATCTCGCCACTGCTCCATTTCCTTTGTCTGACCACCATCTGCTAACATTTAACATCTGCATACCCCATACCAAAATCTCACCACCGTCCACTCTCCAACCTCGCAGAAACCTCAACTCTCTCGATCTCCAGCACTTCTCCACTAAACTCCAAACACTCCTTTTACCCATCTCAAATCACAACTGCCCTAACTCTGCAACCTCACTCTACAACTCCACTCTCTCCTCTCAACTTGACATCATGGCACCTCCTACAGTTAAACGCAGCAAGCGCCCCCAACTACAACCCTGGCACACCAAGCTGACCCGTTACCTCCAAAAATGTTCCAGAACTGCTGAACGCTGCTGGAGAAAGTCTCACTTTGCATCTAACTTTGTCCACTATAAATTTATGCTGCGCTCCTACAGCATGGCTCTTTCCTCTGCAAAAGTAAGCTACTTCAACACCCTCATAAGCACACTGTCCCACCAACCCAAACACCTGTTTCACACTTTTGATGCACTTCTTCACCCTGTGACTCCCCCTCCTTCCACCACCTTGTCCGCCACAAACTTTGCATCTCATTTCACTGAGAAGATCTCTACAATCAGGAAAGAGATCTCTAATCTTTCTCCGACCAGTATCAATACATCACCCAACCCCACTCCCCCTGTCATCCTAAGCTCATTTGCACCTGCTACAGCACAAGAGGTTTCTGCTCTGCTCCTGTCCTCCCGCCCCACCACCTGCTCCCTCGATCCTATTCCCTCGCATCTCATCCGCACTTTGTCTCCCTCTCTTGCTCTTCCTCTCGCTAACATTTTCAATCTCTCCCTTTCCTCTGGCACATTTCCCTCTGCCTTCAAACATGCAACCGTAACCCCAATTCTGAAAAAGCCCAACCTCGATCCCAACTCCCCATCCAACTACCGCCCTATCTCGCTACTGCCATTTGCCTCCAAGATCCTCGAGAGAGTTGTCTACGCCAGATTGACAGACTTTCTTGAATCCAACTCTCTGCTTGACCCCCTTCAGTCTGGATTCCGCGCTGGTCACTCTGTCGAAACTGCTGTGACCAAAGTATCCAACGATTTAATTGCTGCTAAATCTCGCGGCCAATACTCTATCCTAATCCTCCTTGATCTCTCTGCCGCCTTTGACACTGTTGATCATCAACAGCTTCTTCACATTCTCCGTAACTTTGGTCTACGGGATTCTGCTCTCTCCTGGTGCTCCTCCTACCTCTCCCAGCGCTCCTTCAGTGTTTCTTTCTCTGGCTCTGCCTCTTCTCCCCAACCCCTCCCTGTCGGCATCCCCCAAGGTTCTGCCCTCGGCCCCCTACTGTTCTATCTATACTGCCTCCCTTGGTAAACTCATCAGCTCTTTTGGCGTCCAATACCATTTATATGCAGATGACACGCAAATCTACCTGTCCTCCCCTGATCTCTCTCCGCCCACCTTGACTCGTGTTTCTGACTGCCTCTCTGCTATTTCCAACTGGATGGCTGCTCACTTCCTTAAACTCAACCTGTCCAAAACAGAACTTCTAGTTTTTCCTCCCTCAAGTGCTGCTACTCCTGTGTCTGTCGCCATCCAAGTCAACGGCGCTACTATCACCTCTACCTCCCAGGCTCGCTGCCTAGGAGTTCTTTTTGATTCTGATCTCTCTTTTACTCCCCATGTTCAATCGATAGCCAAATCCTGTCGCTTCCAACTCAAGAACATAGCGCGCATCCGCCCATATCTAACGCCGGACGCGGCTAAGGTACTGGTTCATGCTGTTGTTCTCTCTCGCCTTGACTATTGCAATCCCCTTCTCACCGGTCTTACATGTTCCCAGCTTGCACCGCTGCAATCTATAATGAATACGGCTGCGAGGCTTATTTTCCTGTCCGGTCGCACCTCCCACGCCTCCACGCTCTGTCAGTCCCTGCATTGGCTTCCAGTTAGATATAGGGCCCAATTCAAAATTCTGGCGCTTGCTTACAAATCCCTACGTAATGCTGCTCCAACATACCTATCTTCCCTCTGTGGTGTATCACCAAATTAATATATATACTACACAAGGTTCGTCTACATTAAAAGGTATTTATTAAAAGGCAACAACACAATACTATAAATGTATCACAAACACACAGCTCAGACCCACGGAGCAACAACCCTTTTTAAATCTATCTATGTATATAGTAACCCCTTACACACACGCTTGATCTCACCCACGGTTAGGCCTTCACATCTAGTAATGGCTCACTGCTGCAAGTTCAACATCACATCCACCAAGGAAGAAAAGGAAGCAACAGAGTGTAACATGGTTCACCATGCTAGCCCATGGCGTCTGCACATCTGCTCTGCAGCACAGCCAAGAAGGAACAGAGAGGAATGGAGAAAGGGGAAGTGGTTATCTCTTTCCTGACTTGTAAAGGTATTGAATTACCAATTAACATTTCAAAAGGGTAAAGCTTATCCCACTGTAAGAAAAGCAAACATGAGCTTGGTCACATGACCCCTGGTCACCATATTAGTTTGATGACAGAATGTCACCACATTCCCTCACTTTTTCTTCTCTTATGTTGAGCACATTTATTTATCCCTTCTATCTAAACTATGAGATCTGAAGTAGGAAAGGGGAGCACAGGAATTATAGTGAGTGATATAAGCAGGGTGAAAGAAAACAGTCAAATAGGGTTGCATCACCCCACATTCCCCCACTTTTTCTTCTTTTATGTTGCTCCGTTATCTAGTTATCCCTCTAGTACAGGAAAACCTAGTGGGAGCAAAAACCTGATATACAGGAGAAATTCAACCCACCATCCCTCCGGAATAGTTCCCTCAGCGACATAAGTTCTCCTGTACTTTCCTATGGCTGTCAATTCACGTTATACAAAGTGTCACAAAAAAACAGAACTTATAGAATGTAGGTGAGAGTGTGTGTGTGCAATGTAAAATGTGTGTGAGAGAGAGAGAGAGAGAGAAACAAAAAAGAAACAAACAAACAAAAAAAAAATATCCCCCTTTTCAAGTTTCTTCCTCATCTATTTCATTGCCACACAAAAGTATACTAGCGGCAAAGTTTGTAGGACTGGATGTGGTATTTGCAGAATTCCATACTTTCAATCCAGTTCCGACTCCTCCCAGTAGAGCTGTAAATTGTCCCATTTTTCCTGACACCCTGCTTTGCCTAAAACACTGTCGCCGTTGTTCCGGACACCTTGGAGGAATAGAAGGATTATTAAAATATAGACTGTAAACTTTTCCCTTATTTGGAGTATCTTCTGGCCGTATTGCCTGTCTCCCATCCCTACTGTGATACAGCGTATACTTATCCATCCTGTAACAAGGATCCACTACGATCTTCTGTTGACACACATCATCATCCTAATACAGCTTTGCCTTGCTCTGTGGGAACACTAGATCTCATCATTAGAAAGGAATAGCTAAATGGGAGACTGGAAGACTGAGAGAAAGAACAAAACAAAAGAAAAACAGACATACATACGGATGTAGAGAGCAACACAAAATTATGAGTGTTATTGATTGCTGGGACCCCCCAATTGGTCAATCTTTTCCTCCTCTCTCAACTGTTCCCTCAGCGCTTTCACGTCTGCCTCCAATCTTTCAGTCTGTCTCTTTAGGTCCCAGTATTCTCTATTCCCTTCTTTATTCCTCCAATTATCCCAATTCCGTCTATTGGTCTGATGATCATCCCATCTATGGTTCCTTCTCCAATTATTCTCCCAATAACTGTTCCTGTTGTTTCTCTGTTTTTCTCCCCAATTGTGATTTTCCCAGTTAATATCTGTCCTTTTTAGCCTCTCCCAGGTATTTTTATTATTCCAATTATTATTGATTACCTTATGCCCCTCCCATCTATTCCTCCAGTTATCTCCCATTACATTACTTCCTTTAGAACTGTCCCTATTCCTATGGTCCCTCTGTGGATCTCTCCATCTTTTGTCAAAGTCCTGTTTTGGTCTCCAGTTCTCATTATCCCTCTTGCTCTGGGGTACATCCCACCTCTGGCTTCTCCATTTACCATCTAAATCTCTACCAGAGTCAACCTTGAATGTTCTTGTGGATGAAACAGGGAAGGCCTGTTCTGAGAAAGGATGCTTGATCCACCAATTGTCCGCTCTAGTTAGTACCATTTCTAAGTCTGCTGGTGTTGGATCAAAAAGCCTGACAAATTCTTGACACTCCCAGGGAAGGGCTTCCATTACTTTAGTAATATGTTGTGGTGAGCCCAAGACCAGAGGCTGTTGAGGTTGGCGTAGTGTATACCAGAACAATATCCTTTGAGCTACCTCTCTAGGACCATCTGCTGGCCTCATCGTAATATTCGCTATTTCTTTCTCTATGCTGAGTAGATAGAAATTAGTTTCAGCAATTCTTCCTGCCTGATCAGACACACTGTTATTAAATCCACATAGTCTGCTAGCCAAAGGACCCATAGCATATTCTAAAAGTTCTGTCCATTCCTCTAAGTTTAAACCTTCTTTTTTAGCTCTATTTGCTCCCCTCATAAACCAGTGTGTAAAAGTATTAAAGTTGTTATTTGGCATACTTCCCCACCATTTCTGGAAATTTTCTTTGTCTGTGATTGACATAATGCTTGTCTGTCTAGAGAAACTAGTAGGCATTTCTCTTGCATTAAAGTGTTCAGTTATTATTAAAGGGGCTTGTGGGACACAGTTAACAACCGGCGCATTTCCCTTGTGTTTGGTTCCGAGCACTGGTTCTGTACCTTTAGATATAGAATGAGACTGGCATGGGCATACTTTAGGAATCTCCTTATCCCATTTATTTATGTTTTCTTTAGTTTTCATTTTATATTCCATAACTAGGTTTTGGAGTTCAGTGATCTTAGCACTATATTCATCTCTCTGTTGTTCTGTTTCCTTTAATTCCTTCTCCAACCCCTCGATCATTTTGTTTGTTCTTAGGGCAGCTATTTTAAAACAATCTCTTTCATCAAGAGCATCTTCCATTTTATTAGTGGTTACTAAATTAGCTTGCTGCAATTCGAGTACCATGCTTGCCAAACCCCCTATTGCAGCAACAACTGCTTGTGCCACCAAGCTTTTCCTTTTCTTAATATGGCACTTTTTATTAGTAACAATCTGTGTCAAAACATCCATGAAACATTCATATTTTCCACAATTGGGGCCTGCTGGTTCTGGAAGCTCATATGGTCCATCATGTTTGTCAATGTCATTCCTAAAGTACTCTAGTACTTCTGCAGAAAAATACTTAGTACCTAGATATGACATTTTAAAACCGAGCTCTCCCTAGGTCTTTAATCGAAATAGACCAGCAGACTAAGGGGAAAAAAAACAACACGCTTTTAACAATGGGATTAATTTAAAAAAACCTGAAACTGGCTCCCAAGAGATTGAACCATTTGAGAAACTTAATTACATTAACCTATTCAAACAAACTCTTGTCTTTTAAGAAAAAAACTTCACAGTCTCAATACAACAAATGCCCACAGGCAGCAAAACACAAAACCACCCTTCTGTCTTTGTTTAAGTGCAGTATGGGGGGTCTACAAATAAACAGAATGATTTAAAGGAAGGTATGGGAACTGGAAAATACCTGACTGTAACTTCAGCACAATGATAATTCCCAACCATATAACAATCTAACATAGGCACCTTTACCTCAAATACAAACTGTTCATTTTCTATTAAACACACTCCAGTGTAAAAATGTAGCCTGGCTAAACAATAGCCACCACACTGTATTAGCCCCAATACCTTTATCATGTAAACACAATGCTCCTACCTAGAATTCAATGGTTCAAACAGACAAAAGATAATCCCCCAAAAAAACTGTTTGCTATTTAAACTCAGAATGCAGGGAAGCCACAAAATGTATAAAATGTAACATCTAAAAACAATTACAATATATTCAGTTTAGTTCTAGTTAGTTGCAACAGGAAAGAGACAATACAGCACATGGGCTATTAAAAATGGCCGAAACATCAATAGTACCAATGCAGTGCAACTATTCAATCTTCCCCTTTAATCACCAATACTTTAAAAATACTAGGCCTGAGCTATGGTAGTCAAAACACAACAAACTCAGGTATTTGAAACACACAAAAAAACTAATATATTCAAAATTGAGGCCTGATGCCCAAGCTTGTAAATTAAAATGGAGGTCTGCACTATGATACAAAGGAATCAAATTAGCATTCAAATACAAAAAGAAGCCGCATGGAAGCCTACTCTAGTGTATTCAAATGCAGGGCTAGGCCTGTACTCTGATAGTCAAAGCACAACAAAACTCAACTCAGATATTTGAAACACACAAAAAAACTAATATATTCAAAATTGAGGCCTGATGCCCAAGCTTGTATATTAAAATGGAGGCCCAAACTAGACTCCACACACAATCAGTCCTTGATTTCCCATGCAGAGGATAATTAAACAAAGTACTTTTTTTTTTTTCTCCCCCAAACAATAAATCTGACTATCTATTACTGTGTTATTACCTCATAAATAACCTTTGTAGAAGTCTAAAATTCGTGGTCGCCAAATGTGGTGTATCACCAAATTAATATATATACTACACAAGGTTCGTCTACATTAAAAGGTATTTATTAAAAGGCAACAACACAATACTATAAATGTATCACAAACACACAGCCCAGACCCACGGAGCAACAACCCTTTTTAAATCTATCTATGTATATAGTAACCCCTTACACACACGCTTGATCTCACCCACGGTTAGGCCTTCACATCTAGTAATGGCTCACTGCTGCAAGTTCAACATCACATCCACCAAGGAAGAAAAGGAAGCAACAGAGTGTAACATGGTTCACCATGCTAGCCCATGGCGTCTGCACATCTGCTCTGCAGCACAGCCAAGAAGGAACAGAGAGGAATGGAGAAAGGGGAAGTGGTTATCTCTTTCCTGACTTGTAAAGGTATTGAATTACCAATTAACATTTCAAAAGGGTAAAGCTTATCCCACTGTAAGAAAAGCAAACATGAGCTTGGTCACATGACCCCTGGTCACCATATTAGTTTGATGACAGAATGTCACCACACCCTCATACACAAGTATGTCCCGACGAGACCCCTGCGCTCAGCCCAAGACCTACTCCTATCCTCTGCCCGGAACCCCACCTCTGATGCTCGCCTTCAAGACTTCTCCAGGGCTGCACCTATTCTGTGGAACTCCCTTCCCTCCCCAATCAGACTTTCACCCAGCCTCCATTCCTTCAAAAAATCTTTGAAAACTCACTTCTTTATTAAAGCGTATCAATTAAACTGTCAGCAGGTTTCTCATCCCCCACCCCATGACTCCGTTCCTTCACCTGTCAAAAATGACCTACCAAGCACTCAATAAACCCTTCTGTAACAAACTATTTAATTCCCCTACTTTAACCCTTTGTGTCACTATACCCCACTCCCTCTAGCATGTAAGCTCATCGAGCAGGGCCCTCAACCCCCTCTGTTCCTGTACGTCAGTGGTCTGATCTCAATTATGTGTCTGTTAGTCCACCCAGCGCTACGGAATTTGTTGGCGCTATATAAATAATAAAATAATAATAATAATAATAATAATAATAATAATATACACACACCTCTGCGGGCCCTTCTGTCTTCACACTCACCTCCCACTGGTGGCAACGCTCCGCAGCACGCAATGCATGCCGGGCTCATTACAGAAGTAAAGCCTGGAAGGGAGAGATGAAGACTGCAGGGCCCTTTTGTAGAGTCTGAAGGGGAAATATGAAGACTGGACCAACTGCTGAGCCTCCGACTGGACCACCAGTGAATCCAGTGTCCCCCCTCCCTGGCTACAGGTAAGAGTCAGGGAGGGGGGAATACTTTTTAAGTTTTTTATCAAAATTGAAAGGAAAACAAAAATATACCCTCACTGCATTTATCAAACATATCAACACATTCACCACACACACACACACACACACACACCACATTCACTTTACACAAAGCATTCACTACACAAACACACACAGGATCATCTACATAAACACACATTCACTTCGCAAGCACACACACCACATTCACTATACACAAAGCATTAACTACACAAACACACACAGCATCATCTACACAAACACACACAGCATCATCTACACAAACTGCATTCACCACACAAACACACACAGCATCGACTACACAAACACACAAACTGCATTCACTACACAAACACACACCACATTCATTATACTCACTGCATCCACCACACAAACACACACTTTGCAGTCACTATACACTGCAGTAACTATACACATTGCATCTAACACTACATCCACAAAACAAACATACACTGTTCATTCACTATACACACACACTACATTCACACTACATACACTACACAAACACACTCTCTGCATTCATTATGCACACTCTGTATTCTCTATACACACAAACACTACATCTGCTACACAAACACACTGTATTCACTACACACACTACATCAACTACACAAACACACACTGCATTCACTATACACCCTCTACATCCACTACACAAACACACACTCTGCATTCACTATACACTCTCTACATAGACTACACAAACACACACTCTGCATTCACTATACACTCTCTACATCCACTACACAAACACACACTCTGCATTCACTATACACATACACTCCATCCACTACACAAACACACACTCTGCATTCACTATACACATCCACTGCATCCACTAGACAAACATGCACTCTGCGTTCACTATACACATCCACTGCATCCACTAGACAAACATGCACTCTGCGTTCACTATACAAACTACATCCACTAGACAAACACACTCTGCATCTAATAAACACAAACATACAATCTGCATCCACTATAAACACCACATCCACAACATACACACCACATCCACTTTACTCAAGCACTTTGCATCCATTATACGCACACCAAATTCAGTGCACACACACTTCATCCTTGTGGGTGGACTTAGGATGGTCCCTGTGGGGGCACTCGGAGGCGGGCCATGTGGGCAGACACAGCTGGGCTCAGGGGTGGGCCCCTGGGGCCCAGACTTTGGGCTGCGTCAGGGGCCCCATAATTTCTGATGGCAGCCCTGACAGTGGTAGATAACAGTGAGGGGTAATAGTGAGAGGTAACAGCAATGCGTAATAGTGAGAGGTAACAGCGATGCGTAACAGCGAGGGGTAATAGTGAGCAGTAACAGCGAGGGGTAACAGTGAGCGGTAACAGCGAGGGGTAACAGCGAAGGGTAACAGTGAGCAGTTACAGCGAGGGGTAACAGTGAGCAGTTACAGTGAGGGGTAACAGTAAGCAGTAACAGCGAGGGGTAACAGTGAGCAGTAACAGCGAGGGGTAACAGTGAGGTTGTCACGAGTGGTGGTACGGAAACCGGGACCCCTGAGTGCCTGATGAGAAGTTAGGAGTCTTCAGCGTGGAAGTGGATTATCAGGGCCTGGTGCAGGGCAACCACACACCCTCTGGTGTTGAGCACCAGCGTTTGTGCGGCCACATACCAGCTCTCTCGCCGCGGCTGAGATGCAGAGAGGCGCCCGCCCCACTGGACCCCAGGGAAAAGTCCACGCCAGCACTCCAGGTAGGGAGGCTGGGTGGACATTGTATTATTAAAATATAATAATTTGTATGTGTGTGAGTGTGTGTCTGTGAGTGTGTGTGTGTGTGTCTGTGCGTGAGTGTGTGTCTGTGAATGTGTGTGTGTCAGTGTCTGTGAATGTGTGTGTGTCTGTGTGTGAGTGTGTGTCTGTGAATGTGTGTGTGTGAGTGTGTGTCTGTGAATGTGTGTGTGTCTGTGTGTGAGTGTGTGTCTGTGAGTGTATGTGTGTGTGTGTGTCTGTGAACTCTGCACAAGGTATTTATTAATTGTGCACACGGTACATATCAGTTGTGCACATGGTACATATCAGTTGTGCACACGGTACATATAAACTCTGCACAGGGTATATATATATATCAATTCTGCACATGGCATATATAAATTCTGCACACTATGGATGTCTGCACATGGTATATATCAATTTTGCACATGGTATATATCAATTCTGCACATGGTATATGTTTGCACACAGTATATATAACCTCTGCAAACAGTATCTATAAACTCTGCACACAGTATATATAAACTCTGCACACAGTATATATAATTCTTAACGGTATATATTAATTCTGCGCATACAGTATGTTTAGATTCTGCACACAGTGTATATAAACTCTCCCCACAGTATATATAAACATTGCACGTTATATATATTAATTGTGCACATGGTGTATATAAACTCTGCACATTATATATATGTATATATAAATTATGCACATGGTAATATGAACTCTGTACATGGTATATATAAACTCGGTACACGGTATATATATAAATTCTGCACACGGTATATATAAACTCTGCACATTATATATATATATATATATATATATATATATACACATATATATATATATAAATTCTGCACATGGTAATATGAATTCTGTACACGGTATATATAAATTCTGTACATGGTATATATAAACTTTGCACATCAGATATATATATATATACATTCTGCACATGGTAATATGAACTCTGTACACAGTATATCTTAATTCTGCACACGGTATATATAAACTCTGCACACGGTATATGTCTATTTTGCACACAGTAATATAAACTCTGCACACACAGCACACCCCTTTAATTTCCAGTTGAGCTGTTTTGGCATTAAATGCGCAGTTCTCTGACATTTCACAGTTTAGTAAATAATGTGGATTCTCTGAGAGACGCCTCTTGCTACTTTGCCATTCAAAACAATTAAAATCCCTGGCGTAGCTTCAAGCTGCGTTGACAGGAGAATCATATTTTCCTGGTTTGACAATAGCATTTGTCTAGTGAAAATCGAAACAGCAGCACAGTGAAAGCAACTAAATTATAGGACATGTTTCTATTCAATATCAAATGACAACAATATCAGTATAACAATATAATACTATCATTTATCACCTGTTAAATAAGCCTCTCTCTCTATCCACGGTAAAATTGCACGTTATATCCATTTCTTTTGATATTTTCCCCCGCCTGTATAAAGATTTTTCCATTTCTATGAACATCAAGGCATGTAGGTATCACGTCTAGCAGTGTATTGTCATTCCGCACGTTTTATTCTTCAATTTACATTATACATTTGTCTGAGTGAATTTCATGGAGCACAAGTTTTATTACTTTTAAAGTACTTGATATCAGAGGAATGCAAATATTGTATTATCCCTTAGAGACCATACAGAATAGCTCGTAACACTGACATAATTAAATAAACGGAATCGATCGACATTTGCTAAATATATACATGTATTGCAGTGTGGCAATGCAAATGTGTGTGGACTACATTTCCCTTGGTGCTTAGCCATCCTCATCTTATACAGTGTGCAAATAAAAATAACCAGCTCTGAGCTTGTATATAATGTGGCACATTAAGTAGATGAGGGATTTTTTCTATAATAGCAAAAAGGGCTAGCAGGATTTCTTTAGAATTTAAAACCTGTGTTGAACTTTAAAAAAAAAAAGAAAGATGCAATTTGTTTTGAATATTGACACTTTAATGACATCTTTTATTTTTCAAAAAAACAAATACTTTCCCGATATAAGCACTATAACCACTACAGCCCAGTATAGTGGTTATGGTGCAAGCCTGCTCCTGACTCCATTCGCTAGTTCTGTGTCACTCTATTTCTTAGCAGTTTGACACAAGCTGTGGTTCTCCCAGGCAGCCCATGTCTCGGCACCTTGCTTGGCTCCTCGTCCGCGATATTTTCATTGCAGAAGTTACAAGATTTTATGCAGACGTTTTTTTTATTTTCATTTTACAATACTTAACATACCCCTCAGACTTTTATTAGTATTTTCTTCTCTGTTGATTAAAGTAAAGTTGTTTACAGTTTTTTAAGTCAGTTTTAACAAAAACGGAATCCAAAAGTATTCTCACTTGCTGTAGCTTTAACTTTTTGAACTTTTTGGATATTATCAGCATTTAACGGCAATCGTTGGCATATGTTGCTTTCAAAAACTGGTCAGCAAAACTCTGGGGAATGACAATGGAATTATTGATATGATGTACAATCTTTTGTATTTGAATCCCCTATGTGCCAGCATGTTTCTTACAAGCCTTAGAAAAAAGAACGGCCTTTGAAAGCTAAAGAAAGGATCTAGATACATTGTATATTGCAATGCTATTTTACTCATCTAATCGGTGCTTTCTATCGTTCTACAATAGACACTACAAACATGATCTTATTGAGATAGACCAGCGAGCAAATGACTAAAGATGTGTGTTTGCCAGCCAATGCAATCTTTCATCTTAGCATTTCTTTTCTTTGATATAATCGGATTCATTTTATATTAACAATGTCACAGATACATTCTTGGGATTGAAGCCTTGTCTTTGCCAGACTTCGGACTTTTGATATAGAACATATGGTATCAGAAGCATCTACGCAGGTCTAAGCATATGTACAAAAAAGACTATTATAGCAAGTTTTTTTTTCCTTCTATTTATTTTGAAAAATGTAATTGACCCTTTGAAAACTCGTTAGATGAGCGGTACAAATTGTTCAATCCCATGTCTGTTATTTGCTCCTTTGTGTGTCTCTGCAGGCACATGGCTATAATGGAGTCGTACCCTCATGTCCTGGCCAAAAAAAACAGAAATAGAACCTGCTTTCAATGTTATAGTTTTCTACTCTCGTTTCCACCGGACACCAACTGGTGAGGAGAAATGCATATGATGAAAGGAGATACATTTTCTTTCTAATTTGACCTATCTTTTCATTAACAAATATATGTAAGAAAATAATTTATAAAGTAATATTTGTGGTTATACGATGTTTTGTATATCACACCACCAAAATATAATGATTCAGGTGAGTCCTAAGCTAACTGTATTCCTGTTAAACATTACATCTTCGTTAAACATCATTGATCATATTACATCTTCGTTAAGCATCACAGATGTTCTGAGCCACAAGTTTTATAAAACATTTTTTAAGAAACGAAAAGCAATATAATTAATGCCCATCACAATGACATATTGTAACAGTATCTGTCCATTGGTTTTAATATATTTACAGGTTTTGTAGCAAAAAGTGGTGTTACCTTTATAATTTTTGTGGGGAGATAGGGACATGGGACGACCTTACCCCTTAACCTTATTGCAGCAGTTATAATACACCGGATTCAGGGAGACTGGGACCTCCTTACACTATAACCTTATAGCTGCAGTTATAATACACAATGCTTGGGGAGACAGGGACAGGGGACTTCCTTACACCATAACCTTATAGCTGCAGTTACAATACTATGTGTGGGAGACAGGGACCGTGGACCTCCTTACTTTCTAATATTATAGCTGCAGTTATAAAACACAATATGCAGATAGACAGGGACAGGGGACCTCCTTACACTATAACCTTATAGCTGCAATTATAATAGACAGTGTGCCAAGAGATAGAGACTACTACATGACCAAGGCAAAGCCAAAGTTGCTATAGTGCTCGGAGTGTTCCTTTAAAACAGGTTTAAGGACCAGGGTTAGGGAAATCACTATTGACCACTGCTCAAAGTAAAAACAGTTTTATAATTATGTATTTTGCAGTAAGGAATTTAGTCAATAAAGCCTTACTCATCTTCATTTGTACTCTAGAAATGATTACCAGCCTGTAGAGAAACAAACTTCTTTACCAAAAGCCATTGGTCACTCATTTGCTGCCTGACAGTTTTGTGAAAAATTTAGCTCAAACAGTAAAGGAAGTTTCAATGGGTCATACTATTGCTACAGTCTACAGTCTTGGAGGAGGGAAGAGTGAATGGTTTCTGCCATTTCACTGTTCCAGGGCTTGATGAAAACTGCTATAAACATTTTAAATACCTATATGGACAGATCACAAAACAAAGAATGGTTGAACCAAACAGAGAATAGATAAACCATTTTGTTTATTTTGTGATTTGTAGTGCCAACTGTGACACCTGAAGAAGAGATGATTTATGGCTAGGGGGCAGACACTAACTGTTTATTCACAGATCAAGTGAGAAGTCACCAATAAAGTGGAAAAATTAGGACCTGTAAAAATGTTTATATTTATATACTTATAAATTATATATTTAATAAATATATAATATATACATATAGATTGTTTTAGTGCTCCTCCTTTTCCCCTCTGTTAGTTACTTCTTCTCACTTTATCTTTAAACCATATATGTACTACAAAATATATAGATAATATTTATATTATTATTTCTTTTATGTACAGTTGTGCTCAAATGTTTGCATGCCCTGGCAGAAATTGTGAAATTTTGGCATTGATTTTGAAAATATGACTGATCAAAAAAATTATTTTATTGTGGATAGTGATCATATTAAGCAATTTATTATCACATAGTTGTTTGGCTCCTTTTAAATCATAATGATAACAGAAATCACCCAAATTGCCCTGATCAAATGTTTACATACCCTTGAATGTTTGACTTTGTTGCAGACACACAAGGTGACACACACAGGTTAAAATGGCAATTAAAGGTTCATTTCCCACACCTGTGGCTTTTTAAATTGCAATTAGTGTCTATGCATAAATAGTCAATGAATTTGTTAGCTCTCACGTGGATGCCCTGAGGAGGCTAGATACTGAGCCATGGCGATCTCTTGATACCAAGCCAAGGTCAGGTAGACCAAGAAAATTTTCAGTCACAACTGCCAGAAGAATTGTTTGGCATACAAAGAAAAAAATACAGTTAACCTCAGGAGAAATACAGGCTGCTCTGGAAAAGGACAGTGTGGTTGTTTCAAGAAACACACTACGACGAACTTGAACCAAAATGAGCTGCATGGTTGAGTTGCCAGAAAGAAGCCTTTACTGCGCCAATGCCACAAAAAAGTCCAGTTACAATATACCCGACAACACCTTGATACACCTCACAGCTTCTGGCACATTGTAATTTGGAGTCACGAGACCAAAATAGAGCTTTATGGTTACAACCATAAGTGCTATGTTTGGAGAGGGGGTTAACAAGGCCTATAGTGAAAAGAATACCATTGCCACTGTGAATGGCAACTGATGTTTTGTGGGGCGGGTGTGAGCTCTAAAGGCACGGGATCTTGTGAAAATTGATGGCAAGATGAATGCAGCATGTTATCATAAATACTGGCAGACAATTTGCATTCTTCTGCACGAAGGCTGCGCATGGGACGCTCTTGGACTTTCCAGCATGACAATGACTTTAAGCACAAGGCGAAGTTGTTACAGCAGAAAAAGGTGGAGGTTTTGGAGAGGCCATCACAGTCTCCTGACCATAAAATCATCGAGCCACTCTGCAGAGATCTCAAACGTGCGCTTCATGCAAGACGACCAAAGACTTTGCATGACCTGAAGTCATTTTGCCAAGACAAATGGGCAGCTATATGACATGCAGGAATTAGGAGCCTTATAGACAACTATTACAAAAGACTGCATGCTGTCATTGATGCTAAAGGGGGTAGTACACAGTATTAAGAACTAAGGGTAAGCAGACTTTTGAACAGGGGTCATTATTTTTTCTTTGTTGCCATGTTTTGATTTATGATTGTGCCATTCTGGTATAACCTACAGTTGGATATGAATCCCATAAGAAATGAAAGAAATGTATTTTGCCTGCTTACTCATGTTTTCTTTAAAAATGGTAGATATATTACCAATTCTACACGGGTATGCAAACGTTTGAGCACAACTGTATATATTTGGCAGGACACTGACTGACCAACTTTTGTAATATTGAAGTTTGTCCAAATAGGTTTTCTTGAAATGATCACATCGACAAAATTCTTCTGAACCAAAACGCCACACACAATTTTTTTTTTGGACAAATTTATCCAGACGAACAAATTTCGTTCTCTGTGCACAAGTCTAATTAACATAACTTCTTTCGATTTCTCACACCTATTACTGGCTATTAATCTCCTACAGTCTGTGGACTAAAAATCCCATGTCTGGTGCCAAAATTCGAGTATTCCAATGCTGTGTGCAACGTATTCATTCAATGCTTTTTATAACGAAACAATGCATTGGTAGATTATGGCGATAGCACTGTATGAAGCATACATCCATGCACCGTATGTCTGATAGAAGCATCGGGCTGGACAAATGTTGATGGATGGACAAATGTTGATGACTCGATGTGAGGTGGATATGGCTTCGGTGTGGAATCTGTCCTGGCAATGGATAAGAGATAAATTTAATGGTGATTGTAAAGTGTTTTTTATTTTTGTTTCATAAGAATGGGACTATTAATTTAAATACATGCTCTGATGCAACAGACTGAATAAACATATTTATTTTTAGTACAATATAAAATTTGTCATGTGAACTTAGTACATTTTTAATATCTCCTTATGATTCCAAACTGACCTCCATTGCACCTTTTCTAGATCTCACTTGGTAACTTAGTGACTCTCGTGACCCTTAGTGACCCGTATTGACCTATCTCTGGCAACATTACTTCTGAGAGTCATAATCTTCTGACAGCAGAACCTTATGGAACCCAAACAGAGGCACTAACTGTCTGTCTGTCTGTCTGTGCGAAGAATTCCATTCAGTTCTAGAAAAACATGTGAACAAGAAAACAAAATAAGAGCATAATACTGAAATAAAGACATTCACTTAATTTGATGATTCAAAGACTGTTGACTTCGCTGCTGGCATTTTACTAATTAAATTACTCGTTAAGTCTTAGCAGCAGCCACGCCAGCGAACCTTGGTGTGAATGTTAGTTTCAGGGTGTGAGACCCCTTCGTTAATCACTATTATAATTTACTAATAATGCATGCACACTCTGTGAAGCTCTATTTTATATTTTTGTTGATAGATGTCTTTTGTAAGAAATTACATTTATAAACTATTTGCTCTAACCTTTTTTGCTATTTTCCCCCCTCCATTTAATCTGATTGTTATTTGAAGATTTTACAATACGAATGATAAAATACGAATGTTATGGAGCTTGCAAGAGGGTTAGGAACCTCTGGTGGTCTAACTGCAACTCTCATCACACTTAGGCATTTATTTGATGCTTATTAACAACTCCGGAAAAACTGAATCTTGTTTTCACTATTACAGAGTGATTGTAGTAAGGCAATTTGTGCAAACTTTAGGCTGACCTTTAAAATCTGTAAAATCAATAAATGGAGAAAAAAACAACTATTGATAAAACATAGAAAAAAGAAGGACTGAAAGGGTTAAGTTAGAAAAGACAGAACCTATTACAGACCTAGTATCTTAGAGAAGCTGCTCAATAGAATAATGAGTAAAAGTGCCTTAAGTAAAGAGCGAAAATGGATATAAGCTATACATTTTATTAATCCCTAATAGGGCAAAAACTACAACAATGTGTGAATATACAAAAAAGGTGAAAAGTGAAATAAACGAAAAATAAAGGTTAAAATAGGGACTAGCCGCAAAGTTCAGATAATTCCCAACAGTGAGTTACAGACTAGAAGTATTGGTATAAAGTGTTGCATAAGATTGCAACAAAATAGATAGTCTATAATGAATGTGTGAATTAAAATAGGTATTGAGATATAACCTAATGTTTGATTAAGAGAAAATAACTAGACGACATATAGGTACATCTGTTCATGGGTGTCGTCAGTATTGGTATTAAGAATAAGAAAATAGGTATACCCCATGGGGAATAGTGCATAGGTGAGCAGAGATATATTGGGGAGTAACAAGGCAGTAAAGACCAGGTTGATTGTAAAATCAGCTGGAGTGCAAACCTGATGAGTACAGCCGAACACCGGCTTTCCCCTATTGCAATATATCTGTCAGAATAACGTCAGATAATGTCTCAGTAGAACCATGTAGGAGGACCTGCCACAAGGGCTCACTTCGTAATGAAAAACCGCTAGCAATATGCTGAGTATTAGGAGTGTAAAGAGTGAGGGGTAAGGGTCTCATAGAGTGTGAGAGGGTTATCAGTATAATGTGCGGTCCTAGTACAACGGCCGTAATGTCTGGACCTCAAAGCATCGGCTAGAATACTCTCATGTGAGATCCACTCCCCTTATTAGTAATCAGCATATGTTGAGAGCGGCACAGAAAGTGTTGAGAGAAATCATAATGGTAATGGATGGTTCATATCCCTATAAGGCAATACACGGTAGTAGTTTTGTTAATGGAGATTTGGGGGTAAGGAGTCCCTAGATAAACCATGTAGAGATATGGAACCAAAGCACTAAAAACTTATAAAAATAATAGTCATTTAAATAAAGGGTCTTCAATAGGTACTCCCTAACCGGGAGGAAGAGTAAATGTAAAGCGGTTGTCCCTAAAAGAAGCGTCCACAATGACGGGAACTTAGCCCGACGCGCGTTTCGGTTATATCATACGCCTTTGACAAGCGCTAGTTGCGGACTGAGCAGCGCCACTTTTTAAACCCTGCAGACCCCGCCCCCCTGAGGCAGTGACGTCAAATATGGGGGCGTGTCAAGCTGGGGGGAGTGGCATGTGTAGAAAATTGGCCAAAGGGAGAGGAAAGAATTAATTAACTCCCTAACTGCCGAAAGGCTGGGAGTAAAAAACCTCCCAGAATCCATAATAAGGATTAGGATTAGGTGATAGAGTAGATTATTAGCTCGTATAATTGAATTGTTGATCATAAAGTGTGTATGAGTGTAATTGAATGTAAATGCAAATAGTTATGGAACTAGTTAGTAATATTTGAAAGGTAATTCATATAGATGCAATGAATGGACATGTGATGATAAATTAGAGTGAAAAGTGATAAATAAGGCTATGTTAAAGGTTGAATAGTTGGTGTAGTAATAACCAATATATTAAAACCTATTTATATGTAAGAGAGAGCATCAGAGATGGAGCTAATCCAAAGGAACCGGTAATATTTGAAAGGTAATTCATATAGATGCAATGAATGGACATGTGATGATAAATGATAAATATATATATTGTCTTAGGAATCTATCGTAGTTGCCCCTTCTCCTATTGCGTAGCACCAAATCTAGTCCACAAAATCGAAGACCTTGTGGATTATCCGAATGATGTTCCTTAAGGTGGCAGGCGATAGGTGTCTCTGTAGTAAGTTTAGGGGACCTGACGTGTTCTTTTATTCTCTCCTTAAAGGGTCTGAAGGTTTTTCCTACATATTGTAGGTTGCACTGACACGTCAAGAGGTAGACGAGATCCACAGTATTACAGTTAAAGAAGGACACGATATTAAATAGTTGTTTACCTTCACTGTCACTAACTTTCTTAGAGTCGCGTTTGATGTACTTACACCCGACACAGCGCCCACATTTAAAGGAACCCACAATTGGTGTGTTCAGCCAGGTGTGTGTATTAGGGCACTGAGATTGGAAGTGACTTGGAACCAAAAGGTTTCTGAGATTTTTACCTCTACGTGCGGTGATCTCGGCTTTAGGGCCTAGTATTCGTTTCAGATGTGTGTCTTCTAATAGCATAGGCCATCATTTTTGGATACCATTTCTGATATGATTCAACCCTGTGTCATACGTAGAAATCATACGTGGAGGGGGATGGAGATTAGTGGGTTGGTAGTCAGGAGAGTTTCTCTATCAGCCTCTAACGCTCTCTTATAAGCCTTTTTATTCACACATTGTTGTAGTTTTTGCCCTATTAGGGATTAATAAAATTTATAGCTTTTATCCATTTTCGCTCTTTACTTAAGAAGGCACCTATACTCATTATTCTATTGAGCAGCTTCTCTAAGATACTAGGTCTGTAATAGGTTCTGTCTTTTCTGACTTAACCCTTTCAGTCCTTTTTTCTATATTTATTAAGGGTCATGCCCTAAGTATCGTACAACATCTGCAACTCTGGTGAAAGGGTTCTTTCTCCCTCCGCCATTAGTTGTATTTTTCTTATTGATAAAACATATTTTTAAATTAAATTTGCTGTCTCAGGTTTTTTACGCAGAACTCATAGTTATAGAAGGGCTTCTGTCTTAAAAAAACCACACTCATAGTCTCCTAGACCTCGCGCATTGTAAAGAAGATGCAATACTATTTATCAGATTCTAAAATGTAATAAGTTGAGTTAATTAGGCTCACCCAAACACGCTTTGTAACATGTATTACTATTTAAATGAATCCTGTCATGGCTTACTGCCCTCTGCTGTATTAAATTAAATAATGCATACATTATTTTGCCTATAATGATGTCAAACATTGTTAAAATATTCTTTCAAGCCATTTAACTTGTGCTATAATTGTTAAAGATCTGTACAAAGCCATAAGATTTCAACAGACTGATGAATTACAGACTATGCTGTATTCCTTTTTGTTTGTAAATCTTTACTCCAAAGAGCGTAAAATAATTTAGGGTAGGATTATTGCATGGTATAATAATTATCAGTTGTGTCCCCTAGACGGCTCCAGAAGTGGCAGCATGTAGTGTCTTGACTAATTTCTCAATCAAAGATCGATAATGGGGAATAGTTGATATTAGGGGACTTTGTGAATGAATGGCTGATATCAGGGGGTTATTGAATACAAATTTGCTGTTGGGGGTTAATGAACGTAAGATAAATATTAGGGGTTATTGAATTAAAGTTTTATATTATGGGGCTATTGAATAAAATGTTATTTTCAGTGGTGTTAGTGAATGGAAGGCTAATATTAGGGGGTTATTGAATGGAAATATATACATCATGGAGTTAGTAAATAAAAAGGGGTTACTGAATAGAAGGTAATAGTTTAGTGAATGTAAGGCTGTTATCAGGGAATTAGTAAATGGAAGACTGATATCAGGGGTTAGTGAATGGAAGGCTGATATCAGGGGTTAGTGAATAGAAGGCTGATATCAGGGGTTAGTAAATGGAAGGCTGATATTAGTTGGTTAGTGAAAGGAAGGCTGATATGAGTTTATTAGTGAATGGAAGGCTGATATCAGGGCTTATTGAATGGAGACTAATATCAGGGGTCAGTGAATGGAAAGCTGATATCAGGGTTCATGAATGGAGACTGATATCAGGGGTTAGTGAATGGAAGGCTGATACGGGGGGGGTTAGTAAATAGAGCCTGATATCAGGTTTTAGTGAATGACAGATTTATATTGAGGGGTAGTAAATGGACAGTGATATTAGAAGTTAGTGAATGGAAGATTGATCTCAGTTGGTAGTGAATGAAAGGTGATATCAGGGGGTAGTGATTGGAAAGCTGATATCAGAGGGTTAGTCAATGGGAGGCCATATTGGGGGTAAATGAATGGAAGGTGAAATCAGAGGACTACTGAATGGAAGACTGATATCAGGGGTAAGTGAATGGGAGGCTATATTGGGAGTAAATGAATGGAAGGTGATATCAGGGGTTTTGTGGATGGAAGACTGATATCAGAGGTAAGTAAATGGGAGGCTATATTGGGGGTAAATGAATGGAAGGTGATATCAGGATATAAGTGAATGGAAGGCTATATCGGGGGTAAGGGAAGGGAAAGTGATATCAGAAGGTTACTGATTAGAAGGCTTATATCAGGGGGTTAGTGAACAGAAGGTGGTATCAAGGGATTAGTGAATGAATGGCTGATCTCAGGGGTTAGTAAATGGAAGGCTGATACAGGGGGGTAGTGAATGGAAGCTTCATATCAGGGATTAGTGGATAGAAAACTCATATGAGGGTTTAGTGAATGGGAGGTGATATCAGGGATTTTTGAATTGAATCTTGAAATTTGGGATTTTTGAATGCAAGGTTGATATTATGGACAGTTGTTTATGTCAGGTGAATGATTTTGAAAAGAAGCTGTTTTCCTATTATGTCTTACTTGTTGAAAAAAAAAAACAACATTAGATTTTCCTGATTGGGTCAGGTGTTCTGGTTCTTTGTTGGATGAAGTAGAATCTCCAATACCCTATATACCGTAGTATTTAATTGAGGAGCATAGTGTGTTCATAGCAGATCACTGTGAACTGGAACTAACAAGCACTAAAACATCATATTGACCTCTGATTGGTTAGTTTCCTCTTTCCTGAGGCATTATATGATTTCCACTTTGTATATACGCTCTATACCCCTTCAAAGAACATTATTAGAACTACATACCTTTACTGACTTCCAGGAGTTCTAGGAACCTGACTACAAATTCTATCCATTTTTGAGGCTCTTTAACTGTTCTTCAGGATTCTTCTTAATTTATGTAATTTTTAGCAAATGCCAACGCGGGAGATCAGATCTCTTAGATTAGAACTAATATCTTTATTTTGTGCCAGAATTAGAGAGCACAGACATTAATAAGAGAAAGACATGCAAACAATCAAATATTGTACAATACATTGAATGGACTGAATTTTTTTGTTGTCTCACAAATTCTTGGAACAAAACACATAGCAGCAGCACTTATACTTAATAAAAAAGGTCCAAATTACTTCACTTTTAGTAGTTTTCTTCTCTCAGAGAGGTCAAATTGGCCAATGGAGTTTACTTACTGTACATTTAGATAAAATTCTGACAAAAGGGGATTCTCTCCAAAACAATTCTTTCGGCATCATTAAAGTTACTGCTATAGAGCCTCAGTAGTGATTTTTTTTTTAACATTATAATTTTTGGACTCGATCTAGACACAGCTCAACAGTAACAACGAGGTACCTCTGAGTAATTGTAACTGTCATGAAGTTGTTTTAGGATCAAGATAATTACAGTATACATGAAAGCAATGAATATAATACACCGGAATACGGAGCCTATTCCGTTTATCTGCTTCTCTCTTGACAGATCTTCAAACATAGTGCTTTTAAAAGCAGATTTAAAAAAAGACTAGCATATCAGACACAAAATAAATGCTATGAGATTCATGGCGTTGGATGTCCTAAAATATAGCTCACGGATAATTTCTGATTAATAAACTATATGTATTGATTTAGATTTGTTCTAGGTGACAGTAGTGATCTGAACAATTCTGGGACATATAAATACTCCATAATGGCATGAATGGAAATTGTGAAAGGCAAGTTAATGAGTGCCTTCTACTGAAAACAATGTGCATAACTCTTACGCTAATTAGATTGAAAAGTAGGTAGTGTGACTATAGCGAAAGCAGTACTAATAGGCAAACCTTTATCAGAATAGCTCAAAAAGGTAGGAGATGAAATTTTAAATTGAATCAAGGTAAATTAACAAAGTAATAAAAGGAAAATAAGAAATTTATTATTATTACATTATCATTAAAAGCTAACACTAGCGAGTAGCGAAGATTAATTTAAGAACTCATGCAGTATAACTAACAGTAAGCTACCCCACATGACTGGCCTGATAACCGTGGAAATGACCCCTCTTCCTCCTCCTCTTCCTCCTGTGCCACATCCTCTTCCATCATCGCCCAAAGCGTTTTTTGAAGGAGACATAGAAGCGGGTTAGTGAGGCTGAGAACGGCGTCATCGGCACTGGCCATTTTGGTGGAGTACTCAAAACAGCACAAAATGGCACACAGGTCTTGCATGGAGGCCCACTCATTGGTGGTGAAGTGGTGCTGTTCCGCAGAGCGACTGACCCGTGCGTGCTGCAGCTGAAACTCCACTATCGTCTGCTGCTGCTCGCACAGTCTCTCCAGCATGTGCAAGGTGGAGTTCCACCTTGTGGGCACGTCGCAAATGAGGTAGTGAGCGGGAAGGCCAAAGTTACGCTGCAGCACAGACAGGCGAGCAGCAGGAGGGTGAGAATGCCGAAAGCGTGCACATATACGGCCTGCACTTTCTGCAGCAGCTCTGATATATCTGGGTAGTTTTTCTGGAATTTCTGCACCACCAAATTCAGCACATGCGCCAGGCAAGGGATGTGCGTCAAACCGGCTAGGCCCAAAGCTGCTACAAGATTTCTCCCATTATCGCACACCACCAGGCCGGGCTTGCGGCTCAGTGGCAACAACCACTCATCGGTCTGTTGTTCCATGCCCGTCCACAGCTCCTGCGCGGTGTGGGGTTTTTCCCCAAACATATGAGTTTTAAAACATCCTGCTGTCGTTTCCACCTGGCTGTGCTGAAGTTGGTGGTGAAGGTGTTATACTGACCGGAGAAGGAGGTGGTAGAGGAGGAGGAAGCGGAGTAGGAGAAGGAGGCAACAGGAGACAGGAGGCAAAGAGAAATTCCCTGCAATCCTCGGTGGCGGAAGGACATGCGCCAAATTGCTATACGCCTCAGGTCCAGCCGCCACTATATTTGCCCAGTGTGCAGTAAGGGAGATATAGCATCCCTGTCCATGCTTACTGGTCCACGTATCTGTGGTTATGTGGACCTTGCCACAGATGACGTTGCGCAGTGTGCACCTGATTTTGTCCACCAATTGGTTGTGCAGAGAAGGGATGGCTCACCTGGAAAAGTAGTGGAGGCTGGGAACCACGTACGGTGGGACAGCCACCGCCATCAGGTTTTTAAAACTGTCCGTCTCCATCAGACTGAATGACAGCATTTCAAAGGCCACGCATTTTGAAATGCTGGCATTCAGGGCCAGAGATCGCGGGTGGGCAGGGACATACTTCCTCTTTCTCTCCAGTTTTTGGGAGATGGACAGCTGAATGCTTCCATGGGACAGTGTGGAGATGCTTGGGGACGGTGGCGGATGTGGTGGCGTTGCTGCCACATCCTCTGTTTGCGGGGTGGCAGGTGCCACTGTGACTCCAGAGGTGGAGGAAGAGGCCGATACAGCAGCAGAAGAGGAAGCAGGAGAAGCCTGAGACCTTTCTTGGTTTTTGAGGTGCTTACTCCACTGCAGCTCGTGCTTTGCATGTATATGCCTGGTCATACAGGTTGTGCTCAGGTTTAGCACGTTTATGCTTCAGGCTCTGATTGCACAGCGTGCAAACCACTCATGTCTAGTGATGTCGCGAACCCGAAATTTTCGGTTCGCGAACGGCGAACGCGAACTTCCGCAAATGTTCGCGAACCGGCGAACCGCCTGAAACGCCATTGACTTCAATGGGGAGGCGAATTTTAAAACACACAGGGACTCTTTCTGGCCACAATAGGGATGGAAAAGTTGTTTCAAGGGGACTAACACCTGGACTGTGGCATGCCGGAGGGGGATCCATGGCAAAACTCCCATGGAAAATTACACAGTTGATACAGAGTCTGGTTTTAATCCATAAAGGGCAGAAATCACCTAACATTCCTAAATCACAATCAATATGGATTGACACCTGACATATGACATATTGACACCTTGACATATGGATTGACACCTGTCCTCAGAGCCCCTGATGCACACGGACACAGAGCAGAATAGAGACTGGTCCCCCTACATAGGGTCACTTGGCAGATATGGATTGACACCTGTCCTAAGGATCCCTGATACACACTGACACAGAGCAGAATAGGGACTGTTCCCCCTACATCGGGTCACTTGGCAGATATGGATTGACACCTGTCCTAAGGTTCCCTGGTACACACTGACACAGAGCAGAATAGGGACTGGTCCCCCTACATCGGGTCACTTGGCAGATATGGATTGACACCTTGTTACAAACTGCTATTTGTAACGGGCCCTTTAAATGGCAAATTGTCCTGGGTTGTGGAGAAGCCTATTTGCCAGCCTCCTCCCGCATGACTATGGCCCCTGGGAGATTGTGAAAATGTATGCACTTTTATTTGGTGTGTATGGCCCTTTAAGACTGTCGGTGGGCATATTGGGGCTTATGGACTCTTTATGTGACTGGTGCTGGCCCTTTAAACACCTTTTTTGGGACATCAGGAAGATTGGGACACTGCCCCTTTAAGGCCGTGTCCCCAGACTTGTTGGGGACACGGCCCCTTTAAGACGGTGTCCCCTGTGTCCCCAGACCTGGTGCAAACCCTTTGTGCCTGCCTTGCTATTTCCCACTTGGTTCAGTAAATGGGAAATTATTTCAGCTGCAGAGACTAAGTCCCATTCGGCGATGGGACTTAGTCTTTTTTCAGCCGTTTTTTTCAGCCTTATTTCAGCTGCAGAGACTAAGTCCCATTCGGCGATGGGACTTAGTCTTTTTTTCAGCCGTTTTTTTCAGCCTTATTTCAGCTGCAGAGACTAAGTCCCATTCGGCCATGGGACTTAGTCTTTTTTTCAGCCGTTTTTTTCAGCCTTATTTCAGCTGCAGAGACTAAGTCCCATTCGCGATGGGACTTAGTCGTTTTTTCAGCCTGAAATAGACCGACCTCACAGCCCAAATCTATGGAACTGTTTTGGGCAGGAAAATGTGCTTGCGGTCGGTCATAAAGGGACCTCCAGCTAACTTTTTAACCCCTGGATGGATTTGGCTGATTTTTGGTTATGTTTATGTTTTAAGTGTGCTGATTCCAAATATGTAATTATGAAGATGGGATGTGTAGTTTTAAAGTTACAGGGTATGGCTAAAAACTGTATTTTTACTGCCTGTGTTTAATTATGTTAATCTCTTCCCAAACGTCATTTCGTTCAAAGTGGAGAGAATGTTAAAAAAATATATTTTTGTTCGGAGTGTGAGAAATGCTTTTCAGCCGCTTCTAATCTTAAGCATCATTTGAGGAGCCATACAGGAGAGAAACCTTATTTGTGGTGTGTTTAGTATTGTTCTGATCAGTTTAATACCTTCCGCGTCTCCTATCAGTGGACGGTATATGGCAGCCATTTTAGGAACCGTACACCTGGGACCGAGCAAGGTCACCTCGTTCAACAGGCGACAACATTTGTCCCTGGAAAACTATCCTGGACATTCTGTACAATTTGTATGGATATGGCAGTGATTTCTGTAACAGGGAGATGGAAGAAGATGCTTGGTCGGTCCTCTTAATTCAAATTTGGGGCACTGCGCCGTCAAGCTAATGTGCCACCAGATAGGAGTGGTGTGTTTAGTATTGTTCTGATCAGTTTAATACCTTCCGCGTCTCCTATCAGTGGACGTGTATATGGCAGCCATTTTAGGAACCGTACACCTGGGACCCGAGCAAGGTCACCTCGTTCAACAGGCTTGCAGCGTATCCTCCAGGAAGAAGAGCCTGAACCCTTACCGGCTGCACGTGTCTTACCTGTACATGGAAAGCTGCTGTGGTTCCTTGATGAGCCAGCTGCCCGTGAGTTAACATGTCCCGTGGAGAAGCACTCTGTCCTGTAAAGCCTCACCAAAAAAGGAGTGGTGTGTTTAGTATTGTTCTGATCAGTTTAATACCTTCCGCGTCTCCTATCAGTGGACGTGTACACGGCATTGATTTTTGTAACAGGGAGATGGAAGAAGAGGCTTGGTCGGTCCTCTTACTGCAAATTTGGGGCACTGCGCGGTCAAGCTAATGTGACACCAGATAGGAGTGGTGTGTTTAGTACTATTTTTATCAGTTTAATACCTTCCGCGTCTCCTATCAGTGGTCGTGTACACGGCAGTAATTTCTGTAACAGGCAGATGGAAGAAGATGCTTGGTTGGTCCTCCCAACTGGAGACTGTGTTGCTGTACGGGTGGCAGGTGGAGCCATTTATAAAGTACACACTGCTTTATAAAGCCATTTATAAAGTACACACTGGCGGCTTGAACCCTAGTTGGTGGTGGATAAGTCACGCAAGTCAACAGGCATTCAGAGCTAAAATACAGCAGCGTGTGGACCATTTTTAGCCCAAGGCAGCTCATCCCATCAGGCCTTTTTTACATAGGGTCACTTGGCAAATATGGATTGACACCTGTCATCAGAGCCCCTGATACACACTGACACAGAGCAGAATAGAGACTGTTCCTCCTACATAGGGTCATTGGGCAGATATGGATTGACACCTGTCCTCAGAGACCATGATACACACTGACACAGAGCAGAATAGGGACTGTTCCTCCTACATAGGGTCACTTGGCAGATATGGATTGACACCTGTCCTCAGAGCCCTCTGATACACACTGACACA
>OW240923.1:85758490-85828427 GCA_933207985.1 Pelobates cultripes
GGACTGCAAGAAATGCACCGCAGGCCGCAAATGTACTATTTAGCACCAAAATAATTAGAATTTTTGAAAGTGCGATGTAACCACAGTATTTGACGGTTCTATTTGACTCTCAGATATGAAGTGCACCGCAGGCCGCAAATGTACTATTTAGCACAAAAAAGTGTGCTTTTTTTAAATCAACAATGTAACAGTAGTATTTAAGGGTTTTATTATACTGCAAGAAATGCAGTACGCAAATGTACTATTTAGCACCAAAAGAAAGTGCAGTATTTACAAATGCCATTAAATCGCCGAACACTGAACTCGAACCCAAACATACACTGAAATGTCCGTGTTCGGGTCCGGGGTCCAAAAATCGTAATGTTCGGTACGAACCCGAACTTTACAGTTCGGGTTCACTAAACTCTACTAACAAGCAATCAGACTAACACACAGGCTCTCTGGCACTATATTCATCAATAAACCCTCTGTGATCATGTCCAGTTTGCACCCAGTTTGTATCTCTGGACTCAGGTATCCATCACACTGATTTGTGTCTTATTTCTATATTGTATATGTTATATAGTACACATTGATACAGATACCATGTATTACTGGCTACCTGAATGACTATGTCACTGTGTACGTGTTCTAAAGACTTTACATTAAATATTTTGTTTAATGGTAAGAATGTAAGTCATGGCCGTGAAGGGCTAGGTTAATTTTCAATAAAACTGGCAAACCTTAATTTGCCCCCCACTTAAATGGTAATTAATTTGCAAGTGTCAGAAAGTGAAAACTGGCTTCATTATAAATAGCTGTGAAATATCCTCTGACCTAAAAAAACGTTGATCCATTTTATTTTAAATGTTCTCAGCTCTTACTGTGCTCTGAGTTGTGTGTTATATATTTAGTGTTATATATCCTGGGCATTCACCATATCTTAAAAAACACAGCATGCAGCAAAGATAGCCTTTCATGTAGAATAAGTTTAAACAGCCATCTTTAACATCATTTCTTCTAAAGAAAATTAATAAAATCAGTGCAAGAATGCTAGCAATTGCATTTTTAAATAAAACTACTAAAAAATTTTTACTTATAAGAATGGCTGTAATTTAAAAAGTTTCACTTATAAGTGAGTTGTGGTTTATTGACAAGTCTGAAATTTTGGTTGGTGGCTCCTTATATCTCTTTTTGTGATGGATCACCTGGTCACCTAGGACATATCTCCCCAGCCCCTACTTCCACTCTCTCCTAAAAAAAAACAACTACTATTTGACCCTCCAGTCCAGCACCCCTTCCTAGTGGCTTAGGAGTCTCCGTGCACCAGCCAAAGCTCCGCTGAGGCACAGTGTACCTGACCGGGAGCAACCCTAAAGTCTCTGGAGCGGATGGAGGGCGCTCTTGGTCCCAGGACCAGCAATCAGTGTGCTTTCTTATAGGGATGCTAGAGGGAGTGGTGAGGCATTTAATGACACCCAGGATTTGTGGGAGCTCCATGTACCCACAGAGAGCACTGTCATTTTAGGTTACTTCTACCCAGCACTCTGGAACTCTGCACTGGAATGGAGGCTAGTCGCGGCCTGCAGAAATTTCCCCTTCCAACTATCTTGGTATAGACACCTCTGATCCAAGCGCTTTCTAGAAAGAATGGGCACTCCAGAGATACCTTTCTGGGGATACCACCATTATTGGGATGTGAGCACGGGAACCATGAATTTTGATGTTTTTTATTAACAAGGTGTCTAGCCGCTAATTACATTACCAGCTCAGGCACAGACACCATGGCGCCGGGTATGTCACAATTTCTTTGTTGTCCGTGCAGACCTACTGTTGAGACCCCAGGTATAAAAGTGTTACCTGAATGCCAATAAAACAGTTCTTATTCACACTTCACTATGTCTCGGCTAGTGTTCAGGTGAGACAGCTATATACACTGCAGAAAAGATCTTAATCCCTCTGGGGCTTTAAGCACAACGGAAAAGGTGACCTAGGCTATTTTATCTATTCAAACACTCCAACATTCTAGTACTGCTACATGATAGCTGCACACTCTATCTATACACACAATTCTAGTACTGCTACATGATAACTGTATACTCTGTTTACACACTCCTACATTCTAGTACTGCTACATGATAACTGTACACTCTATTTACACAATCCTACATTCTAGTACTACTGCATAACTGTACACTCTACTTATTTACACACTCCTACATTCTAGTACTGCTACATGGTAACTGTACACTCTATTTACACACTCCTACATTCTAGTACTGTTACATGATAACTGTACACTCTATTTACACACTCCTACATTCTAGTACTGCTACATGATAACTGTACATTCTATTCACACACTCTTACATTCTAGTACTCCTACATGATAACTGTACACTCTATTTACACACTCCTACATTCTAGTACTACTACATGATAATTGTACACTCTATTTACACACTCCTACATTCTAGTACAACTATATGATAATTGTACACTGTTTACACACTCCTACATGCTAGTACAACTACATGATAATTGTACACTCCGTTTACACACTCCTACATTCTAGTACTGTTACATGATAACTGTACACTCTATTCACACACTTCTACATTCTATAACTGCTACATGATAACTGTACACTCTATTTACACACTCCTACATTCCAGTACCGCTATATATGATAATTGTACACTCTGTTTACACACTCCTACATTCTAGTACTGCTACATGATAACTGTACACTCTATTCACACACTCCTACATTCTAGTACTGTTACATTATAACTGTACACTCTATTCACACACTCCTACATTCTATAACTGCTACATGATAACTGTACACTCTATTTACACACTCCTACATTCTAGTACAACTACATGATAATTGTACACTCTGTTTACACACTCTTACATTCTAGTACTGCTACATGATAACTGTACACTCCTTATTCACACACTTCTGCATTCTAGTACTGCTACATGATAACTGTTCACTCTATTTACAATTCCTGCATTCTAGTGCTGCTACATGATAACTGTACACTCTATTTACACACTCTTACATTCTAGTACTGTTACATGATAACGTACACTCTATTTACACACTCCTACATTCTAGTACAACTACATGATAATTGTACACTCTGTTTACACACTCCTACATTCTAGTACTGTTACATGATAACTGTACACTCTATTCACACACTCATACATTCTATAACTGCTACATGATAACTGTACACTCTATTTACACACTCTTACATTCTAGTACTGTTACATGATAACGTACACTCTATTTACACACTCCTACATTCTAGTACAACTACATGATAATTGTACACTCTGTTTACACACTCCTACATTCTAGTACTGTTACATGATAACTGTACACTCTATTCACACACTCATACATTCTATAACTGCTACATGATAACTGTACACTCTATTTACACACTCCTACATTCCAGTACAACTATATGATAATTGTACACTCTGTTTACACACTCCTACATTCTAGTACTGCTACATGATAACTGTACACTCTATTCACACACTCCTACATTCTAGTACTGTTACATGATAACTGTACACTCTATTCACACACTCATACATTCTATAACTGCTACATGATAACTGTACACTCTATTTACACACTCCTACATTCCAGTACAACTATATGATAATTGTACACTCTGTTTACACACTCCTACATTCTAGTACTGCTACATGATAACTGTACACTCTATTCACACACTCCTACATTCTAGTACTGTTACATGATAACTGTACACTCTATTCACACACTCCTACATTCTATAACTGCTACATGATAACTGTACACTCTATTTACACACTCCTACATGCTAGTACAACTACATGATAATTGTACACTCTGTTTACACACTCCTACATTCTAGTACTGCTACATGATAACTGTACACTACTTATTCACACACTTCTGCATTCTATTACTGCGCCATCCAAACTGCACTGTTGACTTTAACCATCAATTATTCAGCTCTAACTTTTGGAATTTTGCAATTTGTTTCACCAACATTCAATGTTTAATAAATAAATCCCTTTTGAATAGCTATAACATTTTTTTTTTAATTGAAAAGCTTGCAATAATCTTTTCTGGCTTGTAGCCCCTGAAACAGTGAGCTGCTTACAGATAAGAACAGTGCTTCATATACCTGTAAAATAAGCTTTATACGTGGTTTTCAGCAAAAGGTTCTGCATTGTCAGAATAACAGGATAGTAACACAGTTCATTATACTAAATTAAAATAACAATACAGAACATTAACAAAACATTACACTAAACTAAAAACTCAATACAGAACAATAAATTGCACTAAACAAAAATAACAAAACACAACAAGAACCATGCATTACACTAAACTAAAACAATACACAACATTAAAAGCATAACACACTAAACTAAAATAACAATCCACAATAACAATATATTGCAATGATTTATACTAGACTAAAATAACACTACATTACCCTAAACTAAAATCACCATACAAAACAAAAACAATATATTACACTAAGCTAAAATAATAATACACAACATTAAAAACACATTACACTAGACTAAAATACCAACACACAACAATAAGAACAGATTGCACAAAACTAAAATAACTATACAGAACAATAACAATACATTACACTAAACTAAAATATAAAATGCCCAATAACAGCACATTACACTAAACTATAAATGATATAGAGCAATAACAATACAGTAAAGTAAAATAACAAGAGCAATAACAATAACACAACTATAACAATACATTACACTAAAGTAAAATAACAATACAGAGCAATAACAGTACATTACACTAAACTAAAAATAATACAGAACAAGAACAATACATTACACTAAACAAAAAACAATATAGAACAATAACAATACATTACACTAAAGTGAAATAACAATACACAACAATAACCATGCATTACAATAAACTAAAATAATACACAACATTAAAAATATAATGCAGTAAACTAAAATAACAACACAAAATACCAATATATTGCACTAAACTAAAACACCAATACACAACATTAACAATACATTACACTAAGCTAAAATAACAATACACAACATTAACATGTTGCACTAGACTGAAATAACAATACACAACAATAACCATGCATTACAATAAACTAAAATAATACACAACATTAAAAATATAATGCAATTAACTAAAATAACAACACACAATACCAATATATTGCATTAAACTAAAACACCAATACACAACATTAACAATACATTACACTAAGCTAAAATAGCAATACACAACATTAACATGTTGCACTAGACTGAAACAACAATACACAACAATAACAATGTTTTAAACTAAACTAAAATAATAATACATTACACTAAACTAAAATCACATTGCAGAACATTAACAACACATTACACTAGACTAAAATAACAATACACAACAATAACAACACCGTACACTAAACTAAAATAACAATACATAACAATAACAATACATTACACTAAACTAAAACAAAATAGAATAACAACAATACATTACAGAAAAGTAACATAACAACAATTTCAATAACACAACAATACACTAAACCAATATAACAATACAGAAGAACCGCATTACATTACACTAAACTAACATAACAGTACACAATAAGAAATATTAGGCTAAACTAAAATAACAATACAAAACAATAGAAACATATAACACTAAACTTAAATAACAATACAGAACAATAACAATACATTACACCAGCGTTTCCCAATTGGTGTTCTGGGAAACCCTGGGTTCCACGGAACACCAATTGGGGTTCAGTCAAAAGTTTAAAAAATAAAATGGCTGCGGGCGGTGAGGTGATGCTGAAGTCGGAATATGACGTCACTCCGGCTCCAGCTTCACTAACTCCAGCTTCGCCAGCCGCTCAGCAGCCCCACTGGACACCAGGGATTGCTCGCCATCAGCCCAGCAGCCTTACTTGACCCCAGGGACCGCTCGCCAGCCACTGAGCAGCTCCACTGGACCCCAGGGTCTCCGTGCCAGCACTCCTAAATGTAGGGAGAATGGGTGGACTAAAATGTAAAAAATAAAAGTTGTATGTGTGTCTGTTAGGGAGTTTGTTAGTGTTTGTGTGTCTGTCAAAGAGTATATGTGTGTTTGTCAGTGTGTCAAGGTGTGTGTATCTGTGTGTCAGTGTGTGTATCTGTGTGCCACTATGATACACACACTGGCACATACAAACACAGATACGCACACATTGATACATAGACACATACAAACACAGATAAACACACCTTGACACACAGATACATACATTCATACTGTAACAGAGTGTTGGGGATGGTGGTCAGGGGTGTATATCTGGCACCCAGACTTTTGCACAGCCACTATCCTGACATGTGGGTAAGCACATGCAGCCCCAGGGAAAGTTAAGTTTAAATGTAGTTTTTTCCTCTGTTGTTATTTGGGTCCCTGGGGTGGAGTATTCGGAAGAGCAGGGTGGGCCGATTCTCCACCCACTGTCAGAGTGGTTGTGCATGAGTCCAGCCCAGGTTTCCCATAGAGCTCTGGCTCACTGCCTAACGAGGTCATTAGCCTCACCTGTAGGGGCTGTGAGCAGCTATATAACTGCAGTTAAAGCAGGGTGAAGTGAGGGAAGTGTTTTGGAGGAGAAAGAAAGTGTTTTGTGGAGAAAGAAGATTTGCTGTTCATTGTATCCTGTTACTTCACAACAACAGAAAATAAACAGGCCAGAGGCCCTTTTGAAACTGGACTTTGTCTTGACCTGGTTTTCTTACCCTAGAGGGCTGTGCGGTTGCCAAAAGATCCTGGACAAACACACACAGGAAAGTAAGTTTGTCACATATGGTGGAGAATGCGGGCACTGCACTAAAGAAGCCTGTGGGTATTAACTGGAAGCCAAACAAGCCTGTAGAAATATGGAGGAAGTTGTGAAAGTCTTGTTGCAAACTACAGCTGCACAGCAAAAGGCTACAGCCGTACAGCAGGAGGCTACAGCTGCACAACAGGAAAATATTACAGCCCTACAGCAACTGGTAATTACGCAAAAGGCCAACACAGATGCTTTGATCCAGCAGGTTATGGCAGCCCAAGCTGAGGCAAACCGCCTGCTCAGAGAGGAGCAACATCAGGCCACCAGTATGATACAGAAGGAGATACAGGCTTTGACCAAGGGACTGACCAGAGTCTCGGATGGGACGCAGTCCGAGGTTAAAATGATCAGAGCCAGCCGTTACATGCAGAAGATGACACCTACAGATGATGTGGAAGCATACCTGCTAGCTTTTGAGAGGACAGCTGAGAGAGAAGAGTGGCCGGTGAGTGAGTGGGCAAGCATACTGGCACCTTTTCTTATTGGAGAACCCCAGAAGGCTTTCTATGACCTGGAACCAGCACAGGCAGGGGTCTACTCCAAATTGAAGGCTGAGATCCTTGCACGACTTGGTGTGACTATGGCAGTTCGTGCCCAAAGATTTCATGCCTGGACTTTCAACCAAGAGAAGCCTATCCGCTCCCAGATGTTTGACCTGATACATCTGGCTAGGAAGTGGTTACAACCAGAAATAAATACGGCAAGCCATATCATGGAACTTCTTGTGATGGACAGATTCCTGCGGGGCTTGCCTGCTTCACTGCGTCGATGGGTCAGTCAGAGTGATCCACAAACAGCTGATGAGTTAATTGGTTTGGTGGAAAGATATGTGGCTGCAGATGACAGACAGTGGCTCAACAACACAAAGGCTAAGCAGAGAGTTAAGACTCCAGCTCCTGAAAGACCTGGTAAGATTTTTCAAGATTTCAGAGACACAGAGGAACAAGAGACATATTCTCAGGGACCCCATACGCTTATGCCTAGAAATGTTAATCCTGGAAAAGGGTTTAGGTGGGGGACAGTTAATAATATGAAATGTTTCCGGTGTAATGAACCTGGACATAAAGCTAGAGACTGTCCCTTGATTGATGAACCGATGCAATGCAATATGATTAATCAGGATGTACAATTGTCTTGTTTGCTGAATTGTATGGAATCTGCTGTTGCCAACTGTAGTCACAATCCACAGATATGTTCCATAAGGGTGAATGGGAAAGAGGTTAGAGCTCTATTAGACTCCGGAAGTATGGCGACATTGATAACAAAATGCCTTGTACCTGAAGCCGATGTTGATGCATTTCAGAAAATTGGTATAATTTGTGTTCATGGTGACAAACGTGAATATCCTACAGCTTTGCTAAAGTTTGAAAGCCTTTTCGGTACTGTTAATCATAGAGTGGGTGTAGTGGATAAATTGGCTTATGATGTGGTATTGGGAAGAGATTTTCCCCAATTTTTAGACTTGTGGGGGTCTACAGGAAAAATAGTTCATGATTGTATAGCAAATGATTCTAGAAATGTGTTCCCTTTTTCTGACATAGAATGGGAAGGACTAGGCATAAGACCAGGGAAGGCTGAAGTCTCAAGTCACAGGCCAGCTTTAGTAGGAGATGACCAGGGCCACGATAGTCAGGAGACCGATAACGATCAGGATCAAGGCATTAACTTCCCTGAATTAGAAGTCAGTCCTGTTAACTTCAGGAAAGCGCAGTGGGAAGACCCCACTCTTGCAGAGGCCCGAAAAAATATCCAGGTTTCAACTGATGATCCAGTACAACTAGATAGAGCCCCTTCTTTTCCTTATTTTGAGGTACAGAATGACTTGATCTATAGAGTAGAGAAAAAGGGGATGGATGTTGTAAAACAACTACTTGTTCCTAAGCCCTTCAGACGTACAGTCCTAAATCTTGCACACAGCCATATCCTGGGGGGACATTTAGGCATAGAAAAAACAAGAGAGAGAGCCTTACAGAGGTTTTACTGGCCTGGGGTGTTCGCTTCAGTTGCAAATTATTGTTCTTCTTGTCCTGAATGCCAACACACCGCCCCTTTTAAGGCATATCGCAGTCCTCTGGTACCATTGCCTATAATAGAAATACCTTTTGAGAGGATTGCAATGGACTTGGTGGGTCCTCTGGTAAAGTCTGCAAGGGGGCATCAGTATATATTGGTGATTCTGGATTATGCTACCAAGTACCCAGAAGCAATACCCCTACGTAACACCTCTGCAAAGACAATAGCGAGAGAACTCATGCTCATGTTTAGCCGGGTGGGCATACCAAAAGAAATTTTGACAGATCAGGGTACACCATTTATGTCTAAAGTTACAAAGGAGTTATGCAAACTACTTCAAATTAAACATCTTAGGACTTCTGTTTATCATCCCCAGACAGACGGACTGGTAGAACGGTTTAACAAGACCTTAAAAAGTATGTTAAGAAAAGTAATTGACAAAGATGGTAAGAATTGGGACTGCTTACTACCCTATCTAATGTTCTCCATAAGGGAGGTGCCACAAGCTTCTACGGGCTTCTCTCCTTTTGAGCTTCTATATGCCCATCATCCCAGAGGTCTACTAGATATAGCAAAAGAAACCTGGGAACAGGAATCCAATCCGTACCGTAGTGTAATTGAGCACATAGCTCAAATGCAAGATAGGATGGCGGCTGTCATGCCAATAGTTAAAGAACATATGCAGAAAGCCCAAGATGCCCAGAAAAACAGTTATAATAAAAATGCCAGACTGAGAGTTTTTCACCCAGGAGACAGGGTACTTGTTTTGGTCCCTACAGTAGAAAATAAATTTCTAGCATCTTGGCATGGCCCATATGAGGTTATTGAACAGGTTGGAGAAGTTAATTATAAAGTGAGACAACCCGATAGGAGGAAACCTGAGCAAATATATCATATTAATTTACTAAAACCCTGGAAGGACAGAGAGGTCTTAACTACTTCAGTTGTCACTGATAAGACTAGTAGTGAACTTGAAGTAAATATACCAGACACCCTGTCCCCCCACCAGAAACAGGAAGTAAGGGACTTCATTGGTAGAAACCGGGATGTATTTTCTGTAGTTCCGGGCAGGACTAACGTTATCAAGCATGATATTGTTACAGAACCAGGGGTGAAGATAAGCCTTAAACCATACAGAATCCCAGAAGCACAGAAAGAGGCTGTAACTGCTGAAATTAAGAAAATGTTAGATCTTGATATTATTGAGGAATCCCAAAGCGAGTGGAACAGCCCTATAGTACTGGTGCCAAAACCTGATGGCTCGATAAGATTTTGTAATGATTTTCGTAAATTAAATAGTGTGTCAAAGTTTGATGCTTATCCAATGCCTAGGGTCGATGAACTGATAGAGAGACTGGGTAAGGCTCGGTACCTGACTACTTTAGACCTGACGAAGGGTTATTGGCAAGTACCTCTTACAGACAAAGCAAAAGAAAAGACAGCTTTTTCTACATCAGGGGGATTATTCCAATACAAGGTGCTACCATTCGGGTTACATGGGGCCCCTGCCACTTTTCAGAGACTGATTGATAGGATTTTGAAGCCTCACAGCCGTTATGCGGCCGCATACTTAGATGACATAGTCATTCACAGTCCTGACTGGGCTTCACATCTTCCCAAAGTGCAGGCAGTACTGGACTCTATCCGCTTAGCTGGTTTAACTGCTAACCCATCTAAGTGTACTATAGGTTTGGAAGAGGCAAAATATCTGGGTTATTCGATTGGGAGAGGACTAGTTAAGCCCCAAACAGCAAAAGTGGAGGCCATACAAAATTGGCCACGCCCCCTCACTAAAAAGCAAGTTAGGACTTTCTTGGGACTTATTGGGTATTACAGGCGATTTATTCCTGGTTTTGCTACATTAGCAGCTCCTTTAACGGATCTCACAAAAGGTAAAGCCCCACTAGTGGTTAAGTGGTCAGTAGAGGCAGAAAAATCGTTTGTAACTTTGAAAGAGGCTTTGTGCACCCAACCGGTTCTGGTAACCCCGGATTTCACTAAAGAGTTTATTGTCCAAACCGATGCATCAGAGCTTGGGTTAGGGGCAGTTCTGTCTCAGGAAATTCAGGGTGAAGAACACCCAGTGTTTTATTTAAGTAGGAAGCTGACTCCCGCTGAGAAAAATTATTCTATAGTGGAAAAGGAATGCCTTGCCATAAAATGGGCCTTAGACTCATTGAAATATTATCTGCTGGGTAGAAAATTTAGGTTGGTCACAGACCATGCCCCCTTAACCTGGATGAGTCAAAACAAAGATAATAATGCCAGGGTGACAAGGTGGTTCCTCAGCTTACAACCATTTCATTTTACGGTTGAACATAGGCCAGGGTCTAAACATGGAAATGCTGACAGTTTGTCGCGAGAAAATTTGTTTTCTGTGGTCGCTCACCCCACTAGGTCTGAGCTGGGGGGGAGGATATGTAACAGAGTGTTGGGGATGGTGGTCAGGGGTGTATATCTGGCACCCAGACTTTTGCACAGCCACTATCCTGACATGTGGGTAAGCACATGCAGCCCCAGGGAAAGTTAAGTTTAAATGTAGTTTTTTCCTCTGTTGTTATTTGGGTCCCTGGGGTGGAGTATTCGGAAGAGCAGGGTGGGCCGATTCTCCACCCACTGTCAGAGTGGTTGTGCATGAGTCCAGCCCAGGTTTCCCATAGAGCTCTGGCTCACTGCCTAACGAGGTCATTAGCCTCACCTGTAGGGGCTGTGAGCAGCTATATAACTGCAGTTAAAGCAGGGTGAAGTGAGGGAAGTGTTTTGGAGGAGAAAGAAAGTGTTTTGTGGAGAAAGAAGATTTGCTGTTCATTGTATCCTGTTACTTCACAACAACAGAAAATAAACAGGCCAGAGGCCCTTTTGAAACTGGACTTTGTCTTGACCTGGTTTTCTTACCCTAGAGGGCTGTGCGGTTGCCAAAAGATCCTGGACAAACACACACAGGAAAGTAAGTTTGTCACAATACACACACACATACAGCTACACACTGTGTGTCAAGGTGTGTGTATCTGTGTGTTAGTGTTTATCTGTGTGCCACTATGTGCCAGTGTGTGCCAGTGTGTAACGGCACAATTTTTTTGTTGATACACTATGTCATAGGGTTCCACGGGAAAAATTAGTTGGGAACCCCTGCATTACACTTAACGAAAAGAGCAATACACAAAAATAGCAATACATTACAGTAAAGGATGCAAGCGTGTCTGTTTTCAACTTGTGGTGCGCATCAAACAATAAAGGCGTAGGTTTCTCTATTTGAGAGAAAAATCCTGAAAAAAAACTCAGTGACTTAATTTTCTCCCAAATGATCTGTTTGAAGAGAGAAGTTTTGTTGCGGGTACATTCCTGTTCACACTGCTTCATGAAATTTTTTGAAATTATGAAAAAAATAAGTACAGATTCCCTTAATAGCGCTTTCCTGGGAAGTGAATAGGTTTTAAATTTCTCTTGTTTCTTGTTAAACATTAATTTTAATGGGAAAAAATATGGCAATATTATACCCCCAACAAATATCCACGATTTTTATACTTTTAACCATTAAATTAAATCAAAACTGTATTTATTTTTGTATTTTGATTGTTTGTTATTTAATATTTATATTCGTCAAGCTAATAAATTTTTTTCCCAACAAGAACCTGCAATTTTCACTGTAATTAGATGTACATGATGCTATAGAGTTTCACCACTTAAATAAGTTCAGCAAATGTGATATGTTCAAAAGTGACACAATTTATCCTTAAACCCGTGTTATAAATAACCTTTTCATCTTAATTGGATTACATTCTATTTCACATTGAAGATTTGCAACCTTGTACTTAATTACAGAAGACTGACATAAAGAAGTAATATCTCTTTATTGGATGTTTCGGTACATTAATGAGACAGAGCAGAAAACAGGAACTTCTTTCATTTTCCTTTAGTTAAGCTGTTACGATAGATTTTTAAAGCAAAGGATAAAATAAACAAAATAGGAACATTGAATGATAAGGGATCCTTTGAGGGAACCTCTATGAGCCTTGCAAAGTTAAAAACGTATATTATGGATCAAAGAAGCTCCACTCATTTAGTGAAGATCACTCAAAATATCAAACTCAGGGTGTCAATTTGGTCCTCGAAGGTCAAAATCCTTCTGTAGCATTAAGATTTCCATAATTAACCACCATCCAGACAATTAACATTATGACTGACTAATCTGTAGCTTATGTGACTAGACTAGGACTGACATTCTAAGAAGTTTGTTCTTCATGATGCTTTAGATTTGAATCAGTGGCGTACATACCGCGTTTGCAGGGGTTGCAGCTGCGACCAAGCCCGTCTCTCCAGGTGGCCCGGCCGCCTTGCGGACCCCCGCGACCGGATACCAGCTGCCACATTTTGTGGCCCCGGCCCGTGCAGCAAACTGCCGGGGCCGCATGTTAAGGGGTCCATCGGGTGGCCCATGCTGTCAGGGCCACCCGATGGACATGGATTGTCAGGGGGCCCGGTCAGCGCTGGGCGCTTTAACAGCGCGACCGGGCCCCCTATAATGACATCACTGCTGGGAGGAAGTGACTCCCCAGTCACTCCTCCCATCAAACAGAGCTCGCGATGGAGGAAGCAGGAAGGAGGGAGTCAGAGTGGGAACTCTGACTCTACTCAGGCTGAGCCCCCACTGGACCCCAGTTAAAGTAACAAAAGGTAGGAAACATTTTGTGTGTGTGTGACTCTGTATGTGTGTATGCATGTGTGTGTCTGTGTCTCTGTATGTGTGTGTGTTTGTGTATATGTATGTGTGTATCTGTATGTATGTGTGTGTGTGTGTCTCTGTATGTATGTGTGTGTGTGTGTTTATGTGTGTGTGTATGTATGTGTCTGTGTCTCTGTATGTGTGTGTGTTTGTGTATCTGTATGTATGTATGTGTGTGTGTGTGTGTCTGTATGTGTGTGTATCTGTATGTGTATCTGTGTCTCTGTATGTGTGTCTGTGATTCTGTATGTGTGTATGTTTGTGTGTCTCTGTATGTATGTGTGTGTGTCTCTGTATGCATGTGTGTGTGTGTGTGTGTGTGTGTGTGTGTGTATGTCTCTGTATGTGTGTATGTATGTGTGTCTGTGTCTCTGTATGTGTGTGTGTCTGTATGTGTGTGTGTGTGTGTGTGTGTGTGTCTGTGTCTCTGTATGTATGTGTATGTCTCTGTATATGTCTGCATGTGTGTGTCTCTGTATGTATGTGTCTGCATGTGTATATGTATATGTCTGTTGGGGTGTGTGCGTTTGTGTCTGTATGTATGTGTCGGGGGGGCCACGGTCAGGGGAGAAAGGGTCAGGGTAGAAGTGGGGGGGGGTCACAGATCAGATTCGCACCCGTGCCCCATTGATTGGAATCTGACACTTGCAACTAGTACACTAGTTCTGAAACCAGTTGCAGGTACCTCCAGCTATCTCCAGGTATCCCCAGTTATCTCCAGGTACTTCCAGTTATCTCCAGGTAACTTCAGTTATCTTCTGGAACCTCCAGTTATCGCCAGGTGCCTCCAGTTATCTCCTAGTACCTTCAGCTATTACCTTGTACTTCAAGTTATCTCCAGTTATCTCCTGGTAGCTCCAGTTATGTCCAGGTACCTCCAGTTATCTCCCAGTACCTGCAGTTATCACCTGGTACTTCAAGGTATCTCCAGTTATCTCTAGGTACCTCCAGTTATCTCCAGGTACCTCCAGTTATCTCCAGGTACCTCCAGTTATATCCAGGTAACTCTAGTTATCTCCAGGTAACTTCAGCTATCTCCTGGTACCTCCAGTTATTTCCTAGTACCTCCAGTTATCACCTGGTGCTTAAAATTATCTTCAGGTACCTCTAGTTATCTCTAGGTACCTCCAGTTATCTCCAAGTACGTCCAGTTATCTCCAAGTACGTCCAGTTATCTCCAGGTACCTCCAGTTACCTCTTGTTATCTCCAGGTACCTCCAGTTATCTCCTACTACCTTCAGTTATCACCTGGTACTTCAAGTTATCTCATGTTATCTCTAGGTACCTCCAGTTATCTCCAGATACCCCTCCAGTTATCTCCAGGTAACTCCAGTTATTTCCTGGTACATCAAGTTATCTTCAGGTACCTCCAGTTATATCCTAGTACCTACAGTTATTACCTGGTACCTCCAGTTATCTCCTGGTACCTCCAATTACCTCCAGGTACCATAAGTCATCTAGGTTTTATTTTATTCCAATGGCAACTGAAGTGGTTGAAATTCCCTACATTGTGATGATGGCCTTGAAAGACTGATTTAGGAACCACTGATTCTAAAACATTTATCTAGATCTGAGTGTTTCAACCTGCTTAATTTATTTTGTTTGCGAGTAGTAATTTCTCTACTGCATACTATTAACAAGAATAATTAGAAACACAATGATCCATGGGATATGTACTGCATGTAAGAGTTAAAAAAGATGATTTTGCAATCATAAACAAACAACGAGTCTGGTTTATGCATTATGGTATTGTTACAAAAGACAGAAACACAATAAATCATAGTTCAAAGTTTAATGACTCTAATACAAGCTTTGTTTCTTGAAATAGCCGCCAAAACAAACATTGCATTATCTTAAAATGTTGAATCTTATATTTCCCATCTTGTTGAGAAATAGATGTCAAAAATAATACTATCTCTGTTTGATAATGGCCAGGAAAAAAAACTACACTCCTCCTGACCCTCCAGGAGTCTGGAATATCTCCACAGCTCGTCATTAAAAGCAAAACAATGCAACTAAATAGATAAAGGAAAACATAACAACAACAAAAACCATATTCGTAGCTCTGGATCTTGTCCAGAGTTCATTTGTTTCTAATTTTTATTTTTTTTTGCTCATGAGTTCCTTCACTTGGTTGTAGATTCCTTTCTCTTCCCATGGTCTCAGGTTCACAGAAATAGCATTATCTTTTATTGTAGATATGTAAGCAAAATGAGTAAGCTATGAATTAAGCAGAAAGTGAATTAAAATAATAATTGTGTAAGAAAATAAAAGAAAATAAAAAATAGGAATAGTTCCAAATTCAAAAAGAAATTACAGTTTCAAAACTTTACATATATGATAAAATTAAATGTTGAAAATGGAAACTGCCACTTTCGAGGATTTTTAATACTTAGTTTAATAATCCTTATATTTAACAAATATGTATTTGTGAGGTGTTAAAAAATCTGCAGCTATTTATCCTGTATCTGGGCGCCTCCATCTTAGCTCCCTGTTAGTCATTGTTATAAGCTTTGCCCTCTACACCTGGCAGTCACACTAGATAGAGCATACAGAGAGGAGGAGAAATTAAATAATGTCTCACTTTCTCCTCTTCATTTGCAATGTGTGCCCTGGCTGTGCCTAGTCTGAACTGGATTGTGATGTAATTGTTATGCTAAATCTTAATTTACAAGAAAATATGTTACTGTTACTATGTACTCCTGTGTGTCTGTATATGTGTGTGTATGTCTCAGTATGTGTGTGTCAGTATGTATGCCTATATGCGTATCAGTATGTGTGTCTGTTAGTATGTATCAGTGTGTGTGTGTGTGTGTATCTGTGTCCTTTTGTATCAGTGAATGTGTTTGTGTCTGTGTGTGTATTCCTGTGGGCGGGATTTGGAGGCAGTCTCTGTGGGTGGTTTTGGAGACGGGCCTCCAGGGGCCCAGACCCTGAGCTCAGTTAGGGGCCCCAAAATTTCTGGTGGCGGCCCTGTATATATGTAATTAGACAGAGGGGAGTGGCTACCTCAAACTGAGGGCACTGTGCCACTGAAATGAATCAAATTGGGTGGTCCAGCTACAGTTAAATGCAGGGGTCTCATAGACCTCAGCATGTTCAGCATGTGTGTCATGCCAAAAGCATGAGTTGGTGTTTGATGTGTGTTGAGATATGTTAAGAGTTGTTTTTTTGTAAACCTTGGGATGACATGTATTGTGGTCTTTGATCTTGCACCAGGCCTAGACCATAAAACATCTAGATAGCCATCACCCGAGCTGGACACAAGGAATTTCATAGAGTGAGCAATAAACTGCCAGACCAACCCCTCTGATCCTCTGTTTTGTTGGGGTCTGAGCATCTTAGCAACTCGATTTACCTAACCTCCACCTCACCTCCCAGTTATATTAACATCTCCCATCCAGTTACCTAACAATGTCACCTAACCTCCTAACGTCCACCTCACCTCCCAGTTACATAACATGTCCCACCCAGTTACCTAACAATGTCACCTAACCTCCTAATGTACACCTCACCTCCCAGTTATATTAACATCTCCCATCCAGTTACCTACCAATGTCACCTAACCTCCCAACGTCCACCTCACCTCCCAGTTACATAACATGTGCCACCCAGTTACCTAACAATGTCACCTAACCTCCTAACGTCCACCTCACCTCCCAGTTATATTAACATCTCCCATCCAGTTACCTACCAATGTCACCTAACCTCCTAACGTCCACCTCACCTCCCAGTTACATAACATGTCCCACCCAGTTACCCAACCATGTCACCTAAGGATAATTTATAAAAGGGTGTGGTCAATTAACAGCAATTAGTATGTCGAGCTGTTTCAATTAATGTTGGCATTTGAGTTTTACTGCATGTGTTTTCAAAAATCAGATGTTAATAAAACTCTGGTCACTGACCAGAAAGTACACAGTTAAGGGGTTCCTGTGAGCCATAAACTGACTTTCTTGTGCATTTAAAAAAACAAAGAATAGAAAAAGCCAAGTCATATAACCTATACATTTATGTTATACCCAAATATTAAATATATAGCTAACCCTTAAAGAGATGCTTCCTGCATTGCTGTCTTTTCATCACAGAACATCATTCATTTTCCAATGCAATATTCCAAGCATTGTATGCAAAATAAACTATATGCAGATAAAACACATTGAGAATAGAAAAATAAATGACTATAATAAAAATTAAAATGCATTTCAGAATATGAAGGTTGTCACATTGCCTCATTGGTAAATGTTTTTTTGTGTGTGTGTTATAAATGGCATTATCTTTGGTGCCTAACCTTGTCTTGGAGTTTGAAGTGCGTTACAAGTGGTGTGAATAAATGACTCTCGCCGTCGCTCATTATTATTATTTTGATGAAGCTTTGCCACCTGCTTTTTCGAATAGGTTCTTTGTATGCAGGTTTGTGATCAAAAGCTGTTCAAGCTCTCCATTGGCAAGTACTGGCTGTGAAAAGGTATCGTACAGTCACCAGTCTGCACATAATGGCATTGTCTATCCTAAGTAAGGTCAAGAAAACATAGCAATGAGATGAGAGCTGTGCATTTCATAGAAATTATTTGTGTATTTTGAATTATAAAAAAATAAATGTGTTAATTATTAGGAAGTGTTTTAGATTTGTGCCTCCAACAAAAGAAATAGCACTATTCCATTACACACGCACATACACGCACACACACATATGTACACACGTGCACACACTTACACACACATGCACTCATGCACACACACACGCATATATGCACTCACCCACACAGAGATATATGCCCAAATCCCTTCCTTGATCCCTTTCCATTCTTTTAACTTAACCAAAACCCAAAATCCTGATTCCCCTACCACTTATCTCCCCGCTTCATATGCTCTCCCTCATGTAGAGTTCTGAACCACTTTCAGAGATAATTTGTTAATTTACCCTATTGTCTTTACCCAGCTGGGCTGCAAGTAGGGATGTATTTACTATGAGGCAAACAAGATATTTGCCTAGGGCGGCACTTTCAGGGAGGCGGCAAAAAACGACACCCAAGCGCAAGTGCTTTGTTAGCCTCATGTCATGGGGGGGCCCAAGAGCTGGCCGGCTTGCCACCTTAGGGCCTCCCCGAGGCATTCACCTGCTTAGAATCTAGCAGGGTGGTGAGGGAGTGCTGTCTTCTGAGCTATTCTTGCTCTGTTCCCTTGCATACCCTGCTGTGATGCTGGGAGTCGGAATATGACGTCACTTCGGCCCCGGGAGTGTCTGTATGTCAAATCAGGGAGGATGTGTGTGTCTGTCAGTGAGTGTATTTCAGTATATCTAAGAGTACGTACCTGTCAGTGAGTGTGTTAGTGTGTGTCTGTCAGTGAAAGTGTGTGTTGGTTAAACAGTATGTGTGCCAATTACTGTCAGCTGTCATTGAATATATGTCAGTGCATGTATCAATAAGTGGGTGTGTTTGTCAGTCAAAAAAGTGGCATTGACACGAAGTGGTGGAGCAAATTAAGATTAGGGCGGTGCCTGAAGTTAGTCATGCCTAAGGCAGCACAAATCCAAAATTCACACCTGGCTGCAAGGTGTGCAGGCATCCATGGCACACAATATCAGGGCAACCATTGAGGCAGCTCGCCATCTGGTACAGAATGCCAGGGCAACTATTTAGGCAGCTCTCCATTTACTTCATTGACTGTTGCTGATTTACAGTCAATGTTGACGTTTGTGTATAGAGTGGAGTGGTAAAAATGAAATCTCAATCACATGGGGCACCAAGTCTTGCACCCAGGAGTCACCTACACATATCTCTCCCCTGCCTTTATGAATACTAAAATGGCAAGTTCAGGTTACCTACTGTTATTTGAGAGATTCGAGAATAATACCATATTGTAGTTCTCTTTTTGACCTTTTTGACTTCTTGAGAATTAGAATAGAATTCTCTTGGCCAGAAGGTTTATCAGCATTCAACATCTTATTGGATCTCGACAGAGACAAAAGTAGCAATTACATTTCAACACCTCAAATATCCATAACGTATGAAATATTGTTGTATTATTTATTTGTCTTTTGAGAAGTTACTGTTGACATAATCTAATGGGTTTTAAATGAAAGAGCCCTGAGACAAATTAAAATATCTTATCTTACTACAGTAGAACACGCTAAATTTAATAATAATAATAATGTAGGGTTACTAATATTGAATGGGAGGACTGAGGATTTCCCCTGTCTTGTCATCACCTGTTCAGTCGGATGAGGGTTAATATTGAAATGGGCGATACTGCAACAACCAATCTATTAAGTCAAAGTAATCAGGAACTCCACATTTCTTAGTAATATCCAAGGTTAATTGTTTGATTGCATGTTAATTAGAGAAATTCTATGGGCCTAGAGGTACACATTTGACACCTCTGTTTTATTTATTCATTCAAAAACAATTAATCACTGGTTCGCTTGTTTCCGAAAGCACCTTGTGTGGCGCAGTTTGTTTACTGTAATGTCTCTCGGAAGATTAATCAATGGCATCAAACCCAATGACTGATTACTGCAACTGTCTACACTAGAAGAGCTTGCGCATTGTAATTCACAGGTAAAATAGCACAATAATTTTATTAACTTAAAAGGAAATGCCAATGAAACTATAACATCGTATACTTTTGAGCCATGTCGGCAAATTACACACTTCGTCCAATAATGAGTAAAATAGAGACTGTAATTCAATTTTCAAAACCACTTGGCATACCTTGCGTGTTCTGCTGACATGAAATAAGGGGAGGTTCTGGATAGTATCAAACAAAGAGTGAAAATACAAAGACGTCCTCAGCTAAAAAGCTGCTGATGTATATAATCCCTTTCCAGCTGGCCAGAGACCAGCGGCTAGCTTGTCATATCACTGAATGCTCTGTTCCATCAGGAAGTCTTCCTTTCAACAAAAGAAATATAGAGTTTAAGTGCTGAGAATCATTTCTTTTGGAACGCGCAGATAACTTCTGTACCGACCGTAGTCGCGGGGACAACAATTAACTCTGATCCAAAATACCAATTGCTTTTTTTTTCTAAACTGAAGAAGTCAAATTAAAAATTTACCTGTTCTTGAGTCTTATTACACAGCATTTAGTAGAAATCTATAATGATAAGGTGGAGTCTACATGTGTTTATTTTTAGTCAGTGGAAATTCTTTGTGATAACATAAATGGTAAATCTTAGAAAAAAAATTAATGTATTTTTTTTTTTTTAAGACTTTGATGTTGGTCAGTGTTTGACCTATCACTCATCTTGTTCGCAGGAGGAAAAACTCTTCTGAAGAAATGTGTGTTGCTGCGGTAATGCACAAAGGTTTAATTTCTAATTTCAGTTCTACTAGTCTCACCACACAGAGTACACACAGTAAGTAGAAGCATCCTGTTCTTGGTTAAGTGTGGCCGTACATAGTTTCGGCAATGTTTAATTTGTACGGACACAAATGAAGTATTTTTTATTTTTTGGAGCAATATATTCTAGTAACTATGAGGTAACAGAATCGTTATAATAAACAAGAAATAAAAAAAACAAAAAAAAACAAACAGCATAATCATTATAGTCAACATGATCACCAGCTTTTAGAGGAAGCAAACATAAACTATAAATGACAGAAAGGCAAAAGAAAGAAAGAATAGGGCCCCTTATTTAGCCTTGACCTGCAGAGAGTCCAAGGAGGGTGGCTTGCATGTAGTCCTGCTGTTGGCTGAGAGGAACGTGTATAGGGATCTGCTCCAGCTCCTGTCTCTCTCCTCCCATACTGCCTGTGTCTCCGTCACCCCCGCCTCGCTCCCTCCCGTACGGCACTTTCTCCTAGCCTGGCGATATCACATGGGCCAGGTTGAGCTCTTAAAGGGCTGTGGTGCCCGACAGGGCTCCTGTTTAGCAATTCACCCAACGGGCCCTCATAGCATGCGCACCGGCTGCACCGGCAGTAGTTCCGCCCCTGGGGTCAGAGTCCATGCAGTCAGTAGACATTTGTAAATAAAAACAAACAAACAAACAGGTTTCCTTGGTCTGCCTCTGTCTTTACCATCTGAACACATCTGTCTCCATTGAAACTGACCATCACTTAGCACTTCTTGCAAACTTGACTTACATCAAGAAAACCACGCATTTGCCATTTCATTGCTATAGCAACTCCACCAGTATAATATTTTTACTCAGAGCATGTGACATAGAAACATAGAAACATAGAACGTGACGGCAGATAAGAACCATTCGGCCCATCTAGTCTGCCCAATTTTCGAAATACTTTCATTAGTCCCTGGCCTTATCTTATAGTTAGGATAACTGTGTTAACCTCTACCACTTCAGCTGGAAGGCCTTTACCTGTGTTCACCTGAGCAAGTTGTTTTTTGTGTTTTTATAACAGCGGACTTGCCAAATATCTCATTAATTTATTGAAAACTAAATACCCTCAACTTATACATAGGATTTAGTGCTTAAATTTAAAAGATAAAATATATTGTTATATAAGGGCTTAAAATGTATTTATACATTCCCCAGACTGGAAGACAGCCAGAGGATACAGGACGTAGAGCTGTCGGGTGCAGAGCTGCCAAATTCAGAAGGAAACATGCAAAGGCACTCCTACCAATTTTAATGAGATTAAGTGGTAATGGGGTTATGGGAATGTGAGTGTTCCTTTAAAATGTATTTTATAGAGTCTGAACTAAACTTTAAATATTGTGCTCTAAAGGAAGTCCCGGTTCCTGTACTACTGGAGTGTGATGATACTAACTTTGACTGTAGAGGATGTCAGCTTTTTTGTGTACAATTAACCATTTCAACTGTTTTACAGCTGGTATCCAAAGTGATCCACTACTACATGCTGTTATCTGCTACTACATGCTGTTATCTGCTACTACCTGCTGTTATCTGCTGCTACTGATTGATTTCCACTACTTCATGCTGTGATCCACTACTACATGCTGCAATCCACGACTTGATGCTGTGATCCACTACTTTATGCTGTGATCCACAACTTCATCCTGTGATCCACTACTACATACTGTGATCCACTACTGCATGCTCCAATCCACAACTTCATGCTGTGATCCATGACTTCATGCTGTGATCCACAACTACATGCTGTTATCCACTACTACATGCTGTGATACACTACTTTATGCTGCAATCCACGACTTCATAATGTGATCCACGACTTCATGCTGTGATCCACAACTACATGCTTTGATCCACTACTTTATGCTGCAATCCACGACTTCATGCTGTGATCCACTACTACATGCTGTGATCAACTACTACATGCTGTGATCCACTACTACATGCAGTGATCCACTACTTCATGATGTGACCCACAACTACATGCTGTGATCAACTACTTCATGCTGTGATACACAACTTCGTGCTGTGATCCACGACCTCATGCTGTGATCCACAACTACATGCTGTGATCCACTACTTCATGCATTTATCTATTGCTGTGTACTATTAAACACTACTAAATGCTACAGTCCACGAATTCATGCTATTATCCACTACTGCGTGCTATTATCCACTACTGCTTGCTATTATCCACTACTATATGCTGTTATATATTACTACATGCTGTTATCTATTATCCACTACTTCATGCTGTTATCTATTATTCACTGCTGGTATGTTATTAACTATGGCATGTACCCCTCATCATATATTGCACACATTATTTACCACCTTATATTGTACATATAATTTAAGCATTTCCTTATAGTTTACAGATAATGTAACTTTCTTCTTATGTCGGGTACATCATGCAATCATTGTTTGATATTGTGCAGGAGAAAACACTGCTTGTGTGTGTGCCCATGTGTGTGTGTCGATGCCATTGATCCCTTTAATTATGCATAACATTCTCTTCTGTGTGATGAATATAGCATTCAGTAAACCACTAATAAAGAAAATAATAAGGTAAATATATATAATAAAAGGAATTGCCGAGTCAGAATTTATATCATGGAAGAATTTAAAATGTTGTTAAGAAAGGCAAAAGATCACAAAATGAAAGGATTGTCATTAGATCAAAAGACATCAGTAAGATATAATCATATGAAATCTCTGTAGCAAACCAAGAAATTAATAAGTAATGACATAAGAAGAACAGAATAAGTTGTCTAAAATGCATAATAATGATAGATGAGACAAATGGGAGGGTTTGGAAGTGTTCTGAGATAAGACATAAGACGATGATTGTACTAAGGGGCAATCATTCTCAGCAGTGGCAGTACTAACGAAGAGAGAGCAATGGTGCAAGAATGTTTGGCCCCCCTATCGCAAGGCTTGCCAAAAGGTAGATCTCCATCTATTGTACAACTTCCACAATGCTTTACCCCCTGGGGATCTACCTTGTGCCCAGCCTTGCAGGGTTGTATTTAACAACTGAGCAGTGTTTGTGTGTTTGAATGTAAGTATGTTTTTGTATGGAGTATGTGTGAGAGAAGGTAGGGGTGTGTTTGTGTGTAATGTTGGCATTTTAATGTGCCTTTGTGTGTAGTGTTTTTGATGCAGAGGTTTGTTTATATATAATGGTGTGGTTTTTTTTAAATACAGAAATGTGTTTGTGTGTAGTGTTTTTGATGCAGAGGTTTGTTTATATATAATGGTGTGGTTTTTTAAATACAGAAATGTGTTTGTATGTAGTGTTGACGCTAGAATGCAAGGGTGTGTTTGTATGTAGTGTTGGCATTTGAATGATAAGATGTTTGCACATATGCACACTGCCACACACACACCTACACACACACACACACACACATATACACATGCAGATAAAATACCTACACACACACACACTCACACACACATATACACATGCTGATAAAAAGACAAACAGAAACACACAATGACACACATAAAGATTAACAGACACAAACACTACCATGCATACAGATACACGGACACAAACAATGACACACATGCAGATACACCGACACACAGACACATACACTGACACACATACAGATGCACACACTGACACACATACAGATGCACAGACACACAAAAACGTACAAGTACATACACATGCAGGTCAAACTAGTAATTGTTACATACTGTACTATTTGACATAGTGCTAGTTTTATAGTTATTATGTACTGCAATGTCTGACATAAACTGGCTATACAGTAATTACATACTGCGCTATCTGACATAGTGCTGGCTATATAGTTATTATGTTCTGTTTTATCTGACATAGTGCTGGTCATACTGTTATTTTGTATTGCCCTATCTGACATAGTGCTGGTTATATGGTTATAACTTACTGCGTTATCTGACATAGTGCTTGCTATATGGTTATTATGTACAGCGCTATCTGACATAGTGCTTGTTATATGGTTATTACATACCTCGCTATCTGTAATAGTGCTGGTTATATGTTTATTATGTACGTCGCTATCTGACATAGTGGTGGCTATATGGTGATTACATCCCTCACTATTTGACATAGTGCTGGTTATATGGTTATTATGTACTGCGCTAACTGACATAGTGCTTGTTATATGTCTATTATGTACTGCCTTACACCCCACCCCATCGGCCTTACCCAAGCGCTCTGGTTGCTGTTGGAAATACAACAAAAAATAGTGTAAATGGGGGACCAGCTGTAAGTTTAAGCACGAATGCTCAGTGCGTGGGGGCACTCACTCAGCTTCCCGCTGTTTCAAGTGGTCTCAAAAGGGGAGGACGCCGGTGGACGTCGGCTCAATACTCCCGTGGCTAAGCCGTTATAGGAACCGCAGGGCAGTGCGGGAGGAGGCGACGTGTAATTCGCTGCTTCATTATTTGGCTATATGACTTTTTATGTGCGAGTGCTGCGGGTTCGAAAGTGTGTACACACCTTCTCCAAACCCTGGAATTGGTCTCTCGGTTCTTTGGGGTCCTGCTCGCCCCTGATAAGATGGTGGGTCCTTCTACCTGCTTGAGTACCTTGTTGATTAAGATTGATTTGGTTGCAGGGGAATGACGTTTGCTGGAAGATAAGGTGTTGGACCTGCACGGCTTGGTCTCTGCTGCCAGGTCACTCGAGACAATTCAGTTCCGGCACCTGCAGTCGCTCTTATGGCGAAGGTGTTTCATCGCTGTTTGGCAGCGGCTACTTCAGGGGTGGATCGCCCTCATCATCATGTGCGTGTCACTCGTCCTTTGTGCGAGGATTTGGGGGTTTGGTCAGTCTTCCTGGACGGGTTTAGTGGTAGTTCATATTGACAGGCACCAGAGGTGTCCAATGCCGAGCTCCATTTATTTACCAATGCCACAGGTGCGGTGGGTTTTGGGGCCATCTTGGGGACCCACTGGTGTGCTGAGCCCTGGTCGGATTCTTGGCATTTTTCGGGGTTGACTAAGAACTTGGCTTTCTTGGAGCTCTTTCCTATTGTGGTGGCTGCAGAGATCTGGGGTAATCTTCTCAGGGATCGTAGGGTGATAATATCTGGGTTGTGCAGGCCATCAACAATTTGTCTGCATTGGTTCGTCTTCTGCGGTGCCTGGTGCTGCGCTGTTTGATTCTGAATGTATACTGTAGGGTTGTACATGTGCCTGGAGTTGTTACTGTTACAGTGGATGCCCTCTCTCATTTTCAGTGGTGTGATTTCAGGGCGGCGGCGCCCAAGGCAGACGGGATGGGTTTCCCATGTCCAGTGGATCTATGGGGCTTTGGGTTGACCGAGTAGCTTCGTGGATCAGTGGTTCTGTCTCATAGCCCACTTGGCAGCGTTATGGTAAGGCATGTAGTGAGTGGTTAGCATTCGAAAGGCAACTCGGTGGCTTTCGGTCACATGGTGATTCTGGGAGGCCTTGGGCTGTTCTTCCTCGGCTGTGTCTGGGAAGTTGTCTGGGCTGAGCTTTTGGTTTAAACTTATCAGGGTGTCGTACATTACTAAGGATGTCTGTGGCGGAACCAGCCTCGCCACTGGACATTGGAGAAGACTGATTGCCAGCCCCCTGCCATGTGACTATGGCCCCTGGGATGTATTGCCTGCTCTCCTGTACTGCTGAGGATTGCTACCAACTAGGTGGATTTGGCTATGGAGCTTGTGTAGTGCCCTCTGTTGGTAGCAACAGTAATATGCACTACCTGAATAGCAAGACTGGTAATTTGCATATTAGGGTAGATTTGCATATTGCTAATTCTGCATGCAGGAGAGACATTTTGTGTTAATTATGGTCTTCCCCACCCATTTATAATATTATGTTATAATAAGTCACTGTATGGTGTCTGCTATGATTTGATTGTTTGTAATTTTATTGAGTTTTCACAGCAATGTTAATGTAATGACCATATGGGCTAGTCCCAAGTAAAATAAAGTTTTAGACAGTTCTACTTCACCCTCAATTTGGAGTCCTGTCTCTTATTGGGGGAATCTGCAACGAGGGATTGTTATGCTCTGCATATTCCCTTGCTATAATCACTCCTAAGCTCTTTTAAGAGCTCGTTCCTGCGTCGCTCTGAAGGAAGAGAGGTTCGGTCTGCGGTGGTTGTGGTGTCGGCTAGAGTGCTTGGAATCCTCAAGAAGCGCTAGGAGCATTCATCAATGGAGGTACCCAGTTGGGGTGCCAGGTGATCTGTTACAATGTCCTAGTGTCATTGGTTATGAGGGCCTGGCAGAAAGGGCCTAAGTGTTCTGATTCTCGGAGGCTGGTTTCCGGCGCTCTTATGGTGGGCATATTCTCGGTTCTGCCTCTGGTTTGTTCCTCTCCATTTGAAGTGGCATTGTTTCGGTTGGCATTCTCCTTCGCCTTTTTCAGGGCCAAGCAGGTGGGCGAGTTGGTGAGTCCATCCAAATCTGTCCCTGGGGGTTTGTTATCGGGGGATGTGTTTGGCGAAGTGGATGCAGTGAGGTTTCTGATTCACAGGTCTAAGACCGATGTTCTGGGTTGCGGTACTTGGGTCACGTTACGGAGCATCCCTGGCTCTATGGTGTGTCCTGTGGCATGTCTTTGCTTTCTGGGAGATTTCCAGGCAAGGGTCCTTTGTTGGTTCACAAGGATGCCAATTTCTTGTCCGGTTTTCAAATTATCAGGGTTCCGCATGGTCTTGGAAGTTTTGGGGCTGCCTAGTGCAGAGTTTGGGGGACACTCCTTTTGGATAGGGGCTGCTTCTGAGGCATCACACCTAGGGTTGAATGAGGAGGTTATCCAAAGGATTGGGAGATGAGAATCTGGGAGGTTTAAATCAAATGTTTGTGCAACTGGACTGATTCTGTTTCCCCTTTTTTCATTATAGGTGCCGGGAAGCGAGTATGGGTCATCGGCCATTCTTACATCCATTGGGCGCAGCTGTGGGCTCAAGTTTACCCCGGGGGATTACAATTGGGCCTGTCGCCAGTGGTGGCAGAAGTCCGTTGGTTCGGTACCCGGTGGGAGCAGCTGCTGCCCGAAGTGGTCAGTTTAGCCGGCCTGCTCAGTGTTCCTGATGTAATTTTAATACATGTTGGGGGAACCGATCTTGGCACTGTTCCGGTGTGGGATCTGGGGGAGCAGATCCAGAAGGATTTGGAGGAGGTCTGGCTCTGATTTCCGAGGGTGTTCCGAGGGTGCTTTCTCTGACTTTTTGGTGAGGGGCTAGGGACCCTAGAACTTTGGAACGGGGTAGAATTAAGCTCAATAAGAGGGTTTCACGTTTTGTGAGGGGACTGGGGAGGGCTCACGGTGCGTCATCCCATCTTTGAGCATAATGTTTCTATTTCTTTCCGTAGTGATGGGGTCCACCTGACAGATGTTGGTCTGGACTTATTTAATTTAGTTTGGCAGGAGGCTTTGAAGGAGGCCATGGCTGTGGTGGTTGGGAGGCCCCGATGATTTAGGGATAAACCAGCGAGTCTTGTGGCGATATATGGCCCTTGTCTACTGGGGATTGGACCAGCGGCCCGTGGAAAGTGGATGGGTAGGGCTGTTTCTCCCCTAACCTCGGGTACAGTGATGGATAACGGACGTACCCAATGAGCCAACTAACCAGCTAGTGGTTAGCATTACGCAATGGTAGGCTCAAAAAAGGCCTTGTGCTGGTTGGAACGAGGGGGGAGGGGACAGCTTTCCTTAAGTTATGGTTGGTTAGCAAGGTGGTACTCAGTGACGTATCTATTAACTGAGTAATTATGTATACTGTATTTTATGTTATAAAGTTTAAAGATTTATATATTTATATTTTAATAAAGTTGTGGCCTATTTTCTTCCAAATCAAAGTCTGGTGTGTTTCATTGAAGCAAGGTTGGGTTTATCAAGGAGTTAGGTTTATGCTTATACACAGTTACCCTCTACCTACGCACAAGTGCTGGTTATATAGTTATTATTTACTGCGCTATCTGACATAATGATGGTTATATAGTTATTACGTACAGTGCTATCTGACATAGTGCTAATTAGATTATTATGTTTGGTTTCTATTAATAAATAACAGTTTGATTGGAGCACTCTCCTCTTTGTATTTTTCCATAACACCATATGTATTGTCTTCCAACGCCTTCCAATCCTCCAATAATCTAATATTTTTTCAGTATTAAAAAAAAAAACTTCTGTCACTCTATGGCTGTCTTTCTTTCATCTGACTCTGTTCTCTCATTTCTCCCTTAGTCTCTCCTACAAACACTCTCTGTCTCTTTCTCTCTCTCTCCCTGTCTCTTTCTTTCTCTCATTCTCCCACCCCTTATCTCACACTCTCTCCCTGACTGTCTGTCTCTCTATATGTTTTATTATATTTATCTTCCTGACATTATTTTATTCTCTGCAGTACTTGAGTATCGAGCACTTTTATGACAGTGTTAGACATTTATTTTCACAAACATTTTATGAATTGTTGCCAATTGGCCTAGAGCTAGCTGCCATATCAAAGACATAGCATTTGTCAGCAATAAACTAAACTTTCTAACAATCCCACCTGCTTGCCTTTCCAAAGGGTGTCAAAGGGAATAATGCAGACAAGGAGCATGACTGATGGGAAAAATGTAGTTCTGAAACATGAAAGCTTGCAGTGAGATTGTTGCTGTGAATGGGCAATTTAGCTTCCGAGGGTGAGCACTGTAATCTTAGAATAAACCTTTTTTTTGCAAATAGAAGGATGTCTCACCTTCAAAACAATTTGTCCCAGATCCATTTTGTAAAAGACCTATTTTAACTATTATTTTCTGACACTGGAGCCATTTAGAAAGACGAAGAAGAAAATAAAACAGACTGCTGTAGAGAATCAGTTGAAATATACTGAAAGGTAATGTCACGAAAAATTGACAGTTTTATACAAAAAAATACAAATAAATAAATCGTGTTTGAGTTTGTATTAAAATTGATCGATTTTGGAAAGTTTTTAAAATGTTCAATGAACATGTCGTGAGTTAATAATAGCTCATATTATGTTTTTATTTTCCCATTTTTAATCAGTTACATATACTTAATGCAATCCGCACAAACTGGGACTTTACGAAAGGAAAAACAGATATTTAGAACAAAAGTCTAAAGAGTCCTTGAAATGAGCCTGGCCGTTCGCTTCCGTACACCATGTGCGGCTAATTCACTGAATTGTAGGGAATTAAAAAACACACTGAAAATAAAATTCTCAAAAAGCCGAGTGGTGACTGGAGCCTCGTTGAAGATTATTTTAGCCTCACCTTTACAATTCAGGTTTCAATTTTGTAGAATTCAATGTTTAGTGAATCAGTGTTCATTTTGTCGACTAATAATTTTAGTCAACTTTTAGTCGACTAAATATTTTTGAGATTTAGTCGACTAGACTAAAACTAAAACAATTCAGATGTCTAAAAAAAAACAAACCAGGGCTTGGGAGAAAGACACTTAGAGGGGCTGGGAGGACACAAAGAGACACAGAGGGGCTTGGGAAGGGGCAAAAGAGACAGAGACTTTAACTAAACCCATTACATTTTAGTTGTGTCACCTAAAATCTACTGGAGATTTAGTCGACTAAAACTAGACTAATGTAAATATGCCGCCAAAATTAACACTGTAGTGTACATTCCTGTTTGTTATTTATGACTCTACAAATAAGAGTGGGTGAGGTTAATTAAAAGTAGGAATACTTCTCCATCCTATAGATCATTAAGACATCCATTTGCCTAGATCTCAATCTGTCATATTTCACGAATATACTTTTGTTATTTCTTAATAAGACACTTGAAATAGAATTGATTCAGCCTATCTGGAGGATTTAGCCAGGTTCAGTTTGAGTAATTTAGTCACTAATTACATGATCCTGCTGTTTTTTTATTACCTTTTTACTAATAACATACTGATCAGGCTGGAGATATGGCTGATAAAAGCATGTTGAGTAACATGAACCAAATATGGTTTAATTTCTAGAAGTACCCAGGAGTTTATGGGAGCCATATTCTTGGTGACGACCTGATATTTATTGCCTCTGCATTCTCTTTGGCCACATTAGACATTTATCATCTATGAGGGTCGCCATAAACTAGACTGGCACCATAGATGGCATCCTGCCACCTCCATGTATATAGTCCAAAGAGGCTGATGAAGAGCTCTCATTTTCCAACCAGGAGATTTCACGGAAAATCTATTCTGGAAAGTTAAATTCAAATACCTGTGAACTGCGTAACGTAATTTGTACAGTTGTACCTGGTAAAAAGAGAAATGTTGTCAAACTATATTAGACATTTTGGAGCCTGGTTATACTACTATGGCTGTAAAAAAACAAGAATTATGCACATATGTTAATTAACTCAGTGACTCCTGACCCAATCTCAAAAAAACACCAAAAAACACCAACACACCAAGTTTTATCAATATCATTACTGGGCCATTCATAATCCCTAAACTATTATCTATTGATGTTCTGTGAGGCTCAGTCAACCTTACTGGGTCCCATTGGGTCCTTTGAACTTAGGTTGTGCTTGGTGGAGAAGGGCATTTTGTCAACATCATTGATATAGTCTCGTGCCAACAGGATAATATATTGTGTTTATCACTGCTTGCCCCTCCATTGTTAGTGGCATAATGAAAGCCAGTCTGTATATCTGTTTTGGAAAACTCTTTGCCAACTACTTGTTACTGTCTTGATCTTGTACCCGAACCTCAGACTCTCGCCTTCAGGACTTCTTCATGGCTGTCTTCTCCTTATGCAATGTCCTCCAGTTCCACATTTGTCCCTTCCATCTCTCCTGACCTTAAAACATCCATAAAAACACACTTCTTTAGAGAAGCCTATCACCCAACTGTTAACTACTCATCCCTTATAAGTTTTCTTTTGCTGTCTCCTATCTATTGTGCTCGCTCTTCCCAAATGTCCAAATTATTTTCCTCTGTGTATTTGTTCCATAATCCTTTTAGATTGTAAACTCATTTGAGCAGTGCCCTTTTTACCTAATATTCCTGTACATTAATTGTTTGTCTCTGTGTATCTATTGTAAATCAAATATGTTGGTGCTATATAAATAACTGTAACTTGTAACTGTAATTTGTGTAATGATGTCATAGAACTTATGGAAGCAGAGGGTAAATATATATTGTCCCAACCTTTACACCCTCCCACTGCACTCACACACTCGCACCACACTTATACCCTCCCACTACAGTAACACCCTACCACTACAATAACACCCTCCTACTACACTTATACCCTCTCACTACACTAACACACTCCCACTACACTCACACCCTCCTACTGCACTCATACCCTCCCACTGCATTCACATCCTCCCATTACACTTATACTTTCCCACTACACTTACACCCTCATACTACACACATACCCTCTTAATACACTCACACCCTACCACTACACTCACACCCTCCTACTACACACATGCACTCCTACTACACTCACACCCTACCAGTACAGTCATACCCTCCAACTACACTCATACCCTCTCATACCCTCTTACTACACACATACACTCCTAACACACTCCCACTACACTCACACCCTCCTACTGCATTAATGTCCTCTTACTACACTCACACCCTCCTACTGCACTCATACTCTCCCACTACACTCAAACCCTCTCATTACACTCACAAACCACCAGGGGTCACGTCCTGGGGAAAAAAGTGCGAGAACTCTCCTCCACCCCAAAAAAACACTCGTATGCATATATAAATGCGTGCACACATTCAGACACACACATACACTCACAGACACACACATACACTCAGACACTCACAGACGCACACACATACTCAGACACTCACACAATGGTGTATTTTAATTTTGTGCTGCCCTAGACATGACTATACCTGAGCACCCCCCTAATCTAAATTTACCACCCCTTCCTGTCAAGGGCGCACCGCCACCTGATTAAGAAGATTCCACCTTTTCCTGCTCCTTTTAAAGAAATACTATAGTGCCAGGAAAACATAGCTGTTTTCCTGGCACTATAATTCCCTATAGTTCCCCCCTCCCTTATGTCCTCCCCTCCCCCACTCGACATTGAAGGGGTTAAAATCCTATGGGTATTTAGCAGATGCTGGATGTTCTCATTACCAGGGTGAGGACGTCCAGCATCAGTTAGGCGACTTTTGGTCATTTAACCACCCAAAAGTCCCTCTAGTGGCTGTCTGGTAGACAGCTAGAGGTGGAGTTACCCCTCAAGGTAATTATTGCATTTTCCGAGAAACCGCAATAATTACACTTGCAGGTTTAAGGGGACTGGGACACTGCACCCAGACCACTTCAGTGAGCTGCAGTTGTCTGGGTGCCTATAGTGTCCCTTTAAGCACACTCTCTGACAGACACCCACACTGGCAGATGCACACTTACAGTAACACACACAGTCAATGACAAACACACAAATGTCACTGATTTGACACACACGCATTCACTGACACACTCATTCATTGACAGAGAGACACACACAAACACACTGACAGACACACACTAATAGTCACATACACACTAAATGACAAACAGAATCTCACTGATTTGACAGACACTTATAAACATACCCTAACAGAAGCACATACACGCAAACATACACATGCATACACTAACAGAAGCCCATACACTCATACACACACACACGTGCGTACACTAACAGAAGCGCATACACGCAAACATACACATGCATACACTAACAGAAGCACATACACTCATACATGCATACACTAACAGAAGCACATACACTCATACACACATGTACATATGCTAACAGATGTAAATACACTCATACACACACTGACAGAAACACACATACACTAACATACATAAACTAACAGACATACACACATACATAGACTAGCAGACATACACAAACACACTAACAGACACACACATACACTAACAGACATACACACACATACATACACTAACAGACATACACACACATACACACATACACTAACAGACATACACACATACACTAACAGACATACACACACAGACATACATATATACAAATTATTAATATTAACATTTCCCACCCATCCACCCCTACCTTTTAGGAAAGCTGGCATGGATGGGTCCCTGGGGTCCAGTGGGACTGCAGTGAGGCAGGCGACTCTCTCCCTGTCACACGTGGTGAGGGAGCTGTGTCCTCTCTGCTCCCTCTCGCCGCGCGTGTTGTCTGCTGATGCTGGGAGCCGGAATATGACGTCATATTCCGGCTCCCTGCATCAGAAAACGGCACGTGGCGAGAGGAAGCAGAGAGCACACAGCTCCCTCGCTGCATGTGACATGGAGAGAGCTGCCCACCGGGGGAGGGTCCATCAGGTCCCCCCCCATGACAGGGGGAACACAGGACATTTGGGGGCAGCATTTTTTGCCGCCCTCTGAGTCCCTGCAGGGGGAACGGCGTTCCTGCTGTGAAAAAAGTGCCTTGCCACTACTACAAACATGATCTCCAACTACACTCATACACTCGCACTACAATCATGCACTCCTACTGCTGATGAGGTGCTTATAGTGCCCCTATGATTGGGAAGTATTGTTCAAAGATGAGTAACTGAGGAATAAGGCAATAAGGAGAGAAATTGTATTACGGATATTCTTTGTTTTTAACATGGGAGCAGGTGGAAAGGCAGCTAATGAAGTTAAGAATGACCTGTGGCAAATTAAAGAATGTTTAATGTTTTAATGGGTGTGGGATGTATGTTCTGTGGGTGGACTTTCAGGAGGTGATCTTTTGGTTAGTGGGAATGGAGCAGAATTTAGTTCTGGGATGCAATCACCAAGTGGTGTTGGGTTAAGCATGAGTCAATGATAGATTTGTGAACCATTAAATTAAAGAGCAGAACAGTGCAAAAACACTGAGAAAGTCCACAAGAAGACAAAGTGTCCACATTTAAGTGAGTTTATGTTGTTAGTCTGAAGCTAATATCAAAATACCATTTCTTAATTTGATAAAATTATAACCTTGAGAAAAACATTCGTAGCTTTCCCTTGCTATGATTTGTAGAAACTTTTCCTTTTACTTTACATTTCCATCTACAGTTTGGACAGGATGTTGAAAAGATTTTATAAATGTTCTTAGTGTTTCCAAGCAGACAACAGTCAAACCGTAAATTAATCGGGAATGTGAATGGAGAATAGTAATGGCTGATAAATCATTAATGATGTCATCGGTTGGTGCACAAATGCATTGCAATGAGAGGTGTCTGACCATCGAATAACTCTGAAAAAGAATTCTGTCTTTGTTTTAAAAACTGTTAATGATGGATGAGTTGTTTCATGTTCTGGGTCTGTGGATATTATGTAATCAGCACTTTATCTATAAATCACACATTTTTAAATCAATTAATCGTTCAGTCGACAATTTGACTGACGGCACTCAGTTAACATAAAAAAAATAAAAAAATCAAGAATTGTGTTTTGAAAGTCTTTTTATGATTTTGCATAAATATAAGCCTTCTATTTAACTCACCGGTGACCTGTTACAAATACTGCATTATATAAATCGATGGATTGCTCGTAGAAACAGATTTTTCAAAAATTGGTTAGAAGATCAGTGATACATGTACATTTGTTGAAGCAGCACTCCTGGTCTTTGATATAATATAACAACTTTATTTCAATCCAAGTTCAAATTCACATCACAAGTTAAAGATTTAATTATATAGGAAGACCCAGTTTCATGAAAAAGTGCTTTTCAACATATGTATTTGTGTCTCTAAGTTCTGTACATTTTGCTGAATCAGTGGGGGTATAAATGCACTGCCGACTTCTTCAATATTAAGGCGTTTCATGAGTTACATCGTTATCTCATTGATCATTGAGTTCTCAAACAGCTTGCAAAATTTAGTCTACAGTAACTGAGTTGGGAAAAATGTTCATTCAGCTGTGCTGGGGAGCAATTCACTCTTGATACAACATAGAGCTATTAGCTACACTGTGATTATTATACATTCGTGATTTGGTCTCAGTGTGAATTACAGAGGCTCAGGAAGAGCAATGCTTTTTGAGTGTTCCAAGGTTCCAATACCACAGGGACCTTGTTAAGACACTATGGATGATAGGTGAGATAAGGAGAATCCACCAGGAGGAGAAGGAATCACGGGGTAAGATGGGACAGAAGCAGAAATTACAGAAAATAACAGGTGTCTACACCCATTTTACTCTTAAATAAAAATCAATTTATGTCTAGTTAGATTGATGGGAAATTAGACAAAAACTTACATTTTACAAATATTTGCTTTATTTACAAATGTATGTTTTTTTTACAAAAAAAGTTAAACTGATACAATAAAGCTGTTGACACTATGAAGATCTTTAGTTTTTTTGTTGTTTTTTTTTTTCATTTTGTTTGATTTAAATATATAGAGAAATATGTAGAAATTCTGCTGAATCTCAGTATGTGATTTATTTTTCAGCTGTAGCCTGAATCCAGCTGTTAATCTCGGACGACAGGAAGCAGCAGACATGCAGAAAATGCGATGTACGTGAAGAGCACATGATGAAGGAAAGCAGGCGCAGTATTACATGTGCAATTTTTATACGTGGAAAAAAATACTAATACAAAGATTTAGCGATAAAATCAGTAACAATATTTAGATTAATATTTGTAACAGAAGCTTACAATCACAGCTTTAATTTGTAATCCATAAAAAAATATAATATATAATTATAAAAATGTCAAAGTATAGTTATAGAAGGAACTGCACACATTGCACATATTTTTATCTTTTTACCTTTCCAAAATATCATGTTGGACCCAATCAAACTGCAACAAACACCTGAAATAGTTGTTTGTATATAACATGCTGTCTAATATCTTTACATTGCATTTACAATATGTTTCTATAATGCGGTTATATAGCATCTATAACATGTCTACATACTATGTTTATATAGCCTCTGAAATAACTTTATATATTAATATTCGTTGATATGCCTTGTTTACATAATATGTTTATAAAACCTGTATAATATCATTTTTCTATAGTATGATTATATAGTCTAATATATTTACATAATATGCTAATATAATATGTTTTTTTTATACATAATATTTCTATACGATACGACTACATGATATGTTTATACGACATGTATATTGTGCTTATAGAGCCTGGCCCTATATGATGTGTTTTTTATTTATACTCACCATTATAATACAGAAATTACAAAAATCACCTTAAAGAAACATAGGAGTCATGCAGGCGCTGCTCTGGGTGATAGTATATGTAGGACACCACCAGTGGTTACATGTGGTACTGCAAATCCTAATTCTATTATTTAGAGTTCAGGCACATTAATTCTCCTTTCCTTTGTATCAGATCATCCGAGCTCTAATTGGTCTAAGTAGAAACTTTGGAAATAAGTAAATTAAAGGCAACAAGTAGACCTTTTAAAATCCATCAAATTACAAAAAAAAAAATACACAATTTTTCCTAAGAAAAACAAAACATTATAAGTTGTATTTTCAATTTATTTTGTCATTTATTATTATTATTATTTATTTGGTTGCTGTAACACCACAATTAAACACCTTATACACATTCACGATAATTCTTTGTCTGCTAAATAAAAACCCACATCTGCCCCTGGAATTCACAAACAATAAACAATACCCTGTCATTTGTCTTCTAATATCTACAAACTACCAAAGGAGCAGCCTATGCCCATGACCCTCGGGGAGTTGTAGAATTAAAACACATTCATTTTTCATACAAAAAATAAATATGAAATATCCTGTCGCTTCTGCCATAATTCAGCTGATGGCCTATTATTTTCGATTGCAAATCAATATGGTATCTGGGTGGCACTTGAGATCTCGAGGGCTGGCACAAGGCCAATACGAGTTATACAATTGATGAGATGCAGCTGCATGGTAAACTTATTTGCCATTTCTATTCAAAAAGAATAGTCGCGTAACAATGGTGGCCAATACACTTCTCAGTAATTGTGTGCAAGCTCAGAACATATTTAGAAATACTGTTTTTGTTGAGCAGGTGCTCTTATATTTATGTGAATTTGAATTTTGAAATATGAAAGAAGGGAGGATACCGTTTTTAACAGCATCTAACCTACAGCTGTTGAGAACAGGACAGCATATGTTACTTAGTTGTACATGATAATTGCGTATTCTTATATCTGTGCGCAGACCAATGTTTAGCTGCTGAAATTACTCTGCATTCTCAAATATTTTTTTACTTTTCATTGTGGTCTACAATGATCGGCAAGAACAATTCTACCCCTTAATAAAACAACTTTCTGTTCTTTTTTATTTGTTTCCTGCAAAATTGGCCTGTCGGTTTCCTCTGAGAGCTTTCCATTCAAACCTCTGTCTATTTGCATATTCCGATTAAATTAGCTCTTTTTAATGCAAAGTGTTTACACCTGTTATCAAACCGGAGCACAATGACATGATTCCGTTGATAAACAAAATGTCTGGTGAAAAAAAAAAAAAAGCAGAGAAATCTAAAGAAAAGAACATATATTTATTGTGGCTGATTTTTACAAACGTACTTTTTTAATAAAAAAAAGGCAGATTGAGGTGGTAAGTGTCAGTACGTCAAACTGGAAACAGGATATTCTATATAATATCTATTTGAGCACAAAACATGCTAGCAAAATAAATAAACAGTACATAAATACTTCTGGTTGTTTTCTATTTTATTTTTCCATGTATGAACTCCTTATCTTCAATTTTCCTTTCTGGTTATTTCTTAGGGGATGAACATTTAACCTATAATTATTTTACCATTTAATTAGCAGTTAGAGGATCCCATTCTCTGATTTAGGATTTGCAACAAATAAAATATGTCACTTACATTTATCTCATCAATATATTGAACCAACCTCTCTCCGTAATGGGAACACTTTAACCAAGAGGAATCTGTTCACATTAGTTCACATTAGGGACATTGTACTCGATATGTGGAAAGGTGGCAAAATAAAGGCACCCTTGAATTTATTAATGTATTGGTTGACAGAGCGGATATCACAGATGGAGAGGTGCACCACCTTGTTGACATTAAACTTTAAGATTCGCTTCAAACCACATTGCAATTCATCCAAATTTTGGCTGATCAGGTGATTCGTCAAATTCCCAAACTCTGAGCCGAAAAGTAGCTAAATCACAAACGAATCAAAAGGCATAATGACCACGAATGCTCGTTTTGGTTTGTGGTTCTGGATTCCATCCATGACGCCAAAAAAAGAGATGTTTGATGGGAAAAGAATAATTATTAAGAGAAGATGGTCACTATATATAGATTTTATTCACAGATCATGTGAGCAGTAAGCGATAGAAGGAAAAAGTAGGAACAGTTTTACTGCTCCTCCTGTTTATTCCTCTATTGCCGGCATAGGCAACCTTAGGCACTGCATATGTTTTGGACTACACCTCCCATGATGCGTTGCCAGCATTATGGGTGTAAGAGCATTATGGGGGATGTAGCCCACAACATCTGGAGTGCCGAAGGTTGCCTATCCCTGCTCTATTGGTTACTTCTTCTCACTCAATCTGTGAACTAAATGACGTGAACACTATCCTATTAGTGTACAGGAATAAATGTTTGTGTTCCAGAGCCTATAGTGTTCGTTTAACTGATATCGTTAATTGCCGATGAGCAGTTTTTAATGTTGCAGTGATCCCAATCCCACTCTTCCAATATTTTTCTATTCTACTTTTACTGTAATTCGTTTCAAAATCTTTATATATGCTTTTCTACAATAAGTCAAAAAGACTAAATAATTTTACGAATTTGGGCATCAGAAGATACTTCTCTTGACACAGTGACATATTAATATACTGTCTTCAATCACCTGCTCCACGCATTTCAATATGATGAAAAAAAATATAGAACTGTATTGCGTTGTTTTAGCAAATCGATAAAGGAAAGAGTCCTCCCTTGATAACACTTGATCTAATTCTAGGCTTTAGTTCATCCTCAATAAGATAGCAGTCAGGGTTATTCACTAAATGTAGAATTTGGGGAATTTTATAGTGATTTAAGGCCAAACTAGTCGAACTGGGAAAATTCTCCGTGCAAGCTAAGATAACCAGTCAATTTAACGAAAGGATAAGAAGGGTTAAATAAAAACTTGACAAGACTTGGAATTTACATTTTAAAATACATTTGTAAAAAGAAATGGAGAAAGGAAGCTCTGAGAATTGCAATGTGTTGGTGTGATTTTCACATTCTTACAAACCATAAATGAGTTTGTGATGTGAGAATCGTTAGACAGCTGCACATTTTCCGTCTTATCGAGAAGGAAGCAATGCTGTTAGTCTCACAACTACAATGAACTTATCTTACTTCTATCTTAGTAATCTTCTCACAAGCTCAGGTTAGGCATAAAGCGATATTTTGGGGTGGAAACGATCACCATAGAGACCAACAGAATGTGTGGCTGATTTCTCTTCTTTTTGAACATTGAGGATTCCTCTAATGCATTAATCCACACATCTTGCTAAATAAACAGGGGGGATAGTATTAAAGGGCCAGTCCAGGCAAATAAGGTGCAAGAAAATATCTGAGATAGTTTTATGCAGGGAGCTCAAATGATTTAATTGCAGGATGCCATATATGATTTAGTTTGGTTATTATAACTAATGTCCAAAATAAACAGGGCTATTTACTAAACAAAAAAAAATAATATCTTTGTTGTCCACATTTTGTTTGTTTTCACACATTTCGGATTTTAGATCGCAAGCCTTTGTAAATTGTGGTGCTATGGGCTACATATCCTTTGAAGTGCTAAGCATAGAAGGGAATCCAGAAACTGGAGAAACAGACCTTCGAATGACTAGTTAATACACATGAAGGTTAAATTACAATCTTACATCCAATATTAAAGGGACACTCTAGTCACCAGAAAAACTACAGCCTAGTGCATTTGTTCTGATGAGTATAATTCATCCCTTTGCAGTAAACACTGTCTTTTCATTACAGCCCAGGGATACATCCATTGGCCACTCCTCAGATATCTACTAGAGGTGCTTGATGGGGCAGTGCTGCAGAGAGTGACTGACATTCAGTGTCTCCACCCTCTGCATGGAGACACTGAATGTTCCTAATAGAGATGCATTGATTAAATGCATCTCTATAAGGAGATGCTGATTAGCCAGGGCTGTGTTTGGCTTGTGCTGGCTCGGCCCCAGATCTGCCTCCTTGACACGCTCAGCCAATCCAATGTTTTCCTATGACAAAGCATTGTAATTGGCTCAGAACTCCACTTCTGATGATCAGATCAGGGTCAGAAACAGCAGCAGCAGACTGGAATAAAAGTAAGATTTTGTTATATTTAGAGGGGAAAGGAGGGGAGCAGGGGGGCTAGATGGTGATTTTAACACTTCAGGGTCAGGAATACATGTTTGTGTTTTAAACTCTATAGTGTTCGTTTAAAGGGACCCCTTCAGTGACTTACCTGTATCCAGCACCTATGTCCCTGGGTCCGGCGGGGGAGACCTATAGAGCATGCGTGGCCCGCGTCGGGGGAGACCTAATGCACATGCGCGGCAATGCAATAATACTTTCAATGCTTTCCTATGGGGATTTCGGCAATGCTGGAGGTCCTCACATAGCGTGAGGACGTCCAACATCGTTATAGCACACTCTTCGTGTCCGATGAACACGGAAGTGTCCTCTAGTGGCTGTCTAGTAGACTGCCACTAGAGGAGGACTTAACCCTTCAAGGTAAATATTGCAGTTCCAATGGGCAGATGTGGTATGGGTGCCTGGAGTGTCCCTTTAAGTGATATCGCTAATAGCTGATGAGCTGTTATTAATGTTGCAGTGATCCCAATCCCACTCTTCCAATATTTTTCTATACTACTTTTACTGTAATTCATTTAAAAATCTTTACATATGCTTTTCTACAATTAGTCAAAAAGACTAAATATTTCTAAGAATTTGGGCATCAGCAGATAGTTCTCCTGACACAATGACATGTACAAGTAATGTTAACTAACAATTCACTGGTAATTTACTCCAAATAAAGGAGAATTAAGCATTGTGACTACAATTAGGCATGTGCATGGGAAAAATTTTCGGTTCGGTTCGGCATTCCGAAATTCGGGACTTCGGCACTTTGGCAATTCGGCACTTCGGAACTTCGGCAACTTTAGCACTTTGACACTTCGGAACTTTGGCACTTCGACACTTCAGGAATTCTGTAATTTCGGAACTTTGGGACCTCGGCAATTCGGCACTTCTGCAATTTGGAACTTCGGCAACTTCGGCACTTCGACACTTCGGCACTTTGGAACTTCGGAACGTCTCTTGCAGCCGCTTGGTAGATAACTCCCTAATTTCCACGGTATTAGGGAGTTATCTACCAAAAGGCTGAAAGACCTAAATTGGTCTTTCAGACAAATTTACTAATGCTAAGTAAAAATTACTTAGTATTAGTAAATTGTGCCCCTACTCGCTATACCGCATTTTTTTTTTAAAATGGGTCCCCCCTCCGGAGCCCCAGGGCCAACCCTGAACGGCGGGTGGGGGCCCTAAAGTAAAATAATGGGGGGACCTATTGCCCCCCCCGGCCACCACCCTTGAGCGGCGGTTGGGGGCCCTAAAGTAAAATAATGGGGGGGACCTTATGTCCTCCCCCCTGACCCCTAACCCCCAACAACTACTTGAAAAAAAAAACTTAACATTTGATGCTTTCTTTCTTCTAAAATCTCATTTTTTCAGCCCCCAAAAAGGCCAAATAAAAATCCATAATAACCGATGCACTTAAAAAAAATTAAAAAACGAGCGCAACAAAAAAAAAAATCTTCAACCATGGAGGGCTCCGCATAGACTGAGCTCTGCAGTTCAGGGGAAGGCTTATAAAGCCTTCCCCTGCCCTGCAATTAGGCTCAGAGCCATCCAATCAGAGTGCTCTGACAGCTAAATGAAGAGACTGACGGGTAAGTCTCTACATTTACCTGTCACAGCACTCTGATTGGTTGGTTTGAAATCCACCAATCAGAGTGTCATTTTACACAGCGTGGGAAAGTTCTTTGGAATTTTCCCACCCTGTGTAATTTTACTCATAACTCTCTGATTGGTTAAATCAGAGAGTTATGAGTAGTGATGTCCCGAACTGTTCGCCGGACGGTTCGCGAACTGTTCGCCACAAACGGTTCGCCACGGACTCATCATTGAGTAAACTTTGACCCTGTACCTCACAGTCAGCAGACACATTCCAGCCAATCAGCAGCAGACCCTCCCTCCTAGACCCTCCCAACTCCTGGAAAGCATCCATTGTGAAGCTGCATTCTTAGTGAGCTGTCCAGGAGGTGGGAGGGTCAAAGTTTACTCAATGATGAGTCCGTGGCGAACCGTTCGTGGCGAACTGTTCGCGAACCGTTTGGCGAACAGTTCGGGACATCACTAGTTATGAGTCAAATTACACAGCGTGGGAAAATTCCAAAGACCTTTCCCACGCTGTGTAAAATGACACAGAGCACTCTGATTGGTGGATTTCAAACCAACCAATCAGAGTGCTGTGACAGGTAAATGTAGAGACTTACCTGTCAGTCTCTTCAATTACCTGTGAGAGCACTCTGATTGGATGGCTTAAACCCACCAATCAGAGTGCTCTGAGCCTGATTGCAGGGCGGGGCAAGGCTTTATAAGCCTTCCCCCACCCTGCAGAGCTCAGTCTGCGCGGAACCCTCCACGGGTGAAGATGGATTTTTTTTTTGCGCTAGTTTTTTTGTGTCGGTTATTATGGCTTTTTATTTGGCCTTTTTGGGGGCTGAAAAAAGAAGATTTTAGAAGAAAGAAAACATCAAATGATAAGTTTTTTGGGTTTTTTCAGGTACTTAGTTAAATGGTCACCCCTCATTATTTTTAGGGTGAAGGGAGTAGGTAGGGGTTAATTTTGTTGGGGAGGGGGGTGACTAGGGGTTTGGGGACCCCTAGTCACCCGGGGGTGTTATTTTTTTATTTAGGGACCCCACCCACCGCTCAGGGGTGGGGCCAGGGGGGAGGACATTAGGTCCCCCACTCATTCTAATTTAGGGCCCCCACCCACCGCTCAGGGGTGGGGGCCAGGGGGGAGGACATTAGGTCCCCCCCTAATTAGTATTTTAGGGCCCCCACCCACCGCTCAGGGATGGGGCCCAGGGGGGAGGACATTAGGTCCCCCCCATTACTTTACTTTAGGGCCCCCACCTGCCGCTCATGGGTGGGGGCCAGGGGGAGGACAATAGGTCCCCCCCCTTATTTTACTTTAGGGCCCCACCCGCTGCTCATGGGTGGGAGCCAGGGGGAGGGCAATAGGTCCCCCCTTATTTTACTTTAGGGCCCCCACCCACTGTTCAGGGGTGGGAGCCAGGGGGGGCAATAGGTCCTCCCTTCAGGTTAGGAGGGGGGACGTTTTTGTTTTTTTTACAGTGAGCAGCCATAGGCTGCTCACTGTTTAATAGACATGCCCCTACTCGCGGTATAGCGAGTAGGGGCATAATTTACTAATTCTAAGTAATCTTTACTTAGTATTAGTAAATTTGCCTGAAAGTCCAATTTAGATCTTTCAGCCTTTTAGTAGATAGCTCCCTAATACTGTGGGAATTAGGGAGTTATCTACTTATTCATCCCTGTCATTACATTGACTGGCCAAGTAACTTACATTTTATATGAATGTATGTTACTTGATTGTTATAAGTGTTGCAGATGCTTACAGCTGAATCCTGGCTATGTTTGTATACTTTTTATTTAAAATTGTATACAGTGTAACATTCTTCTTCTTCCACTGGGTAAGTATATTAGTACTTAGGCAATACTGTGCTTCGGAACTTCGGCAATTCGGCAATTTCGGAACTTTGGGACCTTGGTAATTCGGAACTTCGGCACTTCGGCTATTCGGACATTCGTAAGTACCCGAATGTCTGAATTGCCAGAAATTCGTCCGAATTCATATTCGGCCAAAAACGAATTGCACATGTCTAACTACAATATAACATACCAATAACAAATTAAATGCACATGCGCACAATACCTGCTTTGGTCTATTTAGAGCAGGGCTGGCCAGACTTTATTAACACGGGATCTAGCTCGGTTAACATGATCCCATATCTCGCCCTCTCCACACATGCAGCCCGCTGTATAATATGCTTATCAAGCTGTCACTGTTCAGATTGACAACATCCCATGCTTCTCAGCACATAGGCAGAATGAAGCTGCTAGCCACGTGCATACGGAATTGTAACGGACCGTTTTGCACACAAGGGGTAAAAACCGTTTAGGCGATCGGCCCCCTTTCCAGAGATACAGGCACAGCTACTGCAAAACACCAAAACTCACGAACTGGATACAAAATAGCACTCCAACTCCCGAACTGGAACCTCACGAATAGCTGCCAGCAGACGAACAGGAAAAGCTCCCAAGCGGCTTACACTCCTGGCAATCAGTCTCCAACAGCATACAGTGAATCCCCCCAAGAACGAGACAAGGCTCCGTGTTGAGGGTCAAGCAGTGGTCTGAGGTGCTGGCACACCCAGCCTGGTTTTTATTACAGTGTTTCAAATACAGGACCACCCACAGGGAGGGATAAAACAACCAATCATATCACAGTTACATCCCACATATTCCCTCCCCTTATCCTGAGAGGAAACTCAATTATACAAACAGTTAAAACATACTTTCTACCCAACTTTCATAACTCCAAAACCATACATCACATTCACATAAAATTACATATTCTCAATCAATCCATTCAGGGGAACAACATATTCAAAAATGGCACAAATCAGACAAGGGGTTCAAAAGTTAGTAAAAGTCCTTTGTGACTAAATGAAGCATGGCTTTCTGGCCCAAACCAGTTTCAGAGTCTTCTATCCTGGAGAGTAATTCAATTATCTCCCAGGACAGACACAAGACTCCATTAAGCACATGGTTGCAAAAAGACACAAAACACTTTAAAATACATAAAGTCACATTTATTACATAAAACACAGACATGTAACATATCCCCAGATAGCTCAGGTCTGAGCGCACATTATTAAGTGAATGGCGCTCAGACCACACGAATACAGTTTAATCGCCATGGAGCCAAAGTCTTTACAGTCAGTTTCATACAAATGGGCTCCATGGGATTCCTATCTGGGGTATAACACATTCAAACAAATCTACTGAACCCCAGGCAGAAAAGCACGAATACAGCTTTTCTGCAGGCAAAAATAAAGTCTTTTAAAAGGGGGCCATAGTCCAAAGGCAGCAGGCGAGCAACCAGGCTTTTCCAATGCAATGTGGCGAGATTGGTCTCGTCACAGGAATGTTTTGTATCAGATTTGTATACAGATGGGAGATTCTGTATATATATCTCGATCACTGTTATTTCTCCAGTACTGACTGACAATCATCCAACTAGCTCTTATATTGGTTGGTAGATAACAATCAACCATGTATCTGGGGTTTAGAGGGATCTTAAATAAACATACACACAGTGCAATGTCTATGGGAACACGATACTTTATGTGACAACTGTCTCTCATTAGCATCATCATAACATAACCTTCATCTTGCAATGTAACTGAAAAACCAGTAAAAACATTCTTGCCATTAAGCTTGTGATATTGGCCTATAGCTCATCTTTGAGAGATTAATAAAAAAAAGACACCAATTAGGACCGGGTTTAGGTTAATAACGTTTTCTGACTCTGGTTGCTTTGATGGCAGTAAAATTGTCCATGAATTCCGGATTGTGATTGCTATGAAAACTTGTGCTATCAATCAGTTTCTAACATTAGATTGTAATTTATTACATTCAGTGACTTAAAGGAATGATTAACACCAGTAAAGGTATGATCACTTTTCTTTCTTTACCTGTCTCGGTTGTAGAAAGAAACTAAAGTCTTTCTAATCTACTTACTTATACTGTATCGTATGCGATCATTAAATCACCTCATTTAAAATTGAAAAAGATATTAGAGGCAGAAAACGGAAATTTTATGAAGAGAAAATATTCAAAAAGAGAATAATTATATCCTGTGAAAATTCCAGCAGAACGATCGTCTCCGAGCTTTGCTGATTAAAATGGTTTAATAGCCAGGTGTATTTCTTAAATAACATCAAATATTATCTTGTTAAATGAAACAAAAAAATCAAAGAAGGTGTGGTTCATGAAGCAGCATTGATTTCAGACATTTAAATACAGGAATTTTAATAAGTCACCCAGTTGTTGTTATGCTAGCCAGTAACAACTCATATTGGGTTATGGATATTGGTTCAAAAGATCATAATTCCTGGAGCATTTCAATAAAACCATTTTTATTCTTAAGCATAAATATTTCTGCTTAATATCTTAAAAGTGCTTATAAATGTAGCTTAACCGAGAGCCAAGATGACATTGTTAGTCCCATTGTAATTGAATAGAATATACGCAAGCCCAGATATACACACAGGCTTTATGCTATATTCCACAAATTGCTATACAGTTCGTTACACTTCTTAGCAGGATTTACAGCAATTAATGATGTTTAACACAATTTTGTGTGTGATAGAAAACTGACTTCTTGTCTAACGCTATGTTACGCATGAATATCACCAGTTCTCTTTACGATCAACCTTATTTACTGGAAATATTGGAAGAATATTTACATGAACTAATCTAATAGACTTCCTTTAATAAATAGGCAGTTCATTTGGCAGTTTGAATTGAAATGCAAATGCAAACATTCTGGGGTATTCAATAAAGTTCTCAGACCCTCAGAATTCTAACATTCAGCAAAAATTATTGAACCTGATTAGCTGTAGAAGTGCAAATACAATTTAGGGTAATGAGGAATCTGCTAAAAAGCTTAGTCCGGATATCTGAATTCCAAATACAAAGTATAAGAATTAGGTTATCTATAAAAAAAATTATATAGAATTATATGCATAGATGGCTGAATGAATAGATAGGTGGATGGATGGATAGATAGATAGATGTCAGTTCAAAGTGTTAACCCATACCTATAAAGCATTGAACAATTCTAGCTCCTTTTATGTCTCATCACAGATCAATAGGTATGCCCCTTCTAGGTCTCTCCGCTGCTCACACCCGTACGACCAACTCAAGCTTGCAGGACCTCTCGCGGGTGGCTCCTTTCCTATGCAATAGACTGCCTACTGCCATCAGACTTTCCCCTAGTCTTCAATCCTTTAAGAAGTGCCTTAAAATGTATCTCTTTAGGCTTATGGCCTCCCATAGTAACCTCTACCTCACATAACTGTCTCTTACTCTTTCTTAAAGGGCAGCACTTTACTCTTTTCTCCAGCTCTGCTTCACTCCCACCTTATTTGATTGCTATTTCCTGTCATATTGTGTTTTACACCCCACCTCCTATAGACAGTAAGCTCGTTTGAGCAGGATCCTCTTCAACCTATCGTTCCTGGAAGTTTTCTTGTAATTGTCCTATTTATAGTTAAATCCCCCCCCCCTTATAATATTGTAAAGCGCTATGGAATCTGTTCGCGCTATATAAATGGCAATATTAAATATTTAAAATGGAAAGATAGATGGATAGACAGACAGACAGATAAATAGATAGATAGATAGATAGATAGATAGATATGCACACACTTCCCCATGACACCTGCTGGACCATAAGGAACATTGCACATATCACAACCAAAGCCCAAAATGTGTGGAGCTTGGGCCAGGACATGGAGAGGTAAAAGCTATGTTCGTTTAGTTTAAACAAATAAATAAATAAATTGTTTTGAACAAACTCAAGACCAAACTCAAGGTTAAGCATTCTCAATATGAGCAAAGAATTCAAAAACAGCACAAACTATTCGTTTTATAGAGCAATTATAAAAAGATAGACATTAACCAACATACAGTGACGCTCTTACTAATTCACAAGACTTGAAAAGAAGGTAGCGATCAAAAATTGGAGAGCACCTGAGGTTCAAAAAGTTTCCAGTGCTCCATAAATGGTCTCAGGAGAGCTAAGGAACAATTAAACAAATTATACTAAGTATATTCTATTAATGAATCAAAGGACAGTAATGGGTTAGCTAGAATTCTTTTACTATAATTCTTTAGTTTTTTTATTAATTAAATAAGTTTTCTTGTGTCAGCAAAAAATCTAAATACTTAGCATTCAGTTTACAAGGTATTGACTGGAAACACAATTTCATGCTTTGTTTCCACTTACAAGGTTGTTGTTTCATACAGCGCAGTATGTTTCTTGACTTGAGTAAGAATGCGTTATGTACAGATTCTGTTTCTAAATGTCTTTTTGCCATCAAAATAATTGTTTGAAGATTCAGTATTTTTACATTTCAAAGAGAGAGATAACAATGTGATTTAAGAAGACTGGAGGGGATTCAAGACACTAAGCTCATCTTTAATGTCAGGACTTCCAATGCAGGGTGTTGATTTAATAAACATTTTTTTTTCATAGCAATAGGACTATATGTAAACACATATTTATATTTAATACACTTAAAGCGAGTAGCAGTCTCGGTTTACATTCAAGGAATGAACAATTGGAAGATTTCTTTCGGCAATTTAAGCTTTTCAACAGAAATTCATATTTACAAAACAGTAAAATTTCTTTTGCGGCACTTTATAGGAGCAGTAAAATATTGATGAAGATGGATTTCAGCCTTTAACTACACTCTCTGTGTATTGGGTGTTTTAAATTACCATAAAATCACGTCTTACTAGCGATGCAAAAATAACATTTTCTGTGTACCAATATCTGCTAAATACAATAAATTAACCTGGATTCTACACTTTTATCATATTTTATTTTAAAAAGTTAATATGTTTCACTTTTTGAACCCTTGGACATGTGATCGACGGGAACTCAATAAATAATTTGCTTTCCTGCTCAGTTCTTGGAAATGTGTAAAAACAAATTACAGATTTTAAAGCATTTTTGGATGACAGCATGGCTTCCCTAACAAGTACTAAAGGAATTTTCGACTAAATATTTAGTTTGGCAGCAAATAAATTAATTCAGTTGCTTCGGGTATCGTCCATGCGGCTTTTCGATTTGGGCAAATATTTTCGATGTGATGGTTTTTAGAAAAACGAATCGATATAGATTTTCTTTTGCCTCTATTGGTCACTTCTCATTTGATCTGTGAATAAAATCAGCACTTAAGGGGTTATTCACTAAACATGACTGAATTCCAACAGCAATGGCAGTTCTCATATTTACTAAGACCAAATACAATTCAGTCTTTCTAAGTGAATCTGCAGTGATTGCCCGGATGCAGCCGAATCATATATAAAATATAGGATTTGGAAGATTAATTTTAATTAAACTCAAGACAAATGCATTCAGCTGAATGCACATTCACAAGTTATTGTTCACCTACTGTCATGCAAGCAAATGATAATTGTAAGTACTACTTGCCCTCTGGCAGTGCTAGCAGCCAATGGGCAAATAAATAAAAACAAAGAAAAGAATTACTTGCACACTGTCCCAAATCTCTATGCATATTAAATAAATGGCGGTTATTCAGTATTGCTCCAGTGGCCATTAGATGTAAGCCCACCTGCAACGTCAAGGCAATTCTCTTAGAGTAACTCTTTTCTTTGGTTTTTATTGTACGTCAATAAGATCCTCATATTACTGTAAGGGCAGTTTAAAACCTGCCAACTATTTTAAATATTATTACATTATTATATTATTATACTTTATTTTCTCCAATTCTTTCTCTACCGACTTGGCTATCAGAATGCAATGTTTAATTGCTTACAAGCCAACCAATAAGAATGCTCTTACTGATATTACATGGGGGTCCCCATAATCTTTTTGTCTGTTTATTTATTTACTATTGAATGTGGCAGCTGTCTAGCAAGCACTGGCCAGCCGCCACATGATTAACCTTCACCCCGCCTAAGCTTTATTGGACTATCTGACCAATTTTTACCCCATTTGGTACAGGGTCATTAGGACTTTACTGAATAAACCCTTTGGTAACTGTCCCCAAGCCATCAATGATCTATTTCCCATTAATTGTCTATTTGTTTTGGCATCATGGACAGAACTCCAAACCACGAATCAAATAAAATAGCTTCAATTGTTAGGGAATTTGGATTACCCGGCGATCGCCAAAAATTCTGGTGAATCATAATCTGTTTGAAACTGAATGTACAAGCCTAATGGAAATCTTAAGATTTTCGTCCTTTGCTTGCTCACTTATACTCATTTACACAACTCTCAGTCTCTGTTCTGGGATTAGTTGCTCTGAATTACCCCCAATTACTGGCTGTGATCACATGATCAGCAATCCATCGATCTTAACGGAACACAGCCACATCACATTGACGCTCTCAGCCAATCAATGGCAACCAATAAAATTTGTGGAGGCAGGAGTGTCAGGCACAAGGGGACCAATTTTTAGCTAAACCATTTGAAAATGCTTTAATCCCTGAAGTTAGAACATTGTCTGCTACCATAACAAATTCAAGGATTTAACATTGCATGTTAAACAGTATAAGACTCTTATAAGAATATGTATAAGAATATGTTTAATATAATACTCTAGGAATAATTGCAATAAATCAATTTTTTTATATGAATAATTGTATCCAGTTCAATTCTAGTCAATTCTAAACGTGTTCATATGTGAGAGACTTACGTGAAAAAAAGCAATGAATTAAAAGCCAAAGACATTTGATTTTTTTAAAAAAAATTTATTGCTCTTTAGACTTTGGTTTATGTGAAATTGTTTTCTTTGTTACATTTTTGTTTTTCAAAACTATTCTTACTGGGAAAACCCATTTTAAATTCTACATAAATGGCAAAATATGTGCGAATTATATTTACAAACTTTGCAACAAAGTAGAGTCACTCAGGCACCAAGATTAAAAATTATTAATCAGCAGCCATCTTGTGAACGGGTGCCTGTGGTTTTGTATAGAATACATTTTACATATCTCTAAATATAGTTTACATTTGAAATCATAGTCTTGTCGTCTGGTTTCCATATTTATTCTGCATCATGTGTTAATTGAAATGCAAATGTCTTGACGTCTTGCATCCATGACTCTTTCGAGATCGCTGTACGTTACAAGACCAAACTGCTTGTATTAAACCATATTTGGCTCTCTGTAATTCCATCAACGACTTGCAGCATTTTGCTTCAGAAAGACGCGATAGGAATATCCTTTTTGATGACAATTAGACCTGCCGTCATTTGCACAGGTCTACAGATGGATGTAAATGATCTTTTTTTTTTTTTTTCACAAAGGCCCTTGCATTCCTCTATCTCCCTTTAATAATTTAATACACTGAGCTGAAATCGACAAAAAACACTTTATCATGCAATTAAGGAATTTAATGAATCCGAACCGGCTCATTCTCCTTATTCTATTATCTGACTTTCACATAAATGGTCTTTAACCTTCAACTAAAGGGCTGTTTTGAACCTTCTTTCTAAACGGGTCGATATGGTTTCAATAAATTGGAAAATAATTACTTTTCAAGATCATAAAACATGTTATGTATCCTGCATTTTAAATCAATATAGGTGTTTATATAAGTGCCTGTGCAAGAAGAGACCAAGGTAGTCTTTGGTATTTTAACTCTATGTATACCAAATAGCAAAGAAAAGCACTGTAACAATATGAAATACATATGTCTACATTTCCTTAACATTTGTAGAATATATTTACTCAAATAAAAAGGCACATTACTTTTAGATTTGTCAGAATACCTGTCACTTATGGATCTGTTGGGATGTATATAATGTATAAATATCCCGGCACGCCCATCACTTATAAATCTCCCTGCACACCTATCTCTTATGAATCTCCCGTCAAGCCTATTTCTTATAAAACTCCTGGCCCACTATCACTTTTAAATGTCCTGGCACACCTATCATGTATAAAACACCTGGAACTCATATCACATATAAAACTCCTGGCACACCTATTACTTATAAATGTGTATTTTGATAATTATCTCTCAGGTACAGAGGATCATGGGAGGGATTTCCCTGCATTTTTGTATAAGAAACCCCATGTAGGGGCTTTTGCATAAAAGGCCATGTGTGGCCCTGAATAAATCAGTCCTCTCCCAATATTAAGCCTTAGCTCACATGTGGGGGGTTAACGCCTATCTCTTATAAAACTCCTGGCCCACTATCACTTATAAATGTCATGGCAAACCTATCACTTATAAAACTCTTGGCACACCTATCACTTATAAAACTCCTGGCACGCCTATCACATATAAAACTCCTGGAACTCCAATCTCTTATTAATCTCCTGGCACACCTATCTCTTATACAACTCCTGGCACGCCTATCTCTTATAAATCTCTCAGCACAGCTATCACATATACATTTCTTGGCACACCTGTCTCTTATAAATCTTCCGGCACACCTATCACTTATAAAATTCCTCGGCGTGCCTATCTCTTATAAATCTCCTGGCACACCTATCTCTTATAAATCTCCCGGTACACCTATCACATATAAATTTCTTGGCACACCTATCTCTTATAAAACTTCTGGCACACCTATCACTTATACATCTCCTGGCACACCTATCTCTTATAAATCTCCTGGCAGGTCTACCACTTATAAAACTCCCAGAACGGTTCATGAACAAGGACCACCCCAGAAACCCATTAGAATGTGGAACGTTAAGTATCCTGTATGAAAACCGCAACAGAACTAATTAATAGAATGCTCCACTGGGTGGCCACAATTTTGTGTATGCGAACACACGTGGTTAGGACAATGGATGGCGGCCATCTTGTCTCCCAAACGCAGTAAGCGGGACTTGGTATTCGAGTGCCTGGAACTATTTTCTGCAAGGCACTTCCGCAAACACGGTTCACCATGAACCTACTGCCCGTTCAAGTTCCTCTACACCTACACGAATGGCATTCGGGAGATACGTACTACCGAACAAAGGGAGCATTGTACACTGATCTGTTTTTGTATTACTTATGTAGTTTTCGTACAAAACTCCACGAATGGAGACCGGCTCTTGCCACAATTTCCCTGGAACTATTGGGCTTTGACCTCATGGCATACCGGTCAAAACTTCCACCAATGGCGATCTAAAACTACCGAATGGATCTGGTGATTTTTGGATATGTTGTTCACTCAGAACTGACCTTTCTGGGGATATGACTTTTGTGGGGTTTCCATGTATTTTGGGGGTACATTTGGGGTGGTTAAGAATTGTTGTTTTTTTGTCCCTGAGAGATAATGTAATTATCAATGTGTATTCTCGATAAATATCTCTCAGGTACAGAGGATCATGGGAGGGATTTCCCTGCATTCTTGTATAAAAACCTCATGTGGGGGCTTTTGCATAAAAGGCCATGTGTGGCCCTGAATAAATCAGTCCTCTCCCAGCATTAAGCTTTGGCTCATATGTGGGGGTTAACGACACCGCCAATATTACAACTCTTGGATTATTGGCATTATATTATTGGGAAAAGGGCATCCGTGGCAGTGATACTTTGGCACACCACAGTCTATAATTTATAAATCTCCCAGCACACCTATCTCTTATCAGTCTCCTGGCACACCTATCATTTATAAATCTCCTGGCATGCCTACATTGTTTATTCCCTTGGCATGTCAATTACTTATAAATCTCCTGGCATACCTATCAATTCTAACTCTAATTGCACGCCTATCAATTCTAAATGTCCTGACACACCTATACATTTCTAAATCTTCCGGGACTGGAGATAACTGAAACATGGGAAATACTCAGTGTTGACATATGCCTTGTTTCTAAATATTGGCAAAACTAGTATGATTTATGATATCTTCAAAAAATTCATAGGAAAACATGGTGCACATAAAGCCCTACATCCTACTTGCCAAAAGAGTGCCAATACCAGCCAAAGCTCGTCACGATTCCATCTACTTTAGTTACAATAACGTTTATTCCTTAAACAGGAAAACACAGACAAACAACAAAGGAATTACAATTGTTAATTTAAATAAGCTGGAGATAAACACCTCTTTTGGATAATGTTTCCAATTTGGGTGTTTTGGTCTAAAATCTACAAATCCAATTTAATTTCTCCATAATTTCAAGTCTATGGGTAAATCTTGCTGTGTTGAAATATGTAGTTCTATCCCTTTAAGATGCTAGGAATTAACCTGATGCAGATTGTATCTTGTTCAAAAAGGCTTTAATTTCCTCTTCCTTCGCACCTCTGTGTTATCTGGCTCTGAACTCTACCACAGTTCTTTGGAAGGTGATAATTTTTCGTGTCAGTTTGCCCCGTGTGCTCACCCTGATAACTGTCTTTTAACAGTTAACGAGATTGATAACTGTCATTTTCCTTTTTGGATCCAATAGGTGTGAGTTGGAATTGACATGGATGCCATCACAGGGTCTCACGGGCCTTGTTCATTTATTGCCACATTTTCTATGCAAATGATGCATTAGCGCTTTATATCGCCAATCAGCATGGAAATTAATTCAAGGCTTTAAGCCCAGGTGAATAATTACTGGAGGCAGTCGTTAGACCTGTTAGTGCGCTGAGAATGGCAGGGCTGACAAGGTGCCGAGGCTTTTTCTATATTCGCTTGAACCCTGTTGATTCTCCTTGATAGATACATGCAGAGCTATTAATGGAATCACAAGCAGGTGTTAGTTCTATAGATATATCATACAGGTTAAGCAATGCATGGAGAACATGCACTCTGTTTTTTTTAACAGAGACTCGTAAAGTATTTTATTCAGCTTTTGTTACTCAGTATCGCCACTTTAAAGACATTCTGTCAACAAAAATAAACGTCATCTAACCATCTTCCATATAGCTCCCTGTGGCTGAGTCTTATTTTTTTTTAATTCCCCCGAGTGCTCTAGTTTTCATCAAATACATAAAGAAACGTAGCGACTACTTTTCCTTGTGTTCAGCAGTCATATTGGCAAAACTGACAATCAAATTTACCCACAATCCATCAGTAAAATCAATACCAGCGAAGGCAAACTGCCAACATGGTGGGCAGAGGAGAACAAAATGGCTGCTCCCAGGTATTGAGATTCATTACAAGGAACAAAATATAATACATATAATTAGAGACAATTGGAAAGGATGGGAGAGTATATTCATTAAGATAAAGGGGGTTTGATAAAGGATAAAGAAAATAATAAAAATTACAGTGCAGCCTTAAATACTTTTATTTGCTAGTGTTGATAAACTGCAATATTCCTCGGCACTGCGCATTTGGGGGAAAACAAACAGTACAATACAGACATACTAATAAATAATCAAACAAACAAAAAGAAAAAAAACATGCACAAAGATATTTCCAAAGTAAATAAAAGAGTAGGCATGTAAGCTGTTAAATGACTGGCAAATTTTAGAGATACTGTGCTGTGAAAATATTTTCTACCATGACTACTTTTGTTAACAAGTTATTTCCTAATTCATTGAAAAGATCCTTTAATATGACTTCTGTGTCCCATCCATCAATAAACTTATATTCCTTCTTCTTCCAAACTCTGCAGAATGTCAAACAATTGTAACTCCGGAATAAAACAGTCAACTCAACAGTTTATTCATCCAATAGACTAAAGAACACTTATAACATCTAGGTCTCACTTGCTGAAAACTGTATTGAACTTTTTAAAATTTTTAGTCCATTCCTATGGTAAACCTGGACATATAACCTGGACTACATATAACCTGGACTGTTTAATGCATTAAAGGTGAAGGTGAGTGTTCTGCAATGTGTCCTTGCAATCAACTACTGGTTGATCAATTTGTGCTATTTGAACAGGTCATTGGAAAACTGGAATTTTTTATGAGGTCTAAGGATTGACCTTGAGAATCTGCGTAACTATACAACTTGCAGTTCCATATAAAGCACATTCTGTGTAGATGATGTGATTGTCCTTCAATAATGGATTTCCCGAACGTGTGGCTAACACTTTGTGCTACAAAGGCAAGTCTGCACATGCCGTGTTAAAGAGATTGCTTAGAATAGGGATATGTGGAATTGCATAGAAACTGACACAGAGGATTGAAAGACGAATGTGTGATTATAGATGGGCCTCAAAGGCCGACATAATAAGTTGAGAAGAAATGATTGAGATAGATGTTCGGTGTGATACATCCAGCTCTAATAAGATGTTTAATTGTGTTATTTCACCTGTAGTCCTATGAACCTGCAGTACAAATGCTGTGTGCCAAAATGATGTTTGACATCAATTCAGAAACCTTGTAAATAGCCTGTCGTTTAATGAGATGTAAATTAATTTTCTGTCATCCTTATACAACACAAGCTATGGGGAACAAATTTGAAGGCAGCAATCCTGCGTTTTCTTCTTTTTTTCGCATTAATAAAAACATAGTGTGTGTTTTATGCGATGTTAATTTAAGATCTTTGCATATGTGGTAGTTTATGCTAATGCAAATAGTGATATCTTCTGCAAAAAATCGCACATATTTTGGCATAAAGGACATGAAAATATAGATACAAATACATCTGAAATATAACAGTGTTTTTTTTTTTTTTTTACTCTGCTGTTAAACTTATGCAATTATTTATTGGCCATTAACTACTTCTGTAATAAAAATATGAATGATGCTGCCGATTTTTCAGAAAGCATTCTTTTTTTCTATCCCAATCGACAGGATAACAGTCAAAGCCTACCTAACATAAAGACGTCATTTTGTTTGCCGAAAATAAAAGTTAGATGAAAATGCTTTTCTTTTGTGTAACAAATCACTAATACGTGTAACTTGAGGATGGTGGGCAGTCCATTAGTCCATTTATTTATGAAACATATAGCAAACATGAAAACAGTACATAATATTTAGGAAAATCTATACATACATAAATACACACATATATAAAAATGAAATAAATGTGGTTTATGTCAGTTAATCTATTCTTTTTAATCCCTGATTTTATAGGTTTTCCACATTCCATTTTATCAAAGAGTAATTATTCAGTAACTTGCTAACTGCCACACAGCTTCTAACAGGGCCATGTGATCCAGCTTTAGTCTAACGTAGAACTTGTGGAGCACAGGACACAAAGTCACAACAGCCAATCAACACAGTATTGTACAGTTAGACACTCCCAGCTAAAGTACACAAACCCTCCCCTCTGCCTGTGATACAATTACCAAACACAGTGGACTAACTCAATTACCACAGGCAGAAAATATCTAGTTTTACCCAAAGTCCAGAAACACCCCAAAACAACAACATATGCCCACAAATTTACATCCCTGGATAGCCTTGATCTGGGTGAACAACATATCCAAAAATCACCCAGATCAGAGCAGGGGTTCAAAAGTGTTATGGAAGTCACATTTGACCGACCGCAAGCACGGCTTTCATACCCAAAATAGTTCCACAGATTTAGGCTGTGTGGCTTGTCTATCTTCTCCTCTATCCTGGAGATAATTGGCTTAAGTAGCTGTGGTAACTTAATAATCTCCAGGTACAGGAAATATCTCTAAGTCAGAAACTGTTACAAAAAAACACATAAAAATACATAACTCTTATAATACAATGTTTAACCTATATGTCAAACATATCCCTAGATAGCTTGGATCTGAGCGCTCAATATGTCCCATGTTAAAAGTGCACTATAGTACAAAGAAGGTGGGGTCAGAAAATAGCAAGGGCTGATGGTAGATTGAGGAGGGACAAAGTAGCCAGTTTAAACTGGTCTGACAGTGTCCCTGGGAGAATGCCCTGCTGGAGAAACAATAGGACAGGAAAAAGGGGGAGGGGAAGAGGCACATTTTCCCATGGATTTAAAGGGGCAGAAAAAGTGTTTTAAAATCCAATATGCCCAAATAGGGTTTTTAAACGGCAATACCCCCAGGGGCCATAGTCACAGGGCAGGAGGCTGGCAAGCAGGCTCATATAAAAACTCATGGCAAATGCCCTTAAAAAGGGGAGTTTGTCACAAGGGAATTTACTATTGGACATACCAGGTACGTCCGAGGTTGTTAACGACCATTTTTGTTGGACATACCTGGTACATCAGAGGTCGGGAAGAGTTTAAAAACACTTTAGCTCATTTACTAGTACTAGCACTATTTAATTTGTCTCCCATGTTGGAATTAATGTAGGACACGCTGATACTGGGGTACTGTGAAGTAGTGGTGGACTTAACACGATATGGCCATAAGGTGGAACTGAATCCCCATATGTGCTTGCTGAGAATGTGATTTTAAGTAGCTTTGTAAAATTTAAAACTGTATTTTTGTATGTGTGCTTTTTCTTAATTTGTATTGTACATACATTTTGATCTTTACGGCAGCATCACTGCTTAGAAATGCATGTTCGGGTTGTGCCCTCGATTCCCTATTTTTACTTTTTAAATTAGCAGTAAACATTGCAGAAATCTGTTTGTGGATAAATCTGGCGCTAAAATATCTACTGCAACTGGATACCAAAATCTGCTCGCCGTAGGATCAGTATTTCTCTGCGCTTACCATTGGGCAATTTGACACAAATCTTTTACTAATAACTCTCCTTTTCATGTATCGGCTAATATATTTCCCAGGAGTTTGGTCTGATTTAAGAAACGTAGTTAACATGTACTGCATACCTTTGTTTGCAAAAATAACGTGTGACTAATAAGTGAGAAAAACTAATTTGAGTGAACAGTTTACCAAACACGTGATTCTGAAAAAAACAAAATACTTTATATAAAATAAATTGCAATTTAGAGTTACAATGTAACTCCACAGAACAGTTTCTAAGATATGTTCTTAATCTTCCTGGGAACACTTAAAGGAACCCTTTGTGAAATGTGTTTTTCAAGCATCCTCGCCTTTTTTTATTTACAATACTGTTCCTTAACATTTCAGGGCTTCCTAATTTTTGGGAAGCGCTCATAAATATTCCATTGCTTTCCACTGTAACAGCTCCATGTTTGCAAATTGGTTCCAGAATCTCTCCTTAAGCAGGAGCCTACAATTGACCCCAAAATTACTATCTGGATCACCTGTCACTCTACCACCATCAATGGAGTATCAGTACGATATTAATAACAGTGATATTTTGTGATAACAAGTACAAAAGATAAAAACAGACAATCAACATGATAACGCGTGCAATTCTTATTGTCGATGTCTGTAAAGGTTGGCTGCTGTCCATGACTAAGAATTTTGTCTTGTAAGCTGTAATCATATCTAAGCATTAGCCTTGCATTCAGTACAAAGTTTTTTAATTAATATTTTCATCTAAATAGACAAGCTTATGCAGATACAGTATATACGTTCCAAGCAATTTTGCCGTGCTTAAAGAGTATTTATATTGCAATGCACAGAAAATTGGACATGTCAACTCTAATGCATTTTTCTCAGAGAATTGCGACTTTCACTATAATTTCCAGGGAAAATTTGTGTGCAAATGCAGTAATAGACACATTTATAACATCAAAAGGGTTCAATTTCCTTTTCAATCGTGTTACAGAATGAATAGCTTTTTATATTGAATTTAACAATAAGGCACATTACCCTGGTCTAAAGTATGGGCAAGTTCTCTGTCGTCTTATAGGAATGTCAAACAATGTAATATATATCTCACAATAGCTGCGGGTTAACTGTTTTTTTATGTAGTTTTGTTTCTGATTTACTTGTGTCAGCATTTTTTTTTTTCTTTTTTATTGGACAAATTTTACTTTAAATGGTTGATGCTGCTACGGTCTGAAAAGCTGTTTTAGAGATTCTCTTCTCGACTGAAATACAGCATTATTTATGATTATTAAGCTGATTAACGTCATAGAGATTTTGCTTTGTATCTTCTTTTTTTTTAATATTCGGGTATTCTAAATAGGTGTTCTGCATCATTTAACCCTGTGTGTGCCTACCTGGTGTCACTCACTGAAATAAAGGTAGGAAACAAGGATTTATTCCATCTCGTAATTTAATTACATGTTACAGATTTGAGTGGATGCTAAATATATATATATATATATATATATATATATATATATATATATACTTTTTATTATTTATTATTATTTTTTAAGGCATTTTATAGGCATCAAAACAACTTTAAGTTAATGAAGCAGTATTAGTGTATACATCAGGCCCCTGCAGTATTACTGCTCAATTCTCTGAAATTTAGGAGTTAAGTCGCTTTTGTTTATCAACACTTTGAAAAAGCCCCTTTGGTTGAAATACGTTCGTGTTTTTATGTCATTGGCTTTATTATCTTGGTTTTAAATAAAACTAGTTTTTTACCTTACCTGGACCTTCCTGATTTTGTCCCTGAATATTGTTTTTATGGAAAAGCCAATCTCTAGGTGGGTAGTAAACCACCTACGCTACACAGGATTGAGCAAAAACCTCAATTTATTTTACTTTTACACCAACAAAGCAGAGAGCACTATTTTTCTGTTTTTATTCTCATTTTATGTAATTGGTGAATATCTGTGACACTGCAATTTCGAGTGAAATACCTGTGAACGATCAACACGTACTGGCCCTTGACCCTGACCTACCATCTACAAGGATATACCTCACAACCTATAGAATATACTGCACTATATTCTTTTTTCTGTACTCATATTTCCCAAACTGACTAACGACCATATGAATTTGAGGACACCCAGAAGGTGCTGCTTCCCTTTCCTGACTTTTGTTTATGTTTATGCAGCCCTAGTCACACCTCCCCTGGCTGTGACACACACAGCCTCCATGATAACATGTTTTCATTTTCAATCAGCTGTGACAACACAGTGTGTTTACTGTAGAAGCTATCTACTGCTCTGTAATTGAACTTTATTCACACACAGGAGGCTGCTGCAGGCTTAAGCAGACTATTAGCCCGTAGAGAAATTTTAAACAGAATGTGCAATAAAGGAAATTAAAACATTTAGACTCTTTTCCAGTAAACGTGTAGGGAGACTGTGTGAGTCACAGCCAGAGGAGTGACATGGGCTGCATAAACAAAGTGATTTAACTTCAGCAGAAAAGTCACCAGGGTATGATCTATACACCAATACAACTTTGTTAACCTAAAGATTTTTGGTGCCCCTTTAATGTTTTACTTTGCGATTTTGTTTCCAAATTCAATAAATTAACAAGGAAGCATTGATTTAGGAATCCACTTATTCTTAGAGAACAGTAAAATGACATCGTAAATTCTTTTTTAGTCCAAAAATATCTTCTTTTTTTATGTTAAATATTATACATTTGTTTGACTTTTATTTTTGAAAAAAAGTAACATAATATAAAATGTAATAACCTTTTTACAGTCTAGTAATTATAATTAAACCAGATGACAATTCTAGATAGATAAGTGATACTAGCACAAAATGATATCTGAGTCACCACCCACAATCACCATACATTAAAAAATAGTGTCTCCTCTACAAAGAACAGCAAAGAAAAAAAAAAGGTAGTCAGACAATATGGCTCAGAGTCTTACGAGATGCCGAGCCATATTCTCTAATTTCCTTTTTTTAACACCAATAGAAGATGGAGGCAGCCTTTTCCCAGCCTTCCATGACAAAGCTGTGAAATTAAAAATATCAGGATTTCAAATGAATTCCTCAGGAGTCAGAAAGCTTTGAACTCACCCACACCCTGTTTGAGGTAGATGAGATTCTGTGATGTAACATGAATGGTTAACAGCCACATAGCCTAGGGGTGCTATCTCTTCGCCACAAGGAGGTACTCCCAGAGCATTGCTATGAATGACCACTACCCAAATAACCAATGCTCTGTTAAACTGTCCCACCATCAAAACTGAGATACCCCTCTAATACACAGTAGTTACCTCCCACATCCCTAGATAGCTTGTTCCTATAAGCATCTCACCTTCATTCATTACACAGGTAGATCTACACCTGATCATGGGTGTCGAGTACTGGGCATGGTCCTCATGTTATAAAAAAGCTGCCCAGCACCCCAGGACCCCCACTAGACAAAGGAACACACATGACATTATTGCACAGTCGTTATTCGGCATGTGCCAACCATACTTTAATAACACGCAGACACGGAAAATTCTGTTGGAGTATAAAGTCCACAGCTTTATTAATTAATATCAATATATAAATTAACACTTTAGGGTCATTGTCAACAGTACTCCTTCGTTAGGCTCTCTTCCTATATCATACCCCCGACAATGACCCTACCAAAACAAACATTAGCATAACCAATAATACATACACGTAACTCAACGGCCTACCAAGAGGCCCCACATTCATTTGTCTAACTGCAGGGGTGTACCCAGACACCCCTACACCCCTTGGTTCGTAGCCACCGACGGGCTCGAACCTACCACCATACTTTTGACTTCCGGCCTACTCCAGCCTAGACCTTGGCCTACCAATTTCTTAACCCACCAAAATTCCAGTTTAACCAAGACCTTTTCCCGCCGCTGTGACCAAACGGGAACTACTACTAACTCATAGGGTGGGTGGGAGGGACAATTTACAGGTAAGAAAGGCTCAAGTTAGAATGAACTTACCCTAAAATGGCCGCTATTTAAACTTCCCTTCTAACCCACGCCCCCCAGCACAATCACAGGACAGCCTCTTGACCTGAACTTCACCCTGCCTACTCCTGGCTCTGTCAAGGCCCACTCCTCCCTGCGTTGCTCCGTGGTTTCATGACATTATTGCACAGTCGTTATTCGGCATGTGCCAACCATACTTTAATAACACGCAGACACAGAAAATTCTGTTGGAGTATAAAGTCCACAGCTTTATTAATTAATATCAATATATAAATTAACACTTTAGGGTCATTGTCAACAGTACTCCTTCGTTAGGCTCTCTTCCTATATCATACCCCCGACAATGACCCTACCAAAACAAACATTAGCATAACCAATAATACATACACGTAACTCAACGGCCTACCAAGAGGCCCCACCTCCATTTGTCTAACTGCAGGGGTGTACCCAGACACCCCTACACCCCTTGGTTCGTAGCCACCGACGGGCTCGAACCTACCTCCATACTTTTGACTTCCGGCCTACTCCAGCCTAGACCTTGGCCTACCAATTTCTTAACCCACCAAAATTCCAGTTTAACCAAGACCTTTTCCGCCACAGCACTTGCCTTGACCCCTTAAGGACATGTGCGACCCCCACCACACAAAAACAGGGCTTGCGCTATCCCGTCTTGCAAACCTAAATTAAAAAGGTCATAACCAACATCCGATAAGTGCACCCCGTCATCACGAAAGTAACCCGGTAATCTCTCCTCCAACTCCCGATGCCTCACCACCACGCCTCCTAACCTTCGAATGAACACCGCCATGGTCCTGTTCACTTTACCCCGACATCGAGAAACTGCCTTCTCATCCCTGGCGTATCTCCAGCATAAACGAGGTACCATCTCCGACCATACCACTTTCACGCCAGGGACAAGCCCCCTTAGTCTGTCAACGTCCTGCTTCATACACTTAACCAGTTCACGCTGGGGGACCAGACCCAAGTCGTTTCCCCCCCCGTGAATTACCACCACGTTCGGCAAGGGCTCCTCCGCTACCTTCCGAAACAATACCGTAATAATGTGCTGCCAGTCAAACCCCCGATAACCGAACCAGAATAACGCCACCCGATCCTCAGGAAAGCCCAGCTGTGTTCCATGTCTTCTAACTGCGGCCCTCCTCCTTGCCCAATGGATATACGAATGGCCAATTATCCACACCGTCCAACCTAAAATAAAACATAACATTGAGGAAACATCACCAGCACATCCCAAACACCCACAATCAACCACCCCTTCACACCAGCCTATCTGGCCGTACATAAGAGCGAAACCTGAGAGATTCCCATCTCCCAATTCGTCTAATCCGCTCATCCCCTAAACCCAAGCGAGCCGCTTCTGTCGCCGCGCCTATTCGGAATGAATGTGTTCCAAACTGCATGGGCTCCAGACCCAACTTCTGTAATCCCAAACGGAAAACCCGCACAAATTGGAAGCGCGACAGTGCCGTGCCGTCTGCATGTATGAAGAAACAACCGCTCCCTATCGGGCGTAGTTCCAAAAACCCGGCCCCACTTGCCACCGGACACAACCCCGACCCTGGTAAACCAAACAACGTGACCATGGAACCTTTACCAAATACATCCGTCTTTGATTGAATCAGGTGGATCAACACCCTGTCCCTACTAACCGACACATCTTCCAACCTAAGCCCACCAACCCCTTTCTTGTTGGCACTAAGCAACTCACCAATCCGAAACGCCCCAAAAAAGGCCCACGAAAAAGCCACTGTAAATAACGCCACTTCAAACACAGAAAAACATATCTCAGGTAGTTTGTTCACTAACCCCTGTAACACTGTGAAGGAGACTGGTCTTCTCGTATCCTTCGTCTTCTTACCTTTCCTGTATCCCCGAACCGCTTGCCTCACTATAAAATGCTTCGTCACATCCTCCCATCCATTAAACTTAAACAAAAACGCCAACGCTGACATGTACCTATCAACCATTGATGGCGACGCTTGCTTTGCGAACAACCGGCATAGGATCCATAACAGTATGTCCAGCCGATTGCTCCCAGGGCCCATCACCCCTACCTGCTGCATCGTGTCTTCCCACACTTGCCAGACCTTAACATAGGAGAACCAAGTTCCAGGCGCCAGAGACTTCTTTATGTACTCCCCAAGCAAGACGTCCCGAGCTCCCACATCTCCGCCGGACAGGCTTGACCCTCTTCTTCCGCCTCCGGCGCCGCCTCCCGAAAACGCTCCCACTGTAGGCGAGACAGCGCGTCAGCGACAACATTGGTAAGCCCCGGTATATGCCGAGCGCGAAACACAATATTAAAAGACATGCACAAGAGAACCAATTGCCTCAACAACCGTACCACTGGCCATGAAGAAGCCGATAATCCGTTGATAGCCTGCACCACTGCCATGTTATCCGAATTGAACACCACCCTCTTATTGGCTAACTCCGGACCCCATAACGCCACTGCCACAACAACCGGGAAAAACTCCAAAAAGGCCAAATTCCTAATCAAGGGGCTCGCTTTCCAAGCCTCCGGCCACCCCTCCGCGCACCATTTACCCGCTAGGTACGCCCCAAAACCGATGCTGCCCGATGCATCCGTAAACAAACCCACGGCCGTGGAGGTTCCCAACGGCTCCCGAAAAAACACTTTCCCGTTAAACTCCCTCAAAAACCTAGCCCATACCTCCAAGTCCTCTCTCATGTCCACTGACACCCTAATATAATGCGACGTTTTCTCACCCCGCTTGTCGCCCGCGCCAATCGTCTGCAAAAGACCCTCCCCATAGGGATCACTCGGCACGCAAAATTCAGGCTCCCTATCAACGATTGAAGTTCACGCAATGTGACCTTCCTCGCCCTACCAACCGTGTCCACTAGCCGCTGAAGGGCATGTAATTTGTCCCCGGGCAACCTGCACTCCCTCCGTACCGAGTCGATCTCCAAACCCAGGAAGCTGAGGCACGTAGTGGGCCCCACCGTTTTGTCCTCTGCTAACGGCACCCCAAATGTGTGCGCCACCCACTGGAAGGTCCTCAACACCTGGCTACAGCGCTCCGTGCGTGGTGGGCCAACGCATAAGAAATCGTCAAGGTAGTGCACCACAGCACCCCCAGCCGATTCCCGTCGTACGACCCACTCCAAAAAGGTGCTAAACCTCTCGAAGTAAGCACACGAGATGGCACAACCCATAGGCAAGCATAAGTCCACAAAATACCCCCCATCGAAATAGCACCCCAATAAGTGATGACAATCCGGGTGTATGGGAAGCAGCCGGAAAGCTGCCTCCACATCCAATTTCGCCATTAGTGCCCCTTGTCCCGCTCTCCTAACCAACTCGACAGCCTTGTCAAATGATGTGTAGGAAACAGAACACAGGGCCTCGTCGATATCATCATTAACCGATGTACCTTGTGGGTACGATAAATGATGGATCATACGAAATTTACCCGCTTCCTTCTTGGGGACTACCCCAAGTGGAGACACCCGCAAACCAACCAACGGCGGGGAAGCGAATGGTCCCGCCATCCTCCCTAATTGCACTTCCTTACATAACTTTTCCCGAGCTATGCTCGGATGTTCCCCCACTGACCGAAGGTTTTTACATAACCCACCCGCAGCCCTTTCTTGAAACGGAATCCTGAAACCCTCTGTAAAACCCAGCCGTAAAAACTTTGCTACCTCCTGATTATCGTATAGTTTTAACCAAGGCAGCATCGCTCTTACCTTCACCGGCGACGCTCCCAGCTGCAGCCGCAGCTGGTGATGTGCCGACAACCCCTCCTCCCAAGTTCGGCTTACCTTTTCGGAAGCACCTGGAAACTCCGTGATTACCCCCGCAACCGGAGCACTCGTGCTTAAATCTGCAAGATGCACCCCACTTGCATTGGCCCTCATTGTAGAGTCAGCAGAAACCTTTCTTCTGACCTGCCGACACGGTACCTGAGCCCGTGCCGGCCGCTCCGAGAAAGGGGGCACTTTTCTGTGCCATCATCAGCCTCATCCACAAAGGCAAGTCCATCTGGTCCCACCGCATGGGCGGATTTGCCGCCAATCGCTGACGAAATTGTTCGTCATATTTCACCATGCTAAACCCCCATAGGTCCGATATGCGTCCCCTATCCCGTCTAAATAACAAAAAAGCTGCGAACATCGATCCGGGTATTTTTCCCCGATCACGCTCGCCAAAATACAAAAGGCCCTCAACCAGTTCCCAAAAGACTTGGGTATTTTCCGATACCTCCGCCTCTTTTCCTCCTCTTCCTTTTTCGCATCCTTTTTATCCTCTTCTTTCAAGTCTAAAAATTCCTCCAGGGGAAGTAGGGAAAATATTTCCACGAACTCCCCTTTCCAAATTTTCTCCTTAACCTCCACCTTTAAGTGGCACCCTAGCGGTCCCGCAAAAGACACATGCACATTTTGCCGTGCCGCATCCGTTACTTCCCCGCAGAGAACGACATGCTCACCCACGTCACCCGTCGCTCCTTGACCCGTCCCCGCGGCGCCCTCACCCCCTTTCGGCTCCGCTGACGCTGCGGCCTTCACCCCTGCTGCCCGACCGCCGTCCGCAACCCACACTTTCTCAAACTGTGTCGGAGACCCCACGTCCACAGACCATGAATCTAACAGAGATCTTAAACATCCAAGTAAGCTTCCTGTGTGTGATGCAGTTGGAGACTCACCGCTCAAGCCCCCGGCCGCTGCTGGCCGCGGGGGCGCCACTTTTTCCACCACGACAGCCGACCCAGAAGGAACCAGGGGACGCCGACTCCTGCCCGCCTGTTCGTGTGTTGCTCTCGTGGGCGTCCTACTCAATGACCTGCAAGGAGAATACAGCCTGGGTGATCTGTCCGACTGCAGCCTCACCCGCCCTTCATTCCCGTGATCAGACCCGTCCTCACCACTTCCCTGCCTGCATCGTCCCTCCCGCTCGCTACTTCTCCTCCTCCGTGCCGTGCGGTTCATCTCAGACGACCTTGACTCACTGCGCCGGCGCCGTAGCCACCTGTCCCGGGAAGCTGACCTCCTCCTATTGCTCCGGTTCCCTGCTGGGCTCCCGTTCCCATGTCTCCTACTGCCTGCAGACCCTGACCTGCTGTCCCGCCATTCTGCCCTTCCGCGCTGCCATCCTCCGCCATTCCCTCTGCTGGCGCTCCTCCTATCGAGCCGCTCCTGGGATCGACCCCTAGAGGCCTCCCGCCCACTGCTGTCCTGGGTGCAGCCGTCCTCCTGGCCAGTCACCCGCCTGCTGCCACTCCGCTCCATACTGCCACTCCTCCTGACTCCTGGGTCCCCAGACTTGCCGATGCTGTGCCCGTCTCCCCTTCTTCCCAAGCTCCTGGCCATGCTCCTCTGATCCCTTGGATCCGCAGCGCTATCCTTCTTGCCTCCAACTCCAGCCGCCTCCTGCTGTGCCCTGCTGACCTGGTCCCTCTCCCCAACCTGAGAGACCGCTGTCCTGCCACTGCCAGCCCCTCTCAATCCCTCCTGCCCCACAGTGCTGCCCCCAGGCTACTCCTGGGTCTTGCAGTCGAATCCCCTCCGTCCTGCTCCATTCCGGCACCAGCTGTCAGCTCCGCCTGCCTGCCCGCCGCCATCCGGCAGGGGGCGCTCTTCAAGGGAGGCCTCCTCCTGGCCTGCAACCTCACCACCCCGGCATTGCGCCTAGCTGGCGGTCCCGGCCGATGACCCGCTCCACGTCCTTGCTTTCCGGCTGCCGCAGTGCTTCCCGCCGAGCTCCTCCTCCGTCTGGCTGCAGGGCCCGCTCCTGGACTAAGCCGCTGGGGCGGCCTAGCTCTCCTCTCCGGCCTCCGGTCCGGCACCGCATGGGGGGAAGCAGACGTGCTCGGAACCCCCAGCTGCTCCTGAAGCCACGCCATTCCCTTCTCCTTCACCACGGACCGCACACCCGACAGAAGTTCTTCCAAGGACGCCATGCTGCACCTGGAAAAGAAGAAAAGAGGAGCCCAACTGACCTGCAACAATTTACAGGTAAGAAAGGCTCAAGTTAGAATGAACTTACCCTAAAATGGCCGCTATTTAACCTTCCCTTCTAACCCACGCCCCCCAGCACAATCACAGGACAGCCTCTTGACCTGAACTTCACCCTGCCTACTCCTGGCTCTGTCAAGGCCCACTCCTCCCTGCGTTGCTCCGTGGTTTCAAAACTGGAGAGAAAATGTGCACCTTGGGGAATGTGAGGTGTGCATATGCACCCATTTGAATACACCATTATGGTTCTTCAGGTGGGAAGGAATTCATCAAAGTAGGACTTGTAATCAAGGTCCTGGACATGCAGCAGGGGAGAAATGTCTAGAGCTTTGAAAGTCACATCTTCAAAGGAAGATAATACAGACAGACTAATAGTGCACACATAAAAATACAGTTTTAAATTTTATGAGGCTACTTAAAATCACCTATTTCAGCAAACAGATATGGGAATTCAATTCCACAATATGGCCATATTGAGGAACTGAATCCCCATATTTGTTTGTGAGATAGGTGGATTATAAGAAGCCATATACAATGTAAAACTGTATTATGTATGAATTTTGGTCTCTACGGAATCACCACTCCTGTAAAATGCATGTTCCGAATGT
>OW240923.1:85828527-85880404 GCA_933207985.1 Pelobates cultripes
CCCGAAAACGCTCCCACTGTAGGCGAGACAGCGCGTCAGCGACAACATTGGTAAGCCCCGGTATATGCCGAGCGCGAAACACAATATTAAAAGACATGCACAAGAGAACCAATTGCCTCAACAACCGTACCACTGGCCATGAAGAAGCTTATAATCCGTTGATAGCCTGCACCACTGCCATGTTATCCGAATTGAACACCACCCTCTTATTGGCTAACTCCGGACCCCATAACGCCACTGCCACAACAACCGGGAAAAACTCCAAAAAGGCCAAGTTCCTAATCAAGGGGCTCGCTTTCCATGCCTCCGGCCACCCCTCCGCGCACCATTTACCCGCTAGGTACGCCCCAAAACCGATGCTGCCTGATGCATCCGTAAACAAACCCGTGGCCGTGGAGGTTCCCAACGGCTCCCGAAAAAACACTTTCCCGTTAAACTCCCTCAAAAACCTAGCCCATACCTCCAAGTCCTCTCTCATGTCCACTGACACCCTAATATAATGCGACGGTTTTCTCACCCCGCTTGTCGCCCGCGCCAATCGTCTGCAAAAGACCCTCCCCATAGGGATCACTCGGCACGCAAAATTCAGGCTCCCTATCAACGATTGAAGTTCATGCAAGGTGACCTTCCTCGCCCTACCAACCGTGTCCACTAGCCGCTGAAGGGCATGTAATTTGTCCCCGGGCAACCTGCACTCCCTCCGTACCGAGTCGATCTCCAAACCCAGGAAGCTGAGGCACGTAGTGGGCCCCACCGTTTTGTCCTCTGCTAACGGCACCCCAAATGTGTGCGCCACCCACTGGAAGGTCCACAACACCTGGCTACAGCGCTCCGTGCGTGGTGGGCCAACGCAAAAGAAATCGTCAAGGTAGTGCACCACAGCACCCCCAGCCGATTCCCGTCGTACGACCCACTCCAAAAAGGTGCTAAACCTCTCGAAGTAAGCACACGAGATGGCACAACCCATAGGCAAGCATAAGTCCACAAAATACCCCCCATCGAAATAGCAACCCAATAAGTGATGACAATCCGGGTGTATGGGAAGCAGCCGGAAAGCTGCCTCCACATCCAATTTCGCCATTAGAGCCCCTTGTCCCGCTCTCCTAACCAACTCGACAGCCTTGTCAAATGATGTGTAGGAAACAGAACACAGGGCCTCGTCGATATCATCATTAACCGATGTACCTTGTGGGTACGATAAATGATGGATCATACGAAATTTACCCGCTTCCTTCTTGGGGACTACCCCAAGTGGAGACACCCGCAAACCAACCAACGGCGGGGAAGCGAATGGTCCCGCCATCCTCCCTAATTGCACTTCCTTACATAACTTTTCCCGAGCTATGCTCGGATGTTCCCCCACTGACCGAAGGTTTTTACATAACCCACCCGCAGCCCTTTCTCGAAACGGAATCCTGAAACCCTCTGTAAAACCCAGCCGTAAAAACTTTGCCACCTCCTGATTATCGTATAGTTTTAACCAAGGCAGCATCGCGCTTACCTTCACCGGCGACGCTCCCAGCTGCAGCCGCAGCTGTTGATGTGCCGACAACCCCTCCTCCCAAGTTCGGCTTACCTTTTCGGAAGCACCTGGAAACTCCGTGATTACCCCCGCAACCGGAGCACTCGTGCTTAAATCTGCAAGATGCACCCCACTTGCATTGGCCTTCATTGTAGAGCCAGCAGAAACCTTTCTTCTGACCTGCCGACACGTTACCTGAGCCCGTGCCGGCCGCTCCGAGAAAGGGGGCACTTTTCTGTGCCATCATCAGCCTCATCCACAAAGGCAAGTCCATCTGGTCCCACCGCATGGACGGATTTGCCGCCAATCGCTGACGAAATTGTTCGTCATATTTCCACCATGCTAAACCCCCATATGTCCGATATGCGTCCCCTATCCCGTCTAAATAACAAAAAAGCTGCGAACATCGATCCGGGTATTTTTCCCCGATCACGCTCGCCAAAATACAAAAGGCCCTCAACCAGTTCCCAAAAGACTTGGGTATTTTCCGATACCTCCGCCTCTTTTCCTCCTCTTCCTTTTTCGCATCCTTTTTATCCTCTTCTTTCAAGTCTAAAAATTCCTCCAGGGGAAGTAGGGAAAATATTTCCACGAACTCCCCTTTCCAAATTTTCTCCTTAACCTCCACCTTTAAGTGGCACCCTAGCGGTCCCGCAAAAGACACATGCACATTTTGCCGTGCCGCATCCGTTACTTCCCCGCAGAGAACGACATGCTCACCCACGTCACCCGTCGCTCCTTGACCCGTCCCCGCGGCGCCCTCACCCCCTTTCGGCTCCGCTGACGCTGCGGCCTTCACCCCTGCTGCCCGACCGCCGTCCGCAACCCACACTTTCTCAAACTGTGTCGGAGACCCCCCGTCCCCAGACCATGAATCTAACAGAGATCTTAAACATCCAAGTAAGCTTCCTGTGTGTGATGCAGTTGGAGACTCACCGCTCAAGCCCCCGGCCGCTGCTGGCCGCGGGGGCGCCACTTTTTCCACCACGACAGCTGACCCAGAAGGAACCAGGGGACGCCGACTCCTGCCCGCCTGTTCGTGTGTTGCTCTCGTGGGCGTCCTACTCAACGACCTGCAAGGAGAATACAGCCTGGGTGATCTGTCCGACTGCAGCCTCACCCGCCCTTCATTCCCGTGATCAGACCCGTCCTCACCACTTCCCTGCCTGCATCGTCCCTCCCGCTCGCTACTTCTCCTCCTCCGTGCCGTGTGGTTCCTCTCAGACGACCTTGACTCACTGCGCCGGCGCCGTAGCCACCTGTCCCGAGAAGCTGACCTCCTCCTATTGCTCCGGTTCCCTGCTGGGCTCCCGTTCCCATGTCTCCTACTGCCTGCAGACCCTGACCTGCTGTCCCGCCATTCTGCCCTTCCGCGCTGCCATCCTCCGCCATTCCCTCTGCTGGCGCTCCTCCTATCGAGCCGCTCCTGGGATCGACCCCTAGAGGCCTCCCGCCCACTGCTGTCCTGGGTGCAGCCGTCCTCCTGGCCAGTCACCCGCCTGCTGCCACTCCGCTCCATACTGCCACTCCTCCTGACTCCTGGGTCCCCAGACTTGCCGATGCTGTGCCCGTCTCCCCTTCTTCCCAAGCTCCTGGCCATGCTCCTCTGATCCCTTGGATCCGCAGCGCTATCCTTCCTGCCACCAACTCCAGCCGCCTCCTGCTGTGCCCTGCTGACCTGGTCCCTCTCCCCAACCTGAGAGACCGCTGTCCTGCCACTGCCAGCCCTTCTCAATCCCTCCTGCCCCACAGTGCTGCCCCCAGGGGGCGACTCACCGGGACGTCCAGGGCTGCTCCTGGGTCTTGTAACCGACTCCCCTCCGTCCTGCTCCATTCCGGCACCAGCTGTCAGCTCCGCCTGCCCGCCCGCCGCCATCCGGCAGGGGGCGCCCTTCAAGGGAGGCCTCCTCCTGGCCTGCAACCTCACCGCCCCGGCATTGCGCCTAGCTGGCGGTCCCGGCCGACGACCCGCTCCACGTCCCTGCTTTCCGGCCGCCGCACTGCTTCCCGCCGAGCTCCTCCTCCGTCTGGCTGCAGGACCCGCTCCAGGACTAAGCCGCTGGGGCGGCCTAGCCCTCCTCTCCGGCCTCCGATCCGGCACCGCATGGGGGGGAGCAGACGTGCTCGGAACCCCCAGCTGCTCCTGTAGCCACGCCATTCCCTTCTCCTGCACCACGGACCGCAGACCCGACAGCAGTTCTTCTAATGACGCCATGCTGCACCTGGAAAAGAAGAAAAGAGGAGCCCAACCGACCTGCAACAATTTACAGGTAAGAAAGGCTCAAGTTAGAATGAACTTACCCTAAAATGGCCGCTATTTAAACTTCCCTTCTGACCCACGCCCCCCAGCACAATCACAGGACAGCCTCTTGACCTGAACTTCACCCTGCCTACTCCTGGCTCTGTCAAGGCCCACTCCTCCCTGCGTTGCTCCGTGGTTTCAAAACTGGAGAGAAAATGTGCACCTTGGGGAATGTGAGGTGTGCATATGCACCCATTTGAATACACCATTATGGTTCTTCAGGTGGGAAGGAATTCATCAAAGTAGGACTTGTAATCAAGGTCCTGGACATGCAGCAGGGGAGAAATGTCTAGAGCTTTGAAAGTCACATCTTCAAAGGAAGATAATACAGACAGACTAATAGTGCACACATAAAAATACAGTTTTAAATTTTATGAGGCTACTTAAAATCACCTATTTCAGCAAACAGATATGGGAATTCAATTCCACAATATGGCCATATTGAGGAACTGAATCCCCATATTTGTTTGTGAGATAGGTGGATTATAAGAAGCCATATACAATGTAAAACTGTATTATGTATGAATTTTGGTCTCTACGGAATCACCACTCCTGTAAAATGCATGTTCCGAATGTGCCCCCAATTCCCTCATTGTCTTTACTATCTTCAAAGGAAGAGACTATATGCCTGTCCCAAACGAAAGGTGCAGGAGCCATAGTAGGTGGGCAATCGGGGAGGAAAGCAAGCATTCACAATATAGCAATATATATATATTGTAATTTTATGCAACAAAATAGCAGACTGGATGTACATAATTTCTCATCTACTGCTTGTTCATCGCAGATTCTTCTAATTGAGTTGTGATCCTAATCCCCTACTGACCAGGTAGGTTCCAATCATTAACCATTTCTTCAGCCTGAGGGTGTTGTTTTATAGCCATGCAATGCCCCTGACACATCCATAGAGAATATATGGATATATGTATATGCCATAAATAATATGTCTTAGTTTATAATGAGAGTAGTTAATACAATGTTAAACAAAAATCTGCACACCAGTCAAACCATAAGACTTGCTTTTCCCACAGAAATCCCTGGTGTGCAGATTTTTGTTTAACATTGTATTAACTATCCACAGACTTCAGGTGGAAGGGGTTTTCAATCACAATTTCCCCCCACCATAACCTATTTGGATTTATAATGAGAAGAAGAGAAAGAATCTGCAGCATTTTAAGATTTTTTTGTTTTGTTATTCGACTGTCTGTCAGACTACCTAGAAATTGGGTTTATGAAGCCTTGGTTTTGTGTGTGTGTGAGATCCCCTTGATTTGGTTGTTTCTGGTGGGATCATTTCATGGTATAACTAAAATAAAAGACATATTTCTAACTGCAAAGTCCAGTTTCCAATATGACACGTTGCTCAAACCTGCTCATTTTACTGCCAGTGGTCACTAAAACTAGTGATGTCCCAAACGGTTCGCTGGCGAATAGTTCCCGGCCAACATATGCGCGGTTCGATCCGCCCCCTATTAATTTACTTATACTAAGTAAAAATTACTTAGTATTAGTAAATTGTGCCCCTACTCGCAATACCGCGAGTAGGGGCATGTCTATTAAACAGTGAGCACCTACTGTCCCCCCCCGGCCCCCACCCCTGAGCGGTGGGTGGGGGCCCTAAAAATAACAATAAGGGGGGGACCTATTGTCCCCCCAGGCCCCCACACCTGAGCGGTGGGTGGGGGCCCTAAAATTAACAATAAGGGGGGGACCTATTGTCGCCCCCGGCCCCCACCCCTGAGCCATGGAGGGCTCCGCGCAGACTGAGCTCTGCAGGGCGGGGGAAGACTTATAAAGCCTTGCCATGCCCTGCAATTAGGCTAAGAGCACTCTGATTGGCTGGTTTAAGCCAATCAGAGTGCTCTTTGTCATTTTACACAGCGTGGGAAAATTCAAAAGAACTTTCCCACGCTGTGTAAAATGACACAGAGCACTGTGATTGGATGGCTTGAAATCCATTCAATCACAGTGCTCTGTGTCATTTTACACAGCGTGGGAAAATTGAACTTTTCCCACGCTGTGTAAAATGACACAGAGCACTGTGATTGAATGGCTTGAAATCCATCCAATCACAGTGCTCTGTGTCATTTTACACAGCGTGGGAAAGCTCTTTTGCATTTTCCCACGCTGTGTAAAATGACAAAGAGCACTCTGATTGGCTTAAACCAGCCAATCAGAGTGTTCTTAGCCTAATTGCAGGGCGTGGCAAGGCTTTATAAGCTTTCCCCCGCCCTGCAGAGCTCAGTCTGCACGGAGCCCTCCATGGGTGAAGATGGATTATTTTTTTGTGCGCTCGTTTTTTTTCCGTTTTTTTTTAATTGCGTCGGTTCTTATGGCTTTTTATTTGGCCTTTTTTGGGGCTGAAAAAAGAAGATTGTAGAAGAAAGAAAACATCAAATGGCAAGTTATTTTTATCTAATTTTTTTTAACAGGTTTTTAGTTAAAGGTCCCCCCCTCATTATTTTTAGGGTGAGGGGGGTAGGTAGGGAGCGATTTTTTTTTGGGGGGGGGAGGGTTGACTAGGGTCCCCCCCTTTGTATTTAGGGCCCCCACCCACCGCTCAGGGGTGGGGGCCGTGGGGGACAATAGGTCCCCCCCTTATTGTTAATTTTAGGGCCCCCACCCACCGCTCAGAAGTGGGGGCCGGGGGGGGACAATAGGTCCCCCCCTTATTGTTAATTTTAGGGCCCCCACCCACCGCTCAGGGTTGGGGGCCAGGGGGAACAATAGGTCCCCCCCTTATTGTTAATTTTAGGGCCCCCACCCACCGCTCAGGGGTGGGGGCCTTGGGGGACAATAGGTCCCCCCCTTATTGTTATTAGGGCCCCCACCCACCGCTCAGGGGTGGGGGCGAAGAGAGAAGCTGATAGGTCCCCCTTGTGTGTACAGGGCCCCACCCACGGCTCAGGGGTGGGGCTGGGAAAGCAATAGGTCCCCCTTGTGTTAATTACAGGGCCCCCACCCACCCACAGCTCGGGGGTGGGGGCCAGGGGTCCCCACTTATTATTATTTGGGGCCCCCACCCACCGGCTCAGGGGGGTGGGGGCGGGGAAATAGGTCCCCCCTTGTGTTAATTTTAGGGCCCCCACCCACCCGCTCGGGGGTGGGGGCGGGGCTAATAGGTCCCCCCTTATTGGTAATTAGGGCCCCCACCCACCGCTCAGGGGTGGGGGCCGGGGGACAGTAGGTCCCCCCCTTATTGTTATTTTTAGGGCCCCCACCCGCCGCACAGGGGTGGGGGCCGGAGAGGGGGAGGACTGTAGGTCCCCCCCTCATTATCTTTATGGCCCCCACCCGCCGCCCAGGGGTGGGGGCCAGGGGGGGGAGGACAGTAGGTCCCCCCCCCATTATCATTATGGCACTCACCCGCCACCCAGGGGTGGGGGCCGGAGAGGGGGGGGGACAGTAGGTCCCCCCCTCATTATCTTTATGGCCCCCACCCACCGCACAGGGTTGGGAGCCGGGGGAGGGAGAGTAGGTCTCCTCCCCCCCCCCTTCAACCAGAAAGAGTCCCTGTGGGTTTTAAAATTCACCTGCCTATTGAAGTCTATGGCGGTTCGCCCGGTTCGCGAACATTTGCGGAAGTTCGCGTTCGCGGTCCGCGAACCGAAAATTTTATGTTCGCGACATCACTAACTAAAACGTGTTCCGATTATAACAGCTTTTATAAAAGATCATCCAATTTAAAATTCCTGTCTCACAAATGCTCTGAGCAATGTATACACAATCAAACAATATCTCTTCTGAACGGAAGGTTACTGTTCAAACATTATACCATCCAAAAACTCCTGTATTGGGGTGAAGCATGTTTAAATTTTTTAGAAGGGGTGCAGGATTTATCTCGACCATCATCACGTATTAGGGAAAGAACAGACACTTGGATCCACAGTTGACACAGCCATTCTAGAAACAGAGGTTAAATGTATGTAATCCGAGGCTGTCACTTCAACTTGGAAAACTGTCATTCAAATACTCTGTGAGTGTCTCAATGGACACGCATAGCTCATACATGCTGTGCAAGTGGAAATAATAAAACACTATGAATAAATTCTATAGATATATCAATAATTCTTGAAATGATTCCACTTCAGGGACATTGGGATTGTGAGTGTGGCTGAGTGAAGGCAACTTGTGTCCAGTGAAACTGCAGCAAATCTACCAATATTAGTGGCATCATGAAAAGAAGGAAATGGACGAATTTAGCATCTTTAACAAAATTTTACAAACAATTCAGAAAATGTTAGTGAGCCGTTATACTGTTATAAGAGCAGGAAATTAATATTCTTTTTCGGAATTGCCAAACCATCTTGAAGTAAATGAGATGTACTACCAAGAAAATATATTTTTTCTTTTAAAAACAAACCAGCATTTGTTGTGTTTTTCACATTAGATAATTTGGGACCGCTTTTCCAATTTTTTGTCTTTTTAAGAAAGACACTTTAAACAACTTGTAAAGAAGAGCAAATATATATATATATATATATATATATATATATATATTCCGAAAAAGAATATTCATTTTCTGCTCTTATAACAGTATAACGGCTCACTAACGTTTTCTAAATTGTTTGTAAAATTTTGTTAAAGATGCTAAATTCGTCCATTTCCTTCTTTTCATGATGCCACTAATATTGGTAGATTTGCTGCAGTTTCACTGGACACAAGTTGCCTTCACTCAGCCACACTCACAATCCCAATGTCCCTGAAGTGGAATCATTTCAAGAATTATTGATATATCTATAGAATTTATTCATAGTGTTTTATTATTTCCACTTGCACAGCATGTATGAGCTATGCGTGTCCATTGAGACACTCACAAAGATCTATACTCTGTATTTGAATGACAGTTTTCCAAGTTGAAGTGACAGCCTCGGATTACATACATTTAACCTCTGTTTCTAGAATGGTAGTGCCAACTGTGGATCCAAGTGTCTGTTCTTTCCTTAATACATGATGATGGTCGAGATAAATCCTGCACCCCTTCTAAACAATGTAAAGAAGAGCAAATATATATGTACATATATTTGCTCTTCTTTACAAGTTGTTTAAAGTGTCTTTCTTAAAAAGACAAAAAATTGGAAAAGCGGTCCCAAATTATCTAACGTGAAAAACACAACAAATTTATATATATAAATAAACTCTGGCAAGATCAGCCCTAGTATTGTACCTTTCTATCATTTTCTCCACTCTTAAAATTAACATTTTTATTAAATACCAGGGCAGCGGTGCCCCTCTAACATATTACGATATTGGAATTGTGGATCAATCACTCAAAGACAGAAATGAGAATCACATTTTGGAGCTGTGATGTAGATAATTTGGGGTGTACTTGTCTTACATCTTATTACATGTGTTTTGTTATAACACAATTTACTTTTATCCTACATTGTGCAATATTTTTAATTGCAAATTCATTTAAGGTTTTACCAATTACATTTTTCTGTTCTTTTTATTAAGTATACAATGTCATCTTTCATTTTACATTTGTAGTCACAGACTTACATCACTAACAGTTTTTTTTTTATTATGCATTACAACATATTCAAAAAAGATTTTTCACCATTTCCGCAGACCATTAACTAAACCACAGATCAAAAGATGTAAGAAGATCCGTTCTAATATTTAGTATTAAAAACATGTCAACAATTCAAGAACCAGATATAAAACATTTAGTCACAGAAAAAAAGCACAGATCATTCACAAAGCCCCTTGTGGGTTAATTTAAATCTCAAATCTATGCATGTCTAACAGTACAATCTAAATTCATTGAATTATCCAGATAATTCTATTCAGATTAATTCAAAACAGATCTGAGAATCTGCCTCTTTTGGAATCCGCGGACTAGATAGACGCAAATGTTATTTATCAGTAAAATTAACAAATAAAGTGATCTGCCATCCTGTACATTCACAATAATATGGTTTCACAAAAATATTTAAACACGTGGTATCTCTAAACAGAAAAAAAATATATAACATCTAAGTGGATTATAATGTTCCCAATAAAAATCTGTATCAATCTTGTAATTCTCTCAGCAATTCATGAATGTGACAATTACATGTCCCGACATAAATAAACCCTGAGTGATTAATTTGGAAACAATCATTTGGGAGGAACAATTTAAGAAAGTTAGTAAATCAAAAAACTAAAACTAATGTTACGAGAATTACACATTTCAAGGAAAAAAGTTAGAAATATAGATGATTTTTAGAATTTGTCGAGCTTGACTAAAACATAATTTCATGGTCAATTTTTTTAAGAATTCATGTTTTAGTGAATAATCCTATCACAATTAACCTTTTATTTTAAACTCTTAAAAACACAGGATATTAGCATATTTTTTACTTTCAATTTCATGCAACCAGTAAAGACTTGACATAAGTCATATGTATCATTTGGTTTTAACAAAGAATGTGTCATTTATTTTATCTTCCAATCCACCTTTCCCCTAGACTTGGTGCCACTAAATGTCCTCCAATCAGCCACAGTTTGATGCACAGTGAAGCTTTCATGCTTTGGAGTTAGTTCTCACTGCAGTCTTTTTTCTCTGCTTTTTAACTACCCCTGACTTTATTTGGGTGATGGCAACCCTGCACATTGTTGAACAATCCGATAAACTGACATTATTCTGTATTTCTGTTGGTGGGTTATAAACAGGGCTCTGTTAAAAGATCACCAAAACAAATGGGGGTTGGCATCACTGTATGCTGAGGTGTAATTTAAAGCCCTGGTGTGAAAACTGCACTAGGGCCCCCCATGTGTCTCATCACCCCGCCAGCCACTTGATGTGTTTCATTCCGCCCACCCCCTTGCCAGCCCCTCCACACGTCTCATCTCCCACTGCCAGCCACTCCCACTGTTTAGTATGCCGTGGCCGGAATGACATCATATTTTGGCTCCCAGGATCAAAGAAGGCACGCGCAAGGGAGGAGACAGGATCTCCCAGATCAGCCATCCTCGCCATCGCCGAACTCTGCCTGCCTCCTCTCCTACCACCCCCTTGCAGTACATATCAGCAGACTAGGCACCTGCCATCCAGGTAAGCAGGTGCCTACTCTGCCGGGTAAGGCCACCTCCTGGGCCCCCTTTGAGAGGGCTCCTCTTGGCGCCTCCATCTTTGGCGGTTCACGGTCGCAGGGGGAAGCAGGGCGGCTGGGCCCCCTGGAGTGACAGGCCTGGTCGCAACTGTGATCCCTGTGACCATGGTAGTTCCGCCACTGACTGTATGCCATTCTCAGCAGGAGTGCTGCAGGGGGGCTGACATGAGCTGATGTCCGAATGGGGGATGGAGGGGTCCTGAAAAGCTCAGGGTCTGATTTTGGTACCTTTTTATTATTAGCCCTGTGTCCTCTGTAATATTGAGTGAGAAATGAGAACACCAATCATATAATTTGTGGCAGTGTCCCTTTAACACCATTGGTGTTAATTATACAGCACACTATGTGGGTATTGCTGTGGAAGCAGGGTTTAATACAATGGGTGCGGGTTTAATGCTGCAACATTGGGGCTAATGCTGTGGATGGAGAGTTAATATAGGATGGTCTCAGGTTGATACAGCAGGTGAGAGGATAATGTTTAGAGTACAAGGTTAATACAGTAGGTGTGAAATTAACACAGAAGGCGAGGGGTTAATACAGCAGGTGTTGGGTTAATACAGAAGGTGTGAAGGTAATACAGGAGGTGTGGGGTTAATACAGTAGGTGTGAGGTTAATACAGACGGTGAGAAGGTGTGGGGTTACTACAGAATGTGTGCAGTTAATACAGGAGGTATGGTGTTAATACAGAACAGCAAGTGTTAATACAGAAGGTGTGGGATTAATAAAGCAGGTGTAGGGTTAATACAGAAGGTGTGCGGTTTATAAAAATGGGTTTATATAATACTGTCAATTCTGTGAGATTTGGTGTCACACTTGATTTACAGAAACCAAAAACATATGGAGAGACAAAGTATATCAAATAGCTAGGTGCAAACTATACAAACACTCCCTCAAATGTTACAAGTATCTAAATATCTATGTAATATAGAATGCACACTATAATCACTACGAATAGTCAAAAGTATAACTTTATTCCGTACAAAAAGTACTACAGTGAAAAAAATACAGAAAAAAATATAAATAAATACAATGACAGAAGCAAGGGCAAATAAAATAATGCAATCCTACAAAGTCAAAAATTTTTAACCAGCCTTAGGACAGAGACACGAGTCACCAAACCCCCAACGTTTCGGCACCAACCGGCTGCCTTTATCAAGGGTACACTTGATTTATAGAACATGTCAAGATTTGGGTTGACATAGGTCATATCAACCCAAACACATGTTATGTGGCGTTGTATAAAGCATGGGTGTGGGGTTTGGGAGGGACTAAATCAGCCATTCCCAGCCAAATAACTCTGCACATTATATCTCCAACTCATGAAAAATGGGGGCAAAAACAAAAGTGTCGCGCTTATAATTTTGTTCAGTGTAATTAATGTATTTTACAGCAAGATAACGTTTTCTCAATCTATTTCAACAATATTTGTAAAAACAAGATATTCAAGAATATAATGGTAGACTAATTTACTGTGCAAAGTCTAAATTGGGACTTTTCTCCAAGGTAAGATAGAAATAAGGAATATGAGAATATAAACCGTTTCAATGTCATTCCATACCATGCCATGTTATATGTGATTTGTATCACACCTTCCTGTTTCTTTATACTGATCTACTGACTACAGCAAAGACTATTGATATTTGACTCGCAAAGGTCCTTCCCTAACCCTGTTTTCATTGCAGATCATTATATTTGAAAACTCTTGGAATTTATCTTTCTCAGAATCTTTCCATCCACAATGACTATTCTCCATCAATTTAGAATTGGACATTTCTATGACATTGGTTTCCTACCCTCTGCAACATCTTTATGATTCAAAATACAACGTTCTACTGAACATAAATAATTCTATAGACTACAATACATCTTAATTTTAGAGGGTTTCGTTGTGAAATTCAAAAATAAATAATAGATATATTTATAGCTCAAAAACTAAATAAAAGCTCGCCTGTTATAAAATATTGAATATGGTATCCCGATATAGTGTTGGCACATCTAAAATATATGTAGTTTGCTGTATTAGTGTTAATGCTGGCTCTGCATTACCGTCTGTTTTGTGTGGAGCCGGAATTTAATATAATACGACAGATGGCTCCACACATTTGGTATCAGAGCAGAGTTTTGTAGTGATAATGAGTGTCGTGATATTTTACATGGGTTGGTGCTGATAAACGCTATAGTATAAAGCTGTGTAATGTTGTGGTAGCTTGTTATATCCCACATTACACATTACACATTACATGATTTATTTCACTAAATGGCCAGGGAATTATAAAGTAGGCTGAAAATTATTTTAGAATAAAATAAAGCCAATGGGGTGTTCTTGGCCTCAGTGTGACACTAAAATTTGATTCTAGAATCTCTATTATTAATTATTGTCTTCTAAAAAATTAATTCATCATTACACATCATTGTTTAATTCATAGATTCATAAATACATTAGCTCTCTATCTGTCTCTCTCATATTTAAATTTTTTTTCCAGAATATTCAAGAATATAATACTTAATATTTATGCTAATAATTTAAGTTAAGAAAATACAACTGTATGTTGTTTTTGTTTTTCTCAAGTAATATAATATTTACGAGCTACAAAATCCCTCCTACTCAGTGGGAGGAGATTAAACATCCATCTAAATGCTATGAGGATTGTGGTGAGGTTTTTTGAACCTATTATTAAAATATCTTAAAACACAACAGTACAGAGTTGTCTATAATCATCAAGCATTAAATGTGAGCCAATATAAAACGCTTCTATATAAAGCAGCATAAATACTCACCAATTATTCCTCCCCATTAATTTATTCTATCCACACATGTCAGACACGTTTTGATAGCTTTAGAAATGAGTGATGAGACGTTAAGATGTGCTGAGCACATTATGAAAGATTTGTCACATGAGACATGACAAGGTAAGTGACCTAACTAGCCCTCACTCTGGGTAGAATAATATAAATTAAACATTGTCTATTCATTTTGTTGGAGTTTTTAGCAGCAGTTGTTTTGCAGGAAAGTTGGAAATAGATATAACAAACTGGTAATTAATATGGTACCATAATATTCGTCATCACCTGCCTATGAGCTCATGTCTTGTGACCCTGGGCTGCTGGGAGCTATGAAGCTGATCTTTCTTTCTGATTGGCTGCTGGGGTCCCTTTCTCCACTATTTTGCCTGTAAGTGCCAATTGGATTTAAATTTGGATATATAAGCATGCACACGGGGTGTGCCAGATATGTACAGGCAAATACAAGGTCAGACTGCCTTCTCTGCCTCTGTTAGGTCTCTCTCTTTTTTTTTTTTTGTCTTATTGGTTTTCAAACATCATAAACGAACATTGTATAGTGATATGATAAAAGTCATAAGAATATAGAGTTGGATACAGTAGGGTGACACAGGCTCTCCATACACACAACGCCTGTTTACAGCAGTATTCACCATTACATGAAGTGTGCGAATGCTTTCCTCATTCAAGATGCACTAGTGGTCCAGGTATTGGTATTGTGTTGTGTGGCCGTTCCTATACAATATAGATATCATTATTGTGTGGGAGTTCCTATTGTGTTTAGCTTTGGCTGTTCTCCCTTTCTATCCGATCATGAGTGTGGGGACTCGATAGAAACTCCAGCACACACCATCAGCACCGTAGTCCCCACTTCCAGCGTTACAGCTTGGCGAGGGTCTCGCCGTCCTCCACCCACCCTGGATCGAAGACCAGGATCCAGTTTCCAGTGGGCAGACCTCTCCTACTCCAGAGAGTGTAGCATGCTGCTCTTACAAGAGCAAGTGATTATAATCCAGAGGAGTATAGTTATATAGCAATCCCCAGAGCAGATACAGCTGTTCCCCCCACACATGAGATGAGACCCTATGTTGAGGGTAGGCAGGAACTCATTTATTGGCAGCCACAACTTTCCTTATATGCAGGTCCACATGCAAGGGACACTCCCCCCCCCAAGACATGAGGGTAGACTACAGTAAAAACAACCACACAATGACATTGGCTCTCATGCCCAGGACACTCCCATACACAAATAAGATAATCCCTCCTCTGTACCTGTGAGATAATTGAATCAGGAATGTACTAATCTAATCCAAATATCTCCAAGCACAGAAAAACAGACTTTTTTACAGTACCCCCAAAACCCATGGAAACCCCACAAAGGTTACATCCCCGGATAGCACTGATCTGGGTGACCAACATCTCCACAAAAAGTTTGACCGACCGCTCACATGGTCCCATGCCCAAAACAGTTCCATAGAATCGTGGCTAAGTGTTCCTTTTCGCAAAGCTCCCCTCCAAAAGCCCGTGGCGAGGTTCTGTTCACCACATAGGTCTCTTGCTGCAGTCAGTTAGGTCAGAATTTGTCACCTTTTGATCATGAAGTAGTAAAGGGTTTAGTCTCCATGACCAGGGTCGGATTATGTTGTGGGCCATTAATGTTAAGGAGATGTCGGCATGGTCCGACCAGGAGATCGGGCTTATGTCAGTAGCGGCTACGTGGTACAGCATGTTGGGGGTGATTGGGAAGTAGTCAATTCGGGAGTATGTTTTGTGAGGGTGCGAGTAGAACGTGTAGTCTCTTGTAGAGGTGTGTTGTGCTCCCCATATGTCCAGGAGGTTTTGGGAGGCTAAGAATTGTTGGAATAAAATATCATTTTGGGAAGTTTGGGAGGGTGTGGGTTGTCCTATCTGGGGCCGTGGAGTGGACCTTATTGCAGTCTCCTCCAATGATGAGGCATCTAGTCCCTACGGTAGAAAGAAGCAGCGAGAGCTGGTGCCAGAACGCTGGTTCTGGAAAGGTAGGTGCATATATAGAACAGAATGTGTAAATTGTTGTTCCTATCTTGACAGTGACTGTCACATACTGGCCTTGTGGGTCGGTTTTGGTGGTGATGTCTGTCATAGGGCATGATGATCTAAGGATAATGGCAACTCCCTTAGCTTCACATTCGGCGAATTGGCTGTGTAGCTGGTATTGTAGTAGCAATTTGTTAAGGGGAAGTGTCTCTGTGCGGTAAAGTGGGTCTCTTGTACTAGTAAAATGTCGGCATGTTGTCTATGTGCCATCTCAGCAGGGTGTGTCGCTTTTTAGGGGTGTTGAGTCTTTTAGCGTATATCAAGATACATTTAAGCTTCAGCATCATAGTAAATGGTTTGTGTGCATTTTGTGGGCTTAGCTATGGGGTGAGGGAAGGTTTAGCTACAGGGTGCAGAAGGGCCGGGCCGCAAGGCCCCTGAGATCGAGTAGAGGATAGGAAAAGGAGTGGCTACTGTGCTTAGGCCAGTAGAATGGGGTGGACGACGTCTGACAGCTCCCTAAATAGACAAAGAGTGCAGGTCGGGTCGTAGGTGTATTAGTGAGTATGGAAAAAGGTGTGGGTGTCCATCAATGTCAGAGTCGCTTGCAGGCGATTATTGTAGGTCAATTGCTGTGTGGGTATAACAGGTGTATAAAACAGATACCTTGCAGCATGAAACATTAAGCATTAAATTTCTCTTGCCCGCGCTCCCAACGTCCGCCCCCCCGGTCCCCCTCTCGTGGGGTTGGAGAGGGCCAGGGGAGATGAGTGCCCATCCCCCCAAATATTCAGTAGCATCATTGAAATCAAAATAGTTCATGCATGTTGAACCGTGTATATAAGTTAGGGTATTTATTTCCCTCTCATCCCAGGGTGTTACTTGTGCGCCCGTGAGCTTTTGGCTTCTTGGCCAGTTTTGGTATAGGACCACAGACCTGGGCCACTCAACATTACTCAGGCTAGCGATTTAAACATTAGGGTTCCCACATCATACCCACTCCCCCAACATGGAGAATGCAGTAGGAGCATGCGAGATGAGCAGTGGCGTTCTGTACAGTTGCTGTTCCGTTCCCACCATTATGCTGGTGTATAGGCGTATATGGCATCCCCCCCCACCCCCAGTGGAAGCCCCATGCCATCCCCACAACCAGAGTGGAACGGGACCCCTGACTAGGGAGGAAAGGGAGAGGGGGGCGGGAAGGGAGAAGAATTAGGTGCATTGCTGCTCAAGGTGCGATGGTCTTCTGCATCAATGTGCCACCACCATGCCATTTCTACTTGCTGGGTAGCTTGGATGGCTCTGGTGCGCTTCCATGTTGAGGCGTGGGAGCCCTAGTTGGGTGGCAAAGTCCTATGCTTCCAAGACTTCCTGTAGGGTGTATGAGTGCTCATCCTCACACAATGACATCTCTTGGCTGGTTTGCCTGTGTGGAGGGTGTCCTGAGGGCTCTTTGCAGAATATAGAGGCTACGGCCGAGTCCTGTTTACACTTCCTCCCTCCGCCCATGGTTAGCGATTGCAGAGGGTCTCTGCCAGCGGGTAAGGTAGGTACTGGAATATTGCATCGGCAATTGATGCTAAAAATAGCTATTAGAGTCGCCTGACGGTGCAGAGCTCTATTCAGACACTTCCATCTGCACCGGAAGTCAGGCGCTGCCCCCTCTGCGGTAACTTTTGAAAGTTTATGTTTGATATCTATTTGAAGAAGACGATCAATATCACTGAATGTACCGGGTTTTCACTAGAGCAAGAAGTTTAGATGGTGATTATTTCTGGGTACACACATTACTGTGCAATGTACATCAATGTACACCAACTTCAACATTCTAAAAAACATTCCTACGTTCATGTGATACGTACAGATAAATGTTTTATATTTTCCAATTAGAGGAAATAAAATTAGGTTAATATCTTCCAGCTGAGAGAGTAGATCTTTGCAGCGTTTGTCTATCTCATCTTCGGCTTGCACTCCCTGCATTGTGATTGGTTGGTTCGTGATGCAAATTCAGCCTTATTGGACACGGGTGTGAGTTCTGATACTTTCCCAAAGTTGGCATTGACTGGTCTCTTGACATGTAAAAAAAGAGGCATTATGTAACGTAACTACGGCCTCGATTTAATCTTTATAGGTAAGCTTTTCAACTAATTTAATATTTTTAAATAAAAAATTTAATTAAATTCTCAAACGATTCAAATATCAAAATTACATGATATATAATAAATATACTAACACATCAAAAATATATTAAACATATCAAAATATTAGACTATAACAATATTTTTTAAAATAGTAAATAATTTGAAAAGTTAATCCAAAAGTATACAATTATTTGAAAAGTTTATCCAAAAGTATTCCATAATATGTACAGACTACAAAAACAGAGTTTACAATACATGTTATAAAGACGGTTTTTCATATGTTTAAATAAACTGCTTCACTAAAATATAGTTTATCTGTCGGGAACAACTTTACTTCCTGCTCACCCTAAGGTCTGCTTTGAGGATACAAAACCAAAATAAATATATACTATCACTAAAGATCTCAAAAAGAATTAGCATCTTCAAAAAAAGCATAAAAAATGCAAGGAAATGGCTACTTTTTCAGAGCACATTGCAATTCTTTTGTCAGTCTGGCTTTTGTCACTGTCATTTTTCTCAGAATGTTGCAGTACGATACAATGCAAAGTGACATAAATGTAGGAGTGCTTTTTTAGAATACCTAGCACATTAAATCAAAGTGAGACTCATCATGAAATCTCACAAACATTAAACATTAAAACCATTACCTTTTACAAGTGAAGACTTAGTATCAATATTTGTACTTACAGAGATGGGCAATGCATGAACTCATGTTCATTTTCGCAAAACTAAACTGCAACTATATTTTTTACATTCAAAGGAATTTCACAAAATCTAAAAATTGTTTATTAAAAATAAAATGTTTCACAAACGGCGGGACTAACATACCGGTGGGCAACCCCCAAAAAGCTATGGATTACCAAAGGCGAACAGCACTACAAGATCACCAACTTGAAGGAAGGTCCAGCTTTGCTGACTACACTGGGACTATCCAACAACGCTACAGGACCAACCACCTCTCACCCTGGGCCTACGACCTGAAGTCTAAAGCGACCAAGTTACCGATTTCATGTTACTGTTACCAACGTTCATATTGCTTGATAAGCATGTTTTATCCACTACACAACCTATTTCACTCTAGGCTCTCATATTCTTTACCGGAAATGGTAAAACTATCCCGTATTGTTTGGGCGGAGGTGCCGCGCTCCAACTCCAGGCCCCCCTCTAATGCCCCGGGGTTAAAGGGCATAGCAAACAACGGAGCACCCACATACCACAACTGAAATAGCCTATCTACATCACATAGCCTCACATGGCAGCCACAACAGGCTAAGCCCCGCAACGGCACAGACAACCAAGCTCCGAAGCGCACTTGCCCTCACATAGACGACTACATGGCATCTAGCCCCTAGTTTAACGCCTAACTTAACACACTCCACATAGCTAAAAGGGACAGAAGGCTTACCCGCGTAAAAACCTGTGCCAGTGCCACACCAAGATTTGTAAGACTTACCGAAACAACATTAGATATAACCACCGCACTCACTACTGGCATGGGCAACCAACTCGATACAACTACACAGACCACTACAAAGAAAATGTGCAAAGATTACTCTAGCCCCAGCTGTAGAACACTTAGATCACTGTTACATATGCTGTTGTGGCATACTCATAAAAGTTTGTATCAATGATACTGCACTGAAAAATAAAGAATTAAAAAAAAAAATGTTTCTATATACAGAAAATAATTTGTATTGTAATATATTTCTAAGAAAACAATAGTTTTAATAAGCTTGTTGTATTTTTACAAGTAATTCATCTCTGCACTAGTCAGGAGATGAGGAAATTTAATTGATTTTAAAGAATACATAAAGATATTTTGAAGTGTCAAAATGCAGAATAGGGTAACGACATACAAAAATAATAATAGTTAATGCAATTCTGTGCATTTAACATGATAGTACAGTGCATTTAACATGATAGTACAGTGGTTTTAAAAATATATATAGTATTTTTTTTAAATTAACCAATATGCTGGTTTGGTTTGGCAGAATTTTGATACAGAAAAACTGTTTCAGACACAAATCAAACAAAACAAAAGGGAGTGAAAATGTACCAATCAGTGTACTGTAAGATATACTCATAAAATAAATATTAATATGAATATTATGTACATATTTTGCAGTATTATTATTATGTTATTATTTAAAAAACATGTAGCAGCAAACTAAAAAACATGTAGCTGTAACCAAACAAGTTGGACACACAGGAACAGAGGAGTTGAGGGCCCTGCTCAATGAGCTTACATGCTAGAGGGAGTGGGGTAAAGAGACAAAAAATGTAAGGGTAATATTAGACTAATGGCAGTTGCAAGAGAGGAATCAGTCAGGAGCTATTAACAGTTCAATTGATACGCTTTTATGAAGAAGTGGGTTTTTAAAGATTTTTTGAAGGAGTGGAGACTGGGTGAGCATCTAACAGAGGAGGGAAGCGAGTTCCACAGGAACGGTGCAGCCCTCGAGAAGTCTTAAAGGCGAGCATCAGAGGTGGGAGTACAGACAGAAGATAGACATAAGTCTTCAGTAGAGCGGAAGGGGCTAGACGGGACATACTTGTGTATAAGGGAGGATAGATAGGTGGGAGCAGCATTATGTAGAGATTTTAAAGCAAGAACCAGAATTTAAAATCGAGCTCTATATCTTAAGATAGGAGCCTTTTCACACCATTTAGTTCACAGATTAAATGAGAAAAGTAACCAATAGGGGGGAAAAGAGGAGGAGCAGTAAAACATTTTTTTTATATATCTATAATTACATATGACATATTTATTAAATATATAATTATAGAAATATAGATGTATTTTTTTTAATTTTCTTCCTATTTCCCTCTTCTGGTTATTTTTTTAACTTTATCTCTGAATTATTTTTACATTAATCATATTATTTTATATTTTTCAGTACTTACTACTTTTTTATTGTGTAGCTAGTATAGTAAGTACAAAGAAAAACGTCACAACCATACCGTTTTTAAAAATAAATGTTGCAAAGACCACGTGCCTTCTAATATTACAAAACAGAGCACTCTGGACAACAGGCAAACAATAATAACAACATATATATATGTTGGAAGGTATTTTATATAAATATATATTTTTATATATATATATATATATATATATAGAGAGAGAGAGAGAGAGAGAGAGAGAGATTTCCCCAGTGGTATGGGATGTTCAGATTTTGTAAAACGTTGGTTACTGGATAAAGTGATTGTCTCCATAATAGAGTTAGCCTGGCTAGGTCAGCATAAAGGGATAGGGTGTGGGATTCAAATAAATAAATGGACGAGTCCCTTAATGCAGACAAGGCAGCCATCTTGTCCAGATGAGTAACAAATTTGTCCAATCCCTTGGTGAGGTCGATGGGGGTTCGGCAGATTTGATAATATGATAGTGGGCATCTAAAAGGATTCCTTTGGCCTGTTTGTGCGTAGGAGTCCCTGAATTTAGTGTTGTTGTACAAATTGTAGTATTTCCTCCAAAATCAATAGCCTCTGGATTACATTTTTTATTTTATTTTTATTTATTTTGAAAAATAATAATAATTTTTTGTATTTTTTTCTTCTTTCTCTCACTCTCACCCAATCACATCTACTCCAGCCTATATGTCTGGCAGACTAGCGGACAAAATTCGAATAATGTCAGTATTTGACAAGATTCGACATGACAGAGCTAAAGAGGGGGACAGCTCTGGACATGAAAGTACACAAGAATATTGTTTGTATTATATTTGAAAGAATGTAAATATGTATGTTTCTTTTGTAAATTACTGAGAGAGAGTACAGAAGAAAAATATATCAACCAAAGATTTTAAAATTTTGGATAGTTTCCATAAATGCTCGAGGGATTACTTCACCCCAAAGGAGATCTATTTTTCTGGAGTTTTTGAAAACAGAAAAGATTAATATATGCACAGTACAGGAAACACACTGGAGAGCATCAGATCCTGTTTATATAGAATCTAGAAGATTTTCTGCTAGTAATAAAGTCTCCCTATCGGAAAATAAAAAGTGATGTAGTCTTTTTGTTCTCCAAAGATTTAGAGGTTAAAATTGTAACAAAAATTTTGGACAAGATGGCTATTACATAATATTAATATGCAAAATTAATAATAAAACATATACATTGGAAAATCTATATATAAATCTATATATATAAATCACCAGAAAATTTCATATCCAAACTCTTCAGGAAAATCTATTCTATAAAACAGGGAGCACTTTTAGTAATGGGGGATTATAATTGTGTGCCAGAGCCCAATGAAGATAAAAACTCAAGATTGCAACAAGATTGCAAGCGATTTTTAAAGAAAATGGTGTATATGATATAAAGACTATACATGTTTCTCCAAAACACATTTAACATCCTCTAGAATAGATTTAATTATTGGTGATCTGTTGGCCTTTAAATTACTATCAATATTTTTTTATTTCAAATATAACCTGGTCAGATCACAGCCCAATAATTTTGGAAGTAAAATAAAGTATTGAAAAAAAATTATAGAATGGAGATTAAAAGAGCATCTCTTGTCTCATCAGGAAAAATTAGAAGTAATAAAAAATGAGACTGACTACTTCTTCAATAATAATAACATAGGAATAGATCATTCTATAGTTTGGTGTGCCTACAAGCGACAAGAGGACACTTTATAAAAATTGCTGCATTAGAAAAAAAATGCATTTAAATGATATTTTTGGGCAAATTCCTATCTTCTTGGTCTGAACTTTTCATCATAAGCTCACTGTAAATCCTGTGCATTCACAGAAGTAGAGAGGATGGAGGTCTGTTGGGATCTCAAATTGTAAGAATTCTCTTCCAGAGCCTTCACTCGGTCCATTAAATGTTGACTTCCTCTCTGATTATAGAGAGATCTGCATGGAAAAGTTTTCTCATGTCTTTCAATAGAGATTTAATATCTTTGTGGCCTTGTCGCTTTGTATCTACATCTTTTTTGGGAGGAGCTGTTTCTTTTTTGGACTGAGAATGTCTATTTCTATGTGTAGGTATGTACCCAAAAAAGGGGCAAATTAGTTATTTTGCTTGTCAAGAAAAGAGCTCACTTAGAGATGTCTGAACCGTTGGGCTGTTGCTCCACCTCATTACTTAGATTTTATTTTTCATTTTTGTAACAACCTTCTCTGTGATCTATTCAATCTTTACTTCCATATAAAATTGATGTACTTATTTCTTTAGAAATTAGATGGTTATCTTACAAACTGGATCCTAATCTACTAATCATTCAAGCCACACAAAGACAAATCGAAGATGAATCTTTTATTAAGATGGAAATCAAAGGCCATGAACGTTGGAGTTTAGTAAAATCCCACATTATATTATTTACACTGCGATTTCTTTCTATGAATAGATCATTGTATAAAAAAAGAAGTTACAGTAAAGGCACACAATGTATTATCATAGGGTAAAAAATATAAGCAAGAAATAAACACACGAGTCTGTTACATTTCCTATAAAACAATATCTTTCAATGTTTTGTCATTGCAAATTAAAATTAATCCCTCGCTTTCCTGGTACACAAATGTATCTACAGTCCATGCAGTGACAATCTGATTGTAAAACCTGAGATTATCAGTAAATTCTCCTTGTTAAACCAATCATCACATTGCACATTTGTAATTAAAAAAACAGAGCTGGCAAAAAACAGTTCAGAATTGTAATATTTTGTTTTATGGGGCAGCTTCTGTGTCAGGTGAAAAGCACAAAGTGCAGCCTTAGCGAGGTCATTGTGGTGGGCATTTAGGGAATTAATATCTGTTCTTGGGAAATCTGTGGTCATCAATATTTTATCAGCAAAGCCTGGGAACTGACATTAATAAGTTTCCTATTATTGACTTTATTTTGTATGTGCCATTATTGACATTATTTTAATTTTGTTTTTGAATTTTCATTTCATCCTTTTATCTGTGTTCTGTTTGAACGTTACTCTCTTATTTACTTATTTATTTAGAAAAGGTTTCATCGTTGGGGTTTCTCTCACATGTATATATCATGGGAAGGAGGAGCAGCAATGATACAGTTACATGTTTATAATCATACACAAAAGCTAAAAATACATTATTACTACTAGAGCAATTTTGCTGTAGAAACAGAGAGGTAAGTAGTGCTGGTTATAGTACTAGTATAGTAGTATAGTAGTAGTAGTACTGCTCAGGTAGTGTGTGCTATTGGAAGTGTGGGGAGCTGCAGTGAGTGTGCTGCTCAGTTAGTGTGTGCTATAGGATTTGTCGGGAGCTTCAGTGAGGGTGATGTTCTGGTAGTGTGTGCTATAGGAGGTGTGTAGAGCTGTAGTAATTGTGCTGCTCGGGTAGTGAGAGTTATAGGAAGTATGGGGAGCTGCAGTGATCATGCTGCTCAGGTAGTGTGGGTTATTGGAGGGGTAACCCACACTACCTGAGTAGCATGATCTTAACAGCCCCTGAGCTAACGTATTAACTCAATTACATCTCCTTTTCTATATTATATGTGTATTATATACATAAAATCCTTTTTTGTCACTTTTATTTTTATATACGAATCTGGTTTGACTTATTTTTTTCTTGATTGTCTTATCGAATTTGTTATTTCTTTTTGACTCCTGGTAAAAATACCAATTGGTTTTTATTCACCAATCCCCTTGCCCTTACTTTTTCCCTCTGCCACTATGGCACTTCTGGGAATTGCTTGTTTGAGCATTATGGATGTAAGGGACTATTATCACATGCCCCTTTTTAACGATAATGACATTCTGAAGGAGCTTACTGCTTCCTTATGATGACGCCCGCCAGAAGTATACATGCCAGATGTAACCGGAAGTTAGCCGTCACATGTGATTAGCTGCAACTTGCAGCCATCTTGGGAAGGTATCTCGGACGTCAATAGAGAAAAGCTGTTTCGCCCCCTGTAGCGGAGTAGCAGGGTTTAATCCGAGAACTCTCCGCTGGTAACCAAGATTCAGCATACAGAAGGCAGGAAACACAGCATAATCCCTTTCCCCAATGACTAGACGACACATAGTCTGGGAGTCAACTGGCTTTTAATACACGAGCTCTGCTTTTATGTGATTCTTCCATGCAAGAGAGGCAACTACCATAATTACTACAGTACCCAATCACATAACCGGTACCTCCCCCACATCTCCTCCCCTTAGCTTAACAGTTAACCTCATTAAAATATATACATTTTTCCCAAATTCTTGGAGGTACACCCTGGTCGTCTGATCTGGGTGAAAAAAATACTCAAAAATCACCCAGATCAGACCAGGGGTTCGGGAGTTATGGAGAGGCAAAGATTTGACCGACCGCACGGGCAAAGTAGCCAAAAATAGTTCCATGAGTTCTGGCCCTGCAGTCGGTCTCTGTTCATTCATCAAAAGTCCCGAAAGTCTATGCCATCAAGTGTTAAGTCAGCATTCGGATGAATCCCCTGGTTCGTGGGATTCATCCTACAGAACGGCAGGCCGTTCGTATGTTATGTTCACTTTGTATATTATAAGCACCTGAGGAAGACCTATTGAGAAGGTTGATACGCGTTGTGCCTGTTTTTTAATAGTTTTTGCCCTAATAAAAGTTTTAAACTTTCATCTGGTTCCTGAATTGCTATCCAGAAAAATATAGTTACCTTCTGGGGGACCTGTATATTTTCCTGCACTTACATCTGTTTGATGAAAACACCATTACATTTTAGAGCCGACTTACATGGTGTGAGTGTTCCAAGTTAATAACAATAAAATACACTGGTGAAAAAAATCCTAAAAAGAAAAAGTGGTGCTACAATCACCTTAGTGGAGCCACAGAAACCACTAAATAAATACAAGTGACAAATAGAAATACAAATGGTGAGAGCACTCAGATAGAACAAAACATATACAATGATATTACCCAAACTGGATTACCATCTGAAAGTAAACACAGATAAAAAGAAACACATAGGGTAATAACGTAATAATAAAAACTTAAAGACTCTAATACTGGTCTCACTCACATAAAAAGAGCCACTTAAATAGCTGGCTCAAACTGCATGCCTTGAATCATGGGCTTTCACTGGGTCCTTTCTGTAGTTATATTCCATGCACCACCAGGAAACGCAGGTTCAAGGGGTAACAATAAACTTTATTTTCCAAACAAAATGGAAATGATAAAAACTACAAATATAAAAGAAAGTCCCTTAGTATTAAAAGTCCAAAGAGGCACCTGACGCGTTTCGGCAGTAAGCCTTCGTCCGAGGTGATTTCTGTGATCCATGGCATGCTATCTTTTTCGCCGCATTCGCGGCACTTTGCTTCCGGGTTTGACGTCAGGACGCGTCCTGCGTCATCACGTCCCGACATCTGTCTTCACTTCCGGTTTACTTGAACTTATTTTTAGATATTATATATTTTTAGATATTGTATATTTTTATATATTTTCTCCCTTTATTATTTATTCATTTTTCCCTCTTCTGCTATTCAGGTTCCTAGAAATATCTCTAAATTATATTACATATCTTTCATTTATTTTTAACATTTGATGTATAATTTACTGCTATATATCATGTGATCGTTTTTTTTTTATTGTGTATATCAGGTTATATATCCTTTTTTCTTTTAACAAGAATCTTGAGTACATTGGACTCTTCTGGGCATGTAATGCCAGGAGCAATATAATGTATGGACGCTCTGTTTTTTTCATGACGTTCCCGATACGTCCTAACATGAAGTAAACCGGAAGTGAAGACAGACGTCGGGACGTGATGACGCAGGACGCGTCCCGACGTCAAACCCGGAAGCAAAGTGCCGCGAATGCGGCGAAAAAGGGCACAAGGAACAGAGATAAAAGATAGCATGCCATGGATCACAGAAATCACCTCGGATGAAGGCTTACTGCCGAAACGCGTCAGGTGCCTCTTTGGACTTTTAATACTAAGGGACTTTCTTTTATATTTGTAGTTTTTATCAATTCCTTTTTGTTTGGAAAATAAAGTTTATTGTTACCCCTTGAACCTGCGTTTCCTGGTGGTGCATGGAATATAACTACAGAAAGGACCCAGTGAAAGCCCAATAAGAGTTTGATTCAAGACATGCAGTTTGAGCCAGCTATTTAAGTGGCTCTTTTTATGTGAGTGAGACCAGTATTAGAGTCTTTAAGTTTTTATTATTACGTTATTACCCTATGTGTTTCTTTTTATCTGTGTTTACTTTCAGATGGTAATCCAGTTTGGGTAATATCATTGTATATGTTTTGTTCTATCTGAGTGCTCTCACCATTTGTATTTCTAGTGTTCCAAGTTACTTCTCACTTTTTATTCTATATTTACATACTGTCCTATGATGGATTTGTATGTTTATAACATCTAGGTAACATACAATAATAACAAAGAAAACCACTCACCATTGTGTGTGCAAATCACCCTATTCCTGTATCCAATGTGAATATGTGTGTCTGTATGTCTGTCTGTGTCTATATGTGTATCTTTGTGTCAGCATTTGTGTATCTATGCCTGAATGTGTGCCTGTATGTGTGTCTGTTTATCTGCATGTGTCTCTATGTGTGTCTCTGTAGCTGTCGGTGTATCTGTATGTTTATCTGTGTATCTGTCTATCTGTGTGTCTGTATGCATATCTATCTGTGTGTCTATATGTGTATATTTGTGTCTGCATGTGTGTCTGTATGTGTATCTGTGTGTCGGTGTCTTTCTGTGTGTCAGCATTTGTGTCTGTTTATCTGCATGTGTATCTGTGTGTCTGTATGTGTATATTTGTGTCATTATGTGAATATGTATGTTTATATGACTATCTGTTTGTCTATATGTGTATATGTGTGTCAGCATGTGTGTCTGTTTATCTGCATGTGCCTGTGTGTGTGTCTATTTATCTGTCTGTGTATCTGTATGTATATATGTGTCTCCGTTTATCTGTATGTCTGTATGCATGTCTAGCTGTGTGTCTATATGTGTATCTGTGTGTCAGTGTCTTTCTGTGTGTCTGTATGTGTATATGTGTGTCAATTTATCTATCTGTGTGTCTGTGTATCTATTTGTGCAGAGTAAGTGATGAGAACCGCACCCAGTCCCAACGGCCAAGGGTGCTCCAGAGCAGGACCAGCAATCCCAGTACAATAATCCAAGAGGAAAAAACTCACAGGCACTCCAACTTCAAGCCGCAGGCAGATTTATCATAATAGATTCTGTCATAATAAATCTGCCTGCGGCTTGAAGTTGGAGTGCCTGTGTGTATCTATTTGTGTCAATGTATCTGCATGTATGTATCTATGTGTGTCTGTGTATGTGTGTCTTGTGTGTGTCTGTGTATCTCCATGTGTCTGTGTGTGTGTCTGTGTATCTATCTGTGTGTTTGTGTATATCTGTGTATCTGTTTGTTTGTGTGTCTGGGTATCTATCTGAGTGTGTTTCTCAGATAGTGCGGGTTATAGAAGGTGTGGGGCTCTGCCATGACTGTGCTGCTTAGGTAGTGTGGGTTATAGGAGGTGTGAAAGCTGCAGTGAGCATGCTGCTCAGGTAGTGTGGGTTATAGGATGTGTGGGGAGCTGGAGTCAGAAGGCTGCTAAGGTAGTGTGGGTTATAAGAGGTGTGGGTAGATGCAGTCTGTGTGCTGCTCAGATAGTGTGGGGAGCTAAAGTAAGAATGCTGCTCAGGTAGTGTGGGTTATAGGAAGTGTGGGGAGATGCAGTGTGTGTGCTACTCAGCAAGTGTTGGTTATATTAAGTGTGGGGAGCTGCAGTTAGCATGTTGCTCAGCTAGTGTTGGTTGTAGGAGGTGTGGAAAGCTCCAGTGAGCATGCTGTTCAGGTAGTGTGAGTTTTAGGAGGTGTGGGCAGCTGCAGTGAGTATAATGCTCAGGTAGTGTGGGTTATTGGAGATGTGGGGATCTGGAGTATGGGACCACTTCTTTAGACGTGGGAGGTGAAGAAGAGTAAAGCGTGCAACTGTAATGGTAGCCACTGTCTGCTTCCCTGGTTTGCATGCACTGGGATAGTTTATCCATGTAACGCTAACTGTGAGCTTAAAATTTAGCCAGTATGCTGTAATAGTTTTTCAAAGTTACTTGGTCATGGGATTTGGACTTTGTTCCATATCAAGAATGTTCTACTATAATTGTAGAACAGTTTCATTAAGAGATATCTACATCAGTGGAATACTACTATAAAATGACACATTCTCAAGATGAGTTGGATTTACTTTTTATTGATTACTTGCGATTGTTATTGATTAAATAGTCTTCTTTTACATTTGAATGCATAATTTTTAAACCAATGAATGAAAAAGGTCAAGAATATAGTCTTGGTGTACATAACGACCATTGGTAATCACTTAATATTGAGTTCAATGTGAGAAGTATGATTGAAGCCAGTTTAGCAAATGATCAGCCACTGTTGAGTTTTTCAGCCAATTCATTAAAATAATAATCACAAAAACTATCTAATACCTTTCCAAAATGAAAGAACACTACTCTAGAAAGTAGACCATCTTCCCGTTCCCTCTGAACTGTATAAAAATAAATTAAATGAGCAGTCATTGCTGGGAACTTGGATCAAATCCAACACGGACTACTAAGGAGATGTGATATGTTATCTCCTTTTTAATGTTTTTCATGTACTAGTAAACAGCATGTAGGACTGACTGTGGACTCTTAGCAGATTTGTTTGTGATCAATGTTTCTTTTTGTTTATGTCTTTCTTCCTTTATCTGGGTCAATATGTTGGGCTGATTTGATGGCCATTATTTCTGATGTTTTCTTGTTAATGTTCCTGTCAAGAGTGGTATGTTTGCAGTGATATTATTAATTTTAAATTGATATTTATAGAGCGCCGTCAAATTCCGCAGCGCTTTACAATGGGTGGACGAACTCATTGATATGTGAGTGGGTCAACGGAAAGATGGGTCTGCAACGGGTCAAACAAGCTTTCAGCGACGGCATAAAGAATGTAATATTTTGAGTTAAAAAAAATTATTATATTAAAATAGTTATTTGTAACAACTTTCACTAGCTTTCACTTTTATCTCTAAATCGGTTTGTTAATATTTAAACCTCTACACTACTCATGCAGACCAGAACAGTGGGGATTTATTGACGGACAAACTGCCATTTCAAATCAGACTTAATGCACCACACAGCTACTCCAACTTGTGTTTGTTTGATTAGTTAAGTCATTAATTTTCTAAACAAATAAAAAATGCAAGATCATTTAATTATAAATGGAAATGTCTTTCCAACTGACATCTCTTAAAAAAGACAACTGTATTCCATTCTGTTGTACACTTGACAGAACGGTTGTTTTATCACAAGTTAGTTTAAATTATATAAATCTGGAAAGATTGGTTCAGTTCTATATCCTTTCTTTCCTTGTCACATTCATGTTGTCAAGTGAAATCTCAGCATCAGCACGTGGCCATACAATGTCAGTCTGCTATTGTTGCCATTCTGGTTTGGGCAATTAGTAGCTTATGAGAATACATTTGTGGCAATCTGCGACTGAGGCACTTTCTCGGTAGTCAGGGAGTAATGAAGCACAATCAGTAGCTTTCATTCGATATGTACGCTGTGACCCTAGTTATGATGAGAACTCGAAGCTATTTCATCTTTAAATAAAAAGAATGTCTGGAAGCAATTATGGTGGTGTGTTAATTTGATATTCCTTTTTATCTTTTCTTCTGCAAAAAGCACTGCTAACGAAATCCTTGTTTTCTAACTACTTGGAGTTCTTTCTTCTTCCATCTCAGCAATAAACTTGTTTTTTACTGTCAGTGCTCTTCGGAATGGAATTGTGAAGAAAGTTTTGGGATACATCGGGAGCAGGCTGTTACGCCTTTGATATCATGATATTTGAATGTCTCTCTGCATAAAACATGAATGGAAGTACATCGAGTGGACAGTAAATGAATACTTGTAGAGAAACAAAGTTTATTAACACGCAGAACAGAATTCACATTACTAAACCATATTAAAGGGTTTCCTACTATTAGAAGAACAGAATATCCTCTACTTTGGAGAGCTCTGATTGTATTTTTTCTCTGGTGAAAGCTCTCTGTTTACAAAATGGGAACCACCATAACAAACAGAGCGGGTACGAGAGGTACTGTATGCAAATTTTAACTTTACAAATCTGACATTTCTCAGTAATACACAGACATTATTTATTTTCACACACATAAACATAAACACACGAGAAGATGCACACACGTACTAATGTGTGGTATGTATATATAAGAAGATTAGCATTTTTAGTTTAAACTTGATTCAGAACTGTATTACACTTACTATGTATTGTAAACCCTGACCCAGAATGCTTTGCAGTTTTTCTCATACGTTTCTTATATTTAGATAAATGTTTACATGTGCAGTGTTTTAATTAAAGAGACACTCCACTGCCCAAATGAAAAAAAATATATATAAATACACTTTTTAGTAGATATAGCCCCAATGAAAACATGTATGCATTTAATTATACATTTTCCATTGGGGTATATCTAAAAACTTGCAAAAGCTCTTTTGTCGGCAGCCTTTGCAAGCCCTCCCCTTCCAACCCCACCCAGACTTTTTGTAGCTGTCCAATAACAGACATCCCAATGCAGCTCAATGAGATGTCTTTGCAAGGCAGGTGCTCTGGGCAGTTGCTGCCTCTTGAAGTTAACTGTACCGATCTAAACAACCAGGAGGTAAAAGGGCTGGTTGTCTGGTTCATTTGTAAAAGTACCAATTTCTATTGGAATCTGCAATTTTTAGACACACTTCACACATCAAGCACTTTAGCAAGCTTTAGGCATGCCCAAAACTCAAACATATATTTTTCAATAACCGTAATGTTTCAACACGTTTACTGTAGACTTTTCACAAGAATACAGCACAAAGATCTGAAAAGTTAGGAGAAAACTGTACTAATTGTCCAAAAAGAACACATGTAAAAAGATTTGTTCTAACATCTACAGGTTTTTATTAGCTTTGCAATAATTTATTGTCTTATTTTGTGAAACAAAATGTTTACTTTGATTCACAAAGAAATTTACATCCAGAAAAGTGACAATAGATAACTATAAGTTCAGGGTCAAACTGATCAATTACTTTAACCAAGGGAGCATTAAACTTTACTTGTAATGAACACAAAGCCATTTCCAGAAAATAAGCTATAACTAATTAAGAGTATGATTTTCTTATACAGATTGGTATTTCTACTAAGTAAATTTCATTTGTGTATACAGTTGTTTAATTTGGATGTTTTTGCCCCAAAAGAAGTGAAAACAGATCAGGCCACACATTATGTCAGTCTCAGTATCTTCATAAAAAATATCTTAGAGATCTGAATTGCTGAACGATGTACAATGCATGTTGTAAACTAACAGATTGTATTTGCAATTTTTGCTGTTACTGGCAAAGCAATGTGGTGCAATTAAGACACCTTCTACTCTGAATACTCCAATAAAGCAAACGTAATGAAAAAATACAATCCCAATAACTAAACTAAACATTACAAAAAATACAATACAATGATAGAAAATACATGCCGTGTATCTCTTCAATAGCAAATTGATTACTGTATCTCTAACTTGCCCAGCACTGGACATTATTATTCTAATTTCACTATCTTCATCCCATATTCCGAAGAAAATCAAATCCTCATTAGTGATGTCCCGAACGGTTCGCTGGCGAATAGTTCCTGGCGAACATAGCGTGTTCGCGTTCGCGTTCGCCACGGATGGCGAACATATGCGATGTTTGGTCCGCCCCCTATTAATTTACTAATACTAAGTAAAAATTACTTAGTATTAGTAAATTGTGCCCCTACTCGCAATACCGCTAGTAGGGGCATGTCTATTAAACAGTGAGCTGCTCACTGTTTAAAAAAAAAAGGGTCCCCCCCCCGGTGGGGGCCCTAAATACTAATGGGGGGGGACCTATTGTCCTCCCCCCGGCCCCCACCCCTGAGCGGTGGGTGGGGGCCCTAAAATGAACAATAAGGGGGGACCTATTGTCCCCCCCGGCCCCCACCCCTGAGCGGTGGGTGGCGGCCCTAAAATGAACAATAAGGGGGGGACCTATTGTCCCCCCCCGCCCCCACCCCTGCGTGGCGGGTGGGGGCAATATTGATACCTACTGAACAATAAAAATTAACAATAAGGGGGGGACCTACTGTTTTTTTTTGCGCTCGGGATTTATTTATTTATTTTTAGTTCGACGGTTATGATGGTTTTATATTTGGCCTTTTTGGGGGCTGAAAATGAAGATTTGAGAAAAAAGAAGACGTCTAATGGTAAGTTTACTTTTATTTTACAGGTTAGTTATTTTATTCCCCCCTCACTATTTTTTAGGGTGAGGGGGGTAGGTAGGGACTTTTTATTTGGGGGGGGATGACTAGGGGCTTGGGGACCCCTAGTCACCTTGGGAAGACTAGGGCCCCCACCCCAGCCCAGGGTGGGCCGGGGAGGACAGTAGGTCCCCCTCATATTTCTTTTATGGTTCCCACCACCAGGTGTAAAATGAGTGTGGGGGGGGCAGTAGGTCCCCCCCATTCTCATTATGGCCCCCACCCGCCGCCCAGGGGTGGGGGCCGGGGGGGCAGTAGGTCCCTCATCAATATGGCCCCCACCCACCGCGCAGGGGTGGGGGCCTGGGGGGCAGTAGGTCCCCCCCTCATTATCAATATGGCCCCCACCCGCCGCGCAGGGGTGGGGGCTGGGGGGGCAGTAGGTCCCCCACTCATTATCAATATGGCCCCCACCCGCCGCTCAGGGGTGGGGGCCGGGGGGGGACAATAGGTCCCTCCCTTATTGTTATTAGGGCCCCAACCCACCGCTCAGGGGTGGGGGCCGGGGGGGACAATAGGTCCCCCCTTATTGTTCATTTTAGGGCCCCCACCCACCGCTCAGGGGTGGGGGCCGGGGGGGAAAATAGGTCCCCCCCTTATTGTTATTAGGGCCCCCACCCACCGCCCAGGGGTGGGCGCCGGGGGGGACAGTAGGTCCCCCCCTCATTATCTTTATGGCCCCCACCCACCGCCCAGGGGTGGGGACCGGGGGGGGTCGGAGAGTAGGTCTCCTCCCCCCCCCCTTCAACCAGATAGAGTCCCTGTGTGTTTTAAAATTCGCCTGCCCATTGAAGTCTATGGCGGTTCGCCGGGTTCGCCGGGTTCGCGAACATTTGCGGAAGTTCGCGTTCGCGGTTCGCGAACCAAAAATTTCATGTTCGCGACATCACTAATCCTCATGTGTAGCTAAATTAGGATACACTGAATAACTCTGTCCTAGTTATATCCTCCTGTCCATAATAAAACCTCTCAATTGGCTATGTCTTTGACATCATTCCCTATTACAGTTCTTAAAGCACTTAAATGCCACCACCCTGTGTCATCACCATATTAACTTCAGCCTTATCATATAGCCCCTATTTACACCTTCACTTCTTTCATCCCTCATGTCCTCTCCATCCTCACCCACATTTTTCCTTCTAGAATCAAACTGCCTATCTCACTCTGGAATAAACGATCAGGGAACAACAAGACTGCATTCACACTAGATGTTATCCTATGCCATCACCTCTACTTCATGGCTATAATTCATGGTTTTATAGCCTAGCTTCATATTTCTTCTCCCACACTCCAAGTCCAACGCGATCTGGAGGTGGTCTTGGCTTTCTTACATCTTCCTATTGGATACCTGGCATCTTTCTTTTACCCTCTATAAAGAGAGCATTTTTTCCTTCATAACCACTGCTTCTGAACCTTACGCTTTATCACATTTGACTCTTTGACAAACATATATCCACTTTCGCTACTAACTTTCCCTTCTACAAAACTTCCCATCCACACCATGATCTTCACCAGATTATGTAACTTCCTTCTACCTGTTCAACAATCTATCATTCTACTTCAACATATCCACAATTCTTCTGTTTGTATTTCCCAACAGGCCTCGTTTCTCAAAGGCATTTTTTTTACTTGATTTGTAAGTCGAAATTAGAGCTCTAGATAACACATGGAAGAATTTTAAGAACTTCTAAAATGATCTAAATTTATTATCATATCAGAAGGGGATGGGGGAGATGAGGAACATTACAATCCTTATTCAAATATGTAAAAATACGGCAGTACCCCTTTGTTTAAGAAGAGATCTGGCACTATGGCTTGAAAGTCGCTCTATACAAAATATAACATTTGGTAAACAAACTCAGGAAGTAGATGTAAAATCTATTGCTCCTAATGTAAAAATATGATATTTTTGATCTCACTGGGTTGCAGCCTACTACAAATTATAGGATGGCAGCTTTTAAATTGCACCCACCAGGTAGGACTGTAGCCCTTTTAAAGTGTAATTATTGCACACTATATTTACATTATTATAATAATTTTCTTACAGCATGCATTGCTGCCCTGCTGTACATAGACACTTTCAGACAAGCACAAACACTTAAGATGACATATTCTTAGTCTCTGAGACAAAAGTAGAGTTTCCTAGTGAGATGTGAAGATGAATGATTAAAAAATATGCCCATCAACGCTTATTGTTACAATTGACCTGAAAAAAATCTCTTAAGTGATCCTGGATCCATTGTGTTTAGTACACCAAGAAACACAAAGACATCTGGAAATTGCTGGTGGAAAAAATAAAAACAAGTTATCAGAAATGTGGGTTTTGAAATATGAAAAAAAAAAAAAACAGTAAATCCCTTCGCCATCCATGGAATAGGGTAATGAGAAATCTACTGAGATGTCTAATCGTTTATCTTCTTCATGACAGAATTCCACTTGCAACAAAAAGTCTACAAACGGAATAACAAAATGACGTGTCTGTCATTCTGTCTGTCTGTCCGTCTGACCTTTTGTCTTTCTGTCTCTCTGTCCGCCTGTCCATCTGTCTGTCAGTCCGTCCGTCTGTCTATCTAATTGTCCATTTCATTGTAACATTACTGCTATGGACAGGGACGGACTGACAGTGGTCAGGGCCCCTGGGCAAAATTAGGACCTGGGCCCCCTGTAGACCAATATAAATGTTGGTGTAGATGTACCGTGTATTTGATTGTATGTACATGTAAAGTGAATGAATGTTTCTGTGTCCATATTCACTGTGAGCTCTAGTGTAAGTCTTCAGAGTATAGTTAAATACATGTTTGTTTTTTTCTTTTTAAATAGGGTATTAATTTTTATGTGTGTTAACGTAGCATGGCAATATGTATAAAAGGGTATGCAGGCCTCCAAATTTTGCATCTTAAATTACAAATCAGGTGTTAACCGTTACGAGGAACACTATAGTGTCAAAAAATAGAAACGTGTATTCCTGACACTATAGGTTTAAAAATAGACGTTTAGGTCCCAGCCCCCCTTCTCTCCCCCGTTAAAAATGTGCAGCCTACAACGCAACGGACAGAGTACGACAACGACTCCTCACAAAGCCCACGCCCTAAGCGAAAACCAGGTTTGAGCCTCACAGCGTATCACCAAAACCCATCGCCTAGGGCCTACTCCCTAAACTCAGGGCACACGGTGGTTAAGCCTAACAGAGGGGACACCCCCATCCATCTTACACACCCGACCCTACCAGACCCATAGCAAGGGGAGTTACATGTTGGACAACTGAAACAACGAATGTAAACAGGGAAAGAGTAATGAGTACAAATGTAACCGATTTAACTGTAACATGTTGCACCCCTTTTTCCTTTCTGTACCCCGTTTTGTTTAAAAAAAAAAAAAAAAACAATAACTTCTTTTGAAGATCCAAAAATAAAGAATTTATAAAAAAAAATGTGCAGCCTGGGTGTTCTCCTTGGCTGAGATCATCGAATTAGATCTCAGACAATCCAATACTTTCCCCTAGGAAAGCATTGGAAGGAAATTGCAAATGAGCAGCAAAACGCCATGCTGCACCAATCAGCATCTCCTCATAGAGATACATTGAATCAATAATTTGTATGTGTGCAGGGTCAGAGTACGTGAACATATGGATATATGTTTATGAATGCTGGGTCATGTGTGTGCACAGACTGTAAATGCAGGGGTATATATGTACGGAGAGTGAATGTGCTTGAATGCCGGGGAGTTATTGTGAATTAATACAATAATAATAACCACCACTAAGGCTGTAGTGGGTATAGGGGGCTGGGGTTAATAGGGACTGTAGAGTGGGTATGGGCTGTAGTGGGTGCAGGGAGTATAGGGGATTTAGAGGGTGCCTGGTGGAAGGACCTGTAGTGGGTGCAGGGGTTAATAGGGGCTGTAGTGGGTGCATGGGGGTCTGTAAAGGGTCTGTAAAGGGTGCACTGGGGTAGGGGCTGTAGTGGGAATAGGGGATCTAGAGGGTGCCTGGGGGTAGGAGCTGTAGTGGGTGCAGAGCGGTAGGTGCTGTAGTGGATGCTAGGGAGGGATTGTAGAGGGGGCAAGGGTTTAAAAATGACTTTAAGGGGTAAGGGGGTATATGCTGCAGAGGGTAGAGGCTGTAGTGGGTGCAGAGGATATAGGGGAATGTAGTATAGGAATGGGAAAATAGGGACTTTACAGGGAGCAAGGAGGTATTGGCTGTAATATGTGCAGGTTGGTAGGGGCTGTAGTGGGTGCAAGGGGTATAGGGATTAAGAAGGTGCCTGGAGTTAGGGGCAGTAGTGGGTAAAGGGGACTGTAGTGGGAGCATAGAGGAGGAAAGGGGGGTATTGGTTGTAGTATGTGCAGGGTGGTAGGGGTAACAGGTGCAGGGGGTATAGGGATCTAGATGGTGCTTGGGGTTAGGGGCTGTAGTGGGGTAGGGGCTGTAATGGAAGCAGGGGGTAGGGGCTGTAATGGGTGAAGGGGATGTAATATGTACAGGGGCTGTAGTGGGTGCAGGGGGTATAGAGCATCTATAGGGTGTCTGAGTGTAGGCATTGTAGTGGGTGCAGGGGGCTGTAGTGGGGGTATGGAATAATAGGGGCTGTAGAAGAGGCAAGTGGGGTAATGGTTGTAGTGGGTGCAGGGGGTATGGGGACCTAGAGGGTGCCTACGGGTAGGGACTGTAATGGGTGTAGAGGCTGTAGTGGGTATAAGGTGCTGTAGTGGGGGCATGGGATATTAGGGGCTGTAGAGGGGGCAAGGGGGGTATTGGCTGTAGTATGTGCAGGGTGGAAGGGGCTGTATTGGGTACAGGGGGTATGGGGATCTAGAGGGTGTCTGGGGGTATGGGATGTAGTGGGTGCAGGGGGTAGGGGTTGTGGTGGGTACAAGGGGGTAGGGGCTGTGGTGGATGCAGGGTGTAGGTGTTGTAGTGGGTGCAAGGAGGTATATGGGGCTGCAGTGGATGATAAGCAGTAGTTGTGGGTGCCTTGGGGTAATAGGAGTTGTAGTGGGGCTGTAGTGGTTACCTGGGGAAATAGGAGTTGTAGATTGATCAGGGGTATATGGGGTGTAGAGGGGTAGTGGGGCTGTGGTTGATGAGGGGGAGAAGTATAGGAGCTGTTGGCAGTAGTAGGGGGGGATAAATGCTAAAAACATTATTAACTAAGAAAAAAAAACAGATTTTAAAAGGATGTATATTCCCCTCTCCCTGAGTCTTACCTTTGGCCAGGGAGGGAGGAATCCTTATCCTGGGGGGGATGCTTCATGTGCCTCCTGCTGCCTGTAACACTGATCAGGGCAGCTCCGCATGGCATGATGTTACTTCCTGCAGTGCCAGCCACATGGACCTGCCCTGAGCAGTGTTACTGACATCCTACAAGCTCAGTGTGGCTGTGCTCCTCTTCTGGCAGAGGCTCTGCTCCTGGAGCCTCTGACGAATTCACACTGAGACAGGCACACGGAGGGGCAGCCTAGTGGGGTATTTGGAAGGCCCCTTAGCTATTTCCCCTTAGCCCTGCACAGAGGATTATATTTTTAGCAGCAGGGGCCCGCGGAAGCTTGTGCGGGCCCCTTACTGAGTGCAGGCTGGCTGGGGAGATTGTTTAACTCCCCAGCTCAGCCATTACTGCACTGCAGCAAGGGCAGGCCCCCAGAGTCTCGGGCCCTCGGTCCATGACTGATTTGCCCGAGTGCTCAGTCTGCCCCTGGCTATGGACCTGTAACAATAGGTATGTCTGTAATGTAAACCTCAATATATTATATCTGTAAGCTATGTTTGACTCTGCATTTGATAAAAAACAACAAAGCTGACAGGACAAAGAAATAACAACAATTTAACGTATGGAATATTGATACGAATTTCCTGCCTCGTGCAAGCAAAATACTTTAAGAAATACATATCCTAAATGGTATAAGTGTTTACAACACTGGTCAAATGAGGCAATTTATAATGCTAACAAACTTAATTTTAAAACAAGTTAGAACACAATTGGACTTGTCAGCATACTTCAAGCCCGCGTCTGTCATGATTCATTATAGTCGAACATGCTTGGCGGGCAAAGTGACGCTAGGCAAAGTGAGTCGAGACTGTAGAAGTAATGCAGATAAATCTAAATTCATTTTGGGAGCAGTCACACTCGATGACATATCTACCGACTCCTTCAACATCTCATTTGATAATCTTCCTCCTGCACTATTTATTTTTTTGAAAGATGAAAGCAAGACGAGGATTTCATCTGCTCACTGATGCAGAGAGTGGATTGGAAATTAGCAAAACATAATAAAAATGGGAAAGGAAGACCTTTTTCTGATTAACAGTTTCTTGGTCCCGTTATAGGTGGCTAACCAGCCGCTATCTCCTTTCATTAGACATGCCTTGCGACTCGCACTATTTCATTCGGCAACCACTATTTAACAAGACTGTGTACTGGGACAAGTGACTCTGGCAATTAATTAATTGCTTGAAGAATAAAAATATTGTTTGCTTTCTAGGCGTGAAATAAGAAGCACATTTGTACAAGCTATAGATTACTTCTCTCCAGATAGCTAATGATCAGAATCACTAAGGTTAATACAGTAATTGCAAAAGACATAAATCCCACATATCACTGTTCAGATCATGTCTGTTACTGATGTAAAATGTAATGTGTCCGCGTGTATATGAGCCTGTGCGTCTATGTGTATTTACATTATTGATGTCAAAATATAAAGGGCATAGGAAGTTTCGCTTTTTGGGCCTCGTATATGTTGCATTCAAATATAATAAAGTAGTCAATAAATATGCAACAATTACAAATAAAACAGAGCTTTTTAATTATTACATGTGCGTAGCTAGTATTGTGTATGGGCAAATACCAGTGAACCCAAACAGCTGATCCCCAACCACTTTGCTTGCCCGAAATAATCAAAGCATAGACTTACTTGGTGAAAATAGGCCACAGCTTTATTAAATATTATAAATATTATAAAATGTGTATAAATCTTTAAACTTCAACTTTATAACATAAACATCATATATACATAACTTACTCAGTAAATATATACGTCACTGAGTACCACCTTGCCAACCAAAAACAATCCCTTGGGTAGCTGCCTTCCCCCTTCTTCCTAACTAGCACAAGTCCTTTTCTGGGCCTTTCATTCACGTAATGCTAACCACTAGCGATCATTGGCTCAGTGGGCACGTCTGTTATCCATACCTGTACCTGAGGTTAGGGGAGAGTCACCCTAACCACACACTTTCCACGGACCGGTGGTCCAACCCCCGGTTGACAAGGGCCATTTACTGCCACAATCCCTGCTGGTTTACCCCCTAAATCAGCAGGGCCACCCCAACACCAAATCCATGGAGTTCTCCAAAGTATCCAGATTGAGCAAATCAAGTCCTACCTCCGTAAGGTGGACCCCATCACTCCTAAGATACACAGACACCTACTTGTTTAGCTTGATCCTACTCCGCTGGAGCGCCCTGCGGTCCCTCGTACACCTCCAATAATTCCGGGACAGCACCTCGGACCAGACAATACAGAGCTTCGAGAATTTAAGCCATAACTCAGCCAAATGGAACCTCGAAAAACCGCAGGACCGACTTCAGTGTCTGAAGAAGGTGTGCACACACGGACGAACCCACAGGGTAGGCCCAAGCGAAACACCCAGAGAAGGAAAGGGGCTAGCAGAGCCACTACGGGAAGGGGACAGCTGCCTACCACTACTCCCAGCCAGTCCTCCCACATTGGGAGGAGAAATCTCTGACCCCCGGGAAGAACCCTGCGGCCTACTCACCCACCTGAAGCAGCCGGCCGCACGTGGCGGGTCCACATGAGATTGAGATGAGAGGGCCGCTGGAAAACCACCCACACAGCCGCCGACCATCCAGCCCTGGAGCAGCGAGGTGCTGGAGAAGGAGACTGGAAATGAGCACGGGCTACTGCGGACTACCCCGCTGCCCGGTAGCAACAGGAGCCCTCGGGGGGGGACGGCTGAAATGTTCAAGTGGCCAAGCTCGCCTCCGGGAACCCCTGCGACCGCTGGACGAAGAGGCAGCAATAACCGCGTAGGCCTGCAGATGAGCCAGCTGAGGCTGCAGGTGCAGACCCCCATCTTGTAAGGCCTCACCCCCTAGGGCCGAAGGACAGCTTTGATGTCCATACTCAGACACTGGCCAAAAACAGTACTTGACAAGCAGGTACACAAGGAAAGCAAATACCAACGCAACTACTAAGCTGTTACCAACTGATGATTAAGATGGCTGCTTAGCCTGCATATTGCCCACCTATTTATACTGTCACACCCCTATGCCCCTAGGCCTCCTCCCACCTAGCAGCGGATCCAGAACCAAATCTCGGGAGGGGCACTAGTCGTGGGCTATAGTGGGGTGAAAAGGGCTGCAGTGGAGGGATAGGGGGTTTAGTTTACGGGATAGGAGGCTGTACACATATGCAGCCACACACAGGGATATGGAAACACAATAACACACAGATACACACATCTACCCACACTGACACATAAGCACAGATACAAACATATACCTTTAGACACATTTAGTGGCACACACAGATACAAATATATACCTACACAGGCACACACAGATACACACACTGGCACAAAGAAACACACACATACCTGCGCATACACACACTGGCACATAGATACACACATACCTACACATACACACTGGTACATAGATACACACATTCCTACACATGCACACTGGCACACACACACAGACACACACAGTGGCACACAGATACACACACATACCTATACATGCAAACACATACACACACTGGCACACATACCTTCACATATACACAATGATACAAGGTAATTGAATATACAGGCAAAACTCCAGGTACTGAAGGTGTATTTATTGGAGGGTAGAACACCCCATAAAAGTACAAAAGTGCAATGTTTTGGCCCTAAAGGGCCTTAATCATGCTTAAGGCCCTCTAGAGCTGAAACATCACACTTTTGCACTTTTATGGGGTGTTCTACCCTCCCATAAATACTCCTTCAGTACCTGGAGTGTCGCCTGTATATTCTATTACCATGTATTGTTGGACAGATTAGCAGTGTCTGTCTAATATAGAGCACCTCTGAGGCTGTGGGCAGAAGTGAAATGCGGAACCTGAGTGCAGGGGACTTCGTTGTCTGTGGCACGCCCAGATACACACACATACACACTCACAGATACACCCAGTCACTCACAGATACCTACACATACACACACACAGATATAGACATACACAGATACACATGGACAGACACAGATACACACAATTGCACATACACACACAAATACACACTGACACTCACAGATACCTACACATACAGACACACACACATATCTACACATACACAAACAGATAAGCACACACATACAGATACACACTGACACACACAGATACACAGATACACACACACACACAATTTGCAGCTTACATAATGCTAACCACCCCCCTGCTTCTATACCTTTTGTTTGCAGGGAAGTGAATTCCTGGGGCTGACTGATCCTGATGGGAGTCTGAAGCTGCAGAGCTCTCCCTCCTCCTCTCTCAGCTGGGTCCTGTACCCTACCAGCCCGCATGGTCTGTAAGCTGGGAGGAAGTAACAGTCACTTACTCCCAAAACTCTCTGCAACTTTAGGGGGGCGCAGTCTGCCAAAGGGCTGCAGCACCCAACCAGGCCCCTGGTGAGTTGGCTCCACTGATGGAAGCAGTGCTATTTTCTCTGGAGGGGGGGGGGGACAATTGCCCCTTTAAACCCTTCCCCCTACCCGGATCCACCACTGCTCCCACCATTCTAAAGACCTCCTTGCCATTCCATCTATACACATTGCATTTAATCCATTTTTGTCTAATCAAGATTTTTAAAGAACATTTGTTTTTATTTGTATTTATTAACTATACCTACAGATTGAGAACTAATTACAGATGGAAGCAGAGGAACGGAACACGCTAAGACCAGTTATGTGTAAACCAAATTAGATGTCATGGTGTCTATATATTTTAGAATATTGTATTATTCTGGGCACTGCTCTAGCACATTGGCTGGTTATATCTTAGCATTGGAAGGAGTTGGTTGTGGTTATGGTGACTAGACATGATAGCAGGATCCAGAGTTTATATTTAAAATAATCGAACGCTCAGAATGTTCAGTACATTTCTCATTTTCCAATGTCCATAGTTTCATAGTTAATCGTTTGCATTGAAGTTTTTCTTCTTACCTCTCTGGATGTTATTTAATTGTACATATAAAATTATTTTGTGCAAATTATTTTCAATCTGTTAGCTTTCCTTGCTAGCTTTAATTACACGTTTTTCCCTATGATTAAAATAAAAATGTCACTCAAAGTAACAGGCATATCTGCGCATCTTAAAAACAATAAGCAGCACTAGAAGACAAATAATCTATTCAGGTGTATGTGATATCACTAATTTATGGCTTATAAACACCGCAGAAGCGAGCGATGCATAGGCACCTTGACAGAGGCGTATTATCTGCTGAGGCTGCATAGCGGTGGCCACATTAACACTTTTATCAGCCAAACTAACATGAGCAAGATAAAATGCCAATATTCTTTTAGTCCTAGATTTGCTAGTTTAAGGTTTAATTGCGCTTACATTGAATTGAATGGGGATTGCAAACTAATGACTTTTAGTTAGCACACAAAATTGTGTATCACAGAGAGCTCCACAACAAGAAATCTCACTGTAATGTGCAGTGTCTATGAGTGTATCACTGAGCTCCAAAGCAATAAATTTACAGTAATGTGCAGTGTCTGAGTGTATTACTGAGCTCCAAAGAAATAAACTCACATAAATGTGTAGTGTATGAGTGTATTCCATAGCTCCCTAGCAATAAAGCTTACAGTAATTTGCACTGTGTATGAGTGTATCACAGAGCTCCACAGTAATACAGCTCACAGTAATTCAGTATGTATGAATGTATTACAGAGCTCCACAGTAATACAACTCACAGTAATGAAGTGTGTATGAGTGTATCACAGATAGAGTTCCACAGTAAAACAACTCACAGTAATGAAGTGTGTATGAGTATATCGCAGAGCTCCACAGTAATACAGCTCACAGTAATTCAGTGTGTTTGAGTATATCACAGAGCTCCACAGTAATACAACTCACAGTAATTCAGTGTGTATGAGTGTATCACGGAGCTCTTAAGTAATACAGCTCACAGTAATAAACTCAAATTAATGTGTAGTGTATGAGTGTATTCCATAGCTCCCTAGCAATAAAGCTTACAGTATTTTGCACTATGTATGAGTGTATCACAGAGCTCCACAGTAATGCAGCTCACAGTAATGCAGTGTGTATGAGTGTATCACAGAGCTCCACAGTAATATAACTCAGAGTAACTCAGTGTGTATGAGTGAATCACAGAGCTCCATGCTGGCAAAATGTGTAGCTGAACATGCAGACATGCTTTGTAAATTGTCCAGTAATATAATGTGTATAGGAATGACATCACATTGTTGGCCATTCGTAGTCTATGCCAGCCCACATTAATTCTGCATGCGTGTGCCACTGAAATAGCGATGGGTTAAATAGCACTGTTGTAATAGCAACAGATAAAGTTTATTAAACATTTTATTTCTGAAACTATTGAGGAAAGACTAACAGTCCTGCTTAATTTGCTTTGAAGTGCTTGAGTGCTCAGTTTTTGTTTTATTAAGTCAGGGAATATTAAGAAGAAAGAAAGTGCATTGTGTGAAGCCGTTTCTGTTTGCTTCAGAAAAGTAAATTCAACAATATCCTCCTCCCTTTCGTCCGCAGAAGATAAGCCGTTCCATGGAGCATTTGAAGTCCGCTGGTGGAAAGAGACAAAACGCATTAAGGCAGGAGTGTACCTGCTGAGTCTTGGCAACTGTACGCAGGATGAGTGAACTCAGTGTGCATAGAGGCCGACGCTGTGATGCACAAATAATAGCACGCCGGGAGCCGTTTCATTCTCACCGCCACTGTGCTCACTCTTTTATTTCACACATATGTTAGCCTTCCATGTGCTTGACATTGCAGCATCGCGCATCCTACACAAACGAATGAATTCTCTTTTCAAGTGCAACGTGATTCCAACCCCACACCATTATTCAAGCACATCGAAAAAACATTTCCAGCAAAGACTTTTTATTTTCCAAATATATCAACTTACAGGCCTTGCATGTCATGTCTCTGAACCCCCTATACCCCACTCCTGACCAATTAAGAACACCCCATGTATTAATGAGCTGTCATGTGTACTGTGAAATCGGCTGTCTTGTTAGTGTATTGTAGCGGAGAGCTGGTATTTCACAGGTTATCTCCACTCAAGATCCCAGTGAGGCTCAGGAACAAGTATTAAAAATCCATAAGGCAATAATTACAACATACAAAACAAATGGTATGCACAAATAGTGATACAAATAGATTGCTCTAAAACACCCGTGTGGGATCCCCTATACCAACACTGTTAAATACATACAGAACAGGAAAAAATGGATGGAGCAATATTAGTCCTCTCTTCTCAACTTGTAGTTCTGTAGAGACAGAGAGGTACACACAATAGTGCAGATGGCTATAGACAAGTGTGGCTAGGTGATAGATGAAAACACTCACAAACGTAGAGCCAATTGGACCTGGCTCTGGTATCAAGGCCTCAGGATCTTTTGGGGGTGATCCAAATCCCTCTGGAGATGTTCTGGATGTCCAAGGATACTTTCTTGTTCCACCATAAACAGCAAGGGATTCAGTTAGATGTAAAGTAAAATATAATTTATTAATACATATAAAATATATAGGAAAGATAAGTATGAAATAACAGCCAAAACGCGTTTCGCCTCTTGGGCTTCCTCAGTTGGCTGTGTACTAGTCTCTGAGTCCTTCTCTGCCTTTAAACGTTGGTTTCGCGGTCTTTTTCAACGTGGAACGCACCTTGCGTTCCATCTTCCTGATCGTTGGTTACTTCCGGGTTCTGTGGATGCGGACAATCACGTGGGGCGGTCTTTTCGTAGGTGGAACGCATCTTGCGTTCCATTCTCCGATCTGTGTTTACTTCCTGGCTTTGGTCATGTGAGTCATCACGTGTATAGCGTTTCGTGCACGTGATATCTAATTTGCATTGTGGAATACTCTTTCGATGGATATTCCTCTCGGGCTAATGATTCCATAGTAAGTTCACTAACATATAAATATGATAATCACTGTATGCTAATTGACCATTATAAATGTAAATATACCTGGGTAAACAACAAGATAAATGGATATATAAACAGACTCTTTGAGGTGGCAAAACATTTAGCTTTAAAATTAACAATTGGATAGCTACGTTCTTAAAGTGACAGTGCATGATTCTAAACATAACCTAATCAGTATTTAGGAATGCAATTGTTTGGCTCAAAAAGGCTGTTTTACACAGGGCTTCAATTTTAAACAAAAAAAAAAGAGAAAGGGAAGAAAAAGAAAGAAGAAGAAAGAGAAAGTAATGTTAATGGATCATGTGAAACAGAATTTTACCATGGAGATGTATATACATTATACCCTTATTTCCTTAGATTTGTAAAGTGACAGTGTACAATTACTTTTAATGTAAACTCAGCTCATAAGTGACTTGGTGCTTGTGTGCTTAAAGTGACAATGCTTTTATGATGTTCTGAAAAATATTATTATACATAGTTTTGCAAGATCTTGGTTTAATCTCATATTAATCTCAAAATAAATACATATATTTATGACTAATGGATGGAAGAGAAAAAAAAAAAAAAAAAGGGAACTATAAAAAGTGGCATAATTCGAAATCTTGATTAAGGCCGTGTGGAATAAGTGTTTTAAAATTATAAATAAATTTCATCTCTTCTTCTCCTATTTTTTTATTAAAATCTCCTCCCCTCCAATCTTTTTGTACCAATTTGAAGGCGCAAAAGAACATGTTTTTTGGTTCACTGTTGTGGTGTATCTTAAAATGATTCGATACACTGTGCGTTTCTAAACCCTTTTTGATGTTTCTTACATGTTCTGCGATCCTGACATGTAGGCTTCTAATAGTTCTGCCTACATACATCAGACCACACGGGCATCCAAGAATATAAATGACATTTTTTGAAAAACATGTTAGTAGATTATTAATTGTGAATTTTTTATCTTTTTGGTAGTTGAAGGAGGTGATGTGTCTTTTACTCTGATTGGTACCTCTACAGGCTAGACAGGATCCACAACCATAAAAACCTTTATTTTTATTTAAAAAATGTTCTGTATTTTTATTTTTAAAACTACTTTTAACTACCATTTGTTTTAGATTTTTACATCCTCTATACACTATCATCGGCTTGGGAGGTAAAATCTGTTTTAAAATAGGGTCTTCTTGTAGGACTGGCCAGTATTTTTTAACAATTTTTCTTATAGTGGCATTGTTTCCGCTGTGGTTGCATATAAAGGGAATTTTTATTTTGCTTTCATTATATGTATTGTTTTTCTTTTTTGTATTTCCTTTAGATTTAATAAGTTCCTGTCTTCTAATTTTTCTAACTTCTTCCATACATATCATTAGTTCAATTTCACTATAGCCTTTCTCTATAAATTGCTTTTTAATTTTTTCTGCTTGTAGTGTGTAGTCTTCCTCTTTGGTACAGTTCCTTCTGATTCTTAGAAATTGGCTTTTTGGAGCGTTGGATAACCACGGGGTGTAGTGACAACTCTTCTTTTCGATGTAACTATTAGCGTCTACGTCTTTAAAATAGTTCTTTGTATGTATAGTTAAATCTGAGATGAAAATCTCCAGATCTAAAAATTGGATATGACTCTTGCTGTATGTAGACGTTAAAACGATCCCCCACTCATTGTTGTTTAAAACTTCTAAGAAATCATTTAATTGTGTTTCTCTTTCTGTCCATATAAAAAAAATATCGTCAATGTAACGGCGATAGGACACCAAGTTCGCAACTTGGGTATTTTGTGTGACAACCTTCTCTTCCCAATACGCCATAAACAAGTTGGCGTAACTCGGGGCGAACTTGGTGCCCATCGCCGTGCCTGTGATTTGTAGAAAAAATGAATCCTTAAACCAAAAATAGTTATTAGTTAAGATTAAAAGGATGCCCTCTAAAATAAAATCTGTCTGTATGTCTTTAAAATCTGCTTTTTTTAAAAAATATTGCACTGCCTCTATTCCCAAATGATGGGGTATGATACTGTATAGGGAACTCACATCACTTGTGACTAAAAAATAGTTGTCGCTCCATTTAGTGTCATTTAAAATTTGCAACATATGTATAGTGTCCTTAAGATATGATGGATTTCTTATAACTATCGGTTGTAGTAATTTATCGATATATTCTGAGACTCTTGAGGATACGGAATCTATACCCGAGATAATGGGTCTTCCTGGGGGATTCTTTTTGTTTTTGTGGACTTTTGGTAGATAATAAAAAACTGGAGTTTTCGGATATGGGATAGATAAATATTTCTTTTCATCTTCTGTTAAAATTCCTAACGTCACACCTTTTTCAATATACCTTTCAAATTTCTCTTGTATGTCTATACTAGGATTAGTATTTATCTTTTTGTATGTTTTTTCATCTAATAGGATCCTTTCTGCTTCTTGTACGTAATCGTCAGTTTTCAATACTACAACCCCCCCCCCTTTATCGGCTGGTTTAATGGTAATTTTTTTATCTTTTTTCATATTGTTTATAGCTTTGAATTCTGTCGAAGATAGATTTTTTTGAAATTTATTCAATTTTTTAATCTTTTGTCCTTCCATTATTAACATTTTTTCAAAAGTTTTCATCTCATCTGAGATCATGAATCTTGGAAAAAAATGAGATTTTTGTTTTAATTCGGTTTGTATAAATTCTGATTCTTTTTCAAAAATACTATTTGTTTGTTTATTAAAGAAGAATTTTTTAAGGCTTAAATGTCTAATAAATTTATTGACGTCTATAAAAAAATTAAAATCGTTAAAATCTGATGTGGGAGCAAATTTTAAGCCTTTATTTAAGATATTTATCTGTTCTTTTTTTAAAGGGGATCCTGTTAAGTTAAAGATTCCATCCATATTCAGTTCCTCCCCCTTTTTTCTCTGCTCCGTAGTTCTTCCTCTTCTTCCTCCTCTAATTCTCCTTCCGATAGTCTTGATCTTTTCCCTGGTGATTCGCCTATCTGTTGAAATCGTTTCCGATGGTGTTGGATTGGGTCCTGCCGAAAAAATGTATCCTGATCTTGAGCTTCTAGAATTTTGAATCTATTTGTTAGTGGAATTTCGTTAGGGTTAGTGGGGTGAGAATAATTTCTTCCTGTCTTTGGAGCTTGTTTATATTCTATTTGTTGTTGATTTCTCCTTGGGTTTCTTACCACTTCACTATATGTTCTATGATCATATTGATTGTTCCTTGTTGGTCTCTCCGTTCTAGGGTCTCTAGGTCTCTCTTCTCTGAAATCCCTATTTCTGTTATTAGTTGTTTGTGTATTAAAATCTTTAATTCTAAAATTATGTCGTGATTCATAAAAGTTCTGTCTCTGTCTTTCTCTGTTATAGTTAGTCTGTTTAAAAAGTGGTTTCTGAGTTCTGTTATCTTTATAATTGTTTCTTACGTTCCCGGTTTTATAGTCATTTATGTCTCTTAGATATTTCTTTTTCTTAATCTCTATGACATCTTTTTCTACTTTTTCAACTTTTTTGGTTATTTCTTTAACTATAGTGTTAAAGGTTTCTGGACTCGTGGTGTTACTTAACTTGTCTTTCCATTTCTTAATATCATTATCAATGTTTTGCAGATGTTCTTCTCGTCTAGATACTATGTATCCCATAGCACTAAACGAGAATCCATCCAACATTTTGTTCCATCCTTCCATAAAATATGGGTCTTCTCTATCGAAGGCTGGATCTTTATAAAATCTTAACCCTCTAGGGGTTATTTTTTCCCTTACATATTTGTTTAAAGTGGCGATTTCCCATTTTGCCTTCATTTCCTTGATTAGCGATCTTTCTAAATTTCTGCTACACATAGTGTTATCTTCATATGTTTCTTTTAATGGGGTACTTTCATTGTTGCCAAATACTGAATCTATATTGGCAGTTAAATAATTTCTATTTTCTATTAAAGCCATGGATAGTCACTGTAGTGCAATACCAGAGGATGTGGGGTGATCTAATACAAAGAAACACTCCTAACAATGTACAAAACAAATGGTATGCACAAATAGTGATACAAATAGATTGCTCTAAAACACCCGTGTGGGATCCCCTATACCAACACTGTTAAATACATACAGAACAGGAAAAAATGGATGGAGCAATATTAGTCCTCTCTTCTCAACTTGTAGTTCTGTAGAGACAGAGAGGTACACACAATAGTGCAGATGGCTATAGACAAGTGTGGCTAGGTGATAGATGAAAACACTCACAAACGTAGAGCCAATTGGACCTGGCTCTGGTATCAAGGCCTCAGGATCTTTTGGGGGTGATCCAAATCCTTCTGGAGATGTTCTGGATGTCCAAGGATACTTTCTTGTTCCACCATAAACAGCAAGGGATTCAGTTAGATGTAAAGTAAAATATAATTTATTAATACATATAAAATATATAGGAAAGATAAGTATGAAATATCAGCCAAAACGCGTTTCGCCTCTTGGGCTTCCTCAGTTGGCTGTGTACTAGTCTCTGAGTCCTTCTCTGCCTTTAAACGTTGGTTTCGCGGTCTTTTTCAACGTGGAACGCACCTTGCGTTCCATCTTCCTGATCGTTTGGTTACTTCCGGGTTCTGTGGATGCGGACAATCACGTGGGGCTTTTCGTAGGTGGAACGCATCTTGCGTTCCATTCTCCGATCTGTGTTTACTTCCTGGCTTTGGTCATGTGAGTCATCACGTGTATAGCGTTTCGTGCACGTGATATCTAATTTGCATTGTGGAATACTCTTTCGATGGATATTCCTCTCGGGCTAATGATTCCATAGTAAGTTCACTAACATATAAATATGATAATCACTGTATGCTAATTGACCATTATAAATGTAAATATACCTGGGTAAACAACAAGATAAATGGATATATAAACAGACTCTTTGAGGTGGCAAAACATTTAGCTTTAAAATTAACAATTGGATAGCTACGTTCTTAAAGTGACAGTGCATGATTCTAAACATAACCTAATCAGTATTTAGGAATGCAATTGTTTGGCTCAAAAAGGCTGTTTTACACAGGGCTTCAATTTTAAACAAAAAAAAAAGAGAAAGGGAAGAAAAAGAAAGAAGAAGAAAGAGAAAGTAATGTTAATGGATCATGTGAAACAGAATTTTACCATGGAGATGTATATACATTATACCCTTATTTCCTTAGATTTGTAAAGTGACAGTGTACAATTACTTTTAATGTAAACTCAGCTCATAAGTGACTTGGTGCTTGTGTGCTTAAAGTGACAATGCTTTTATGATGTTCTGAAAAATATTATTATACATAGTTTTGCAAGATCTTGGTTTAATCTCATATTAATCTCAAAATAAATACATATATTTATGACTAATGGATGGAAGAGAAAAAAAAAAAAAAAAAGGGAACTATAAAAAGTGGCATAATTCGAAATCTTGATTAAGGCCGTGTGGAATAAGTGTTTTAAAATTATAAATAAATTTCATCTCTTCTTCTCCTATTTTTTTATTAAAATCTCCTCCCCTCCAATCTTTTTGTACCAATTTGAAGGCGCAAAAGAACATGTTTTTTGGTTCACTGTTGTGGTGTATCTTAAAATGATTCGATACACTG
>OW240923.1:85880504-85928350 GCA_933207985.1 Pelobates cultripes
TATAGTAGTGAGGTATAGGCCCCTGGCCATCTGGTCTCACAGTTCGTCTATCCTGGGCATAGGATAGGAGTCAGACACGTTCTTTTCATTTAACCTCCGGTAGTCTATGCAGAAGCGGGTCGCACCGTCCCGCATAGGTACAAGGACTACAGGGGAGGCCCAGGATCTGTCTGACTGCTCAATCACCCCCAGTTGGAGCATCTCATCGATCTCCTTGCGCATATTCTCCTGTACCGCTTCATATTCTCCTGTAAGGCGTCTGGCGCATGGGGAGTTGCCCTGGGGTTTCTACCCGGTGAGTGGCCAGAGGAGTGTACCCAGGTATATAGGAGAATGTATCTTGTTTCTCCCTTAGTAGTTGTTGAACCTCAGTACGCTCCTGTGAGCTCAACCGGTCTCCCAGCATAACTTCGCCTAAATCCCTGGACAGCCAACCGTCCCCCAGAAGGTCTGGCTGTCGAACTCCTCGGGGGGGGGCACAAATGGCCGTCACCTCCTCTGAACGTAGCTGGTAGGGCTTCATCATGTTCACATGCAGCATGCATCGCCCTCCAGTTCCTGTGCAAGGGCCAATTATATAAGTGGTGTCACATCTCTGTTACACCACTCTATAAAGGCCCTGCCAGGCGGCCTGTAACTTATCATGCCAGACAGGTTTTAAAATTAAAGCTTTCTGCCCGACCTGGAAGCTACGGTCCCTGGCGCCCCGATCATATCAGGTGTGCTGGCGAGTCTGAACCGCCTGAAGGTTCTCCCTTACCGACCTAGTCAATGCTTCTAGTCGGTCCTGGAATGCCAACACATATAGTATGATGGGGGTACCGTTTGCACTCCGGTCTCCCTCCCAATGCTCCCTAATCAGGTTGAGGGGTCCTCTTATTCTCCTCCGAAATAGTAGTTCAAATGGGGAAAACCCGGTCGATTCCTGCAGCACCTCCCGGTAAGCAAATAGGAGATGGGGAAGTCCATATGGGTTTCCGCAAAGGTTCAGAGCATTTGTTTCAATGTTCCATTGAACTGTTCGCATAGCCCATTGGTCTGGGGGTGGTATGGGGCACTGATTATAGGCTTAATGTCACAGAATTTCCAGAGGTGCTGGGTGACCTCCACAGTGAACTGAGTGCCCTGATCCGAGATGATCTCCCTGGGTAACCCCATCCGGGAGAAAATCCGCATAAGGGCCTCAGCTACCGTTTCTGCATGGATATTGGTCAGGGCCACTGCCTCTGGATATCTGGTGGCGTAGTCTACCACAGTTAAAATATACTTTTTACCAGAAGGGTTAGGTCTCTAAAGGGCTCCTCAATTATGGGTAGCGGGTGCAGTTTTGCCTTCCGCCGGTCCCCTCTCTTCCCTACCCGTTGTCACGTATCACAAGTACTGTAGTACCTGCGAACTTCCTGGCTGATTCCCGGCCAAAAGAAACTCTGGGACAGTCGGTGCCGGGTGCGACTGACCCCCAAATGCCCGGATAGCGGAATATCGTCTGCTATCCGGAGCAATTTTGATCGGTACCGCTGCGGTACCACTAGCTGCCTCATGATGATGGGGTCTGACCCAGCTACCTGCTTGTCAGATTGTCAGATTCCCTATATAGTAATTGTTTATCCCATACAAATCTTTCGCCCTCCCCCCCAGGTAGGTCCAAGGTGACCTTGTCTCTGTAGACCTGTAATGTGGGGTCAGTGATCACCTATGCCGCAAATTCGGTAGGAGGAGCCAAGGGGACACATTCTAAGGAAGGGGAAGGATCTCTTACCTGGACCTCCAGGAGTGTGTTGTAGTCCTGGGTGCGGGCCTGTTGTCTGGTGACCACTGGGTGTGCTTCTCCGGTGGTTGGGGCCTGGGGCTCAAAAGCAGAGGTGAGATTGCCCAGATCATAATTTTAAAAGCTTGGTAAGGTATTTTTGGCTTACCCTTTGTGTTGGTAGTGATTGCTGGGTTTCTTTCTGTGGTCTGTGGTGGTCTTTGCCGTATTATAAACTCCTGGACTTTGGTCATAGTCCTGTAGATAATATCCGCAGCTGCCTTTGGAATTCCGCTTGTTCAAATCCATCCGCCGAATTTCTCTGTTCGGGGATTGCACTGCCATCAGTTCGGTATTCCGCCATGACCTCTGGGATGAGAATTGCTTTTGTTTTATTGCTTGCTGAAATACCTCTTGCTTCTAGGAGGTCTTTTAGCGTGGATCTTTTCAGCGTAGAGTAATCAATCTCCATCCGTACTCCATTAGTCTTTGTTCCTTTTGTGAGTCTGGATCCCGGCGCTGCCAACCAATGTAGCGGAGAGCTGGTATTTCACAGGTTATCTCCACTCAAGATCCCAGTGAGGCTCAGGAACAAGTATTAAAAATCCATAAGGCAATAATTACAGCAGGCAAGACAATCCACGAATATCCCAATATAGATCCCAATGACTGGACGACACACAGCATCAGGAGCAGAACTGAACTTTTAATCACACAAACTTCTTTTAAAGCTTTCTCCCATGCAAGGGAGGGATTCACATTAATTAGTACAGTATCCAATAGTGTAACTGTTACCTCCCACACATCTCCTCCCCTCAGTGTGACACATAATCCATGTATACATACTGCAGTTTTACCCGATTTCTGGATGCACCCCAAAACAGTCAGATATAATTACAGTCAGGTCCATACATTTTGGGACATCGACACAATTCTAATCTTTTTGGCTCTATGCACCAACACAATGGGTTTGAATGAAACAAACAAGATGTGCTTTGACTGCAGACTTTCAGCTTTAATTTGAGGGTATTTATCAGTTGAACAATGTAGGAATTACAACAGTTTGTATATGTGCCTCCCACTTTTTAAGGGACCAAAAGTAATGGAACAGATTAACAGTCATAAATCAAACTTTCACTTTTTAATACATGGTTGCAAATCCTTTGCAGTCAATTACAGTCTGAAGTCTGGAACCCATAGACATCACCGGACGTTGGGTTTCATCCCTGGTATTGCTCTGCCAGGCCTCTACTGCAACTGTCTTCAGTTCCTGCTTGTTCTTGGGGCATTTTCCCTTCAGTTTTGTCTTCATCAAGTGAAATGCATGCTCAATCGGATTCAGGTCAGGTGATTGACTTGGCCATTGCATAACATTCCACTTCTTTCCCTTAAAAAACTCTTGGGTTGCTTTTACAGAATGCTTCGGGTCATTGTCCATCAGCACTGTGAAGCGCCGTCCAATGAGTTCTGAAGCATTTGGCTGAATATGAGCAGATAATATTGCCCGAAAGACTTCAGAATTCATCCTGCTGCTTTTGTCAGCAGTCACATCATCAATAAATACAAGAGAACAAGTTCCATTGGCAGCCATACATGCCCACGCCATGACACCACCAGCACCATGCTTCATTGGTGAGGTGGTATGCTTTGGATCATGAGCAGTTCCTTTCCTTCTCCATACTCTTCTCTTCCCATCACTCTGGTACAATTTGATCTTGGTCTCATCTGTCCATAGGATGTTGTTCCAGAACTGTGAAGGCTTTTTTAGATGTTGTTTGGCAAACCCTAATCTGGCCTTCCTGTTTTTGAGGCTCACCAATGGTTTACATCTTGTGGTGAACCCTCTGTATTCACTCTGGTGAAGTCTTCTCTTGATTGTTGACTTTGACACACATACACCTCCCTCCTGGAGAGTGTTCTTGATCTGGCCAACTGTTGTGAAGGTTGTTTTCTTCACAAGGGAAAGAATTCTTCGGTCATCCACCACAGTTGTTTTCCGTGGTCTTCCGGGTCTTTTGGTGTTGCTGAGCTCACCGGTGCGTTCTTTCTTTTTAAAGATGTTCCAAACAGTTGATTTGGCCACACCTAATGTTTTTGCTATCTCTCTGATGGGTTTGCTTTGTTTCTTCAGCCTAATAATGGCTTGCTTCACTGATAGTGACAGCTCTTTGAATCTCATATTGAGAGTTGACAGCAACAGATTCCAAATGCAAATAGCACACTTGAAATGAACTCTGGACCTTTTATCTGCTCCTTGTAAATGGGATAATGAGGGAATAACACACACCTGGCCATGGAACAGCTGAGCAGCCAATTGTCCCGTTACTTTTGGTCCCTTGAAAAGTGGAAGGCACATATACAAACTGTTGTAATTCCAACACTGTTCACCTGATTTGGATGTAAATACCCTCAAATTAAAGCTGAAAGTCTGCAGTTAAAGTACATCTTGTTCATTTAATTTCAAATCCATTGTGGTGGTGTATAGAGCCAAAAAGTTTAGAATTGTGTCGATGTCCCAATATTTATGGACCTGACTGTATGCCTGTCACTAAGAGTCACTAACAGGCTCAAAACATTATGAGGGTGCATCCACATATTTAAAGTCGCTCTCTTTTGGTGTAATATACTACACTATATTTTTGCTATTTTCTGTTTTTGTTTTATACCATCTGGAGGTTTCCCACTGGATCAAAATAAAATCGAGTAAATCCATAGGCGGGAATTGTACCACCAAGGTGCACATATCTGACTGACTTGGACTGGAAGACACCCCTAAGGTGTTGCTTCCCTTCGTATTTCTTCTATAAAGCATACTAACCCCAGACACAGGAGACAGGCTGCCCCTGGCTGAGGGCAGAGGGCTGAATAACACACACAGGGGTAAATCTCCTACTGCCCTGTTCTCAGGCAATTTAACTCCCTGTTAAAGATAAAACATTAAAAAATTTAAGAATTATAGTGTCAACAATTATATGTTTTTAATTTTGCTTTTTTATTATCACTATTATTATTATTATATTCTCTAGGGTGCTCAATATTGTAACTAAAACACACATCATACTCCACTATATTTATTTAAAACAACAAATTAAAAAAAAGAAAAAAAACATAAATTTGTTCAGTTTTTTTACTTTTGCCCTTAATTGTTTTTGAGGCTAGATAATGAAAGATAACACAAGCCACTCTGCTGGGAATGTATGTACCAGCAATTGAGAGCACAACGTTTCTTGTCCCTGCCTGGACTACAACTCCTGTCGTGCTGAGTTAAAATATATTTCCGATGAAATGGAATAGTAAGGCAAGCATTTGTAAACATATGTGAAATAAAACTCCAGTCAGTTTTACCCAGATACCCAGTTGAGAAATTAGCCCACAATAGCAATTTTGTGTAAAGGGACAAAATTATTTGCATACATTATATTTATAATTATGAGTCAGATAGAAGCTCAGAGAGAGTCCGCAAAGTATGCTGTTCTGGTAAGCAGAAAACAACCTCCTTCTCCAGGGGGATTATTTTGTATATTTGTTAATCTTGTTGATGACAAGTGCAGGACATAAAATGAATTGGGACATTAAAAGAAAGGAATGGTTCGATAAGTTTGTTGGTGTCTTTTTGAATAGCATAGTTCAATCACTGTAACAAGTAACTATATGGAGCAGTTTCCAACAAAATAAATCTTACTAGCACCTTTTACAGAATCGTGGATCATAACATTACCCAACGCATTTGTATTTATTAACCTCCGACACATGAAAGCTTTTGTTAAAATGAAATCTGTTAATAAAACCATTGGGGGATTAAACATAAGCCTTTCTCACTCGTCAATAATATGTTGTTTTAAATGTTTTAATATAAATATATCTTTCAAGAGGAAAATCAACACTAAAATAATATAATTGGACTTATTATTTATAGCATTGAAGAATCTCACGTTAATATATTCTGATGCCCGTCTCCAGAACAGGTAGAACTTGTTAAATAAGCCTCACATTGTAGAGGTTCTTGTAACTTGTTACATTTCCGGTCACAATATTGAATTAACATCAAAGTAAATTTCCAATTATGAATTTTATGGTAATTTCTTTTTATATATATATATATATATATATATATATAATAAAGCACGTTACATGGGTATAACATAAGTCACTGGTTAATATAATGAAACTGATAACATTAAAACATTTATTAAAGGAACACCTTTATATTTTTATCTGCTTGTTATGGAGTATAACATTATAATTACATTTTTTACATTTACATTTGTTTGGGAAATGTAAAGAACTAAATACTAAATCACTGAAACACACCGTACTCGTGATTTATTTAATTTTTTTTTACTCAAGTTCTGGCAGCCAAAATGTTTTATCCTCTTATATAGCTATTACCAAATAATATACTAGAACAACAACCACATCTAGAAGAATCTAACGTTATCCAGAAAATACCCGGGGACATCTTTTCTGCAAACTGTTATAGTTTATTTTTATTTGTGTCTGCCTCATCAATCAGAACCTTATTATATGACATTTAGTATGCCCCACCAGGACTGTTAAATTAATCCCTCTGTAGACACCCCATAATTGATAAATACACTGTAATGGATACCACCCAAGATAAAATGGGTTGTGAAACTAATTTAGATCCAATTTGATCTTTGTTATATTCAGGGGAACCCAAATTGTTACAATTACACTTGGAAAAGGGTGAATTCAGACACCAGACGCGTGTTGGTTATCAAAATAAGCCTCTGTCGTTTATTTATCAGTATGTGTTTTTAAACATTAAAAAGTAAGTGCTTACGTGCAAATACTCATAGAACAGGATAGGAGGGAGTGAAAGGGTGAAGAGAGTACAGATAAGTCATAGGGATGAACGTTATGTACATGTAACAGATAAGTTCCGGGAAAGAGAAGGAACAGACTGATTTAGAAGAGACAGCTCAGGTGGGGGCTATCTGCTCCCGGAACTAGACATATATGGTCTTAGGTGTTGTTTTAAGCATTAAGCATTTCCTGAGTCCAAGTTAGCCAATTTTAATAAAGGATATTTAATATGACACCTATAAGCTTGAACCTTGGAATCAAAGTAAATTCTTTCACAAAACATACCTTACTAGCTTATATCTATCTCAAAATTTGATAAAGTATAATCAGCAAATTATCTTCAACAAAGACCAGGCCAAAACCCTCAGTCGACACACAGATGTGTCTTGTTTCAACACTCTGCAAATTGATTGATAGAACTTATTATTATTAAATACCAGAAGCTAATTAATATGTAGCCCGGCTTTATGGAGACGTGGACAGACCGATCTTAATTTAGAATCTTCTGTTTTACTCTAGAAATAAATTCAAATTAAATAAATAAACTGAAATACACTCAGGCACGAATAAACTATTTTAATGTAAAACATTATTTTATACTAAAACAATACATCTAACAGATTTAAAGTGAAGTAAGTAATAATATATAGAATCCTGCCAAAGTAAAATGGTGTAACTCCTAAACATCAGAGAATTGAGCAACGAGGCTGTTGTAGTGTGATCTAAACACCAAATGTGAGGTTCACTGTATGCACTGTAACCATTTCATTTCCTTCTATAACAAATAATGTACCTAGTATACACGATGGTAAATAAATAAATAATAACTGTACTTGTAATACTTCATTTTGGCCTAATTTGCATAAAATACCCTTTTCTGGTCAATAAAGTAAATATGTTGTATGTTTCTGAAAAGAGTGAGGATTCTGTAGAATGGCTTTTGTAAAAGAATAGAATTTTCACTGGAGAGCCAACCTTCCAACAAATGTTTGTCTCGACAAGAATTGGAACTAGAAGACATAAACATTACTGAATTATCTAATTTCTGTGCAGGAGGTGCGTGGGCTCTTTTTATTCACCTGATATCTAGTTAAACAAATTGTTTGGATACTCTTGCGATAAGCTAATGCTGAGATATATTTTTTAAAAGTAGCAATTGTATTGCCGTAATTAGAATTCACTATACTCCAGTGAAGCTTAATGCTGTATGTATGCTTTAAGGGAGTATCTAATCCCGATAAAAATCAAATGTTGCTTTTTGATTCAATACAAGTAAAAACGTATTTGTGAATAATAAGAAACTCAAGTTTGACCAGTTTAAATTAAAAAAAGAAGCAAAGGTTTAACCTTAACTCTCAGACTTCAATAATTTGTTAAAGGCATATAACAGAATTATATTACATGTCAAAACAGGGAATACAACCAATATTTAAGGAGCAATCGTCAAAATATTAATTTAATACTGACAAATGTTCATCACTAACTATAACTAATTAAAGTCATATTATACATACATTTAAAAATACAAAAAACAGGATTGAGATCATTGTACGCTGTCCTGCAGTTTGAATGTAATATTTAGGGATCTTTATCCACATTTAAATGTCAGGTTTAACTGTTTGCTGCAGAAGGTAGATTAATGCTAGCATTTATATAACGCCTACACATTCTGTAGCACTTTAAAGTTATAGAAAACGGATATCTGAAGAGCTTACAATCTACGAGGATTTGAGGTAGGCAGATATATATATATTGCTAGCTGTTTTGTGTTCACTTTCTAAAAAAACTTTAAATTCTTTGTTAATTCCTTTTACCCAAGTATTCAGCGGATCTATGTCTGCATTGTGTAGATAAATATATGTGTTTTTTTCTAGCACACTTAGATTACGTATAAAAACTTTTTATAAAAAAGTGTACATGTTAATCCTGAAGGCAGTTTATAAATGGAGATTGATAGCATTTGTATCAATACAACTGTATGTTTAAATAATGAAAAATAAGATTCGGGAGTTTGTACTTAAATTATAAATACATTAAATATAATATAAAAATATTATACTAGCAGCAATTCGCATCATGAGAATACTGCTAGAGAGCAGGTTAGATGGTAGGTGTGTTAGTGGGGAGCAATTAGGGTAATGGACATGCTGGTAGTGGGGAGCAGTGAAGGTAATGGGCATGCTGATAATGGGGAGCAGTTAGGGTAATGGACATGCTGATAATGGGGAGCAGTGACGGTAATGGACATGCTGATAATGGGAAGCAGTTAGGGTAATGGACATGCTGATAATGGGGAGCAGTGAAGGTAATGGGCATGCTGATAATGGGAAGCAGTTAGGGTAATGGAAATGCTGATAATGGGGAGCAGTTAGGGTAATGGACATGCTGATAATGGGGAGCAGTTAGGGTAATGGACATGCTGATAATGGGGAGCAGTGAAGGTAATGGGCATACTGATAATGGGGAGCATTGATGGTAATGGGCATGCTATTAGTGGGGAGCAGTGACGGTAATAGGCATGCTATTGGTGGGGAGTAGTGAGAGTAATGGGCATGCTATTTGTGGGGAGCAGTGAGGGGCAAGTTGGTTGATGTGTATTTTGGGGAGGAGCAGTTTAGGGGATGGATATTTTGGAGGTGAGTTACACACATGGAAATATTGAGAGTGAATCCATTGTCCGAGTTATGTTCATGGCATTCTGTCCTCTTTCAGACGTGTGTATATTTAATATCTCAATAAATCCTAAATGAACAGTTCTTGTCAAGTTTCACTGAAAGATAAAGTATTGATCGTTCTATCGCCTCGCTTTCTATTTGAGGAGCCCTGACTTTCTCCATCATGTCTTTCGTTTGACAGAAATAGAAATAAGCAGATCATTTCTTTATTGCGATGAATTACTTACAGTTCTTATTTGGATAAATATAGTCAATTTCAATTACACAAAATACATATTAAACTTATTTCTACACACATAAATTACACTGTGTTTCTTATTAAGGCTGACAGTGTGCAGTTCCTCCAATTAAAAAAAATAAATCATTAAGAAAATATGTTCCTTAATAAAGTGTATAATTCCAACGCTATTTATTAAGCCTTAGTAAAGCCAGTTTATTTGTAACTACTTAGATGATTAAAATTAAGCAGTTTTATTGGTAAAAATGTGTTTATTAGATAAATATGCCATTACTTTTGGTATTTTCAAAATGGGAATTGTATCGAGAAAAAATATTATAAGTATTTTCCATTAAAAAATAATATATTTACTAGACCCAAGAATTTTGGAGAAATTGAAACAAAAAATTGTAAACTTTAGTCCAATATAGCCAAATTAGAAAACATTTTCAGTTCAGCTATTTGGCCTATAAGTAATTTAACATACATTAGCTTTATTTCTAATAAATTAATTTATTGTAAGGGTTGGTCATTTCCAAAAGGTCTGTAGCTGTTGACAAAGCACTGTTCACTCAAAATATGTCCGATAGGTATTTGCCCCCGAACTTGTCATGTAAACAGGGTGACCAGATCCAACATGTTTTCTGGGACACATATCATATATGCATTTTGATGGGCAGCAAATGAAAAGGGAAGCCCTGTAGTATGTAGCATTCAGAAGAAGGTGTAAAAGATTAAGCAATCATGCAAAGAAGAATCTTGCAGAATATGCATTATACATGCTGCAGGGCAACCGTTAACATGTGCTTTCATAATTATGACAAAATTATAAATGTCCCTATAAACATGGTGAATCTTATTACCCTGCATGTAAATTGTGTTGTATTTGGCAATGAAAACACTTTTAATTAATGGAAGACACTTTGGATTCAGGAATTATCTAATAATTTTTTCCATGAGCCTTATTGAGCTTGGAGAGTCTAGTAACTTTTGCCAGGGATATTTCACACAAAAAGCGTTTTCCCTTTAATGATGTTGATTAGAATTGAAAGATACATAGTACATGAAAGTAATGGTGGAAATAAGCATAGAGGTATATTTGGTGGACCTGCTAATTTCTATCACAATTTAGCAAAATCTGCTGGCATGACAATTTCTATGGCAATGCCATCAGCATCGATAGGCAACAATGCTCCACGCTATATAATATTAGAGCAATATCAAATAGTTGAGTGGGGAGAAGAGTATGAACTTCATTTGGAGCTATCACAGTATTGGAATACAGAAAATAATGGTGGAAAGTACATATACATATACACCAACAGAGTTGTGGTGGGGAAAAAAGTGTGGATAAAAATCCCTTCCACCTGAAGTAAGTGGATAGTTAATACATTGCTAAAGAAAAATACACACACCAGTCAAGCCATAAGACTTGCTTTTTCCACAGAAATCTCACTTTAACAGTGCTCTCACTACTACAAGGGATTCTGGGTAGGTGTATTTACATACACCTACCCAGAATCCCTTGCAGTAGTGAGGGGCACTTTTAAATTAAGGTATATGTTGGGAAAGCAAGTCTTATGGCTTGACTGGTGTGTGTATTTGTGTTTAGCAATGTATTAACTCTATCTATCTATCTACATTGGGTACCAGCTATAATGCAGAGAGGATGCATGGTGTTAGCTTGTATTTTTTAATACAGCATTGCCTCTGCTTACTTGGCACTCTTCAATGCTTGCTCCACAGCTGACATTTACAGAGTAGATCAGCTCTGATTAACTGGTAGCATAGTCAGAGTGAGGGTGCAGAAGGGATGGGTGCCCTTCTGCTGCCCACAACGTTCGGAATCACTCTCAAGAGTCCCTGCATCCCCCCCTCTGGGTCGATGGGGGTTATCCAGGTCCCAGGAGTCCACTTTGAGCAGTGGATATGTACCTAATCTCTACAGTGCCATGGCCTGCACGTTTCCTTCCTTGTTGGTGGCAGCCAGCGTGAGTAGACCGCATACCATATTTGAAGGCTTCCTGAACTGATTGGCTTCCAGGCAAGGAAAGCCAAGAGACTGCTTCTTCTAGTCAGGGTCCACAAGAGACTATTTCTATCCACTCCCCTCTGAGGTAGCTTCTTTGGGTACTTATGACTAACCACTTTACACTCTAGCTATAGTCAGTTCGCCTGATATCAATGCACACCAAAAATAAATGTGAAAAAAAAAAAGAAACTCTTTGGCTGTGCCTTGATTATTAGAATTATTATTATTTGCAATTAGTAATGCCGACAAGGTCATACAAGCTCACAATCTAAGACAGGGTTCTCCAAACTTTGGCCCTACAGATGTTGCTGAACTACAACTCCCATGAAACAGATACACAGAGAATCATGGGAGTTGTAGTTCAGCAACATCTGGAGGACCAGAGTTTGGAGAACCCTGCTTTAAGATATAAATTGAAAGTAAACTTGATAGTTGACTTGATAGTAAACTTGTACAAAAATATTTACCTAAGAATTTTTAAAAATTGCATAAGTGGATCATAATAAAATATCGAAATGTACTTTGCATTCTTGCACGTTCTGTCACGTGATACCCAAAGAAGTTTGACAGCATGTATTTAAACTCTTCCATTTAAATTGTATCACGCATCTATCATGCTTCAATTTCCTGCATCACAAGACAGATGTAGCACCTGTAAATGGAAACATTGTAGCAGATACATTATCAAGCTGCGTGAAATTCCTTCCTAACATTATGCCAAATGCTTAGTGCTACGGCATATGTTGGCACCTTATAAATAAACTATAAATAAAATAAAAAAACCTCAGAAAAACGTACATTCCAATTATTAACTTTTGGTTCATTGGATCTTTCTGTGTCATCATTGATTAATTTTCTATATGAAACTGATCGCAAGGTTTTTTGTTTTTGTTTTTTAACTTGTTTATTATTTTTAGATTAAATGTATCGTTAACATTTTCAATAATTGATTAATCAAATTTAAAATAAAAAATAAAAAAAAACAACTGTCATGAAAACCCTTAGTTTTGCATTAGCTGTCTATCTTAATATTATATAAATTAATCCCACATAACAAATGTCTGGCAGAGAGGGTCCACACTTTCCTTGTTTACTTATTGTAGTAATTCCATTATATTAAACAGGAGGTGAAGGGGCACACTGAGTTCAGGAAGTTGGACAGTACGTATGTGCATAAAGGCTGAAATGAAACTTGTAAAATAGAAAGATTAATGTAATACAAAGTATCCTCATATTAACAACTGGTAAAAAAGCAACTACTTTGGTATAGAATTTAATATTTAATGCAATAAGTGTAATTGGTACAATCCTGCTTCAGTGTGTCGTTATTCTCTTCCCATTTTGGATCGAAAGAGGACAATCCTAAGCAAGGGAGGATAGAAGGATCTCTAAACGAGAGCAGGGCAAGACCAAATAAATGCTGCATAGTAAGGTAGAGAATGTAGTCCTGATGGTGAGGAATAAAGTGGATGTCCAGCAATGGGCTGTGATAAGCAGACATGTTTAGATATGTGGCTCCACATTGTCTCCTTATAGCCCGGAATCTAATGTGTGAGTTGCCTCACACACCCTGTGACACTCAAAGAGTTATAGTGATATAGTTAAAGGTTATTCAGCCCCTAAATAGAAAATATAATTTTACCTCTTTATAAATCAATGGTAAGACCCTCTGCAAATTTGTGGGGCAGTTTGGGGCATCTGTTTAAAAAAAAGGAAATTATGGAACTAGAAAAATGCATGAATAGATTTTCTTCAGAAATCTAAACAATTTTGAAAAGAGAATATGATAACATTATACAGAGAAAAGACAGTGTTTACATTAACAACTCTAGTGGCCAGTCCTCCATGCTGAACTTCCCCTTTAGAGATGCATTGGTTGAATATATCTCTATGAGGAGATGCTGATTGCCCAGGTTGGCGTTTGGCCCCACCTCGCTTACTTGGCTGAGATCATCAGAATTGATGATCTCAGCCAATCCAATGCTTTACTATAGGAAAGAATTGTGATTGGTTCAGATCATCAATTCTGATTATTCCAGAGCCCTGCATGGTGCTGGAAAAAGTTGAGTAAATCACCTTTCGAACCCCAGGTAAGGGGGGCTTAGAAAGGTGGTTTTAGAACTATAGTTTCAGGAATACATGGTTGTGTTCCTGACACAATGGTCCCCAATTAACCATTTAAATTTGAAGAAAAGAGATTTCCCCTATGGCCTACCTAAAGTAAGAACAATAACCATGTGGAATTCTGTGCTTAAAGAAATTATTTTATCAGAGTTTGTACATGTTTGTAAACAATGTCTAGATGCTTACAAAAAAACCAAACAATATTTGTGGATATAGTAGTTAATTTGTGCCGTAATAACTTGTTGATACAAAGAGAAACCTAACTGCAAATTATTCAAAACAGATTTTTTTTCTGGAAAAATTGAAATTGCTTCAAATTGGGTTTTTACTTCCTTATAGATCAGAAACAGTAATGTGTGTAGGCCGAACATGATGGATATACATCTTTTTATTCACTATCTAAATACGTTACTATATTTATATACATGTAAGTAAACTAAATCAGTAGCTAGTCTAATATTTAGTGACAAGGCCCTAGAGTCCTGGTTAATCGTTTACAATCTTTTACTATCTCTAACAAATGCACGAAAGACAAACTGCCTGTAGTCTGTGTGCATGTATCCCAGTGGCGAAGTGATCAATGTTACAATGTTGTTTTGCTTGTTGGCTGTGACTGCAATTTATAGTGAATACATTTTAACTGTCTTTTACAAAGCACTGGAGCAGAACTGCTTGACAAGAGCCGAGCTCTAGTATTGATGCTCATAGCAGGAGGATTCAGATACCATGAGAAGCATAATGGCTTTAACTAAAGAATTCTCTCATTTACATAAACAGGGAAGACACATTTAGATAAGGATTGCAGTTAACGAAAAATATGGCAGCATGCTTTACACATTGTGTGTGATGCGGTAATCAGATTTTATACAGCATGACTAAATTACACAAGCCAGCATCTTTATTTAATACCGAGAAATAACTTTCGCAAAATAGCGCTATTTTTCAGTAAATGTTTTTAAAGCGCAGTGTGATACATTGTAAATGACTGCACACTCCTTCCTGGCATTTCATTTAGAAACTCACTTTCTAGATTTTCAATACAACTTTGCACGGCATACTAATTTGCCTATCAATAAAAATACTTTTTTTTTAATGGAAATTTTACGCCTGTGTGTTCTGTGTTAGTATTTCTTTCCCTGGGTTTCATAATATGAAGCTGCAATATGCAGCATAATTTAACCAGCAATTATTAACTTTTATTTATAGTTTAGCTATAGTGGTTTTTTTTTTTACTTGGGAAAGATGGGATAAAACCCTGTTGAAAAGTGGGTGTATTAGCCACTTTGGAGAAAAATTTGAGAGACCTGGTCACCGAGTGACATCATTTCAATGTAAGTGCATTGTCCAATTCATTCGGGTCAAAAAATGTTAATAAAAAAAAGCTGCAAAACAATTCTACAGTGAATTCTTTTCACCATAAACCATATTGGGCCAAATCTGAAAACTCTGCCAGGAGGGGTCATGTTCGCTTACATACCGGTATAGCCCCTCTATGAAGGGTTTATACTAACTCTGATAGCAGCTGAATTCGTTAATCGGAAATAGAAAAATTAAGTGAGGTTACCAATACCCCACACAAACTACATACTCGATGATGTTAAGGGAGACCTATAACTAGTGAAGGTCCCCTGGAGTGGTTTGCCATCAACGTATACCCCAGTCCCAGGGGATATGGTAAGGGGGGGGGCAAAGTGTTAGACCCCCTTAACTGGATACTATAAGGATCAAAACAACTTTAGCTTAATGATGCAGTTTTGGTGTATATATCATTCACCTGAAGTCCCACTGCTTAATTATCTGCCATTTAGGAATTAAATCACTTTGGTTTCTGTTTATGAAGTCTTAGTCATAACCTACATGAAAAATATGGTTTCATTTTCAATCAGGTGTTAACTTACTTTAGATGTTTGTATCTCCTACTCTGTAAATTGAACACATGAGGCTCCTGCAGGGTCTAGTAGGCTTTTAACAGAGCAAAAGATAATAAATTCTACACTAGATAGACTGTGCAATACAGGAACCTAAAATATCTAGGTTAATTTCCAGGAAGTGTTTAGGAAGGCTGTGCAAGTCACATGAAGGGAGGACTGTATAAACAAAGTGATTTAACTTCTAAATGGCAGAGAAATGAGCAGTAAGACTGCATTGACATGATATATATACCAAAACTGCTTCATTAAGCTAAAGTTGTGTTGGTATCTATTGCATCCATATAATCGTTTGACTATAAAGCGGACATTCGCTCACAGTTTTATCCCAAGGAATGGGGGCAGCCTTATCTGTCGATATTTAGCAATTTGCACTAAAATATGGATTTTTTTTATAGTACAGTTCAATGGGAGATTAGCATTTCCAGAGAGGAAGTCTTGACTTTAAAAACTGACCTGGCTTGGGCTATGTTCGATGCTTCTAGATAACGGATTTGCTATACTTTCTTTGTTTTAAATAACTGACTCGACCAGCTGGGCAGAATTAACCTTCCAGAAATAAGAGTATGTTAGAGTGACTCGATGTTCTCAGTTAAAAACCCTGACTTTCTATAAATTTGTGAGCATGATAGCTGCCTTCTGTATTTTTTTGTCTGCAAGAAAATGATTTTTTTAGTTTACCAAGTACAATGATCTCTAATGAGGCCCACATGTTCTACGTCCACTGAAATAGAAATCCTCTAAAAAACATTTAAACATGGAAAGTAATTGCAGCACGTTCTGAGACTGACCAACCTCATCCCATCATCCGATCTCCATGAAAGGCACGCACCTGCTTGGGTTCATTTGATTAAGGAGTGCAGCAGGGTGAGAGGAAGTGATAGCTATTTGTAACACTGGTAACATCAGTTTGTGATCTCACGTATTAGATAGTCAGCATTTTATTCATATTTCTATGTTTTTGGATTAATGTAACCCTAAAGTTCATGATACAGAGATAGACGGAGAACACACATTCTGTTGTTGATAAACTTCTTTACTGCGTAAAATACCCCAAAAACTAAAAACTGTGAACTGAAAGGATGTTCCTAGAGTTTCTGAGCATCGATGTCATATAATACGAGGGGAACCAAATGACACAGGAAGCAGGAGGGGGCAGAAAATACATCAATAAGGAGCATGGCTGCGGGAGAAAATCTGGATAACGTCCAATGCTTAGTGGAGAATCAGACTCTTGCAAGTTGGGGCATACAGAAAGATTATCCTAGACCTAGCCTATCTGTATACAGTTCAGAAATAACACAGGGTAATTGGCTTCTAGTGCTTGTTAAATAATCATGTAGGCAGTTTGGACATCCTTTCTGGTCTCCCCAGCTCTCATTTTTAACTTTGTGCTCACTTTTTAATATCACTTTGATGCCCCCATAGACAGACGATTTTGGATTCCTTATATTTTATTCTAGTATTCTGCAGATCATGTGACTCAGGCTGGTGGCGACATCTTGGTACACCCCTTTTTGATCTCATTGCTTTACCTTTTATACTTGGCTTTAGCCCTCTTTTTAAATATTAAGACATCAATGAAGACTATTAGCCTTCCCCTTTATAACATGTGCATTGATTATTAATTATGGTTTGTTTTTATGTTAATTACTTGACAGTCACTTGACTATTGCCTTTAACAGTGGCGGGCTGGGACGGAGGGCAGGGAGGCAATTGTCCCCCAGGCCACCCTAAATCATTTTAAAAACAGATGCTGCAGGGCCGGTCCTGGGCGGGTGCACGGAGTGCACCGCTCCCCGGCACCAGGAGGTGGAGGGTTGAGCAGACTAATGGCCTGTCACAGGAAGCCCAGCAGGTGGCCTATTGGCTGCCTAAGGGTGCCCCTGTAGCAAGGCAGAGATGACACTTGATTGTAGCTGACGGCAGGTGCCTACTCTGCAGCATTATAATGGCTGGGTGAAGAAGAAGGCAGGAGGTGGCAAGGGAGTGCTGACTGTGCTTATGATCTTTCTGTTCCCTTGCGCGCCCTCTGTGGTGATGCCGGGGGCTGGAATATGACGTCATTTCGGCCCCGCATCACTAAACAGTGTGATGGAGCACAGAAGATCATAAAAGCCACTGGACCCCGGGGAGAGGACCAAGAGGACTTCTAAAGGTAGGAGCAACAAGCAATGAAATTAATTTGTGAGTGTGTTCAAGACTGTGTAAGTCTGTGTGTGTCTGAAAGTATGTGTGTTAGTCAGTAAATGTGTCTGTCAGTGAGTGTGTTTGTCTGTCAGTGAGTGAGTATGTATCTGTCAGTGAGTGTGTGTGTCTGTCAGTGAGTGTGTGTGTGTCTGTCTGTCTGTCAGTAAGTGTGTGTGTAAGTGTATGTGTCTGTGAATAAGTGTTTCTGACATGTCAGTGTCAGTGAGTGTGTCTGTCAAGTAAGTAATTGTCTGTCAGTGAATGTGTGTGTCTGCCTGTTAGTGTGTGTGTGTGTCTGCCTGTCAGTGAATGTGTGTTTGTCAGGATTTGTGTGTGTGTGTGTGTTATTGAGAGTGAGTGCCAGTGTGTCTTTCAGCAGGGCCAGCCTTTGGGGTGTGCAAGCTGTGCCAGGGCGCCATGACAACAGAGACACCCGGCGGCCAAGAAAGCTCGCAAGTGGGGGACACCAGCATATTACATTTAAACAATTCTCTGGTGGTCCATTATTGAGCACCAGCAGTAGGTGCAGTCAGATCATATCCTCTCCCTCGTGGTTCCGCCGCTTAGTTAGTTAGTCAGAGCACAGGCTCAGAGATTCCCAGCCTGCTCTCTGACAACATTGAAAGTCAGAGCCGTGAAGGAGTGGGTATGGCAAAGGCTACTGATTAGCATAACATACATATCCATTATAAAACCAGGAAAAGGTGGGCATGGATGATTCGGTGGTGCAATGGGCCACTTGACTGGATTTGCCCCCCCAGGCCTAAGGCTGCCAGCCCTCCTCTTGCCTTCAACACTTTAAGAAAGTAACACAAACTAAACATTTGGTAATCAATTTCCTTGGTGGGGAATATACCACCTACACCATATGGATTGAGCAAAACCATGTTTACTCTACATCAGTGAGTACATCTCTATTATTCCTTTTATTTTATACCACACAGTGAGTACTATATATTTTTTATCTCTGTTTTATTATTATATTCTAATTGTGAGAACTTCTGCCACATATATCTAAGAGTAGGAATCTATGTGCATTCCACATGCCCTATACTGGGAGCCATTAGTAGACTCCAAAAATTGTGTATGCACATACAATTATAATCACTCCAACCAGTATACTCAACATACTATGCTATATTCTTATGTTCTTTTTACATACCTCTGGACCAACCTTCATTGGAGCATGGCATCAATTATATTCATAGGCAGGGATCATACCATCCATGCACAACAATTTGGAGCTAACCAGCTCCATATATTGTACGTGTAATTATTCTTGCTTTTTGCTTCCTTTTATTATATTGTCAACTTACTACACTCCTGTAGGTTAGCGGTATCTGTATATAGTGAATAAAAGGAGAATGTCAGATACTGAGTGGGGAATCGGACTCCTGATTCCTGGAGTTGGCATGTACGGAAAGATGATTCTGGACCCGGACTATGTATATAGTGAATAAAGAGAGAAAGTCCTATACTTAGTGTGAATTCAGACTCATGGAGCATGTACAGAAAGATGATTCTGGACCTTGACTAACTGTATACAGTGAATAAGGAGAGAACGTCCGATACTGAGTGTTGAATCAGACTCCTGGAGGTTAGCGGTATCTGTATACAGTAAATAAAGTGAGAACGTCCGATACTGAGTGGGGAATCAGACTCCTGGAGTTTAGCGGTATCTGTATACAGTAAATAAAGTGAGAACGTCCGATACTGAGTGGGGAATCAGACTCCTGAAGGTTAGTGTGTACAGAAAGATGATACTGAATCCAGACCATCTTTATACAGCCAAAGAAAAAGGGTTTTACACGTTATATCAACCACAAACTTGTTACGGGCAGTTTCACGGTTTCTCCCCTTTCTATATTTAAGAAGTACTTCTTAAGGGTCCCACAGCACTTTGTAAATTGTTGCCATTGATGTTTCAAATAGACTAAGATATCTTACCTGTTGAATCTATTTTTAGGAAAGTAATATTTAAACTTTCCCGTCGTTCTTAGCTTTTTCTACAGTACGGCTTTTTTCCCTTTCTACTTAAATATCCCGTATCGCTTTGTTTTTCTTAATTCTCTGCATTGTTCTTTGTCGTATAATCTTCTCTTTATTGGCAGTTTCAATTTCATTTAATTCTCTGCACAGCCTGGGAACTGGTGTAATGACTGGAACTGCTCATCAGGATGTAGTTAGATCATTTTATTACAATTAAATCACATTTTTACATGTCTTATATTAAATGCAAATGGCCACAATTACAGCAGCATGTTTCAAATCACAAATAAAGTAATTATGTGAAACAGAAAGAGGAAATGTGTGTGTTATAAGATTATTTGACATTACGTAGAACAACAAACCAATTTCAGGCTTCTTCTGTTATTTGTATATGAGAGTTCTTATTTTTGTTTGAAGTTTTTTCATTTGTAGAACACATTCTGTGTTAGAGATGGGGCACAGTCAAAGCCATTTAAACAATCAATTTCCACTTATTACAGATTTTCTCAGGGAATGTCAAATTTCAGGTCACAATTTCTGAATTGGAAAAAAAATTGTAAGTCAGTTATGTTCCCAGTTCAGCTATTTTACTGTAAAATGTGAAATCCATTTAATTTCACTTTAAATTTCTGACATTTCTCACTTTCGTGAATTGACTTCCCAATGATACATGCTTTAGTGATTAGCAGTGACAGAGCATTCAACATGGAAGTTGTCTGTCATTGACCAGGAAATGGTATATTTTAAGCTGACATAGTTGAATTGGTAACTAACTCTTTATTGAATCCAAAGTAGACTGACCACAAACATCCAACCAACCCACCAGCTAAAACCAGATAAAGAAAAACTAATTAAAATGTAAATATCACAATATTTAAAAACCAGCACAATGAGCATGTTATTTGTGATAATTAATGGTTTGTGTGACCTGTAGCAAAACCAGCAGAAAAACAAAAATGGGGGAAAGACCTGCAGTACCCAGGTCCATACTTTGATGGTACTGAGACTAAGCCTCTCGGTGCAGGATCTGTCTTGTTCCTGTAATTTCAGACTTGTCTCCGTGAAGTATGTCCCACATTGTGCAGTGCTCCCCCTAATAATAATTAATATTATAACAATACTAAGGGACATGTTGACTCTTTTGTTTTGTCAATCTTTAGTTTTGTAGTGCATAGATTAACAGTTAAACGGAAAATAACATCTCATCAAGATTACAGAAAATAAAAGGAGTTGCCAATATAATATATGACATGAGAAGAATGAGCATTTTTTTTTCTTTGGTACACATATATTTAGATGTAGGTCATAAAAATGTTTAAATAACAAGAATATCGGTTGACCACACTGCTTAGAGCATATGAGTTGAGGCCCACCATGTTACAGTAGTTTAAGAAATAGTATCAGGATCTTTAACTGGTGAGACTTAGAAATAAAATAAGTAAATTAAATTATGCATCACATGTAAGGAGAAAAGAAACAAAAAACTAAGAACCACCAAGGTGTGTGTATTCTGGACTCTAGAAGCACACCTAGACAGATATATCTAGGGAGGGAGTGCAAGATAGGCACTCCTAGGGAGAGTTGCAAACAATGGGTACGTGTTGGCAGAATCAGTGTCAATCTGTAAAAGAAGGAGCTGCCTGCCTCCGTTCTCAGATCGGGTGACCCCTGAAGTATAGCCCCTTCAACCTATGCCTGTGTTAGTCAAGCTGAGTCCAGGCAGTTAAATGAGGAAGGTCGTGCCATCTGTGGTGTTGGGTCGTGCAGCATAACTCTGGCCCCAGGTGGTGAAGGGAACTAGTTCCCAATGTCCACAGGCCTCTCTCTCTCTGGTATGAGGAGAAAGTCTTGAGATCCCAGGCGTGGACTGCAGGTGAGTACACGGACTCTCTTGGTTCTCCACTTGGGAGGGGGGCGCCGTACCAGAGCTCTGACAGGTGGCTGTGCCTTAGGAGCTGGGAATGTAGATTGCTCCAAGCCAAACCCCCCAGCCCATCTAAAACTGCTGGCATATATCATCGAAAGCCTTCAGGAAATCAGCTTCCCAGTTTCTGGCAGTTTCCTCCTCAGCATGCTTAGTGACTGCAGTTTCGGCGGCCATCTTAAAAAAGCGTGGGAGCCTCCTTCACCAGATTTGCCCAGAAGTGCTGCAGAGGTAAGTATTTGCTTGGTGGGGACCGGGATAATCCCCACCAGCCTAGAGGGAGGGGAGTACAGGGCTCTCATAGTCAGCAAGTAGGTCCGGACAACTCCAGATGGAGAGATCGGCTGCTACACCAGGCTGCAATAAGCTGGAGGCCTCAGCCGCCGAACGACCAGAGTGGCGAAGTCTGGAGCCAGCACCAGAGTTGCCCAGGAAGTGCCAAGCGTATGTGCCAGTGTGTGGGAATGGAATTGCAGGGTAGTTGCACTCCTTAAATTACTTGTAATAGAGATTATTTCTGGAACTCAATTACATCACCAACTACAGCCTGGAAATAAACTTCGTGCAGTGCGGACTCTGCCTTTGTGATAAATATTGCTCTTTTCAGCAGTGATAAGGTCTAATAGAATGAGCACTGCTCCCCTCCGGACCACAATGTAACAAGGACGTACCTACACAATACCAACTTGGATCCATTTAATAATTCGTTCTCAGTGCGCTTGTTATTATGTGTTTGTCTTACTACTGGGATGTGCTCCGAGCATTTATTTTGACTTCCTTTGTCTCGCAAGGCTTTTAAGTGAACTAAAAAAAAATAGACAACAGTTATATGTCCATTAAGTTTTTTGATATATTACGCGTTTCTAAAAGACACAAGGGTATCTCCTTGGTCATGTCTAATGTACAGAATGGACACAGGAAAATGTATTATTTCCAAAAAATGAGTACAGACATCTTAACCTCTTCCCATTGAGCTTTTTAATTAACTTGGTTTGCATTTCAGATTTAAAGGAGTTAATGAAATATTTTTTTTAACCTTTATAGCAACCAGTTTTTGATGTCATATAAACTGAGTGTGTCATTTGTTGCCATTTTCATACTGTCGTATTTTACTACAAAATGCTCACAGGGAACTGTAACAAAGTTATTCCAACTATTTTTAAGTAAAATGTTTTATGCCTCTTATTTTCCATAGCTTACCTATTTATTAAAATTAATGCCTAGTTAACAAAGATAAAGTTATCTTGCACTAAAAGACGTGCAGTAATGAATCGTATAATATAGGTTTGCATACTTCTCATAGAATTTACATTTTTTTTTCAAGATGTAGATCACATTGCAGCAGCTAGCGGAGAGCAAATTAAAAGATTAAAATGGATGATGTATGAAAGAAAAGTACAATAGAAATACTTGAGATACCACAAAGAAGGTCATGTGGAATGGAGCAAGGTCTATTTGGTAATGAATACAATTGTTTTAATTTCATAGATTCATAAAGAACTATAAAGAATGAAAAAAAACTACGCACTGCTGATATAAAGCAAATAGCCACTTCAATTAGTTCAGTTCAATCAACTCTTTCCTGGTTATAAAAAGAGGGAGCGGTGGGGATTTGTCTCGGCCAATCAGCTCTTCCATACAGTAAATTGTCAAGCCCTAATGCCGTACAGAAATTATTGAAGTGATCCACAGCCTCTAAATGTTGAATTTGTCACACTGACGAGTAAAGCCTTTTATTTATATGTATATAAATAGGAAGGAAGCGTGTTTACTGAACATTTTAAACAGAGCTACATTTTTCCAGGAAACACATGTGGGTCACAGGTGCAAGAGTGTGCCTTTTATCCCTTTTCCAAAAAGCAAGAAAAGACTAAACACTAGTTAAGCTAATTCACACAATTTATTTTTATTACAATAAAACTCTGACACAATGATACATCTAATAAAATAGGTAGTATGACACCATATTACCCAACACCAATTCCAAAAAGTTAAAATGGATCACTAAGAAAGACGTGTCTGAGTGGAAGACCGAGGGTGTGATTGTGCTAGTCGTTCCAGGATCTGTCAGCCGCAGCATCATTATACGTCCATTGCCATTGTCCTTGGCATACTGCAGCTAGGAGTACAACCATCAGCACTACCAGAACGCAGTCTGCTTCTCACTGTCTAATAGGTGAATGTCAGACAAGAGTGGTTGACCCTGCTTTAATAACTATACAAAGAAATATGTGGTCTTCATCTTCCCCGGTCATCTTGTTGAGGGAAGACAATGTGGCCAGCATGACAATAACTGGAGCCAGTCTGGATCAGGCTCACCACTTATACAACGACTTGAGGGAGTTGTTCACTAAATAACAAATAGTGCATAAAATGAAGTTGAAATCATAAACTAATATTCTGCATTCTGGAATTCAAACCGGACAGCAGCAATTCACAGTTAAATGTATAAACCTCTTGGCGCGTGTTTTGACTTCTGACAGTTCGCTAATGCATTATATTTGCTTTGGATTTTGCAATTAATAATGTTTGCTAATACTATGCATTTTCATGGCAATTTGATTTGTCCAAAGCATTTTAACACAATCTTGACAAACCAAATCAACATATGAATGAAATTCAGCTTGTTCAAAACAACCGCAAAATTCAGGAAAACTTAATCAGACAAACCCAATATTTTTCTGCATTCGCACAATTAATAACAATGGATGTCAACCCAAACTAAAATAATGAAAAGGCTTGGGAGTTACTAAATAACCTACATTTATTTAAATGTGCATAGGGATTTGGGCTATGGCGCAGGTAACCCCCTTTTTTAGTTTGTTTTTATTGTATGTATTGGTGCGGATGTGTACTATGGTCATTGCTGCCGCCCATGACGAGTTTGAGCGCAAGACTTATTTTTGTGTATTTGTATTCACTTTTTTATCACACAGCCGTGTTACAATGCTGCCACCCATCCCATGTGTTCCCTATTAAGGATTAAAATAATAAGTATGAAGGGGTTTAGAAAAATACCCCTCTCTGTCTCATTAGAGATTTCTTTGCCTGGAGCTGAAGGAAGCAAGGTGAATTGTTAGTGTAGGACCCACCTAAGAAGTTTGCCTTGATATAGCAGGTGGGCTATATATCTTATAGCCATTGTAGCCATTGTAGTCACTAAATAACCTCCATTTATTCAAATATGCATAGGGATTTGGGCTACTGTGCAGGTAACTCTTTTTCTTGAAAATAATGACAATATTGGGGTGAGGGTTCTGATGGACTTCACCTAGCCTAGCCCTCTGCCATGTCCCCCAACTTTAAGCACTCATTTACTTTACTTGTATGCCAAAGCCCAGTACTGTGCTACCTGATGTTCTACTTTCTCCGCTAAATTTCTCCCACCAGGCAACAATTTATCATACACAAGGTCGTCAGTATCATTGAATTCCCATCTCGATATGTGTATTTATTGATTTGCAGTCGAATATTTCAGTATGTTGTAGATTTTTCTATAGAAATACCAGAAGAAATTCATATATATTCACTAAATGTTGCATGTTTTAATCATATAAGTTTTATAATTTATAAATGTCTCACTATTTATATATTTGTTATTTATTTATTTCAAAGTGTACAGAATGCCCTGGCATTTTGTCTTCAGGCTAAAATATTGCTTCATTTTGCTTCAGGTCCTGTAGGTCTTGCTATAAATTTTGGCCCCGGGACATTCCTTTTCTCTCTGATTAATGCTGTTTGAAGCTAGCTGGGGAGAATCCCTAGCATCTCTGCACACATCTTTCTTGTCTATTGAACTTCTGAACACTAATTTGTAAATTGTTGAGATGAAATGTATGTTTGAGGGGATTGCATTTGTGTGTGTGTTTGTGCAAAGTTAGTGCGTGTGCTTTGTCTGTGTTATTGGGTTAGTGCATATATTTACGTGTGTGGATGTTATTTGTATGCATATGTCTGTTTGCAAAATTTAAGGTTGTGTACATGTTTATTTGTATATGATTTTGGAAAGCTAAGGAGTAAAAATAATTTAAAAATCTACATTCTACAATCTACAAAAAAAAAAAGGTTACTTGCGCACTATCCCAAGGTGGATAGCATCATTGATTCAAGTACACAATCAGACCCAATACACACAATAAAAAAAAAACAAAATAAGTTACTTGCACACTATCCTAAATCCTTATGCACATTTAAATAACTGGAAGTTTCTTAGTATCACTCCAATGGCCATATTTTAGTTTATAAATAGAATACTTAACACAATATAAAGTTGTCTTTACTTTTTAACTCTTTTTAATGCTATAAAGACTGGTATTCAGTAATATAATATAACTGACAGATATACAAACAGCCTGGCATTTCATAACCCAATACAGTAGTATTCTAAGGTAAGCTCTGGCATATTCCGCAATGCAGGACCATGGGAAAATAAAATATTATACTTGAGCAGGATGAGAATAATTGTTTTGGACAAACAATTTTTCAGAAAATAAAAATGTTTCCGTGATTGTCCGAATATGAGCCATATGTCACAGAATTTCAGTAATGAAAAAACAATTCAGGAAACAAATCAGACGAATCAAAATTGCACCAAAATGGGCCCAATCAGTGTTCTGCAGAATAAATACATAACATAAATACTATGTATATACTGTATATTTTACAGAACACAGATATGAGCATTTTCTTGCCATTTGGTTCACAAATTAAGTGAGAGAAAATAACTAAGAGAGGAAAAACCAGACAAAGCCGTAAAAAAACTATATATGAGAGGATGCCCATAGCATCTAGAGTGCCAAAGGTTGCCTATCCCTGTATGATATCTTTATTATATTTATATTATATACGTATATATAGAGAAAAAAATTTTACTGCGTCTTTTTTTCACTCTATTTCTCACTTTTCACTGTAAATAAAATCAACATTTATGACCATTACCTGGGCATCAATCATCCTTTTTCCATCAACCATCTCTTTTTTTTAGCGCCACAGGACGAATGTAAGATTACAGATCAAAATGAACTTCCTTGGCCACTGCATGTTTTGTTTGGTTCATGATTTTGCTGCGTTTCAGCTCGGAGTTCGGAAATTCAAATAATAACAGGACAAGGCAATGAGGGATTTGCATGTTGTTACAGGGCTCAGAGCACTTATGATCCAATATCTGTCCCCACAGGCTTTCGGTGCTTGCTAAATAGCAATGTGGGAACTATAACAGTAATTTGCGTCTTTTAGCGATAAAGGGTTTTCCACCCTCAGTCAAGATTTAGATGAAATGTATTTCCTTGCGTGCAGTGAAGATCTCCTGACTGATTCTGGAATCCTGGATTTACAAAGTGATCCTGGAAAGTTGATAGAACTGGCCGAGTGGCACATGTTCCTCTGGAGTCTAGGTATTGAATTGAACCCGTGTTTATAGAAAGCTACATGTCATGCAGGCTAGGGCAGTAGGTTTAATGCACTGGCTACCTATAAAAAACAGAAAATGTAAATTTAATCCCCCCCATCTCTATTAAAATTGACACAGAAATATTTAAATTTGGACAGTTCAATGAGGCTAATTAGCAGACTGGGATTGAATGCAGTTCATAATAGTCAGTTGCAATATTACTTAGTAGATTTACAGAACTCTAAATTTCATATAGCCGGAGATAAGGAAAATGGTATTGTTTGACATAACTGGACTAATAACTAAAAATATGAATATGTTACAGGTAATAAATCACCTACAGCCCAACTGATATGAATAATATTAGAAGATGAGAATAGCTTTTATTTTCTGTGAATACTTAGGGCCATTTCTGCTCCCACTTTAAGATTCCACAGCCCTGTCCAGGGTACTGGAAGGCTGTCACTCAATACCAGGGACAAAATGCACAAAATATACATCAATACAGTGCATGAAGCCGTGTCTACATGGTCTGGCGCTAGCACGTGGCTTTGCTGAGGATCTCTGCATTAAGATAGAAGACAGATTTGGGATCTGGAAAATAATTTTATTGTGGTTATCGATACTCTTTAAGAGTTTCATTTTTCTTAGAAAGTTAAAATTAGTGTAAGTAGATTAAACTAACGTGCAACCCAAAGAAAAACTCACAGGAAATAAAAATTTGAATTTATTTCCTTTTTTAAAATCTATTTTCTAAAATTATAAATATTTACAATAGTAACCAAGAAATAAATTGCAATATTTCATCATTTTATTTTCCAATGTATATGTTTTTATTAGAATATATGCCAAAGCAGACAAATAATGAATAAAAACAAAACAGTGGGACGTATCTGTCAGCTCAGGTTATGAGGCTTATTCACAATAAATTAAGTTGTGATGTGACAGCCGTCTTGCAAAATATAAATAGTTGAGTTGTAAAAACTTTATGAAACAATAAAATATTTATTCTGTCCCAAATTTTTAAAATATATTATTAGCTGGCGACAAGTCAATGTTTATTTAATAGTTTAATAAAAAATAAAAAAAATAGTACATTATTTGTTCTGCTTTTATTAAAATACTAATTAAATCTAAATAAAAAAAAAAAGATAAAAAAATGTAATCTGCCAAATGTAGGTCAAAATAAGAAATTAACAAATGATTTACATATGGCGATGCTTCAGGGTAAAAAAAAAAAAGGGTAAAAAATGAAGTGTGTACTTAAATGTAATACTTCATAATTAGTTTGTAATATAAATTAGAATGTGACAGGCAGAATTAAGTGATAGCCTGTTCTAGGTTCTCGTGAAGGTAGACGTGACAATTGTTACATATATTTTTGTGACAAATGAAACATATGTAGTTAACTTAATTCTATGTGTGAAATCAGCTTAAAATATTCTCTAACTTGCTCTGGGCTCCAAGTCTTACAGCCTATAGCTCGAGGAATCCCGGCAGAATTTGTTCTATCTGTGAACAAAATGCAAAATGAATAAAAGGGGCCTTTGAAATTCACAAATGAGCCTCGGGCAAATTATCCACCCAGCAGCTGCTAAAATTGTAATAATTTTTTTTTAAAAGTCCTCTCCATCTTTTGTATAGGACTCCCCAGACTGAGCACGGTCAAAGTTTGTTAATAACAACAGGTTTTTATCAGTTTTTTGGGGGGGTTTTTTGTGCAAGTTTCCTGCTGTAAATGAGAATTGCTGTATGGGCTGCCGTAGGCCATTGATTGTTGCACAGAGAGATTAATGAAAGGTCTATTTTTTTTTTTTGATGATGTGATGACTTTATTAGTCAGCAGGAATGGACAGTAAAATAAGTACAAAGACATTTTAGAGTCTAATGCTTGCATTTAAAAGGGTTTCGGAATCCACTGAATTTACATTGCATAACATCTTTATATCTGATTATCACAGAATTCCGTGGGAGATTTCACAAATTCAGCTGTCCACAATATAATTGGATTCAGTACTAGTGCTTATAAAAAGTGACATTTTCTGTACTAACTAACATTAACCACTTTCACATGCTTTTTATCTTATTTGGAACCTTCTCTCCATAACGTCAATTCCAGGAATCTTTCACATTCCTCCTTTCTTTTTTCCATTTTTCTTCTAGTTCTTTAATTATTTTTCTAATCCACTTCCTATCCCAGTGTATTTTTTTGCTATAAATCTTATGTTCAGTAAGTTGATATAGTGTAAAATGTTGACCAACGATGCCATGATCAGTCTTGTATGTGCACAATGTGTTGCTTGACAAAGCATTAAAATTCAATATTGTTTGTAAAAAATGTGTTCTTCCAGAACTGGACACTATACACTTATGGCAATGCTAAAAGCTAAGAGGTCAAGTATCAAGCAGAATTTCTTTAACTGTCCTCTAAAAGGAATTCAACTGAACTTTACATTTTCGAAAACAATAAGAAACCTCACATTATGAAAATGTAACCTGTCACTAGCATTTAAAAATAGCCTGATTTATAAAGAGTTCTGGAAGTTAGCTTGGTTCTGTGAGATTAAAGTGGCCGTTTTGTGATTTTGTGTGAAGGCTAGTTCTTCTATAAAAATTTCCATTGCTTTTACTATATCATGGAGCTTAGATATCCAAGGCCATCAAACCAAGAGATAGGACCGTCCAACAATCCACAGACTGGACGTTGGTCTGTTTGTGTGTAGAGGACCAAGGGTAACCCGACTGGTTACTTCCGCTAATTCCTTCCTTCAGCCACTCTGGAACCATCAAAGCATACAGACAGCCATTCCCTCAGTAACCAGACGAAACATAGTTCTGGTAATCAATTGAGGTTTCACACGGCTTTTATGCACAGACCCCTACATGGGGTCTCCCATAGAATAATACAGGGCTTTTCCTCTCAGGATCCTCTACAGAAAAATATACAATATTATAAAACACTCAAAAAATACATTTTCAAAAGGGGCAAATTTGATTGCTGGGAACCCAACAAAGCCATTCTGCAAGGTGTGAGATGTCACACACAAGTGGCATGGAATGGCATTTTTATCATATTTAGAATGGGACAAGCACAATGTTATACTGAAGCCCAAACATGATTTGCGAACAAAGGTAATAAAAGTGTAGTTAGGTCCTCTATCTTGCTACACAAGTAGACCAATGAGTAGTATTTCTGCCACATCATGAATTAAAACGTGGCTGCCTTCAGTTCCCAACATCATCTAATGAAAATACGCATTTTCGGAGCCCTATGATCTACCATAGAGGTTGAGCTTTTGGGTTCCTCTGTTTCTGTGAAGAACATTTCACAGGTTACCAAACAAAGCTTCAAAGTGCTTCCCAGAACTATGTGCAATTTACAGGGTCCCAACATTTAGGCCATTAATGACCAATTAAGAGGGTCCCAAGGGAATCCGCATTATTAATGTACTGATTTAAGTGAAGAATTTACATACTACGAACAGAAGCACAGTGATCTGACAAAGCTAGTTACATGTACTCCTTTGTTGCTCCTTTACACACATGCAGGCACACTTCACTCCATTTTATTTACAGTTGTTCCCACTTATTTTCAGGTGTGTCTCATGGTACAATTTCTTTCCCTTTGTGTCCCCTTTCTTGCATTGTTTATATGGCTTTTTCCAGGTTGAAGGTCTTTGAATCTGGTGGTTTATTGTAGGCTTCTTGTTCCTCATTATTTCGGGCTTCTTGTTCCTCATCAAGCATGGAAACAACCATTTCTGCTTTGTTGTCGGTGTCTATTACAAATGTGTGTAATTCTAACCTAACTGCACATATTACAGATCTGACCGCAGCCATGTTTGCATTTTCCTGCCCTAGGAATGCTTTATGACATATTACGCTCATACTACCATCTCTGACAGATCTCCAGTGGTCCAGCTATAACATCTAATTCCAATAAGTTCAACCTTTCAGAAAGATGACATTAATAAATAAAACATATCAGACTCCAGAAATCAATCATCTATCTTCTAATCCTCATTTACAAAAGGATTTATTATTAATATACTTAAATTGTTATTAAGCAATTAGTGTTAAGCAGATTCTTAAACAGTTTAAGTCACTCGTAAACCTTTATGATACACGTTGATCCCACACATCATTGGCCAGCTCTTTCCAAAGCACATTTTTGCTTTCCAATATCAAGTTTTCAAACATTCACTGGAGATCATTTGTATTAATTCAATAGTAGTAGTAATATTATCTCGTAATTTCGGTGTAAAATAAAGAATTAAGATTTGTGTTAATTTGATCTTAGAATTTTGACTGCCTTTCCTCCTTGACCTGTAAAAATATCAGTCAGTATTTAAAGATAAGGGAAGACATTTTAGCAGTTTTAGCATTCTGTATAATGTTACAAACCTCACCTAATGGGAAACTCTGGTGGACATGCTGAATTAAATGTATAAACAACTAAATATCAGAAATTATCATCCTTAAATGGAAATGAAAAATGCATATTCACATTATGCCTGTGTGGTCCATTTTTGCACCGAAGTCAAGCATGACCTCTCGGGACTCGTTCGTTCCCAGTTCTGTTAGGAGGAGCTGAATAAAAATTGAGAGGTACATGGAGTGACAGACACACATTAAGAGAACAAAGTGACAGACACACAGAGATAGAATAGGAAAACAGAGCGAACGATAAGCCAAACAAAAAGAAAGAGAGAGAGGTTAGAGAGCTAAGCAGACATGAGGAGAGAAAACAAATGCGGACAGAGAACTAAAGAATGATCAAAGAGAAAGAGAAAACAGACAGGGTTTGGTGATAGAAAGTAGAGTATAAAAAGGAGAGAGAAGGGTTAAAAATGTCAGGGGGACTAATTTACTGAACCAGCAATGGTACAGCATTGACATCAGAATTACAGGATGTAAAATTCAGCCAATTATTTTAGCCTAGAATTCAGAATTCCTTTATAATATTCATATCTAACCATGCCTTCTCTCCTTCTCATCAACTACTCTTACAAGCTACTTTCTATTGGCAAAACATTCTCAAACCACACCATTTATTGACTTTTGAGGTTGCCATGATGTTTTCTTCCATGTCTCTGTTAATTTTGGGAGACTGAGCCTCCTTAATTCCTGTATCCTCCAAAGTTACTTACATAATTCTTTGTCTCTGGCCATACACAGCTGACCTATTCCTTAACACATGGTGAAAGTCACTTCATTGACCTACAAATACCACATCATCAACCGCTTACAGTTCGGAAGACTACTTTCCTCAACCTTCGAATTTATCGTCACCATCTCCTGGTAGAGTATTAGTTCCCTAGTGTAGGTCCTTCAGTGCTCCTGTCTCAGGATGTACAGATGAGATCTGTTAAACAGTGATAACACTCAGAGACTTACATCTGTCCAAAACTCCCATATTGTTCTAATGGATCTAACATTATGCTGGTGAGTAACATCAAATTGTTCCCTGGAAAAATATATCTGCAACTTATCACTGTGATATAAGTATGACGTATACAACAAAATGAGAGAGTTTGCTTATTGTTTTGTATGTTTGTCATTTTCTTATAATCCTCCAACTATAAATAGTTACACTTGGTAAAAAAAAATAGTGATAGTTTTAATGCAATTGGCTTTAACACAAAATCAAAGAATGTAAAATAGCCTTAATCTTTATTACAGATTTACTCAAATTTATCTCAGTGGGAAATGTAGTAATGCCCAGGAGGCGTGTACAGACAGGCGTACAGAATCCGCCTGCCGCAATCCAAAGGCATTTATACGGATTAGCATATCTGAGGTACACATCCCTTTACACTCCAACTTTGTGCCTGTAGTGCAAAAATGCAGGTATTAAGTAACCATCTAGAAGTCTAATTATACAAAATTTACATTTCTTTCATGCCTCCCTTTCTTTTGTAAGGGAATGGCAGACATAGAAATTGCTTCGAACTTACTAAATCTGCCTGTGATCCGATCAGAGTTTTACATATTGGACAAATGCTGTACAGCCGTCGCGCGTATCAGATTGACTTGTTTCACATTCACCAGCTGCAAGAACATATGTTTAATTTAAAATTAAGGCAGGGCGTTTTCTATTTGAGAGCAATATTGATAGGAAATAACAGCATTATAAAGTTGTTTTCCTTGTCATCTTATGAAGACTTGCACGCATGCATTTCAAATATCCTTTGGACATGTATACGTGACGCCTTCCTGTAATAAGGGAATTTAAATTAAATTGCAGTGAAATAATCACATTATAAATCTCCAACTCATTACACTGCAGCATGTAGCATGCAAAGGGAAAACAAAACACTATAGTGTGAAGTGACAGTAAATTCTAAAAGTATTCGCACAATGGTCTCGATGTAATATTTTCGGATAGGCGTTAAAATCATGTTTATATATTTTTCGATAACCTTTTAAAAAATATATATATTTTTCAAAATATTAAAAAAATATTGTATATAAAATAATATTTCCATATCTAACAATATATTACAACTATAAAAATATTTTTCAAATATTAAATTATTTAAAAGTTCGTGCAAAAATTTGAAATAATTTGAAAAGCTTGTCCAAGAATATTAAATTAAGTCCATGATGTTTGTAATCTTCAGGTGCATTGAAAACGAGATCACAACTGCGCTGTTAAAGGCTCCTATAAAGATGATATAAAGAAAGAAACACAACACAAATACTGTTTGTAGAGTAAAACATAATTTACAAATACATCTTCATGATTAATAATTCCTCGTAATATTGATGGAGATTAAATTAATGACACAAGTAGTGTTTTTAACTTTTATTTTTGATACAACATTGCAGGCCAATCTCCTGTTTATTTAGTTACAATGGCTTATCAATTATCAAAAGCAGCTACAACGCCTCATGGTTAAGTAACCCCATTGTATAATCGTAAAGGTTTATAATTACTAAAAATAATAGTTACAGGTCACAGGAAAGCGTACCAATTTGTCAATGTGACCCAAAGACTACAAACAGAATAAAATCTATGAAACTAAAACTGGCTGGAATTGGTTCAGGAGTAGCTCCCCTTGAGGTCAGATGATAAGCCCCATGTCCTGATCCAAGCACTCAGCCATATTAAGAACCATAGAGTAAAAGCTATAACAGGTGGACAAAGATCAAGGAAAAACATTTGTAATAAAACAAACACAATATTTCCTGTGCACTATCCTAAATCCCTATGTACATTTATATAACAGGAGGTTGTTGTATTTTTTTTTACATCATTCCAATGGTCATTAAAGTGTAAGCTCACTTGCCAAGTCTAGGCAAAACCTCTTAGGTGAGTCTTCCCTACTTATTCACCTTGCTGCTTTCAACTAAAAGGCAAAATCTTTAATGAGAAAGAGAGAACTGCTGTAATGCCTTATAAGGGAGTTAAGACACACTGCTACATAAACCCCAACCCCTTATGCAAATCAATCCCCAGTTTGAAAACCAATTTTTTATTTTCTACAAATAATAATATTACATGTTGGTTGTACTTTACCAAAACATGTATAAATATCTAGTAAATAAATATATTGTGAGGTGAGCGAATGCTGGTAACATAATCAAATTTTTTTTTTTTTTTTGAATTTGTAGGAAGAAATGTAATTAAGAGGTGAAAATCTATAAAGATTGTTTTTATTAGAGTAAAATTTCACCTAAAAGATAAAAAATAGACTCCTGACCCCAAGCAATATACAATCCATAGACTGGTATAAAAAGCGTCTGATCACAAAGGCACGTGTCATTCTCCTTTCTATATAGCAGAATGAGCTTCTTTAAGTATAGTGTTTTGTGAAAATGCTCCCAAGACATACACTCGCTCTTTCTTAATCATGCACTTAAGCTAAATAATACATTCAATATGTCATAACCGAGAGGCCAGCCACATTAAAAAAAATGTGATTTAACCCCTGTTTATTCCACAAAATAATACTTTCTTTTCTTTACCTTGGGACTGCCTGTCATTTATAATTTCTGACCGCAGACGACATAATGGATTCACAATAAAATGCTGAGGCTTTCTCGAGTAACATGGAAATATAGAAAATAAGCATTACATTGGCAGAGAGAAAAAAAAATATTTATATATATATATATTTTGCCAAAGCTTTGAGAGTGATGATAGAAAATAGATGGGACATTGTCCTTAAAACTTAGATTTTTGCAAATCACAACAGTTCACGGTTTAAAAAAAAAAATGATGAACTTCCTCTGAACTTGCAGTAACATTTAAATATTGTTCTCTGCCGTGTGTGATGGGAAATATGTTGAAAGGTTAAATAATGTGAGTTAAATAATGTCACTTGTATGTTTGACGTGCTACCTACAAGTGCCAGGACTGTAATTATCTGCACATAGTAGTTAGTTACGCTGTATTTACTACCTCGGAGCATTTCAATGTTGGCCTTTAAATACAAGCCTGCCATCGCAATTTGCTTAGTGCTAAAACTGATGTTTAACCAATGTGTTTTTCTTTGACGGAATGCATCAAGTCTGTAAGTGGACCTGCAAACAAAGTCAGTATACAAATGGATGCTTTATTTGCATATATTTTCTTTTTTGTAAAGGAGATATTTCAATAGCTATAAGGGATACAAAACATTTAGTTATAAATGTATGTTGTTACATCAGTTAACTACTTTAGATCCTTTATTGCTATAGTCATTTACAACATGAGCGGGATCACATAACACTAAGAAGTAGCAACAGAGAGGATGAGGAGAATAAAAGAAAGAAAGAAAGAAAGAAAGAGAAGAGATCACTCAAGACCCAATGGATACGACTAAATTATTTCTAACGAGAAATCAAATTAATGTTACTCTTTAAATTCATTGGGGACAATAAAAATATACCTGCCACGGATTGGGATTTAAAAATATACGAAGATTTCATATACAGCAAGGCCTCTTGTTAAATTATCTGTTTGGGGCAATAACTGTTTGTGTAGTGACATAATTGAAATGCAGAGAATATGAATGATGAGGATTGTGAATGGGAAGAAACCCTGCATCTTTAATAGTCAATTTACCTTTATCACAACAATGCGTATGGATTCTGTAACCCTAAAGGTTTACCCCAGAATAGCACCTTTGGTAAATCTTTTCCTGTGTGTTACATTTAAGATTCCAGTTAGCTCTGTGTCAGATATTTAATCTTTATTTTTTTTTTTTATTATTATTTTTTTATATATATTTTTTTTTTGATGAAAAGGAAAGAAGGGTACAGGTCACAACATTCATCAGCAAAATTCTAACTCTTATCTGAATTCATCAAATAGGCAAACAAGACTTGTGAAACCATTAGAATAAAGACGATGCAGACACACATTTAATGTTATTAAGTAACAACGTTCCTCACCTTAAACTATAGTTGTAGGACTCATTTCCCTCATTTTATGTGGAGTGACTATATCTACAATTGTTTGTTCTGCAATACTGTTATTTTTGGCAGCCATTCCAAACAATGAAAACATGTTAAGCACATCAAACAGGCAATACACGATGTGAGCAGAGACATAAGAAAAAAAAAACAAAACAAAAAAAAACTGAAAATGAAGAACAAAAATGTCACGTAACATTAATAACAAGCTGTGGTTTGGGACTGCCTAAAAAACATTCTGATCTTGGGATACAATCCATTGTAGTGTCCGATGATAGATTAGACGATTAAACTGCAACAGATGAAAATGGGCAAAAACCAGGATTACCAGATCCACTGATGTTTACAGGGACACATATAATTCAGCCATATTATTGAAAACGCATGAAAAGGGTTGCCCTGCAGTATGTATTATGCATATTATGTAGGATTCCTCATTGCCTGATCTTCAACACATTATTCTGAATGCTACATACTACAGAGTTACCCTTTTCATGTGCTGCCCACCAATATGTATATGTGATATGCGTCCCGGAAAAAAATGGTGGATCTGGACACACTGGCAAACACTCATGCTTCAGTTAGTGCTCACTCAGATCTCAAACATATTTCATTCAAACGTGCCATCACGTGACGCTTGGCTTGTGGTATATCAGAATGATGCCACCTACCAGGAAATCTCTGCACCTGGCATATAGTAACTCCAGATAATAACTTCCACCGTCATTGGGCCTTGTCAGTGAGCATGGGCTCCACATCTGGATTATCATTTTATCTTGGGGTCACTATAAAAAAGTGAATTAAAGCAAGTTGTGAGTTGGATAAGAGCGGGTTCTTTCTCTGAATGTTTTTGTGACATAGAGAACCCTCATTGCTTGTGACATAACGTATATTGTTTATTTTATTTGTGACTCTAGAGATGAACTATAGTGATTTAAATTGGTTTACTATTAGTCACTTACAGTAATTATTATAAATTATTTCCATTGCACCATCCATTCCACTACAGTTAATTCTATCCAATTCAAAACTGAAATCTGCTCAGCATACCATAAGGCCACCCCTTTTACCCTTACTTTGCTTTAGCTTTGGTTTAAATGTCTGTACTGTACAATTTACAGCGTGGGGACTGCTTGGTAAATAACATTAAAATAACTGCACCTATAATAACTGTGCTCGTTGTACTAACTCCTTATTAAATGTACAATTCTATCATTAGAAGCCTATTGTGCTGTTGTTGGCAAAACAGCAGAGTTATTGCACAGTCAATAATTAAAAGCAGTAAAACAAACATGATCTCTTAAATTCTGGGATAAAAACTAGCACTAGGGCGAGCATTCTTTTATCAATAACCCTGTCTATCTGTCTGTCTATTTTGTTTTGGCAGAATAATGAATATATATCCCATCTGGCCTGTTTAATTACCATATGGTTCATCGTCGGCTGCCCGTATTGCTAGATGTAGATTTCTATCATAAAAAGTAAAAGTGATAATGAGTGAAAATGGAACAGCAAACTAATCGCTAACAAAGTGGATTTTATAGTAATAATAAGGGTGGGGGCCATTCCACTATTTTCGAACGTTTAGCAAGGTGTGCGGCATGCGCTCTGCTATCTGACAGACGGAAACGTCAAAATGAATACCAGGATAATTCAATATAATGTAGGATGAAAAGGGAGTGTGAAACTTGGGCACTTAGATCGCTAAACATTGCTATACTTGCGCCTTTCTCTTTCTTCTACTATGTTAACGCTGCTCACTATGTGTCAATAATTCAGTTGAATATGCTGTACTGTGACAAACACATCAATAAAATAAATACAACAAAAGAAAAAAAAAAACATTCATCCCATGAAAGGGATAAAACATATAAAAATAGTGAACAGTGAAACTGATGCATTTTACAATTTGATTGTTAGGTCAATTTTTGGAACCTGTGTTTGTGTGACAGACAAATAATTTCTTGCTTTACTATACATTTTAGGTCAGATCTAAGTTGATCCTTAATATTTTCTGTATCTTCCCTAATTTTCCTTGTCTTTTTTTCCCTATTATTCATGTCCACCTGGCCCTGGATGCTTATTTATGGTCTCGACAGTGCAATTTATTCTAGCTGTCAAGAGAATAGCTTCTTCTACGTGTTAAAACAGCAAACGTTAAAAAATGAACCAGAAATTCACAGATATAAAACATCGTCATAATCACTTTGATGGCAGAGGGATTTGGCTCTAAGATGAGGAAACCTTTAGGGTTTTTTTGGCAAACTTCTTTCCAGCGAACAAAATCTGTAGAGACATCCATCACTTACTTGCTATTTAACCTCTATAATAATATATATAATAAGCTGTAGTAGTTATGGTGTTTAGAGTGTCCCTGTAACCTAATATATAAACAAACAGAAATCCTCATATTCTGGGCCCCTTAATTGGTTCATTTATATCATGGATATACAGTGAGGGAAAAAAGTGTTTGATCCCCTGCTGATTTTAAACGTGTGCCCACTGACAAAGAAATTATCAGTCTATAATTTTAATTGTAGGTGTATTTTAACAGTGAGAGACAAAATAACAAAAAAAGAATCCAGAAAATAACGCATGTTAACAAAGTTATAAATTGATTTGCAAAGATCGTGTTACATAGTTACATAGTTACATAGTTACATAGCTGAAAAGAGACTTGGGTCCATCAAGTTCAGCCTTCCTCACATTTGTTTTTTGCTGTGTTCTTGGGGTCAAATGCAGCATTCCTCCTCCTCCAAACATGGCGAGTTGAGTTGATGCCAAAGAGCTCCATTTTGGTCTCATGTGACCACAACACTTTCACCCAGTTCTACTCTGAATAATTCAGATGTTTATTTGCAAACTTTAGACGGGCCTGTACATGTGCTTTCTTGAGCAGGGGGACCTTGCAGGCGCTGCAGGATTTCAGTCCTTCACAGCGTAATGTGTTACCAATTGTTTTCTTGGTGACTATGGTCCTGTCATGATCCTCATCATGCCTGCCAGTATGCCAAACCCGGACCTGTCCTCTTGGGCCTTAACCTGGGTCCTCTGCATCTCAGTCAGTGACTTTACCTTTTCACCACGTATCTTTGTTATTTTCTGGTTCTCTTTGTATCCTTTTATGTCTGAGTCTCTGGTCCTGGACTGTTGCATACCTGTTCTTGGTTCCAGATTAAGTGGCTGTTATCTGCCTATATAAACCCTGCCTTGGTTCTGCCTAGTTGTCAGATCATTTTGTTCTCCTTCGTGGAAACTACACTGTTCGTCTGACTCCTGCCTTGACCCTCAGCCCGTTTATCGTTTTTGCCTGTTTGCCCCCTGTCATGACCTTTGGTAACAAACCCAACTCATCTTTTGGATTATACTTGTCTGCTCTACGCATCTGGAAGCACTGTGTCTGTACAGCCCCAGTGCACTGTCTCACAACCTTAGAGATTTCTACCTTGAGTCCCTTTGGTTTGTGTTAAATTGCAACGGGTGCTTTAACTCTGCACGTCAGACTCCACCTCAAGGTAAGATCCCTGACAGGTCCCAGCTGCCTTGAGATCATTAACAATATCCTCCCATGTAGTTCTGGGCCAATTCCTCACCATTCTTATGATCATTGAAACTCCACGAGGTGAGATCTTGCATGGAGAACCAGACTGAGGGAGGCTGACAGTTATTTTGTGTTTCTTCCATTTGCAAATAATCGAACAAACTGTTGTCCTCTTCTCACCAAGCTGCTTGACAATGGTCTTGTAGCCCATTCCAGGCTTTTGTAGGTCTACAATCTTGTTCATGACATCCTTGGACAGCTCTTTGGTCTTGGCCATGGTGGAGGGTTTGGAATCTGATTGATTGCTTCTGTGGACAGGTGTCTTTTATACAGGTAACGATCTGAGATTAGGAGCACTCACTGTAGCAGAGGGATAGTCCTAGCCTGGATTCTCCTCTGCTGGTTACTCCAACAGTTACTCAGGAACAAGCAGGATACTTCAGGAACACAGGCATAAGTAGAGAACAATCCACAAATCTCCCATCACCCTTCCTAATAACTGGACGACACTCTGTATTAGGAGCAGAACTCATCTTTAATGGGCCATGCTGACCTTTTATGCAGGTTTTTCCCACAAGGTTATTACCCAGGTGGACCTTGTTGGGCGCCAGGTAAAAACAGTGCACAACCAATAAACACAGAGTCAGGTATTGAGACACTCCCATACATTCCACACAATCCCTCCCATCTGTTTAGGAGATAATTGAGTTAATTACTGTATCAACTCAATTATCTCCAAATGAAAAAAAATGACAATTTGCATACATTTCCAAAATTACACTAAAAACCTGTCTTACTCCCACAATTCATACATCCCCTAATAGTCCAGATCTGGGGGAGCAACATACTGAAAAACCACCCAGATCGGTTCAGGGGTTCGACAGTTCCATGGAGGTCTTAGTTTTACCGACCGCTCACGAGGAGTACGCTGAAAATAGTTCCATGCATTTGGACTGTGCGGTCGGTCTACGCTCGAGAGTCTGAAATACACGAAATTGCATATAAAACTGGTTTGTGCCTTAGTTCGTTGAAATCATCTTGTTCGTGTGGTTCTTTTCACCGAATGCCGCTCCGTTCCACTGAGTTTACACAAACTTACACGAGGATGGAAGTCTCTGCGGTGTTCGTGCTGTTGAGTGTACAATTTGGGTTCCAGACACTCGACAACCAAACCCCGCTGGTGCAGTTCGTATTCCAAGATGGCCACCGCCATGTGTTCGCATATACGAGCGGCGGCCACCCAGGGGATCACTCAGTTAGTTTGTATGTTTGTGGTTAAGAAAGTGTGAACAGGGTTAGGAAAGTCAATTGGCACCACGCTCCTCTCATGGGTGGCATGGTTGTTCGGTACTTCGTTCGTTTGTCGAACTATATAGGGAAAGTTAGCTGAAATAGGGATAATACCGAACAACCAGACGAAAAGACACAATGTAATAATTTGTTACTTGTTTTCCCAAGTAACGAACAATAGCAACACAGGAAAATAAAGGCACACAAGGTGTATGGACAGCCCCTAGTACAAATAGGGGTACTGTGGCAAAGCCCATTCCGCTACACTCACTTTAAGAGTGTGCTCCTAATCTCAGCTCATTACCTGTATGAAAGGCACCTGGGAGCCAGAAATCTTGCTGATTGATATGGGAATACATACTTATTTCACTCATTGATATGCAAATCAATTTATAACTTTTTTGACATGCGTTTTTCTGGATTTTGTTTTTGTTATTCTGTCTCTCACTGTTAAAATACACCTACCATTAAAATTATAGACTGATCATTTCTTTGTCAGTGGGCAAACATTCAAAAGCAGCAGGGGGTCAAATACTTTTTTCCCTTACTGAAGGAGCGGGGCTTCATGTAGGGGAAGCCCGTGGAAAATGTACAGGTGAGAGAAGATGGAATAGAGAAAAATTACAAAACAATTTCTTGAAAAAATAAATAAAGATCATGGTACACACTATAATGAGATGTGTTATTTACCGTCAATAGTGCGGATGACAGTTCTGCTAATGGGGGAGCGAAGTAGGATGGTTGTAACTTGTAAAGTCGAGTCGATTACTAAACATACAAATAATGTGCATGCTTACAATATGTGGCTCACGCAGATTCCTAGCTAGATATGTACATCAAATGGCACATGTTTACCCTTACTGACTGAAAGCATTTGGGACAAACAGCTATGTATCTGACGTGAAGCCCACTCCCATTAGGCACATCCACACTGCTGCTTCATTTAAATTATAATGAAGCTCTGTAGCTCAAGAACCAAAACTTTCTAAATGAATTGTACCAGTTTGTTCTGCTAACCTAATTGAATCCTACCTTTCCACTGTCATCATGCAAGGTCATGGGCAAGCTGGTATAAAAATAAAGAAAGCTAATTCTGATTAACTCGAATACAAATTATTTACACAAAGCAAAATAAAACAGCAATAATTAAAATAAGCAGAAAATCAAAGGCAAGGTCTTTAAAAAGTGTTGATGCATTTATTGGAATAAACCCCATTATTCCAATTATCCAGTCTTATATAAAGTACCTGCAATGTAGATCTTGTAAGTTTGAAAGAATAAAAAATATGGATATTTTAACAAAAATCTAAGTGGTTTATTTTCCGCAAAACTGCTTAGGTCTGACTTGAAAGCAATGAGAAATGTGCTGATAATACACTTATCCTGCTACGAGAAGGTTATTAAACTGATTGCCCGTTATGGGTTGTGTCTAGTGAGCATTCTTTTAGCAACATTTGGATTTATATCCGCATTCATGGTTAAATATTCCATTTTAATTCAGACTTTTCTTGTTTAGATCTTAATAGCGAATACTACTTTCTTTCGTCCGCTTGTAATTTATAGACTATGTTTTATAGCGTCACAGAGCTCTTGCCATAACATAATATTTTAAAAATCTTGCTTGCATTTATCTGCCACTAATGGCTGGTTTGTGTTGAATGAAATGCTAGCAGGTGGCTTGATATTAACATCTTTATTACGATGACCTCACTATTGTGTTCTCAATAAAGAAAAAATATTACAAAGCATTAATGCACTTTAAGTATTAAATTATTATTGATTTACAAGCTGGGTCTCTTAATTAATTTGTTTGATTGCGCTGTCGTTATTTACCGTCAATAGTGCGGATGACAGTTCTGCTAATGGGGGAGCGAAGTAGGATGGTTGTAACTTGTAAAGTCGAGTCGATTACTAAACATACAAATAATGTGCATGCTTACAATAAGAATATTTAATCCTATGAGATACACACTACAGGTACAATCTCATATTTTTTTAAAAAATCCCCTTGTTTCATGTAATAAAGCCTCACCTCAAATGATTCATACATTAAAAGTATTGTAAATAGTTATGTACGTGTTTTATGATACAGGTAACAAGGTTTAAAATCTGGTGAATACAGGAAACTAGTCTTTTCTTTAAAAAATGAGTGAGACAGCAGAGAATTTCAGGATGCACGCAAGGGAGAAACGTGTTTAATTTTATTGCATGCACTGGCGGAACTACCGCGGTCGCAGGGGTCGCAGCTGTGACCAGGCTGTCGTTCCAGGGGGTCTGGTCGCCCTGTCGAACCCTGCTACTGGGGTGCCCACCACCATTTTGGTACGGCCCAAGCGCGCGGAAAAACCGCGTGGCCACATTGAAGGAGCCCATCGGGTGGCCCATGCTCTTGTCAATGGATCTCCTGGGGCCCGGTCAGCGCTGCGGCGCTTAAAGACCATGACCAGTAATGATGTCAGAGCTGGGAGGAAACTGTCACTTCCTCCCAGCCAACAGAGTAGAGATGTCGCGAACCGTTCGCGAACTTCCCGGCAGCTTCAACATGGATGCTGTCCAGGAGGTGGGAGGGTCTGGGAGGGAGGGTCTGCTGGAGATTGGCTGGAATGTGTCAGCTGACCGGAGCTTGCCGCAAACGGTTCGTGGCGAACCGCGGCGAGCCGTTCGCGGGAAGTTCGCGAACGTTTCGCGACATCTCTACAACAGAGCACCATGCAGGAGGAGAGGAGGGAGTCAGAGTGTGTGTGATAGAGAATGTCTGTATTAGTATGTCTATATGTGTGTGTGTGTGTCTGTATGTCAGTCTGTGTGTGTGTGTTTGTATGTCTGTATGTATGTGTCTGTTTGTGTGTGTATGTGTTTGTATGTGTGTCTGTGTGTGTGTCTACATGTTTATCTGTTTGTCTGAATGTGTGGGGGGGGCGGTGACTATGGTGTGGGGGGGTAGATGTATGGGATGGGGGGCAGGGCAATTTTTGCACCGGGCCCCATGGTTTCTAGTTACGCCTCTGATTGCATGTACTGTGTATCACATCCTTCCTTCACCAAACCAACTGCCACCTACACAGAATATAGTCCATAATCCATCAGTGCCAATCATTTCACTGATATTCTATTTATTACACATTCAAGTGAAAAATAATGATTAGCTTTTAATTTAGCAAGTGCCAATATTGTCTATAACAATGTACTGTACCTATACATTTTACATTCTACACATATTACAGGAATATTGAGGGCTTTCCAGATTCGTAAATGTTCCACTTGTCCACCGTTATGCTCACGGCTAATACTTCCTGGAACATAAGGACAAAATCCTAAGCATCCCTCCAAAATGGATACGCATAGCTTGTAGTATTGTTTACTTGTAGTAGTTACATTTTAACAACGAGATAATTGTAAGAAAATATTTAGCTCACTTTTATATATAACATTCAAAATAATGGGTTATCAAGATATGATTATGTCATCAAGAGAAAGCTCTGCTTAGCCTTAACAAATTGGACAAGAAAAAGGAAAATATAGACCAGAAAAAGGCAAGTTATAATAAAAAAAAACAATAAATGTATTGATTTTTCTAAACCTGTTAGGCCAAACTATTCAATACTTAGTTCTTTATTAGATATTGTATGATGTATTTATCCAGGCCAAGTTAGTGAGAGGTACAATTTTGTTTAATTTTAAATATATATATGCAGGATGAATTTTGGAGCATTTGCTGTCTTTATATTATTTATAAAACAATTATATAAAATGCCAATGCTCTTTGTTAACACATTTATGTTGAATATGTGTGTTACCCACCGTTAAAGGGATTTCTGGGCAGTAGAAGCCAGTGATGACCTCTTGTTTTCCTCTTCAATGTTTGAATGGTCAAAGATACAGCTGCAGTAGTGAGAGGTTAGACAACAAAATTGAGGTATGTGTAGCATTCTTTTCACCACATCAAATGAACCAACAAACAATGCCTTGGCTCTCCGGCTTTAAAGGGATATAGTTCCCTCGGCCTCCCCCTCCTTTTCTGCACCCCCTGCCCCACCCCACCTCTCTTCCCCAGCCATGGTGAAAAAGGTTTAAAAACTCTTTATTTACCTACCTGCAGCTCCGCCTCCTTCTACGCCACTCGAAGAGGTGGCGCTAGTGCACATGCGCGGATGTGCATAAGTCTGGTAACATTTCGGAAGCGCTTTCTAGTGGCTGTCTGGTAGACAACCACTAGTGGCTATGCTAGTGCTACAATGTAAACATCAGCACTAAGTGCAATAGGGACACTGAACCCAGACCACTTGAAAAAGCTGAAGGGGTCTGGGTGCCTATAGTGTCTTTTTCAGCACATTTATATATTTATGGAAACCTACACGACTTGTGTATCATGTAATGAAATAAAAGGAGGATTTTTTTTAACAAGTCTGGCCATTCTCCAAACGAGCACCATCTGGCACTGTGTTTGATTGAGGTAGTGGCACAAGATTTATTATTGCTATTTTTATATAGTTTTATACAGGTCAGATACAGAAGTGACATACTTCATGCCGACTGTAATGCAAATATTGACACTTACAAATGCTTCTCTATCAAGGCATGTTTAAAATGGAGACAAATGTTGTATGATTTGACATCCCCTACTTGCTTCCCCTCTTCTTTCTGTACCCCATTACCTTTATGAAAAATAAAAATTGTCAAATTTTAAAAAAATAAATAAAATAGAACCAAACAAACCACAATATTAGTGACTATATCTCACACATTTGTCTTTATATAACCACTTTGAGTAGTTAGCATGTTCATACCAATGAGGAATGAAACCTGTGTTGGAAAAGCCTTAAAGGAGCACTCTAAGCACCATAACCACTTCAGCTCACTGCTTGGATAGATCCTTTAAATAAGGGAAATCCCTTTCTTAATCTAAAAACAGAGAATTGTTTTTAATGCTAGTACAGTGATCACAATGGCTAAAGTGTGGTTTGGATTGAAGTATACATATTCTAATAATTACCATAAATTGTGGGTCGAGTGGGAAGTCGCAGCAAATTTAAATTGCTATGCTGTCTAACACAAACGGCAATGTTTATAAAGAGAGCGATAATTAATATTGTCTCAGTTTGGACAAATCTGCTTTACAAGGTGCTACTGTCTCTTTAAATTTGGAGGTTTGCGAAGTAGAAAATGAAATCACAAAAGTGATCTGACACATTTATATTAATTTCTAATGAAAACTGCCTGGGATGGCAGGGAATGGCATATAAAATGCAGATAGAAAATCAACTGACAGTAGAATATGTGCTATTTTCTTACTTTTCACAACAAAATGATTTTTCTGGCAGCTTGCTTCATTTGCTTCATTGTAAAGAATCTCGAAAAACAATTAAAAGGGATAATTAATGTGATATATGGCTTGATGTCTGATAATTACCCAGATACTTGGCACCCGTGTAATGAAGTTATTATTTCAAGATTAGTAAGTTAGCTATTTATGATTTCTGTAACAAAATATTGGAATAATACTTAATACCTTCTATAAGCATTTTTTATTTTTATACTTGAAATCCTTTCCCCCCAAAGCCACAGCTCCAGACTTGAATACAAGTAAGATTTACTATATTTAGGGAGGCATGAGGAGACCAGGGGGGGCTAGATGGTGGTTTTAACCCTATAGGGTCAGGAATACATGTTTGTGTGCCTGACCCTATAGTGCTCCTTTAAGCTAAAGTTACTATGGTTCCTATTGTGTCCTATTAACTTAGGATGAACCATCATTTTGTGTGTATATTGACATTCAAATATTTCTAAAAAAAAAAATACCAATCACATTACATTACACAATTTATACATATTGTCTTGTTGGCATAAATATTTGTGGGATAAAACACTTTAGACATTGCCTTAAATCTATTATTTTGCAATATTCCAAGCTGGATATGAAATATTATGATAAATACTGAAATACCACACTACATGTGACATAAATAGATAATAATAAAAGTGGGCATGTTTAAGGAAACTTGTGGATGGCTAAAAATGCCAATATTATGGACAAATAATATATTTATGTGGGTAAGGTTTAGCATTTTAGAATTTTGGTTTGTCAAAATCGATCCATGCAGAAAAATTAACTTTTGTTTTTGTCCATGTGATATTCCAGTTAAGACAAATTTGGGAAAACCAATTCAGATGAACCAATACTTGGCCAATCAGTGTGCTACAATATATACATAATATAAATATTAATATTTTTTTAATATATTTTTCACTGATACGTACATTTCCACCTTATGTTCACAGATCAAGCAAGAAAAACTAGCCAACAGAGCTAAAAAGAAGAGGTGCAAAAATAAAATACTATGTTTATGTATATGTATAATATATATTTATTAAAAATATAAAAGTAGATTTTTTTTTAATTTTTTTTTTTTATATTGCTCCTCCACTTTTTATCTCTATTACTCACTACTCACTTGATCTGCAAATAAGATCAACATTTATGTGGCTTGTCCCCTAGCCATCAATTATATTTTTTCAGTCATCTTTTTGTTGGAATTACGGATGGAACACCAACTCATGGAACAAATGAAAT
>OW240923.1:85928450-85954315 GCA_933207985.1 Pelobates cultripes
GAAACCTAATGTAAAAAGTCTAATAAGAATAATTTTCACTATGACCGGTTATACAAGGTGCATGAGGGCGTATATTAGACAAATGGTTCAATGTATGATTTTTATATTTGTAAAGGGTGCATATGTCAACTCTTTATCCTGAATACTTTGTGACACAGTCTGTGATATAACTAATAGTTGCACATAATCTACTAATGATATTCAACACAGCAAGACTAAATATGTGATATAGCAAGTATTGCACATGAAAGACTAATTATATTGAACGAGGCAGGACTGTGAATGGTGACAGCAATAAGATACCTTCAATATACTAATCATATTGAACTCTCTGACTGCAGTAATTATATCAGCAAGGCAAATGTATAATATATTTAATACAGTGTGAGTCAGTCGATAAGGGTAATGTATAATAAAAACAGCATGAGTCGGTCTGCCATATCAGTACGGAGAGTGTATAATATATTAATTATTAAATACAGTCAGTTAGATTACGATAGCAGTAAGGGGAGCGTATAATATAAGATTATTAAATACTAGGTCAGTCACTATACCATATCACTAAGGGGAGGGTATAATATGATAATTCTTAAATACTGAGTCTGTTGGTATACATTATCAGTAATGAATAGTGTGTAGTATAATCATTTTTAAATACAGAGTCAATTTGTGTATGATCTCAGGAGTGTGCAATAAAATAATTATCAAATTCTGAGTCAGTGGGTTTACAATAATAAAGAGAGTGTAATATAAATTATTAAATACTGAGTCAATCGGTATACAATATCAGTAAGGGGAGTGTGTAATTATTAAATACTGAGTCAGTTGGCATATGATATCAGTAAGTGGAGCATATAATATACTAAATATTAAATACTAAGTCAGTTCGTACACCATATTAGTAAGGGGAGCATATAATATAATAATTTTTAAACACTGAGTGAGTGGAAGTCCGTGTATGGTATCTGTGAGGGGAGCATGTAATATAAACATTATTTAATGCGGAGTGAGTAGGAGTCAGTATACAATATCGGTAAGAGGAGCGTATTATAGAATTATTTAATACTGGGTGAATCTGTATACAATATCAGTAGGAGAAGCGTATAATAGAATTATTTAATACTGAGTGTATCCATATATCGTATCAGTAAGAGGAGCGTATTATATGATTATTTAATACTGGGTGAATCTGTATACAATATCAGTAGGAGGAATGTATAATATAATTATTTAATACTGAGTGTATCCATATACAGTATCAGTAAGAGGAGCGTATAATAGAATTATTTAATACTGAGTGTTTCCATATACCGTATCAGTAAGAGGAGCGTATATTAAAATTATTTAATACTGAGTGTATCCGTATACAATATCAGTAAGAGGAGTGTATAATATAATTATTTAATACTGAGTCAATCAGTATACAATATCAGTAAGAGGAGCGTATAATAAAATGTTTAATACTGAGTGTATCCGTATATAATATCAGTAAGAGGAGCGTATAATAGAATTATTTAATACTGAGTATATGATATATGTAAGGGAAACATGTGTTTGAATAGAATTTGTTTTTAAGATTATAATAAACCAAAGAATGAGCTGTTTTTAGATAACATTGAGTTGCTAATGATTTTAATGAGATTGCCTTCTGGTTTCATATTTTTTTCATAAAATACATCACACTAAAACAAAATCAATGAGAAACATTAATTAGGGCCTTTTCCGATGCCTTCTGTAGTGTTGTTTTCCTTTTGAGACGCACCAGATGAAGAATGCTATGCTTTATTTAAGCTAAGTTGTTTGACATTTAGATGAGAGAATAAAGGGAAAAACACTAACAAACACACGAACACTTTCTGACAGCTCTTTGTCATGCAAGAAAAGAAAAAAGGGCACTGACTGTGAGATGTTACTTTGAAGCTTTGGAAATTTGTAATGAAAAATTTAAGATACAAGAAAGGAAGCAAGATGAGGCAGTCGTTGGTTTCTGCATACATTAACACTCGTAATTCAAACTAAAGGTTTGTGTGTGTTTTCGTAATTTTTACTCTAATAAATAACATAGAAAATTGCTTTGATATTCCCAAATCATATGTGTAGCTTGCATCCATTAAGATATATACAGGACAATCCTAATCATTCTCCTGTCACTAATGAGGAGGTCATCACACTTTAATTATCAGGAACATGGAGCTAAAATAGTTCAAAGCCTTTCCTGGATCACACTGTCTTTGGGCAACACGTAAGAACTGTTTATCGCAAATGAGTGCCACCCAAGCTATAGTATAATGTCCTTTATATGTCCCTTATTTAATGCTTTAAATAAATGGTGTCCGTGCGTCGTTTTAAATGTCTAATGATGTTTGCCATATTTATACCGCTTTAAAGGGACACTGTCACGTCTAGCTTGTTTATTGCAGAGTTCAACATTAGAAATATCAATTATGGTACTTGTATTTCTGCAACATATTTTTTAACCAATAAATCTGTGTAGCTGTTGTCGGCCTCTCTGCCTCTTAGAAACATAGAAACATAGAATGTAACGGCAGATAAGAACCATTAGGCCCATTTAGTCTGCCCAATTATTGTAATTGTGTTTTTATTGAGTAGTAGACTTGTGCGTAGTGGGAAAGTTCCACTTGGCCGAATAATTTTTCCCGAAATTTTAATTTTATTGGGGATGTCCGACGATCGTTTTATGTGATGGTTTGGTTCAGTCGAAAATCGTCCAAGGACAAATGATAATAATTTTAGCCTAAGTAGCTCTTCCATGTGATTGGACCAGATAGGCTAGCCTTCACTCCCTACGTGCATCAAAGAGTCCTGGGCGCCCATGACCCTGATGCCGGTTCACCGGCTGTCCTTCCTTGCAGCAATTTTTTCTAGGTATTAACCACTGTATACTGGAAACATCCCAAAAGACTTGCTGTGTTGGAGATGCTTTGACCCAGTGGTCTAGCTATTACTATCAATCAACTTTTTTTTCAGCTACATGCAGAATGCTAAATTTGGAATCAATTGAACATGTTTGGCCATCGTGCTAGTCATATACTCGGTTATAGGTATTTACAGTGCTTCAGAGACACAGGGTTCTGCCAAACAACCAATTGGCGTAAATTCAGACTAATCACAATTCAGCCGAATCCAAATGCACGAGTCTGTTAAGTAATTAACTGATACACAAAACACTGTATATGTAGGCATGGTTTTGGAAGGGGAAAAAAGACATCTCTAATCCAAGGCCTAAATAGTCCAGTAAAGGGAAGATATGTTAGAGTCAAATAATCAGCACTGTTATCCAGATGAAGGAATGGTAAAAAGGAAATATCATCTGCTTAACATAGAACTGCAATAACAGTGAATTATTTAGTTATTTCCACCGCAGAGTCACAGAAGACAGAAAATGTCCAGCAAGTGCACAAATCGGGTGTCTTGGTGTTATCCTTCAAGACATTTGCCTTTTCATGCAGTCACATAATTGGGTTTGTGCTGCACTACTACGAAGATCAAAGTCTCTTATTCAGGTAGGAGTCAAAATGGTGCGTGAGTCTACTTGTTTCACTAGTCTATCAGATATCTTTCAATAAACGCAACCTAGTCAGCCATCCTAAGCAATAAATTTAGTTCAAGGCTGTCTGCTGTGAATAGGCCTCAGTGGTGACTCTCAAGTAAGGACCAGCAGTCCACAGAACGGTGAAATTTCTGTGTTATTCAGAAAGGTATTCACTCAGTGGACCGTGCAAATGGATGGGAGAACACTTTAGATAATACATTGATGCGCCTCCTATCTATTCCTAATAAGTCTTTCACCAGAGAGATCTCTCCTCACCAAAAATAAGTAAATAAAGGGGGATGTGTTTGAAACATGTTATGTGTACACAACACAAACATTTGTGACTACATCATAATTTTGTTTGCTTATCAGAAATATCTCAAATTTAACCTGATCACCTTTACAGGTTTGTTTTTCTTTTTTTTATGTGTTACGTTTTTGCAAGAATATTAAGGACGGGAATTCAGAGTATGAAAGATAATACGGTATTCCCTGTCTTGCAATAAAAATTCAGAAAATTGTCACCGATATTATAAAAGTTGTCCTTCCTTGCACCACTTTTGGTAGGTACTAACCACTGCATACTGGGAACACCCCCCAAGACTTGCCATTTTGGAGATGTTTTGACTAAGTAGTCTAGCCATCGATATTTGACCCTTGTCAAAGTCGCTTGCTTATTTTTCCTGCTTTAAAAACATGAAATTTAAGGGCTGACTATTCACTTGCAGCCTAATATACCCCACCTTTAACAGGTTCCATTGTAACAATATAATCAATTTTTATTCATTTCACCTGTCAGTGGTTTAATGTTGTGGTTGATCAGTGTATACATCTGTATTTAAAATTGCTATTATAATATTCTAATATGTTCTGAAATGTGCTCTCTCCAGCATTAATGATCAGAAATGTCTCTTTAGAAATGTAACAATGTAATACAAACCATATGTACCATCCTATAAACATAACCAGATGGTGTATATTGTAGCCTCTGTAACCTAACGCCTCAACAGGGGGACTCGGAACACTCCTCCTCTTTAAATATGTCAATCTTTATTGCAAATCATTACCAATCAAACAATCTTTTTTGTTAGCAACCGAGAAAAGCTGTCTAAGTTTAAATATTGACTGGAGATCAAACTCAGAAGAACTCTGGTGTTAAACGATGCAATGGATATAATGACATTGTATTTGGTCAGTGAACTGCACGGTGCGACCGGGGGTTGAAACAGGTAAGCTGCTTCCTCTCACCTCACCTTGCTCAGGATCCTCTCATCAACCCTAACATTTATCTTGACAAATTAGCCTAAATTTAGCAATTTGGGTTTCAATTCACCACAAATTACTATTGAGTACATAAATTCTGATGCGAAATAGGATTATAAATTATCTTTTGGTCAACTTTTGGTCGAAACGTTGCTGCTGGACACTGTAGTTCCAATACATTTGTCTATCTAAGCCTTGGAATGCCTGGACCTTTTTCTTTCTTCTGTGACTACAAACTACCTCTTGGTCCTTGGTGCTGGCCCCATATTTGGTTGTATCCAGGTTTTTGTCTATGGATTGAGAGCAGTTCCTTTTTTTGGCTTTTAAAAAATGGTCAATGTCCTAATAAATTTTATGACATCCTGCATCATCCTCTGAGGAGCTATCTGAACTACTGTAGGAGAGTCCACCTGGTGATTTTAACTTGTGAATCTTACGGCCAGGTGCATCTTATTATAAAGATACCAGATTTGTATTTTGCTGCGCCCCACAAGTACTGCAGTATCACCCACATATACCTTTGCCAGGATATATATAATATATTTCACAATCAGACTGTTAATGTTAGATTTGTGCTCTGTGGGAATCTTTGGTTTGGCCGAACCATTTTTACAAGAAAATAAAATGTTGGGACGTACAAATTTCAGCCGTATTCTAATTCAGAAATCAAATGAGATGACCTTAAAAGGGTGCAAAAATAGGCCAGTCAGTGTGCTTCAAAATACATACATAATATATTAGGTATATATTTTCCTACCATTTGGTTCCCCTGTGCTACCTTTTATTGATCACTTCTCACTTGATCTGTGAATAATATTAACATTTAGTGACTGTTCCCTAGCAATCATCATGTTTTTTCATCAGTCATCTGATTTCTCCCCATTAATCATCTTTTTTTTTTTTTTGGTTGCCATGGGCAGAATTCAAAATTAGGACCCATGACTAATGTTCAGCTTTTCAGTTCGTCAAAATTTTTGTGCATTTTGGCCCGGGATTCAGGAATTCAGCCAGGAATCGGTTCAGTTATTGTGACACTTTTTCCGGAGCCCTTGTCAACTAAAAATAAAATATCTGTAGGTTGTAAAGGAATAGCGTGAGTTTTTCATGTGTTTTGTTGCTACATCAAGGAACCTAGTGGCACCTGCTCGGTGACTAACGGGCGATACTTTCCTTCTCTGTGCAATTTGTGCCATTTGAGTGTCTCTATCGCGTTCTTTCTCATGTTGTAATTATTTATCAGATGTACTCTTTAAGAATAGCAGGCTCCTGTAAGGTAACAATTTGACAAATGTCATCTTTGACATCAATAATAGAATAAAAATTTACCCGCCGTGGTAATGGCAGTGTTATTTTGAGGTTAGGTTGAGTACCTTCACGCTGTCGAGTGGAAGAGGAAGATGAGTGTACCGAGCTGCTATGGTTGCATTACTTGAAAATCTGATTACGGTACAAAGAATATGGATTTAATAAATATAAGAAATAAATGCAGGATGATATGTGTTAACATCATACAAGCATCTGAGTAACTGCATGTTTAGTGCACTGATCCAAAGGCTGGGTTTTGGCTCTCTTTGGATTTTTGCGTAAAATTCTCTTTAGTAAACTCATTTCCAACAAAATGACTGTATCAACATTGGGAAAAATACTTTTTGTTTGTGGACACATAACTTTTTTTATTGTCTTTTGCTTCTTGTTTTTTATATAAATATTGACTTGAGAACACCAGGGAGTTTAGGGTAATTTTGTCAAGCACCTTCAGCGCCCAAGTGTTGTGGACTACATCCCCCATAATGCTCTTACACCCATAATGCAAAGCATCATGGGAGGTGTAGTCCAAAACACCTGGAGTGCTGAAGGCTGCCTATGCCTGATAGAGATGTCGCGAACTGTCCGCCGAACTGTTCGCGAACTGTCCGCCGGCGAACAAAAGCGTGTTCGCGTTGGGCGAACATATCCGATTTCCGGTCCGCCCCCTATACGTCATCATTGGGTAAACTTTGACCCGGAACCTCACAGTCAGCAGACACTTCCTGGGAGGGAGGGTCTGCTGCTGATTGGGTGGAATGTGTCTGCTGGCTGTGAGGTTCCGGGTCAAAGTTTACTCAATGATGACGTATAGGGGCGGACCGGAAATCTGATATGTTCGCCGGCGGACAGTTCGCGAACAGTTCGGCGGACAGTTCGCGACATCTCTAATGCCTGACCTAAAAGAACCATAAAGTGCCAAATGTTTCCTGCTTCTCGTTTGTAGGGTACAATTACACCAATCTAAGTACTGATCAATTGGATGGATTGTAGAAATTCAAATGATTTAATGAAACACCTCTCAAAACAAATCACCCAAAATAATTCACAAAAAAATAGTTATCACAATATCCCCAAGGCTCATATTATTTTGGTAAAAAAGAAATAAGGAATTATATTATAAATTTGTAATAGTTTGCCCAATGTTATCCATTTATTTATTTATTTCTAGGCGGAAATCTTGGAGGGGGTGTTAGCTTAGTTTTATTAAAAGCTGACTCTTCCATTAGACTGAGCCTTTATTTTTTATACAAATGCTATATTATCATAAAAATAATGTGATTGAACATAAAGTGCTTCAAAAAACTGAAAATGTAAATGCTTACAAAAATTATTTCTGACTTTGAAATAAATGGTAATCTTTTGAAAAGCGTCATTGAACAGAGTGTTCATTCAGCTCTCATTTCTTCGATTATTTTAAATAAATGTTCCATAGATGTAACTTCCCTCCTAATTTGCAAATGATATGCAACATTTTTCAAAAAAAGAGGAAAGTGTGAAATCTGAACATTAAGTGATTTTCATTAATATACAGCTGTTCAATGACCTGTAAAGAATTAGTGAATCGGTGGAATTATCAGAATGAAAAATCTGACTCATTTTGGTTCCAATTTAAAAATCCTCTGAACGGAATTTAAGCTTTAGGAAACGCATTTATTTTTAACATTAGTTTGCCCGAATGTTCTTGTCGTATGTGTTAGAAATTGATTGAGAAATTGCAATTGTATATCCATATTTTCACTGTTCAAACTGTATGTTCTAGACAGTCTTCACAGTTTCTCAACTTTTGTAGAAACAGCTGTTATTTTATCTAATCATTGTGTTAGGAAAAGAAAAGAAAAATCACTATTCCTTCAAAAAAGTAATTATACATCATAGTATCTTATAAGGTAAAAGCTGGTTTAATTAAGATACACTCAAGCAAGCTAAGAAGGAATGTAAATGGGTGGTAGAAGCGAGTACATGAGCCATATTCAAGGTGGCTTAAACCACGTTTTGATTCATTCTCTGAAACATTTCTATCTGAAACCTTTGAAAGGTACCAGGAGTAAAGTGGACTTGTGGCATGGTGTCTAGGTTCTAGTAAACTGAATGATGATTTTCATGGGCTGTATGGCTTCTTACTTTGAAATGTTGGCATGTGTGCACAGTCTCTTACAGTTTTAGATTCTGACACTGGCGAGGAAGGTGTGAATTAGAGAGAGAGATTAGGCAGATTGGCAGAGCTGTGTTCTGGCAGCTAGACAAGGCACAAGAACATTTCCTAAACAATAACGGTGCAAAAATATCTCTTTCTATCTCAACGAGCAATGCATTCTGTCTTTTTCCTTATATGTAAGGAACTAGATTCCTAATATAACAAAATCTACAGTCACAGACGAGATCTGCGCATGTGCAGCTATAAGCGTGATCTTAAAGGACAAATGTTATCCGATTTTTACTTTTCTTTCTTTAAAAACTCAATACATTTAACAAACCTTAATGACATTATTATTTGATGTAAATTCATTTCTGTAAGAAAATGTCACTTTATTTCAGCACCTATGTTGGGTCAGACTCTACTGATCAATTGCCGTTCAACTTAATTTATGCTTTCGGTTCACACAGAGCAATCACAGCAGCAGCAAGTTAGGTTGAGCGGCACTTGGTCAGATAGCAGTAGAGTCTGATTCAATGTGGCCACAAAGCCAGATACAAAAGTGATATTTTCACCAAAAAAAATCAATATATATATATATATATATATATTTTAAAACAAAATCAAGTTCAATTAAATATAATAAACATTTAAAAAGCGAAAAGTGAAAATGTGTCTTTTAACTTACATGTTTAGAAAATCCCCATGATCTTTTTTTGCAAATGTGAAAATGAATAAGGAATTCTGAGAGATGATGCAGCTTAATGACATGGGAACATTTACACACTGCGGAGTAGAAATGGCACCCTGAATCGAGCATGCAACAAGGGGAAGGTTGTCGGCATATGACCTTTTGGGTTCGACTACAAAATTGCCCCTTTTTGCAACCAACCCAACAAACTGTCCCACCAATACACCTCCTTTACTAGATTGTAAACCCAAACAGACAAAGCTTGTGCATTAACCCATACATTTCCTGCCTACCACCATGTCTCTGGCTGATCTGTACCAAGAGTAAGCACCACGCTGCGACCACTGAGTGGAAGTGGTCATGATACGCGGCAGCCCACAACCGTTAACTGTCCTGTGTTAGTGGCCACTGCCCTGCCTCCGTCCTTCCTTAGCAGCTCTCCCAAACAAGTTGTCATTTGTAACTGTGCCGGAATCTCCTAACCAGACTAATAAACTTTATACAGTATACACTCGGTACAGTATACGTATGTGTTAATTTCTTTTCATTATGTGTTTGTGAATCTGGACACTGAGAGAAGGTATTTGAAATAATTACATTTCATGTACTTCCAACACACGTGTAAAGTGTCAGTTTACACATTCCCTGTAGCTGTATGCCACACCGGAAGTTTTATTTAATTATTGAATATTTAGCACTTTCCTACGTGCTTTATTCCACATATTGCCAATTTGCCCAACACTGTTTTCTGATGAATTCTGTTACCGATCACCGCAAAGTTCTGTGCTCATCTCCGTAAAAAACTTGTTAAAGTAGAGAGAGCAGAGGACAGCGTGTATTTGACTAATTAATATATATATATATGGTGGGTTCTAATTTTAATATTTCATTTTAATATTTCATTTAATTCTTAATTTTTACGTATTGAATTTCTATAATGATAAACTCCCCGAAACAGATCATAGTTAGGCAATCCTTAAGACCCCATATGCAACATTTTAAAATCAATTTCTCATTTTTTTTAAAAATATATCAGTGAGATGTTTATAGATCTCCTCAAATACGTCTTTTCACTTTTTGTGAATGATTAATTGTTTGTGAAAATCTTAGTCCATTCGTTCCAATAATGACTAAAGTCATTCTCTTACCTACCATATATTCACACGCCAAACGCAGGACAAATGCAAAGCTGATGAATAACTACAGGAATGTACATCTCTGTGTATTATTCCCTCAGATGGCAGTTGATTTTGTTCTACACTGACCTCATTGAACATCTTAAATAATGCCACAATCCATTACATGTATGCGCACAATACAGAACGTTTCACAGTGTTAGAATGACATTAATCATACGCAGTTGGTCAATGAATACAAAAATATAAATGATGGAATCGCTGCTGTGATGGTGGAAACATCAAATCAACAATTCAATTATTTATACAATTATATTTTTGTGTTAGAAGTATGTTGTTTAATAGTGCTATTTCACAAACACTTCCAACCTGCCAATTAATTGCACGGTGGGCTATTGTGCCTTCTATGTGTCTGTGTTTGTAAGATGTCTTTCCGAGTTTTCTTTCAAAATGGCATAATAATAATGTGTAATCTAATAACTCGAGCTTTCATGGTGACATATTGCTGTCCATTCTAATAGCAAAGTATAAATCTTTAATGAAATCACAAAAACACAATCAGCGTACTCTATACAATGTGTGTTCTGTAAAAAGAACCATTCTGCCGCAGAGTTCATATATATGTATTTTTTATTTTATTTATTTATGTATTTTTTAGTTTCATTTTTTTTTTTAATTATTATTTAATTCCTGTTTAGTGATCTTATCCAAAATAACACTGGTTATTATACAGCTCTGGATAAAAAATTACACTGAAACAAAAAAAAAATGAGGACCTTGGCTGGGGGCTTCAACCTTCTACGAACTAATATGCAAAACGTCAGTGAGCTATGATCTGGAGGATTATGCAGAGGACTTAGTATTTATGATTTAAAAAGAGAGCTGATTTGGGATAAATACGTAGTAACGTATGTTCACACAGCTAGAGATAGAAGTTCATATTGAGACCCTCATACTAAAGATGTCATTGGGACCTTGTTTATAGACTTTGTGGCAGTTTTTGGATAGTGAACAGTTCAGCCTCTATGAAGAGGTGAGGACTGACACAACTGCTCAATAGTCCACACTAAATCTGTTTCAGAACTGACCCGGAATTCCCCAGGGTGGATACCCACTGTTTGAGTTACAAGTGGAGGGTTTTATGACAGCAGAATCTTTCTATCTTTTGGAACCTTTCCTTACAGATACTTCAGCAGTGGAAACAATTGACAAACTACTGAGGCCTTTGCAAAAGTGTCATGGCAATCTTTATGGAACAATATTACTAGTATACCTCGCTTACTAGCAGACCTTTCTGAGGACAAGAAACAGCCAATCTAGTTTGAGTCATGAGGTTCCTGTCTACTGAACATTACAGTTTATCTGTGTTCTATACAGCAAATAACTGGAGGGCTGGTAGGAAACGTAGTTTCTCTGGAGAGTAAAGACCAGTACTGGAGCAAAGGGAAACCTTTGCAATTAAAAAATGAAAGGGACACGTTTGGGAGGGAAGGGGTTTATTTGCACAGGGCTGGTGGTTATGCATGCCAATATATTTATTTTTTCAGTTAGCCTCAAAGTAGAAAGTATCTACTCATCTTCTTTTCTTTTCTCTTCATTTTATGTGTTTGTTATAATATATATTAGACAACATACACAATATGTAGAATAGAGCCATGTAAAATGACCACCACTACTAGTCTTAACAGACCACTATTAATAATATTAATAATAAAACATCTTCCTATATTCTAAGATACAGGTTACCAGGTCTCCCGTTATTTCCGCTCCACCACGATGAGACATATTACACCCCGATCCTACCTCTAGAGTAAAAAGAGATCTTTGGCTTCTGGTTTTAGCTGTAGAATGCAGAGCGACTGATGGTTTTGTGCAGTTATAGGAAGAGAAAATAAAATGTATCAAACTTTGCAAACATTTTATTTGGAGTACACAAATGAATATGCAATACACCGCCATCGTTTGTTTGATTACCCACACAACTCCAGGTTTACATCATCTCATGTACATTTTTATTGTCTTCATAAAAGTCCTATCAGTTTAGCTAAGTTCTCGCCTTTTTCTGAAACAATAAATCGACATTTGCAATATGTAGAGACTTTCCTAGCAGCCATAAACAAATGGATTTAAAATCCTTTCCTTTTAAAAACGAATTAATGGCAGCTTCTATTACATTGTTTATGCACTGTAATTTAAAAAAAGCATGTGGTTTTTGCAGGTAGTTAACAAAGGATTATGGTTGCGCTGACAATATATGTGGGCTCAGTCATAATCTGAAAACCTTTATTTCAGCAGCCATTAAACAATCTTGCAGAATTATTACATAGATTTTACATTTCTGCCATACAGCCTTTGTTCCTCATTAACCTTGAAGTGTACAAGAAGTAGAGATTTCATTGTTGTGCTGTTGATATTAAAATTGTTTAGAACTACTGCAATTTTTAGGTAAATTTAAATTGTACGTGTAAAACCTACCATTAGCAGAACACACCGTATGTTCAAAAATCATTATGTTTGCGTTCAGATCAGAGCTGCTTTATACTGTTGTTTTTTTCTCTAATAAAGGCCTTAATTTAATATTGTTGGATACACTTTCTGAATGATTTGATATTTTTATATGAGGATAACAATATCGGCAAATTTTAAAATATTTCAAAATTAAAAAGTTTTCATAATTTTAAATAATTTTAAGTTTATCAAAAAACATTACTATTTTAAAAACGTATCTAACAATATTAAATTGAGGTCAATGTATGATGAAAGTTGTTTTTGAGGTGCCAGGCTATTATCTATATTTCATTTATTTGTTTTAGCACTTTATTCTGACAACATGCTCACCGTTTTATCATTAGTTAGAAAATGTGCAGCCAAAATTCCTTCGACATACAGATAAAAAACAAAAAACAGAAGCCTATACTTTCTTTTGACTCCCATAGCCAATTAACTCCTTTTTTATATATATATTATTTAGATAATATTTTCTGTTACAAAATGTTGTCATGCATTTGTTTTTGTATTTTATGAATTTGTGGTTGTATAATTTTGTTAACATTACTATTTAAAGGATATTGCTGATTCATGCAACATACATATTTTAATTAACATTTTCTTATTTTTAAATTTTCTTTATATTTAGTTTTTTTAAAATTTATTTTATTTTATTAAACCACAATGGTTTAATTTCCTTATTTTACATTTATTTCTGGAGGTTTGATGAATGCATTTTTGAAATACCAGCATGAACATTTTCTATGTTTCTGTGCTTTGCAGAAAACTTCATCCCAGTCAAGTACACATGTTCTAAGCCTCACAGAGATCACCCTACTAAAATTCAGGATTTTGAATACAAGATAAATGGGACAATTCAAATATGTAACAGCAGCATGTTGAGGTCAATATTCCCCAAGTGCCACCTTAAGTAAAAATTTATCAAGAACCCTGCTATTGTATTATTACAAGAACCAGAAACACATCTAATCTTATTGGTGAGTCAATTTATTGAGAAATAAAAATGACATTTATCAGTTTCAAGAACTTTAATATCTTATTAAAAACTAACAGTCCTAATATTCTAATAATTTGTTGGTAATTTTTTTAATCTGATTGATCTCTTCAATCGTAGTTATACATGTTGGCATCATATTCATGTAAATCATTTATATTCCTTCTAAATCTGTAAAAAAAATTAAAAATAAAGCTTCAATGGTCTAACTACATGTCAGATATGTAATATATGGCTTTATTTTTATATATGTCAAACGAGCTCATGTATACCCAGTTTATCTCCTGTAAAATATAGAAATAGATGGGGTGTCAACGGGTGGGGGTTATAGCCATATATTGAATGAAACAAATTAAATCAGTAGAAATTAGAAGCCAGGTAGATTTATTCCCTAGTCTATCCATATTATAAGGTAAATGTGTTTGTCGAAAAAACCCTGCTGCACTTGACAACTCTTTGCCACCTGTAGTCGAAAAATAGCACCAAATTTCACCTTTCTAAAAACACCTCATCAGGCACACAAGGATGATGGCAGTAAATACTTTTAAACACCAATAAAAATTGTCTTTTTTTTACCTTGTATTTAACAAAACATCGTTTCAGTATTTAGCATTTTTGTTTGAATTATTCCAAAACAAGAGGTAGAAACATAGAAACATAGAATGTGACGGCAGATGAGAACCATTCGGCCCATCTAGTCTGCCCAATTTTCTAAATACTTTCATTAGTCTCTGGCCTTATCTTATAGCTAGGATAGCCTTATGCCTATCCCATGCATGCTTAAACTCATTTACTCTACCACTTCAGCTAGAAGGCTATTCCATGAGTCCACTAACCTCTCAGTAAAGTAATACTTCATGATATTATTTTTAAACCTTTGCTCCTCTAATTTAAGAATATGTCATCTTGTTGTGGTAGTTTTTCTTCTTTTAAATATAGTCTCCTCCTTTCCTGTGTTAATACATTAACAAAATAATTAAATTTAGATATGGGGAGCATATCACATTTATACAAACAAATTATAACATATATATATATATATATATATATATATATATATATATATATATATATAGTTTAACCCCTTAAGGACCAAACTTCTGGAATAAAAGGGAATTATGACATGTCACACATGTCATGTGTCCTTAAGGGGTTAAAATGCTAAATTCAGAGAAATTTGTGCTTTCTTGTTTTTATAATTACATTGTTTTATCGTGTTAAAATGTTACTTGAGACATTTATTCATTTTTTTTGTTATTTTAGATGTATATTCCTAATGTGTTTACATATATAATAAATTATTGTATTAATTTGATGTGTGTGTGTGTGTTTGTCTGTATGTACGTGTATTATCATTTACACATACAGTTTGTACGCACATTTGAAAGTATAATTATATATCAAGTCTATTTCACATGTTTGCAGCATGCCATCACCTAACTGGACTAGGTAAAATATATATATATATAAATTAATATATGTATTTCAGGTGATAGAAGAGATGAGAATGTCTATTATGTGACAGCTAAAGCTATATACTTTACAATACTGGTGAGAAAAAAGAACCATATGGCCAAGTAAAAAAAAAAAAAAAAAATCTATTATCAAATGCATTTATTTATGAAGTGTTTTTTTGCAGAAATAGATTTTCCCATATTCCTGAACTGATCCTGAATTGAATCCCACCAGACAGACCCCCATGAACTAAATCCCGCCAGACAGACCCCAATGAACAAATCCCACCAGACAGACCCTGAAATTAATCCTACCAGACAGACCCCAAAGTGAATCCCACCAGACAGACCCCAAAGTGAATCCCACCAGACAGACCCTGACTGAATCCCACTAGACAGACCACTAACGAATCCCACCAGATAGACCCCTACTAAATTCCACCAGACAGACTTGAACTGAATCCCACCAGACAGAAACCAAGCTGACTCCCACCAGACAGGCAGACAGACTAGAAATGAATCGCGCCAGAAAGACTCCACACTGAATCCCACTAGACAGAACCTGAACTAAATCCTACTAGACATGCGCTTAACTGAATCCCACCACAGAGACCTCAAACTGAATCCCGCCAGACAGACCCTAAACTGAATCCCACTAGAAAGCCCCGGAACTGAATTCCACCAGATGGATCAAAATCATAATCCCACCAGACAGACCCCAAACTGAATTCCACCAGACTGACCATGAACTGAATTCTACCAGACACACTGTGAACTTAATCCCACCAGACAGACCCCAAACTGAATCCCACTAGACAGACCCCTACTGAATTCCACCAGACAGACCTGAACTTAATCCCACCAGACAGACCCCAAACTGAATCCCACCATACAGACCCCTACTGAATTCCACTAGACAGACCTGAACTGAATCTCACCAGACCCAGAACTGAATCCCACCAGACAGAAACCGAACTGAATCCCACCGGACATACAGACCCCACACTGAATCCCACCAGACAGACCCCTAACAGAATTCTACTAGACAGATGCTGAACTGAATCCCACCAGAGAGACCCTGAACTAAATCCCAACAGACACCTAACTGAATCCCACCAGACAGACAGACCCCACATTGAATCCCATCAGACAGAGCCCTGAATTCTACTAGACAGATGCTGAACTGAATCTCAACAGACATCGAACTTAATCCCACCAGACAGCCCCAAACTGAATCCCAGCAGACAAACTCTGAACTGAATCCCACCAGACAGACCCCAAACTGAATCCCAACAGACAGACCCTGAACTTAATCCCTCCAGACAGACCCATAACTGAATCCCACCAGATAGACCGGAAATAAATCCCTCCAGACAGACCCCCAACTAAATCCCACCAGACAAACCCTGAACTGACTCCCACCAGACATACACCAAAATGAATACAACTTTGAATTTACTTTTACTTTATTTTTAAAATCATATTGCAATAACTTGTTCCAAAATTACCTTTTCAACAGGGAACCTCTGCATGGTTTATAATAAAATGTTAGATATGCATGTAATTTCACTAATTTACCCTAAAATATTTTCTGTAGTTTTAGAGATTTAGACAATAATTCACTATTAAAGTATCAATTTACAGTATTTGTACCATATTTAGCCCATTACTGAGCCAACAGTCTGCATGTGGGACAATGAGCAATGTGGAGATGTGCCGTCATGTTGTAACTGCACGAGCAATCACTATGTGGTCTGTGGGTCAGATCCAGAGCCAGATTACGTGCCCAGTGGGCCTGGTGCTGACAATTATGAGGGGCCTAAGTACAGAATCTTATTGACCAAAAACAGTCATACCTCTCAAGCGTTGTGTATCTGGTAGACATTTTGCCAAGGGGAAAACTCATAGGATGCAGCTATAAGAAAACTCAGATTACCTTAAAATATGCTATCTCTGTCTAATTCATGCTTTCATCTTTCAAGTAAATCCATACTCCCTAACAGTAGTGTCCAGTGAAGCAGGAAGTCAATGGGCGGTGTAAAAAGGTGGTCAACTGACGCGGATCATGTCACCAAAACTTCCCAAAGGGGCGAACATGCCCAAAAAACAGGTGTGTCTGCCCAAAGAATTGGAAGGCTAGTCTGACATGAGTGCATGTCAGGCTGCCTGCCAATCATGCATGCTGGCCAACAGCATCCTGAGCTTGGCATAAATGCATCTAATTATGTGCTCGCTCCACGCTTTCTAAGGACTGTCCCCTAGCACTCACATGTCCACTTGTCTCCTTACCTTCTTACTAGCAGGCAGAAGCTCCTGGTGTACAGTCTGAGACAGAGGAAAGGTGCATTTAGTGAGAGTAGAAGAAAGGGAACATGCCACAGTGTTGGAGAGACCAAAGTCAGCAATACCTTAACTAGGTATACCTTAAATTTCAGCTAGTCCACACAAGCTTTGTTTCCATATATCCCTCTTACGTTTCCATACTTAAGCAAGAGTATGTGAAGAGTAGTTAGGGTTGCCACCTTTCTTGGAAGAAAATACAGGCCTTACAAATTTGCATAACTAATTATGCATGAGTGACATCACATGATGTAAATCACAAGGAGTAACATAAGAGAAAATTCTGTAAAATCACAAAAAAAATTACTTACAGTTTGATTCTGCTGTATAGATGGATTGCTCCCAGTGTCTCCCTGTCTCCCAGTGTCTCCATGTCGCCCAATTTCCCCATGTCACCCAGTGTCCCCTAGTGTCTGTGTCCCCATGTCTCCCAGTGTCCCCATGTCACTAGGAGACACTGTGAGACATGGGGACACTGAAACACTTCAGGACACCAGCATTTGTGCAGCCACATACCAGCACCCTGATTCAGCTTATGCGGATCCCAGGAACTAGGAGCAGGAATTAAGCAGACCTCCCAGGAGACTCTGCAGAAAGAATGTATCCAGTACAGAAACAAGGCAAGACTAGGAATGGTACCAAACATGAAAACAAGACAGAACTAATGGAACCCAGAACCGGAGAAGGATAGAAAGCAGAACCCAGAACATGTACACAAGACATGAGGAAAACAAGAACAGGGCAGGACAGGACTGTACATGAACTGGGAATACAAAACAAAATAAAACAAGACAAGAGATACAAGGTAAAACAAGAGGAGACATAACTAAGTACTACATATGAAAATCATGGGGATTTAGTCACATTATATGATCATACATTGCATAAGCCTGCCAACAACGCCAATGTACCCCATATCTGGCAGGTCCTACTCTGCCTAATGCAAGCTAAACCAACCAAAGAAAACATACATAGTACTTACCTGTAAGAAAGGGCAGAAGACTTGAGCAGCTGCCTGCAGGAACAGTGAAACAAAAGGAATGATGGAAAACAAACGGGTGTGGCAACATAAAACAAACAAACATCCAAGAGACTGGGAATTCCAGGGACAGAATACAGGAATGAACCCAGAAAAACCCAGCATAAAGAAAACTAGACATAGAATGGAAAACCAGAAAAAACAAGAAAAACTAAACAAGAATTGTAAAAAGAGTACTGGATACCAGAAGCCATAGCCAGAATGATCCGCAGCTAGGAACAGGATGTGACAACTGGGAGACTTGGGGATACTGGGAGACATGGGGACACAGACACTGGGAGACATGTAGACACTGGGAGACATGGGGACACTGAGACACTAGGGACACTGGGAGACATGGGAACACTGAGACACTGGGAGACATGGGGACACTGAGACACCAGGCACACTGGCCGGGAGACATGGGGACACTGAGACACTTGGGGACATTGTGTCCCTAGTGTCTTAGTGTCCCCATTTCTCCCCATGTCCCCAAGTGTCTGTGTCCCCATGTCTCAGTGTCCCCATGTGTGTCTGTTTCCCCATGTCTTAGTGTCCCCAAGTGTCCCCATGTGTGTCTGTATCCCCATGTCTCCGAGCGTCCCCTAGTGTCTCTGTGTTCCCATGTCTACAAGTGTCCCCTAGTTTCTCAGCGTCCCCAGAGGTCTTCCTGTGTCCCCATGTCTCACAGTGTCCCCTAGTGTCTCAGTGTCCCCATGTCTCCATGTTTTCCTGTAGCCTTTACCCGATCCCTCACTTCCCTGAACTTTAGGCTGTCTCTGCAGGCTAGGAGCTGCTGTCTGGACTCTCTTTTTACTATCTAGCTGTTCCCCCGCTGATCAGTGAGTAGAGAGATGCAGGTATATGCTGTAACTTCCTATAACTGCCTCTTTCCAAACACACAGTGACCCCTACTGACTAGTGCTGGTATTGCAGAGTAATCTCTGTTTATACTGAAAAAAATACTAGCATTTGTATTGCCGGTATTACTGCAATATCGCACCGGCCAGGCAGCCTCAAATAAATACCAGCCAGGTGGCAACCTTAAGAGTAGTGTGTTTTTTTTTTTCCATGGGCCTGAGCCTGGAGCTGCAGCTCCATCAGCCCCTATGTTAATCAGGCCCTGGTCAGATCTAGTGCTATGCTGCTAAACCACTAGATGAGACCACAGAAACTACTACACTCAGACACAGCCTACATTCAGCGATAGCATACCCTCATTGGCTGCTGGTGTTATTGACTTATATTTAGCTATATCTTCCCCAAAGATTTTTTTAGAAGGCGAAGCCAAACAAATTTCCATTATCCTACAGGACAACTAATGTATCAAGAGTTGATCCTTTGATATGGAGCTTTATTCTTAGTGAATAGAAATTTTCCCAAATTATGAGTGGGCAGATTCTCAGTGTGAATGGGCAATTTCTCAGAATGATGAGGAGATTCTCAGAGTGAATGGGCAGATTCCCAGAAAGAATAGGTAGATTCATAAAGTGAATAGACAGATTATCAGAGTGAATAGACATATTCTGAGAGTGAATGGGCAGATTCCCAGAAGGAATAGGCAGATTCTCAGAGTGAATGAACAGATTCTCAGAATGAACGGGGAGGTTTTTTTAGAGTGAATTAGCAGACTCTCAAGGTCTCTTAAAAGTTCTCCTACTTTGACTCCTTATGTAGGTCATTCACATGATTGGCAATTCTTACTGTTTTAATTTACCCTCCTGATTGAATACAGTGACATCTTCATGCCATAACAAATTTTGTTTTTCCGTTGTGCCGATGTTAGGATTGTTTGCTTGCCAAAGAGTTTCTTCATAGATTCTCCACTACTATTGAAGAGTTAATTTTCTAAGAGTCTCAGGGTCAACTAATTTAGCGAGTCCCAGGTGGGTTCATTATAGCCAGGTATATTACAACTTTATCTTCTCTCATTACTGTATTTAATCACTTTCCATATTCAGATTTCGGCATATGATCTCACATTCCCTTGTGGGTGAACTTGGTTGCTTTGCTTAAATTATACCTAAATGTTTATAGATCATCAGTGTACCGTGAATTTTACACAGGTGTTCAAATTGGTCTGTTCAACTTTGGATAACAAGGGTACATCAGAGATCTCCAGATTTCATCCTAAACATCTTAATTGGAATCAGTAATCATTAATACAATTAGTATTAGTCTTTTTGTTTTGTTTTATAACTTAAAGTACCTTCTTAGTTTTCGAGGATTCTCCGAGCAAGGTTCTACCATTTACATATCAGTTTCCGAGCGTTTACAAGAAAACACTTTAATCCTCCTCTCTAGGTGTTATATTACAAGTAAGGGAAAAGGGATACCATTCTTTACCTTTAGGCCTGCATGTTACAAAACATTTATGACAAATTATAAAGCAAACACTGTTGTAATTTACAGCCTGACACAAACAAACAGCATTTGTATACAATCTTTTTCAGAAATATTCACGTGTGGAGAAGTTACAAACACGGAGACGTGACAATCAAACTTACTGTATGAATGAACTGCTAAAGGATTCACATCTAACGTACAATAGATTATTCTGAGACAGCAGGTGTCTATTGTTCATTCTTCTGGATCAAATGATATTCTTCATGTGCAAGGAGATTGTGATTAGTAGGTGAGTTTTAATAGATGCTAATTAGCCAGCCTCTTTAGCCTGGGCAGACAGTCATGATCAAATGGCTGTCACACAGAAGCTGATACAATGTTCTCATTCTAGATCCCCTTAGCAACACTCCCACATCGCGCCCCATGTGTTTATCGCCCGAAGCATACATGTCAAATTAAAGCGCAGCTTATGCACCTGATATTTAATTACTGCTTGGCATTGTAGACAAGCAAGGAACATGTAGGGGAATTCAGCAAACGATGAGCCTGAAAGAATATCATTCCTGGCAGCTTTATAACTGTAAATAAAATATGAATGGTGCTCTGTGCTTGGCTGTAACTGACGGATATGAACATTCGTTTTCCTTTGGCATTAGAAGACTATTGTGTGTGAAATTAGCCATAACAATCAATTAATAATCTGTGTCATGTCTGAAATGTACATGCCCAGCATTGTTCACTGCAGATTTGCACCATATGTGCAGATCTAGCTGTACTTAGCATCAAGCATACCGTCCAATCTGTGCCAAGTCCACAATACCTTATCGAGGACAATGAGAGAAGCTTATTGGATGGATTTAAAACATGGACCCTTAAATGTTACACCAAGTACTGTCATTTTACATTTAGAGCAAGAAACATATTATTCAATATTACTACAGTTATCCTACATTCACAGCAAGAAACAAATTATTAAATATACACAGCAGGGAGTAGCATGTTATTATTTAATATACACAGCAGGGTGTTATATGCTACTAAATACACTCAGCAGAAAGTAGAATGTTACTAAATACACGTAGCAGGAAGTAGCATAATATTCAACACATATACAGCAGGAAGTAGCATGTTACTGAATATACATAGCAGAGAGTAGTTTATTATTCAATTTACACAGCAGGAAGCAGAGGAAGCAGGACAGTATTCAAAATACACAGCAGGAAGTCACATATTACCCATTAAATACAGCAGGAAATGTATATTACTTCATACACAAGGCAGGCAGTGGCATATTATTCAATATAAACAGCAGTAAGTAGTATTTTACTGAATACACTCAGCAGGAAGTAGCATATTATTCAATACACACAGCAGGAAGTAGCATATTACTTATTACATAAAGCAGGAAGTAACATATTATTTAATACACACAGCAGGAAGTAGCATATTACTCATTACATACAACAGGATGTAGCATATTATTTAATACACACAGCAGGAAGTAGCATATTACTTATTACATACAGCAGAAAGTAGCATATTACTCAATACACACAGCAGAAAGTACCATATTACTCATTATATACAGCAGGAAGTAGCATATTATTCAATACATACAGCAGGAAGTAGCATATTATTCAATATACAAAGTAGGAAGTAGTATATTACTCATAACACACATCAGGAAGTAGTATGTTATTAAATACACTCAGCAGGAAGCAGCTTATTATCCAGTATGCACAGTAGAGTGTAGTATATGACTTGCATGCTTTGTAGGGTGGAGGCGGTATTAATCAATAGGATATGTTGAGACGGGTCAAAAGTACCAAATAAGTCAGATTTATTAGAATATTTTAGATGTTTGCCTGGTGTCCGCAGCAAATCATCAGGTTTTTCATATCTGAAGTATACATGTCATGAAATTCATGTGAGGTCCATACAGCATGGTTTACACGCCGAGTACAGCTTTCCATTTTTTGTATGTTATGAATAGGTGATTAGTTTGGGAAATATGTAAGCGTTTCACTTAACTTGATGGGAGCAAGAGGCCAGGAGCAAGTTTTAAAAAATCCTATTTCCCCCAATTTCTTTACTCGGATTAAAACTGAATTCTCTTTAATTTTCACATTCAATCATTTTATTGCTCTTTTACTTGGGGGGGCCGGATATCTACAAAATTCCTTTATCAATATTCAGATTAATCTCTTCTGTGTTTAGAAGTGTTTCATTGTATTTACTTAGATCCTATTGCTACATTTTACACTATAGAAGTTTTATCTTTTTTCTATACTTACTAAATAATTAGTAATGTTTTTTGGCTTGGCTGTGTGCTTTGGGTCATTGTCATGCTGGAATAACCATTCACTACCCATTTTCAATGCACAGGTTGAGGGAAGAAGGTTCTCACCCAAGATTTGACTGTGCATGGTCCCGTCCATCGTCCGTATCTGTGTGTGACTGTGTGTCTGTGTATTTGCATGTGTGTACCTGTGTGTCTGTTTGTATTTGTACGTGTGTTTGTGCCTGTGTATTTGTGTCAGTGTTTATGTCTGTGTAGCTGCATGTGTGTCAGTGTGTGTCTGTGTATCTGCATGTGTGTCAGTGTGTCTGTATCTGTGTGTGACTCTGTGTCTATGTATCTGCATATGTGTAGCTATGTGTCTGTGTGAGTATGTATATGTGTGTGTGTAGCTGTGTGTCTGTGTATCTTCAAGTGTGTCAGTATGTATCTGTGTACCTGTCTGTCAATGTGCATCTGTATGTCTATATATCTGCAAGTGTATCTGTGTGTGTATTTGTGTGTGTGTGTATATCTTGCCAATACTACACACAAATACACCCCTGTATACAAACCTTAACACTACAAACACACCTAAGTATTAGAACACCACCATTATGTATAAACACACCACCGTATTAAAAAAACACACTACACACAAATGCACGCCTGCATTCAAATGCCAACACTACATACAAACACACACCTACATTCATTTACATACTCCATACAAAAACATGCTTACATTCAAATACATAAGCACTGTTCAGTGCTAAATACATTAAAAACAGTTTGCGTTTTTTTTTTTTTTACATTTTAAAGTTGGAGGATACCAAATTTAGGATCCGCCCTGGGTACCAAATGTTCTAGGTATGCCCCTGGATGTGGTGCAGTTGTCCTGTCCCCTTAACAGAAAAATACCCCCAAAGCATAATGTTTCCACCTCCATGTTTGATGGTGGGGATGGTGTTCTTGGGGTCATATGCAGCATTCCTCCTCCTCCAAACACAATGAGTTGAGTCGATGCCAAAGAGCTTGATCTTGGTCTCATCTGACCACAACACTTTCACCAAGTTCTCCTCTGTATCATTCAGATATTCATTGGCAAACTTCAGACGGGCCTGTACATGTGCTTTCTTGAGCAGAGGGATCTTGCGGGCGCTGCAGGATTTCAGTCCTTCATGGCGTAGTGTGTTACCAATTGTTTTCTTGGTGGCTATGGTCCCAGCTGCCTTGAGATCATTAACAAGATCCTTCCTTGTAGTTTTGGGCTGATTCCTCACCGTTCTCATGATCATTGAATCTCCACGAGGTGAGATCTTGCACAGAGCACTAGACCGAGGGAGACTGACAGTTATTTTGTATTTCTTCCATTTGCGAATAATCGCACCAACTGCTGTCACCTTCTCACCAAGCTGCTTGGAGATGGTCTTGTAGCCCATTCCAGTCTTGTATCAGTCTACAATCTTTTCCCTGACATCCTTGGACAGCTTTATGGTCTTGGCCAGGGTGGAGAGTTTGGAATCTGATTGATTGATTGCTTCTGTGGACAAGTGTCTTTTATACAGGTAACAAGCTGAGATTAGGAGCACTCCCTTTAAGAGAGTGCTCCTAATCTCAGCTCATTACCTGTACAAAAGACACCTGGGAGCCAAAAAATTGCAAAACAATTTATAACTTTTTTGACATGCGTTTTTCTGGATTTTTTTGCTATTCTGTCTCTCACTGTTAAAATACACCTACCATTAAAATTATAGGCTGATCATTTCTTTGTCAGTGGACAAACGTTCAAAATCAGCAGGGTATCAAATACTTTTTTTTCCCTCACTGTATTGATGTTATTCAATACATCATATCTGGGTGATTTTTAAATGTAAAAAATATTTTATACTGATATTTCTTATTATTTTTTACATTTCCATTATAGGTCCCACTCTATTGTGGTTATATGTTTTATTTTTCAAGCTATGTTCTTCATCCCATAACTCAACTATTTTTTTTTTTTTTTGCCTAGGAATAATTAATTGCTTAATTTTTATAACTTCACATACTGTTTAAAACAAACAAAAAAAATTATTGTGTGCTATTCATGTGAGTAATAAAGTACATCTAATGCTACCCCATCCCAAGACCATTAAAATATGTGTCAAAACATAGCATACAATATCCTTTTCTGTAAACTTTAAAAAAACAAAAAAAAAACAAAGAGAAAAATGTGAATTATTGAGTTTTTCCCAGTTTTGGTGTATTTGTCACCATGGCAAAGTCTGGCATTTTTGTTCTCTTTATAACTAGTGATGTCCCGAACGGTTCGCTGGCGAATAGTTCCTGGCGAACATCGCTTGTTCGTGTTCGCCACGGATGGCGAACATATGCACTGTTCGGTCCGCCCCCTATTCGTCTTCATTGAGTAAACTTTGACCCTGTACCTCACAGTCAGCAGACACATTCCAGCCAATCAGCAGCAGACCCTCCCTCCCAGACCCTCCCACCTCCTGGACAGCATCCATTTTACATTCATTGTGAAGCTGCATTCTTAGTGAGAGGAGGGACAGTGTAGCTGCTGCTGATTTGATAGGGAAATTGATAGCTAGGCTAGTGTATTCAGTGTCCACTACAGTCCTGAAGGACTCATCTGATCTCTCTGACCTCACTACCCCCCACACCCTCAGCCTCACTACCCCCCACACCCTCATCACCACCCCCCACACCACCCTCAGCCTCACTGTCCCCACACACCCTCAGCCTCACCAACCCAAACGCCCCCAGTCTCACTACCACCCACACCAACCTCAGTCTCACTACCACCCACAGCCTCACCCCCCTCCACCCTCAGCCTCAC
>OW240923.1:85962543-85983766 GCA_933207985.1 Pelobates cultripes
ACTCCTCCTACTCCATCCTCTTCCATACCCTCCTCGGCTTGGTCCTCTTCTGCTGCTGCCTCTTGCTCCACATCAACGGATAGGGGGCGTAACAGTGATTAAACTGATAACAGTAGTACTAAACACACCACTCACTCACTGGTGTCACAATAGCTTGGATTTAAAAACAAAAATTTTTTTTCACTGTTATAGATTGAATAGCAGTTAGTTATCTTCAAGCAGGTGTGTCAGCCCTACAGCGTGTACTCTGCCTGTGCGCTGCCACCTCCTCTACTCCTCCTACTCCATCCTCTTCCATAACCTCCTCGGCTTGGTCCTCTTCTGCTGCTGCGTCTTGCTCCACATCAACGGATAGGGGGCGTAACAGTGATTAAACTGATAACAATAGTACTAAACACACCACTCACTCACTGGTGTCACAATAGCTTGGATTTAAAAACAAATTTTTTTTTTCACTGTATAGATTGAATAGCAGTTAGTTATCTTCAAGCAGGTGTGTCAGCCCTACAGCGTGTACTCTGCCAGTACGCTGCCACCTCCTCTACTCCTCCTACTCCATCCTCTTCCATAACCTCCTCGGCTTAGTCCTCTTCTGCTGCTGCGTCTTGCTCCACATCAGCGGATAGGGGGCGTAACAGTGATTAAACTGATAACAATAGTACTAAACACACCACTCCTATCTGGTGGCACATTAGATTGCACGCGCAGTGCCCCAAATTTGTTGTGATCTGTGAGTAAGGTAAGCGGTTGTCCATACAAGTAAGGTTGCAGCTTTTTGAGGGCCCACACCACCGCCATGCACTCCTTTTCAATGGCAGTGTATCTACTTCCCTGTGCAAAAGTTTACGGCTTAGATAAGCCCCGGGTTGCTAGCCACCATCTGCTCCGACTTGGCTCAATACTGCTCCCAATCCAAGCATAGAAGCGTCTGTATGGACGAGAAAGTGTTTAGTTGGATCAGGAGAAGAAAGTACAGGTGATTTAATGAGCGCCGTCTTGAGCTGTTGGAAGGCCTGTTCACATTCTGGGGCCCATACTACTATCTTGGGGAGGTTTTTACACGTTCCTATATGGCACTTACTGGGCTTTAGGGTCAGTCCGGACTCCCTAATCCGGTCTAATACGGCTCCTATGTGGGTCAGGTGTTCGGGCCAGGAGCTGCTAAAAATGTCTATACCATTCAAGTAGGTGTGTATCAGTGTGTATCAGGGATCCTTAGGACAGGTGTCAATCCATATCTGCCAAGTGACCCTATGTTGGGGTAACATTCCCTATTCTGATCTGTGTCAGTGTGTATCAGGGGCTCTGAGGACAGGTGTCAATCCATATCAAAAAAGTTGAAAAAGTAGAAAAAGATGTCATAGAGATTAAGAAAAAGAAATATCTAAGAGACATAAATGACTATAAAACCGGGAACGTAAGAAACAATTATAAAGATAACAGAACTCAGAAACCACTTTTTAAACAGACTAACTATAACAGAGAAAGACAGAGACAGAACTTTTATGAATCACGACATAATTTTAGAATTAAAGATTTTAATACACAAACAACTAATAACAGAAATAGGGATTTCAGAGAAGAGAGACCTAGAGACCCTAGAACGGAGAGACCAACAAGGAACAATCAATATGATCATAGAACATATAGTGAAGTGGTAAGAAACCCAAGGAGAAATCAACAACAAATAGAATATAAACAAGCTCCAAAGACAGGAAGAAATTATTCTCACCCCACCAACCCTAACGAAATTCCACTAACAAATAGATTCAAAATTCTAGAAGCTCAAGATCAGGATACATTTTTTCGGCAGGACCCAATCCAACACCATCGGAAACGATTTCAACAGATAGGCGAATCACCAGGGAAAAGATCAAGACTATCGGAAGGAGAATTAGAGGAGGAAGAAGAGGAAGAACTACGGAGCAGAGAAAAAAGGGGGAGGAACTGAATATGGATGGAATCTTTAACTTAACAGGATCCCCTTTAAAAAAAGAACAGATAAATATCTTAAATAAAGGCTTAAAATTTGCTCCCACATCAGATTTTAACGATTTTAATTTTTTTATAGACGTCAATAAATTTATTAGACATTTAAGCCTTAAAAAATTCTTCTTTAATAAACAGCCAAATAGTATTTTTGAAAAAGAATCAGAATTTATACAAACCGAATTAAAACAAAAATCTCATTTTTTTCCAAGATTCATGATCTCAGATGAGATGAAAACTTTTGAAAAAATGTTAATAATGGAAGGACAAAAGATTAAAAAATTGAATAAATTTCAAAAAAATCTATCTTCGACAGAATTCAAAGCTATAAACAATATGAAAAAAGATAAAAAAATTACCATTAAACCAGCCGATAAAGGGGGGGGGGTTGTAGTATTGAAAACTGACGATTACGTACAAGAAGCAGAAAGGATCCTATTAGATGAAAAAACATACAAAAAGATAAATACTAATCCTAGTATAGACATACAAGAGAAATTTGAAAGGTATATTGAAAAAGGTGTGACGTTAGGAATTTTAACAGAAGATGAAAAGAAATATTTATCTATCCCATATCCGAAAACTCCAGTTTTTTATTATCTACCAAAAGTCCACAAAAACAAAAAGAATCCCCCAGGAAGACCCATTATCTCGGGTATAGATTCCGTATCCTCAAGAGTCTCAGAATATATCGATAAATTACTACAACCGATAGTTATAAGAAATCCATCATATCTTAAGGACACTATACATATGTTGCAAATTTTAAATGACACTAAATGGAGCGACAACTATTTTTTAGTCACAAGTGATGTGAGTTCCCTATACAGTATCATACCCCATCATTTGGGAATAGAGGCAGTGCAATATTTTTTAAAAAAAGCAGATTTTAAAGACATACAGACAGATTTTATTTTAGAGGGCATCCTTTTAATCTTAACTAATAACTATTTTTGGTTTAAGGATTCATTTTTTCTACAAATCACAGGCACGGCGATGGGCACCAAGTTCGCCCCGAGTTACGCCAACTTGTTTATGGCGTATTGGGAAGAGAAGGTTGTCACACAAAATACCCAAGTTGCGAACTTGGTGTCCTATCGCCGTTACATTGACGATATTTTTTTTATATGGACAGAAAGAGAAACACAATTAAATGATTTCTTAGAAGTTTTAAACAACAATGAGTGGGGGATCGTTTTAACGTCTACATACAGCAAGAGTCATATCCAATTTTTAGATCTGGAGATTTTCATCTCAGATTTAACTATACATACAAAGAACTATTTTAAAGACGTAGACGCTAATAGTTACATCGAAAAGAAGAGTTGTCACTACACCCCGTGGTTATCCAACGCTCCAAAAAGCCAATTTCTAAGAATCAGAAGGAACTGTACCAAAGAGGAAGACTACACACTACAAGCAGAAAAAATTAAAAAGCAATTTATAGAGAAAGGCTATAGTGAAATTGAACTAATGATATGTATGGAAGAAGTTAGAAAAATTAGAAGACAGGAACTTATTAAATCTAAAGGAAATACAAAAAAGAAAAACAATACATATAATGAAAGCAAAATAAAAATTCCCTTTATATGCAACCACAGCGGAAACAATGCCACTATAAGAAAAATTGTTAAAAAATACTGGCCAGTCCTACAAGAAGACCCTATTTTAAAACAGATTTTACCTCCCAAGCCGATGATAGTGTATAGAGGATGTAAAAATCTAAAACAAATGGTAGTTAAAAGTAGTTTTAAAAATAAAAATACAGAACATTTTTTAAATAAAAATAAAGGTTTATATGGTTGTGGATCCTGTCTAGCCTGTAGAGGTACCAATCAGAGTAAAAGACACATCACCTCCTTCAACTACCAAAAAGATAAAAAATTCACAATTAATAATCTACTAACATGTTTTTCAAAAAATGTCATTTATATTCTTGGATGCCCGTGTGGTCTGATGTATGTAGGCAGAACTATTAGAAGCCTACATGTCAGGATCGCAGAACATGTAAGAAACATCAAAAAGGGTTTAGAAACGCACAGTGTATCGAATCATTTTAAGATACACCACAACAGTGAACCAAAAAACATGTTCTTTTGCGCCTTCAAATTGGTACAAAAAGATTGGAGGGGAGGAGATTTTAATAAAAAAATAGGAGAAGAAGAGATGAAATTTATTTATAATTTTAAAACACTTATTCCACACGGCCTTAATCAAGATTTCGAATTATGCCACTTTTTATAGTTCCCTTTTTTTTTTTTTTTTTCTCTTCCATCCATTAGTCATAAATATATGTATTTATTTTGAGATTAATATGAGATTAAACCAAGATCTTGCAAAACTATGTATAATAATATTTTTCAGAACATCATAAAAGCATTGTCACTTTAAGCACACAAGCACCAAGTCACTTATGAGCTGAGTTTACATTAAAAGTAATTGTACACTGTCACTTTACAAATCTAAGGAAATAAGGGTATAATGTATATACATCTCCATGGTAAAATTCTGTTTCACATGATCCATTAACATTACTTTCTCTTTCTTCTTCTTTCTTTTTCTTCCCTTTCTCTTTTTTTTTTTGTTTAAAATTGAAGCCCTGTGTAAAACAGCCTTTTTGAGCCAAACAATTGCATTCCTAAATACTGATTAGGTTATGTTTAGAATCATGCACTGTCACTTTAAGAACTTAGCTATCCAATTGTTAATTTTAAAGCTAAATGTTTTGCTACCTCAAAGAGTCTGTTTATATATCCATTTATCTTGTTGTTTACCCAGGTATATTTACATTTATAATGGTCAATTAGCATACAGTGATTATCATATTTATATGTTAGTGAACTTATTATGGAATCATTAGCCCGAGAGGAATATCCATCGAAAGAGTATTCCACAATGCAAATTAGATATCACGTGCACGAAACGCTATACACGTGATGACTCACATGACCAAAACCAGGAAGTAAACACAGATCGGAGAATGGAACGCAAGATGCGTTCCACCTACGAAAAGACCGCCCCACGTGATTGTCCGCATCCACAGAACCCGGAAGTAACCAACGATCAGGAAGATGGAACGCAAGGTGCGTTCCACGTTGAAAAAGACCGCGAAACCAACGTTTAAAGGCAGAGAAGGACTCAGAGACTAGTACACAGCCAACTGAGGAAGCCCAAGAGGCGAAACGCGTTTTGGCTGTTATTTCATACTTATCTTTCCTATATATTTTATATGTATTAATAAATTATATTTTACTTTACATCTAACTGAATCCCTTGCTGTTTATGGTGGAACAAGAAAGTATCCTTGGACATCCAGAACATCTCCAGAGGGATTTGGATCACCCCCAAAAGATCCTGAGGCCTTGATACCAGAGCCAGGTCCAATTGGCTCTACGTTTAAAGTATCCTTGGACATCCAGAACATCTCCAGAGGGATTTGGATCACCCCCAAAAGATCCTGAGGCCTTGATACCAGAGCCAGGTCCAATTGGCTCTACGTTTGTGAGTGTTTTCATCTATCACCTAGCCACACTTGTCTATAGCCATCTGCACTATTGTGTGTACCTCTCTGTCTCTACAGAACTACAAGTTGAGAAGAGAGGACTCATATTGCTCCATCCATTTTTTCCTGTTCTGTATGTATTTAACAGTGTTGGTATAGGGGATCCCACACGGGTGTTTTAGAGCAATCTATTTGTATCACTATTTGTGCATACCATTTGTTTTGTACATTGTTAGGAGTGTTTCTTTGTATTAGATCACCCCACATCCTCTGGTATTGCACTACAGTGACTATCCATGGCTTTAATAGAAAATAGAAATTATTTAACTGCCAATATAGATTCAGTATTTGGCAACAATGAAAGTACCCCATTAAAAGAAACATATGAAGATAACACTATGTGTAGCAGAAATTTAGAAAGATCGCTAATCAAGGAAATGAAGGCAAAATGGGAAATCGCCACTTTAAACAAATATGTAAGGGAAAAAATAACCCCTAGAGGGTTAAGATTTTATAAAGATCCAGCCTTCGATAGAGAAGACCCATATTTTATGGAAGGATGGAACAAAATGTTGGATGGATTCTCGTTTAGTGCTATGGGATACATAGTATCTAGACGAGAAGAACATCTGCAAAACATTGATAATGATATTAAGAAATGGAAAGACAAGTTAAGTAACACCACGAGTCCAGAAACCTTTAACACTATAGTTAAAGAAATAACCAAAAAAGTTGAAAAAGTAGAAAAAGATGTCATAGAGATTAAGAAAAAGAAATATCTAAGAGACATAAATGACTATAAAACCGGGAACGTAAGAAACAATTATAAAGATAACAGAACTCAGAAACCACTTTTTAAACAGACTAACTATAACAGAGAAAGACAGAGACAGAACTTTTATGAATCACGACATAATTTTAGAATTAAAGATTTTAATACACAAACAACTAATAACAGAAATAGGGATTTCAGAGAAGAGAGACCTAGAGACCCTAGAACGGAGAGACCAACAAGGAACAATCAATATGATCATAGAACATATAGTGAAGTGGTAAGAAACCCAAGGAGAAATCAACAACAAATAGAATATAAACAAGCTCCAAAGACAGGAAGAAATTATTCTCACCCCACTAACCCTAACGAAATTCCACTAACAAATAGATTCAAAATTCTAGAAGCTCAAGATCAGGATACATTTTTTCGGCAGGACCCAATCCAACACCATCGGAAACGATTTCAACAGATAGGCGAATCACCAGGGAAAAGATCAAGACTATCGGAAGGAGAATTAGAGGAGGAAGAAGAGGAAGAACTACGGAGCAGAGAAAAAAGGGGGAGGAACTGAATATGGATGGAATCTTTAACTTAACAGGATCCCCTTTAAAAAAAGAACAGATAAATATCTTAAATAAAGGCTTAAAATTTGCTCCCACATCAGATTTTAACGATTTTAATTTTTTTATAGACGTCAATAAATTTATTAGACATTTAAGCCTTAAAAAATTCTTCTTTAATAAACAACCAAATAGTATTTTAGAAAAAGAATCAGAATTTATACAAACCGAATTAAAACAAAAATCTCATTTTTTTCCAAGATTCATGATCTCAGATGAGATGAAAACTTTTGAAAAAATGTTAATAATGGAAGGACAAAAGATTAAAAAATTTAATAAATTTCAAAAAAATCTATCTTCGACAGAATTCAAAGCTATAAACAATATGAAAAAAGATAAAAAAATTACCATTAAACCAGCCGATAAAGGGGGGGGGGTTGTAGTATTGAAAACCGACGATTACGTACAAGAAGCAGAAAGGATCCTATTAGATGAAAAAACATACAAAAAGATAAATACTAATCCTAGTATAGACATACAAGAGAAATTTGAAAGGTATATTGAAAAAGGTGTGACGTTAGGAATTTTAACAGAAGATGAAAAGAAATATTTATCTATCCCATATCCGAAAACTCCAGTTTTTTATTATCTACCAAAAGTCCACAAAAACAAAAAGAATCCCCCAGGAAGACCCATTATCTCGGGTATAGATTCCGTATCCTCAAGAGTCTCAGAATATATCGATAAATTACTACAACCGATAGTTATAAGAAATCCATCATATCTTAAGGACACTATACATATGTTGCAAATTTTAAATGACACTAAATGGAGCGACAACTATTTTTTAGTCACAAGTGATGTGAGTTCCCTATACAGTATCATACCCCATCATTTGGGAATAGAGGCAGTGCAATATTTTTTAAAAAAAGCAGATTTTAAAGACATACAGACAGATTTTATTTTAGAGGGCATCCTTTTAATCTTAACTAATAACTATTTTTGGTTTAAGGATTCATTTTTTCTACAAATCACAGGCACGGCGATGGGCACCAAGTTCGCCCCGAGTTACGCCAACTTGTTTATGGCGTATTGGGAAGAGAAGGTTGTCACACAAAATACCCAAGTTGCGAACTTGGTGTCCTATCGCCGTTACATTGACGATATTTTTTTTATATGGACAGAAAGAGAAACACAATTAAATGATTTCTTAAAAGTTTTAAACAATAATGAGTGGGGGATCGTTTTAACGTCTACGTACAGTAAGAGTCATATCCAATTTTTAGATCTGGAGATTTTCATCTCAGATTTAACTATACATACAAAGAACTATTTTAAAGACGTAGACGCTAATAGTTACATCGAAAAGAAGAGTTGTCACTACACCCCGTGGTTATCCAACGCTCCAAAAAGCCAATTTCTAAGAATCAGAAGGAACTGTACCAAAGAGGAAGACTACACACTACAAGCAGAAAAAATTAAAAAGCAATTTATAGAGAAAGGCTATAGTGAAATTGAACTAATGATATGTATGGAAGAAGTTAGAAAAATTAGAAGACAGGAACTTATTAAATCTAAAGGAAATACAAAAAAGAAAAACAATACATATAATGAAAGCAAAATAAAAATTCCCTTTATATGCAACCACAGCGGAAACAATGCCACTATAAGAAAAATTGTTAAACAAATTATGGCCAGTCCTACAAGAAGACCCTATTTTAAAACAGATTTTACCTCCCAAGCCGATGATAGTGTATAGAGGATGTAAAAATCTAAAACAAATGGTAGTTAAAAGTAGTTTTAAAAATAAAAATACAGAACATTTTTTAAATAAAAATAAAGGTTTTTATGGTTGTGGATCCTGTCTAGCCTGTAGAGGTACCAATCAGAGTAAAAGACACATCACCTCCTTCAACTACCAAAAAGATAAAAAATTTACAATTAATAATCTACTAACATGTTTTTCAAAAAATGTCATTTATATTCTTGGATGCCCGTGTGGTCTGATGTATGTAGGCAGAACTATTAGAAGCCTACATGTCAGGATCGCAGAACATGTAAGAAACATCAAAAAGGGTTTAGAAACGCACAGTGTATCGAATCATTTTAAGATACACCACAACAGTGAACCAAAAAACATGTTCTTTTGCGCCTTCAAATTGGTACAAAAAGATTGGAGGGGAGGAGATTTTAATAAAAAAATAGGAGAAGAAGAGATGAAATTTATTTATAATTTTAAAACACTTATTCCACACGGCCTTAATCAAGATTTCGAATTATGCCACTTTTTATAGTTCCCTTTTTTTTTTTTTTTTTCTCTTCCATCCATTAGTCATAAATATATGTATTTATTTTGAGATTAATATGAGATTAAACCAAGATCTTGCAAAACTATGTATAATAATATTTTTCAGAACATCATAAAAGCATTGTCACTTTAAGCACACAAGCACCAAGTCACTTATGAGCTGAGTTTACATTAAAAGTAATTGTACACTGTCACTTTACAAATCTAAGGAAATAAGGGTATAATGTATATACATCTCCATGGTAAAATTCTGTTTCACATGATCCATTAACATTACTTTCTCTTTCTTCTTCTTTCTTTTTCTTCCCTTTCTCTTTTTTTTTTTGTTTAAAATTGAAGCCCTGTGTAAAACAGCCTTTTTGAGCCAAACAATTGCATTCCTAAATACTGATTAGGTTATGTTTAGAATCATGCACTGTCACTTTAAGAACTTAGCTATCCAATTGGTAATTTTAAAGCTAAGTGTTTTGTCACCTCAAAGAGTCTGTCAATATATCCATTTATCTTGTCGTGTACCCAGGTATATTTACATTTATAATGGTCAATTAGTATACAGTGATTATCACATTTATATGTTAGTGAACTTATTATTTAATTATTAGCCTGAGAGGAATATCCATCGAAAGAGTATTCCACAATGCAAATTAGATATCACGTGCACGAAACGCTATACACGTGATGACACACATGACCGAAGCCAGGAAGTAAACACAGATCGGAGAATGGAACGCAAGATGCGTTCCACCTACGAAAAGACCGCCCCACGTGATTGTCCGCATTTACAGAACCCGGAAGTAACCAACGATCAGGAAGATGGAACGCAAGGTGCGTTCCACGCTGAAAAAGACCGCAAAACCAACGTTTAAAGGCAGAGAAGGACTCAGAGACTAGTACACAGCCAACTGAGGAAGCCCAAGAGGCGAAACGCGTTTTGGCTGTTATTTCATACTTATCTTTCCTATATATTTTTATGTATTAATAAATTATACTTTACTTTACATCTAATTGAATCCCTTGCTGTTTATGGTGGAACAAGAAAGTATCCTTGGACATCCAGAACATCTCCAGAGGGATTTGGATCACCCCTAAAAGATCCTGAGGCCTTGATACCAGAGCCAGGTCCAATTGGCTCTACGTTTGTGAGTGTTTTCATCTATCACCTAGCCACACTTGTCTATAGCCATCTGCACTATTGTGTGTACCTCTCTGTCTCTACAGAACTACAAGCTGAGAAGAGAGGACTAATATTGCTCCATCCATTTTTTCCTGTTCTGAAAGCTTAGAGCGCCCGCCCACCTGCACGTCCAGCCGCCTTCCTGACAAAAAAAAGTGTTGGGGGGAAAATGTGTGTTTGTGTGTATGGGTGTATGGCTGTATGTGTATTGCTGTCTGTGTGTGTGTATATGGCTGTCTGTGTGTTTGGCTGGCTGTTTGTGTGTGTGTGTGTGTGTGTGTGTATGGCTGGCGGTGTGTTTGGCTGTCTGTGTGCATAGCTGTCTGTGTGTGTCTCTCTGTCAGTGTGTGTGTGTCTATCAGTGAGTCTGTGTGTGTGTGTCAGTGTGTGTCTGTGAGGGAGCCTGTGTCTGTGAGTGAGTGTGTGTGTCTGTGAGGGACCCTGTTTGTCAGTTCGTGTGAGTCTGTCAGTGAATGCATGTGTCTGTGAGTGCATGTGTGTGTTGTAGTGATTCTGTGTGTATGTCTGTCAGTGAGTGTGTCTCAATGAGCGTCAGTAAGAACAGGGGCAGGGGTTTAGTCGACCAGGGGACTGGGATTTAGTAGACGAGGGGGGACTGGGCTTTAGTAAAGGGGGTCGCTGTTTTTTTTTTAATACTGTACTTTTCAAAATAAACCTACAAAAACTGAAAAATTGCATTTTTTTTTTTGCGGCCCACTTAAACTTAAACCTTGTTTATTTTGCCCTTGCTAGCCTTTGAGTTTGACATGCTTGGTGCACACCAACATTGGAATACTTCAACAAGTGTTAGTGTACACCACAATATGTTCTATTTTTCATTTTGTTGAATTATAGTTGCTTAGTTGATTAAAACTATATAAGAGGAAACGCCTATGAAAGTGTGAAACCGAGTTGCTAAATTAGGTGAAATCATTATAATTAAAGTGATCTTTATCCCTTAGTCTGTGTATGACTATAGCTATCATTTGTGAAGAATGGTCTATCCCAAACATTTTCAGATATGAAATGTAACGGACCGTTTTGCACACAAGGGGTAAAAAACGTTTAGGCGATCGTCCCCTTCCAGAGATGCAGGCACAGCTACTGCAGAACACCAATCCGCCGAACAGGAAACCATATGAATGCTGTAAACAGCCGAATAGGAAAAACCATATGAATAGGTTTACACTCCTAGCAGTCAAACTGGAACAGCATACAATAAATCCCCCCAAGAACGAGACAAAGCTCCGTGTTGAGGGTCAAGCAGTGAACAGACAGAGCTGTGGGTTTATTGTGCTTATGTACACATTCTTACACATTAGTACCACCCACAGGGTTTTGGAACACAACCAATAAACACATACAATACACTCAGACACTCCCACACAAATTCCTTCCCTCTGCATGTGAATTTTTCCACATTATTCATAACTTGGAAAGTATGCATCACATTCACATACAACTTACATTTTCATATGCATACAGCATACTCCAAATACAAACATACGTCAAAATCATACAAATTGGTCCAGTGGTTCAAAAGATAGATCGTAGTCCTTTGTGACCACAGGAAGCATGGCTTTTCTACCCAAAACCAGTTCCACAGAGTCTTCTATCCTGGAGATAATTAGAAGTAATCCAATTATCTCCAAAGACAGAGGCAAAACTCCATTGAACACATGGCAGCAAAAAGACAGTAAAATACAATAAAATACACAAAGTTACATTTATGACATAAAATACAGACATGCAACATATGCCCAGATAGCTTAGGTCTGAGCGCACATTAATACTGAATGGCGCTCAGACCACAAACACATATAGTTCAATTGCCATGGAGCCAAAGTCTTTTATTACATAAATAGGCTCCATGGCATAACTATCTGGGTTATATGCGTTCATTCAGTAAATCTGAGAATCTACCGGACACCGGACAGAAAAGCACGAATAAGTCTTTTCTGCAGTGAAAAAGATGTCTTTTAACATGGGGCCATAGTCCAAAGGCAGCAGGTGAGCAACCAGGCTTCTCCAATGCAATGCGGCGAGATTGCTCTTGTCACATGAAATATCTTCTCATTTGTTGTAAATATAGTAGTTTGGCTTTTTAAAGACAATTTGCCATATATCAAATCATTCAGAGGAAAGATGATAAATTAATTTTCCTGTATAAAGAATATATCTATTATTTTTTATTTTCGCAGGTGCAATTTGGGACCAAGTAGAGGAAAACAATTATATTTTCAGTAAAGATTGATATTCCAGAATATAAACTGTGAATATTTACTCTGTTCTTGTTGTCTTGAGAAGCTGCATTTGAGATAAGTTTTGAAGATTCCTCTGCACTGGATCATATTGTCTAATTTAGAGTGCCATTTGAGTTGTTAAAGTGAATGCATTCTATTTTGAGCACTCTGTTCACATATTTAAATACAGTGTTTTGAGCAAACATTTTAATATCAATGTGCCTGCAATGGGAAAGGTTTTCTTTTTATAGGATTTAACACTATGTTTTAATATGAGTTTATTGACATTTTTTGTAGAACCTTTGTTGGAATATTTGTGAGCTGAAGTCCCAATTGCAGTTGAAAACAAACAAGCTCACACAAATTATTTTAGCTTACATTTGACAGAGATGTTCGCTCTCCCCTTTCCTTTCTGTTAAATTTGCTGGCAAAATACAAATCATAAAAATAAACATTTGTCCATGTAACTTGGGTCAAAGAGGTCTGTCCTGTTTGTCGTTCCCTCTTCCCATGTGGTTGCATGTAATGTGATTGCTACTTATCTGCTGATTTTGTAACTGTGTTTAATAATGAGGATTTTTTGTTATTAACCACCTGTATATTGTCTTCCACTGAGTGCAAAGATTCCGTAACTTGTCTGCTGGATCTCACACCTTGAGGAGTTAAGAATCGTGCACCATGATGAAATGTATCACCTATACTTTAACCCCTTAAGGACCAAACTTCTGGAATAAAAGGGAATCATGACATGTCACACATGTCATTTGTCCTTAAGGAGTTAAGTATGTTAGTTTTTATTTTTTTATTTTTTTATTTCAGTGATTTTTTGCAGTAGCAATGGATGGTATCTGCTTGGTATTCGAAAAATACATATATTGCTTCAAATAATACATTATAAAAAAAAAGATCAAAAGTAAAAATGTAACAATTCTTCTTCAAAGAAGAGAATTAAAAACCTTTTGATTTGAAAAAAATCAGCAATCATATGCCTGTATCTTTTTTGTATCAAAAATAAAAACGACTAATAAAAGGCAAAAATGAATTAAAAATGGAAAATAATGTTTGGTGGGTGGTAGGATACTACAAGCAAAGAATGGGTAATATAGTTTCATGAGAAGGAATTACATGTAGTATAGAAGGACATTTTAAAATAGCTTTGCCCTTATAGCCTAATTAATTGCATCATCTACCCTCACCTAATTTCCCCAAAATATTTTAACCCACCAACTTTGTCTGTCAGTCACAAAGAGAGGTAGGTTGTTGGTATAATTACATGTGAACTCATAATCTGAAATACCTGACATTTCTATGTTTGCAAATATTGTAAAGGACATGATTGGAGATTTAAAATAAAAACTGTCTGCAGTCAATGATTCCTTGTTTCTGAGCTAGTTCCTTGAGACGAAGTTGGCATATACCCCATCTGTACCCCAATCACTTTAGCAGGGTTACCACGTCATGACAGTAATAAAGAAGCATCTTTGATAGCAGTATGGTTGTAAGAACATTATGGGAGATGTAGTCCACAACATTTGCTGATTGTATTGCACTATATTTTCTTTTTTCCCCCTAGATATACATTTTCACATTGTATTCCATGATTTATATACAGGTTGTACTGTCTTATCATCTAGCTCTGGTGATCTATACACATTTTTTTCCTTTTGACTTTCTTTGTATCTTTCGTATTTACTGAGTGTCCCAAGGGAACATTTTTACCAAAGCATTCCTTCTAGCCTTGAGAGCAAATAATGATTAGTTACTTTCTTTGCATTCTTCTTTTTCCCCTTGGTTTCACTACTTTTGCACTGAATCCTGATTTGTTTCTATTTCCTTTCTAAAATATGGCTTCTGAAAATATTTACCAGAAGATAAGAAGAGATAGAAAGGCCAGAATAAATACTCTTTTTAATATTAGAAACACAGACAATAATAATATTAATGGATTGTTTATTAAATTAGAACACTAAGAAATGGTGGGAATAAACATTTTTAGAAAAATATTTGTCATCGAACCTTAAGAATTTTAAAAACTCCAGCCTTTGGTATGGGAGATAAAGAACTCTTAGAGGAATGGAATCTAGTGAGCGATTAATGCTCTATAAAATATATGAAAAGCTTGATTGATTTTCTCAAAAAATCACTTAAAAAGATAGAGGAAGATATTAACCAAATTGAATCAGAAATAGAGACTAGTCAAGAGGACCAGAGACTTTTGGAAGATAATTATAAGCAATTAAAAGAAAATGTAAAGATCATAGATGAAAATGTGGCAGATACCAAATCATCTAAATACAAAAGACATGAAGAGAACAGGAACCCAGAGAAATTGGTCCAAAAAGAACCACCATAACGAACATAGAGTACGTTCCAATAATTCCTCATTCCAAAAGCCATATAAATCCCACTACCATACTTATACTACAAGAAATCATGATGGGAATCATTTTCCTCCTAGAAAAAACACTTTTAGAGCTTCACCTCGTGTCCGTAGAGTACAGAGGGTGGTATCCTTTTTGGTCTTGCTCCCTTTCTAAAAAATATTCCTGTTTGTGATTGGAGTGTGAGGGGTTATGGGTGACACCACATAGCTGTAAAAAAGACTTCTTGTCAAACCAAGTTTGTATGTTAATTCAAAATACAAAAGTTAAATGTTATGAAGGTGGATTTTCTTATTGATTGTATACTCTTTGTATTAACAAATATTTTTGGGGGGTTTGACAAGAAATCTTTTTTACAGCTATATGGTGTAGCTCATAACCCCTCACATTCCAATCACAAACATAAATATTTTTTAGAGAGGGAGCAATACCAAAAAGGATACTGCCCACTGTACTCTACCCCCACTCGGAACAGGTTTTCAAGCTTAAGATCACCCACAAAGAAAAGACCCGATGTAGAAATAGAAGATCATGGAGAAACATCACATCCAACTTTACTACACAGACAACACTAATTAATACAGAAGGCATCTTCAATTTATCAGGGATTGTTTAAAATAATGATGAACTCTCATTACTAACAAAAGGATTAAAATTCACTCTGACCAATAATCCCAATGCTTTTTAGTTATTTTTAGATAATCAAAAAAATTTTTAAGAAATTAACCAGAGATTCTTTGAAATGATAAACAGTGAAAAAATAACTATGGTTGACACCAATACTAGTGAGTCTCTTCCAGATCAAAGTCCATTTGAACATGATAGCTCTGTAATTCCTATTCACCATTCACATCTAAAATTAAAATCTAATTTTTATCCTTGGTCAGAATCGCAATAAATATCTTGAGGTCTTCAATGAGCTAGTCCAAGAGGATTTTGATAAACTCATATATAAAAACACTAAAAGAAATAAGAAGTCATTTCCCAATTTGACTATGGCAGAAAACAAAGCCTTACAGTCCCTACAGAAAAACTATAACCTAGTTATAAAATAAGCTGACAAGGGAGGAGGCACGGTAATTACGTCCAAGATTTATTATATGGAGGAATCAAATAGAATTTTAGGAGATAATAATACATACAAACTTTTGGATAACAATCCTACTGATATCTTTCTTAAAGAATTAAATACACTTCTAAAAAGAGGGTTGGACAACAACATAATTTCCCAAGATGAGTTTAATTTTCTTGTTACTCCCCATTGCAAAATAGCTTGCTTTTACTTTTTGCTGAAAATCCACAAAAGTTTGTCTCAACCCCCTGGCTGCCCAATTTTTAGCAGAATTGATTCTTTCATTAAATTTGTCGGAATATGTTGATTTCTTTTTACAACCATATGTACCCATAATGCCGAGTTATAGCAAAGATACAAAACATTTGTTAAATGATTTACAATTAATACAGTGGAAATTAACATATATTTTAGCCTCAGTAGATGTTGTCTCGCTATACACCAACATTCCCCACCAAAAAGGTCTATTAGCAATCAGGGACATGTTAATTCAAAATACAAAGTTAAATGTCATGCAGGTGGATTTTCTTATTGATTGTATTCTCTTTGTATTAACAAATATATTTTTGGGGGTTTGACAAGAAGTCTTTTTTACAGCTATGTGGTGTCGCCATGGGGATAAGGTTTACTCTCAGCTTCACCAACCTGTATGTATCCCATTGGGAATCTCAAGTTGGATCAGACACTGGGGGGGAGCCTTGTCCTGTGGTGACGCTACACAGACGATGTTCTTATCATTTGAGAGGGTGACCAGATTAGTCTTAATAATTTAATTCAATATATAAATCAGAATGAATATAATTTACAACTTACATCATCCTGTCATCTAGAAGAAATCAAATTCCTTGATTTAACTATATACTTTGAAGATAATAATTTAAAAACTAAGAATATTTTTTGGAGCACAGATTGCAATACTGCCATTGATTATTCTAGTTTCCATCACCGCTCTTGATTAAGAAATATTCCAAAAGGTCAACTCACACGCCTCAGACGTAACTGCTCAGATTTAGATACTTTTAAAACACGGTCTCAAATCATCAAAAACAGATACACTGAAAAAGGCTACGATATAAAACAAATTGAGGAGAGTTATGTTTAATCAACATAGATCAAAACAACTTATTAACTAAGACCAAATAAAACAAATTTAAAAGCAATAATAAATTTGATTTTGCCTTCATAACTAAATATAATTCGCAGGCCAAATAAATTGAAAACATCATAAAAAAACATTGGCACATCCTGCAAAAGGACATCTTTTAAATACGATTCTACCTAACAAACCAACAATAATATACAAGAGAGTGGATAACCTTAAAAATAAACTGGCCCTAGCCAATTGTCACATGATAAAAATCAAAATACACACCAGCCAACACATCTTTTCAAAAGAATTGTTACAGGGTTTTTATTGTTGTGGAAGATGTCCTACATGCACTTGCACATACACTTTCCAAAAGAAAACTATCACTTCATTTATAAGCACATATACCAACCAGACTTATGACATAAAGAAATTCATACAGTGCTCCACAACCCACATAATTTATTTATTACAGTGTAGTTGTGGTGCACAATATATGGGTCATACTATCCGCAAATTGCATGTAAGACTTGCAGAACTCTTTTATCAAAAATAAAAAATCTGATCACAGTGTGCTAAGACATTGCCCCAGCTGTCCACAATTCTAGTGGAATACTTTTCCTTTGGAAGTGACAAAGTAGAGAGACACTGGAGAGGAGGTAATATTAAGACTTCACTCAATATAAAAGAGGCCCAGTGGATTTTTAATTTAAAAACTCTGAAGTATGGTCTTAATCAGGAGATTTGTCTTGTTGTATTTGACCCTGAAGAAGGTCCCGAGCAGGTACCGAGACGTTGGTTGTCATTTTTAATCAATAAAAATAAACTGAAGTTTTAAGTCCGGAGAGCAGCCTCCCTCATTGGATTGTCTATCTATTGGAGCCTTGGTCTTGTGCCCGGTAGTGGTATACTTTAAATGTGAGTGCTGGGGATCTATATATATATTACTAAGGGTTACAGTACCTTGCACTCTGGCTTCACAATGACTCTGATGAAAGTCACATGTGTATGCTTTTTTGTGAAAGGCTCAGTATGGCAGACATAGACATGTATCATATTTTTAGATTTTTTTTAGATTTCTTAATATTTTTTATGCTTTTTTTAGATATATTTTTTATAATTATTTTTTATTTAAACTGAACAAAATTATAAATGCAACACTTTTGTTTTTTCCCCCATTTTTCATGAGCTGAACTCAAAGATCTAAGACTTTTGTCTTTGTACACAAAAGGTCTATTCCTCTCAATTATTGTTCACAAATCTGTCTAAATCTGCGTTAGTGAGCACATCTCCTTTGCCAAGATAATCCATCCACCTCACAGGTGTGGCATATCAAGATGCTGATTAGACAGTATGATTATTGTACAGGTGTGCCTTGGCTTGCCACAATAAACCCAATAATATTACTGAACTGGAGGTCATGTTGCTCATGAGTAGTGATGTCGCGAACCCGAAATTTTCGGCTCGCGAACGGCGAACGCGAACTTCCGCAAATGTTTGCGAACCGGCGAACCGCCATAGACTTCAATGGGCAGGCGAATTTTAAAACACACAGGGACTCTTTCTGGCCACAATAGTGATGGAAAAGTTGTTTCAAGGGGACTAACACCTGGACTGTGGCATGCCGGAGGGGGATCCATGGCAAAATTCCCATGGAAAATTACACAGTTGATACAGAGTCTGGTTTTAATCCATAAAGGGCAGAAATCACCTAACATTCCTAAATCACAATGAATATGGATTGACACCTGACATATGACATATTGACACCTTGACATATGGATTGACACCTGTCCTCAGAGCCCCTGATGCACACGGACACAGAGCAGAATAGAGACTGGTCCCCCTACATAGGGTCACTTGGCAGATATGGATTGACACCTGTCCTAAGGATCCCTGATACACACTGACACAGAGCAGAATAGGGACTGTTCCCCCTACATCGGGTCACTTGGCAGATATGGATTGACACCTGTCCCAAGGTTCCCTGATACACACTGACACAGAGCAGAATAGGGACTGTTCCTCCTACATAGGGTCACTTGGCAGATATGGATTGACACCTGTCCTCAGAGCCCCTGATACACACTGACACAGATCAGAATAGGGAATGTTACCCCAACATAGGGTCACTTGGCAGATATGGATTGACACCTGTCCTCAGAGCCCCTGATACACACTGACACAGAGCAGAATAGGGAATGTTACCCCAACATAGGGTCACTTGGCAGATATGGATTGACACCTGTCCTCAGAGCCCCTGATACACACTGACACAGAGCAGAATAGGGACTGTTCCCCCTACATCGGGTCACTTGGCAGATATGGATTGATACCTTGTTACAAACTGCTATTTGTAACGGGCCCTTTAAATGGCAAATTGCCCTGTTTCCCTGGGTTGTGGAGAAGCCTCTTTGCCAGCCTCCTCCCGCATGACTATGGCCCCTGGGAGATTGTGAAAATGTATGCACTTTTATTCGGTGTGTATGGCCCTTTAAGACTGTCGGTGGGCATATTGGGGCTTATGGACTCTTTATGTGACTGGTGCTGGCACTTTAAACACCTTTTTTGGGACATCAGGAAGATTGGGACACTGCCCCTTTAAGGCCGTGTCCCCAGACTTGTTGGGGACACGGCCCCTTTAAGACGGTGTCCCCTGTGTCCCAGACCTGGTGCAAACCCTTTGTGCCTGCCTTGCTATTTCCCACTTGGTTCAGTAAATGGGCTTACTGAACCAAGTACCACACAGGCAGACCACCCAGAAGTGGAAGTGCGTACTTACTCTAGAAGCTGCGTTAACCGCGTAGCTTTGTTTCATATTTGTCAATATAAGCAGCGCCATCTTTGGATCATTCAATTAGGTCACGTGTATGTGTAGCCAAATCTCATGGAACTAAAATCGCTACACATTTTTAACATCTCGCATGGGACTAGTCATTTTTCAGCCTGAAATAGACCCACCCCTCACAGCCCAAATCTATGGAACTGTTTTGGCAGGAAAATGTAAGCCATGGCCTGTCATAAAGGGACCTCCAGCTAACTTTTTAACCCCTGGATGGATTTGGCTGATTTTTGGTTATGTTTATGTTTTAAGTGTGCTGATTCCAAATATGTAATTATGAAGATGGGATGTGTAGTTTTAAAGTTACAGTGTATGGCTAAAACTGTATTTTTACTGCCTGTGTTTAATTATGTTAATCTCTTCCCAAACGTCATTTCGTTCAAAGTGGAGAGAATGTTAAAAAATATATTTTTGTTCGGAGTGTGAGAAATGCTTTTCAGCCGCTTCTAATCTTAAGCATCATTTGAGGAGCCATACAGGAGAGAACCTTATTTGTGGTGTGTTTAGTATTGTTCTGATCAGTTTAATACCTTCCGCGTCTCCTATCAGTGGACGTGTATATGGCAGCCATTTTAGGAACCGCACACCTGGGACCCGAGCAAGGTCACCTCGTTCAACAGGCTTGCAGCGTATCCTCCAGGAAGAAGAGCCTGAACCCCTACCGGCTGCACGTGTCTTACCTGTACATGGAAAGCTGCTGTGGTTCCTTGATGAGCCAGCTGCCCGTGAGTTAACATGTCCCGTGGAGAAGCACTCTGTCCTGTAAAGCCTCACCAAAAAAAAGGAGTGGTGTATTTAGTATTGTTCTGATCAGTTTCATACCTTCCGCCTCCCATCAGTGGACCCGCGTAGGTAAGCCATTTTGTCAGATTCAAGTTCTTGTGCCCTACAGTTCAAAATAACATTCAAATGACAATTCATGACAGATCACACAAGTGAATAGCCCTGCCAACGTCTTCTCAGAATTTTTTCGTTTTCTATGAAGAAATAGAAATGCAAGAGCAGAATAGAGACTGTTCAGTTTAATACCTTCCTATCAGTGGACGTGTACACGGCATTGATTTTTGTAACAGGGAGATGGAAGAAGAGGCTTGGTCGGTCCTCTTACTGCAAATTTGGGGCACTGCGATAGGAGTGGTGTGTTTAGCTAATGTGACACCAGATAGGAGTGGTGTGTTTAGTACTATTTTTATCAGTTTAATACCTGTTTAGGAGTGGTGTGTTTAGCTAATGTGACACCAGATAGGAGTGGTGTGTTTAGTACTATTTTTATCAGTTTAATACCTTCCG
>OW240923.1:85983866-86145215 GCA_933207985.1 Pelobates cultripes
GTTATTTAACCACGCCGAAAAGAAAGGTTGATGCTGCACGGGAGATCCTGATACCCCTGAGGAAGTCCGGTATATAGAGGACGAAACGCGTAGGGTTGGATGTTTGTAGAGAGAATTTTTTAGTCCGCTTACTTATAACAGTTTGTTTATTGATTTATTTTATTTTATGTTAATAAATACTTTTTAGTCACAGTATTCCCCCTATTTCGTTTATTCACTATCAATTGAAGGAGGATGGCTGTGGAGGATACTTCATGATATGCTTTTATATCATTATTAACTTGTAAGTGTAACTGATTACAGTGCAGGGTTAAAATTACTTATAATCTACACTTATTTGCGGTCTATTTTCTCTCCTACATGTCCATGAGTTCGTACTGAGGATTCCCTTCTATCCAGTGCTCCATTATTGAGATATGCCTACTATCAATTTATGCCTGTGAGTGTAATCAAACTAGCAGGGATTTGATGTATTTTGGCTTTACTACTCTATGAGTTTTTATTTTTTCTGTTCTGTAGATCTTTTCTATTTCTATTATATTACGAGGACTGGGTGGAGTCCTATTTGTTCTACAGTTTGGAACTAATTAGGTATTTGTATACCTGTTTGTGTGTTTGTTCCTCTAATTGGTGATTAGTGTTTTTTGTATATCTGGAGGCGTTTTCCCTCTATATGTACCCCTTGTTGATGTCCTTGTCGGTTGTTGGAAGCCGCCTGTACCGGGTTGACTTCGTGTAGGGTACCCAGGGGTTCCTCAGTGGATCCGGTCGAAAATGGTAGTTGTCGGGGCTCACTCTGGTAGCAGTATATGGCTGCCCGGTTACCGGAGGGATTGGTCGGGTTATTCCAGGTTGATCGGTTCTTGTTCCTGGGACAATCTCGCTGTATGTGGCCCTGTTGATTGCACGTGTGGCAACGGATAAAGGAACGGTTGTTGTACCTGGGTGGGGGTTGGTAATTCCCCCCACCAGGACGAGGTGTCGGGGTTGTGGTGGTAGCTGGAGGTGGTGTTTCGACCCCTGTGGTGGGCCGTAACTGTGCCCGCTGTGCCCTTCTGGCATCTTGGTATTCGTCTGCCAATCTGGCTGCATCGGGTAAGGTATGTGGTTTCCGATCTCTCAGCCAATTCTGTAAGTCCGGGGTTAACCCCTGGAAAAATTGTTCCAATAGAAGTAATTGCAGCATGTCCTCTACTGTAGTGGCTTGCGCCGCTTGGACCCATCCCTTGGCGGCCCTGGTTAAGCGGTGTGCCCACTCCATGTGAGAGTCTCGATCCGATTTTCGAATCTCCCTGAACCGCTGCCGGTATGCCTCCGGGGTTATGGCATACCTGGTTAGGATGGCCTGCTTCACTTTCTGGTAGTCCCTGCTGTCCTCGTCTGGCATTGTGCGGTAGGCTTCGGCTGCCCGGCCCGCTAGCTTGCCCACCAGCAGAGGTACCTGGTCGGTTGCGCTGATGTCATGTAGTTGGCATCGTCTCTCGAAGTCGTGTAAGTATCCATCAATGTCCTCTGTTTCCACGTAATTTTTAAAAGCATAGTAGGGGATTTTGGGCTTCCCTTGCACCATGCGAGGTGGGGTTGGAGACCCCTCTCTGGACCTCTGGTCTGCTTGCTGCTCGGCCATTAAATATTCATGCACATCTGCCATTATTCATTCCACTGTTTCTGTGGGGGGTGTTCCTGGGAAAAACGCCAGACTGCTTTTGATTTCTTTTTCAAACTCTGTCTGTGTGATTTCCATAGGAGGTTCTGCAGCAGCTGCTCTGTCTCCCTCCATGAGTTCAGTGACAAGGATGGCTTTAGCTTTATTGCTGGCAATGATTCCCCTTGCTTCCAATAGCTCTTTTAGTGTAGCCCGTTTCAAACGTGTATAATCCGTCCCCATTCACTGTCCGTTCGGGTATATTCACATACCCTCGACCTTCAGTTCCATACGAATAGGGATTTCCACGAATTGCTGTTCCTTTTCTCTTGTTCAATCTGCCAAACAACGGTCTGCTGTGTGGTTTGAATCTCGTCGCTTGCCACCAAATGTAGCGGAGTACCAGGGGTTAATCCAAGGACTCTCCGCTGGAAACAAAGATTCAGCATACAGAAGTATAAAACACAGCATAATCCCTCTCCCCAAGGACTAGACGACACATAGTCTGGAAGTCAACTGGCCTTTAATGCACAAGCTCTGCTTTTATGTGTTTTTCCCATGCAAGGGAGGCAACTTCCATAATTATTACAGTATCCAATCACATAGTCGGTACCTCCCCCACATCTCCTCCCCTTAGCTTAACAGTTAAACTTATTAACATGTACACATTTTTCCCCAATTCTTGGATGTACCCCAAATACAGGGGGTACGCCTTTAAATGGTAGCCCTGATCTGGGTGAGAAACATACTCAAAAATCACCCAGATCGGACCAGGGGTTCGGGAGTTATTGAAGGGAAAAGATTTGACCGACCGCACGGGCACAGTAGCCGAAAATAGTTCCATGCGTTCTGGCCCTGCGGTCGGTGTCAGTTCACGTATAAAAAGTCCCGAAAGTCTTTGCCATCCATGCTTGACTTTGCATTCGGATGAATCCCCTAGTTCGTGGGATTCATCCTACCAAATGCTGGGCTGTTCGTGTGTTTTATTCGTCCCTTTCCGGAGTGCTGGAGGTCTTAGCGGTGCTTGGTTAGTCGAGTGTCCGACTTGAGTTCCAGACACTCGACGACCAAACACCGCTGTTCATGCGTAAGATGGCCGCTGCCACGTGTTCGGCAGGTGAATGGCGGCCGCACACGGACCTCAATTACCAGCCTTTGCAACATTGTTGCCTTCGGTAATGAGGGACACACGACTACACCGGGGTGGTCCCTCATTCGGTATTTTACACATTTTTGTGGATAATGCAATGGATGTAATTCGTGAACCGATTGTCTGAAGATAACCGTCCTAATAGCAATACGGCCATTTTAATCCAAGTTCATTCGAATCTCGAAAGTCCTTTCTCAGTCTCTTGGTGGCTAGGTTTGCCACATGGTGCATTTAACAAAGGGTTGCAATAGTGTATCTATATACTGGGACAGGTTAGATGTTAAGGATCAAATCCCTGAGATAATGGGTCTTCCAGGAGGTTCTGTTAAATTTTTATGGATTCTTGGAAGAAAATAAAAAAACGTTTTTCTGGGGTACATGTTTAAAACAAAATCATATTTTTTTTTTGTTAAAATCCCCAATAGTTTTCCTTTATCCAATAGGGTGTTCAAGCTTTTTTATATTCCGAAGTGGGGTCCTTGTTAATCACAATATGCGTCTCCTTATCTTTTAAAATTCTTAGGCACTCTTTTTCATAGTACTGTAGACTCATTATCACAGTACCCCCACCTTTATCGGCGGGTTCTATTAGTATGTCCCTCTGGTTGTTGCTTAATTCATACAATGACTTCCTCTCTTGTATCGTTAGGTAGTGATTCCTGTTTATTTTATTTGGAACCTTTTCAAGATCATGTAACACTGCCAGATTAAAGGCATTCATATTTGCACTCATTGGATTTGAGGGACAAGAATTTGACTTCTTTTTTATAGAAGTATGTTTAAAAGGGTCCTCATCTTTTTTTATTGGTATCAAAAGAGTTATTTATAAAAAACATTTAAATTTAATGTTCTCATGAACTTTTTCACATCTAAAAAGTTCAGAAAAGGATCTGATTTTGTAGCTGGAGCATATTATAACCCCGTATTGAGGACTGTAAGCTGATCTGGAGTTAGAACAATATCCGTTAGATTAAAAATTCCTAATGGTTCTACCGTTTGGTTCTTTTTTTTCCTCTGGACTCCTTGGGTGCTTTGTCACTGAATGGGTATCTTTGGAGTAGATTATCGATTTTGGTGTCGCTCATGACTGCCGGATTGTTGAGTGGTGTGGGAGGGATCTGTCCATCGCTTTTTCATGGGTGTCCTTAACTTCTGGCGTTGTCGTAGCGGTGGAGCATTACTGTTTGGGTCATTAGAATACCAGTCTGTAATATGGACTTTGTTAAGCTCCAATGCCCTTATGAAGGGTTGGACATCCTAAGGCGTTGCTATAGTGTGAGTGGAGCCTTTGTGCGCCACTATTAAGGCAAAGGGGAAGCCCCAGCAATATTTTATGTTGCGGGCCCTCAGTTGGTCTGTAACTGGCTTTAGGGACCTCTGTGCATGTAAGGTCAGCCACGATAGGCCTGGGTGGATCTGGATCTCATGGCCGTGGAACAACAGTGGAGTAGTTGTGGAGCGCATCGCACGTATAACCTCCTCTCTATCCGCAAAGTATTGCATTCTGCAAATAATGTCCCGATGTGCTTTTGCTGTGTTTCTAGGTTTAAGTGAGTGGTGAACTATATCAAACAGTAACAGCGTGTCTACGGCATTGCCCAAAATCAAATGAAATAGCTCTAATAGCATACTTCCACTGCAGTTTCGGGTAGGCCCCGGAACCTAAGGTTGTTTCGCAGCCCCTATTATCCACATCATCCATGGAACGTTGTAGGTTTGTAAGATATGCAGCTTGGGATTCTACCCTAGAGGTAAGTGTTAGTACTTGCGTTTGGATCGTGTCTCTGTCCTTCTCCAGGTCTTGGACCCAATGACCCACATGGTGTATTTCAGATTCTAGGCCCTCCAGCCTAGTTTGGAATGTAGCTTCTTCCCAGCATGTCTGCCAGGTCTTTTCGGGAGGGGAAAGTTTTCAGTATCTCCCTAATGTCGGGCTCTATACAGCCTGACTAGGTGGCGTGGTTTCAGGCTGCAAGACCGTTGGAGCTTTCAGGTATGCACTCCATATAATCTTTAAATTACTTTGTGAGGGAGCCAGATTTCCCCACGGGAGTCTTCCCCGAGGTGGAGAGGCCACTTTGGGAGTGTTTAGGGTTACCCATAGTAGTGTGGTACCTCTATATTGTTGATTTACCGCCTGATTTGCCCGGAGCCATTTTAGCACGCGTCCATGCCAGTCAGCAATTGGCCATGCCCCCTCAAATAAATACTTTATGATATGTTTCCTTTTTATTACATGTAAATCATACATATACAAAATACACTATATCTATATATATATATATATACATATATATATATATATATATATATATATATATATATATATATATATATATATATATATATATATATATATTTCTTACAAAGCTCTAAATAAAAAATAAATGTTTTATAAACAACAGTTGCTCTACTTGTTACTTAGAATCTATTGGCTACAATTTTTATCTATTTCAAGTATTTCTTTGCTGGATTGGAGCTCTGAGACAATTCCAGATTAACAGTTTGAAAGATAACCATGCCTTGAAATATTTAAAGGAATACTCAGGACCTCAGCCAATCCAATGCTTCCCTGTAGGGAAACATTGGAAGGCTAGTGCTCACATGCAGAAATTAGTGCGCCGCATCAATCCGCATCTCCTCATGATGTGAAGACGCCAAACATTGGTCCAGCAAATATTGCATTACTGTCTCAGGAAGGGCCTCTATTGCCTGTCTAAGTGGCTACCTTGTCTCAGAAAAGGCAGTGTTTGCATTGCTAAAACTGCAGGGACAGTCTCTTTGCAGCAGAACCACTACATTAAACTGTAGTGGTTCTGGTAGAATGTTACTGCTACAGTAGATCTTGTGTATTGTATTGGCATCTTAAATGTATTGGATTAGCTGTATCAGTATTGCTTCTCAGTGTATTGGATTAGCTGTATCAGTATTGCTTCAGACCTGAGGAAGAGAGAAAAACTCTCAAAAGCTTGTCTTTGAAATATTATGTTAGTCTAATAAAAAATAAATAAAAAAAAGTATCATTGCATTTTGGCATCTTATATATATATATATTTTTTCCCAGCCAATATCAGGGCCGTCTTTAATATTGATTGAACCCTGAGCAAGCATTTGCTTGGGGCCCCTGACCCCCACCCCACTCCCTGGCATTCAGTCACGCCCTCCACCCAGTGTTGTATTTTGGATTTGTGCTGCCCTAGGCACGACTAAATTCGGGCACCCCCAAAATCTAAATTTACCTCCCCAATTTGTGTCAAGGCCACTTTTTTGACTGACAGACACATGCCCTCATTGATACATGCACTGATATACACTCACTGACAGATACACAGTCATTGGCACACACATACAGTCATTGGCACACACTCTTTAACCAACACACACCTTCACTGACAGACAAACACAGACAGGCACACACTCTCAGATACACATAAAATGACATACACACACTGACACAAACACACACAGGCACACCCATTCTCACTGAAAAACACACACTTTCACTCACTCACAGACACACAGTGACAGCTACACTCACTCACTCACAGTAAGGTGGGCAGCCCCAGAACATGAGGCAAACAAGGCATTTGTCTAGGAGCTTAGGGTGGCATTTTTTGCCCGCCCCCCCCCACCACCACCCATGAAAGTGGCGCCCTAGGCAAATGCCTTGTTTGTCTTGTGGTAAATACATCCCTGCCTCCACCGCAATGTAGTGGCGGAACTAAACTAGAAAAGGTACTGGTGGAATTTTTATTTTGGGCCCGCTATCGCAAGGGTGGCCATACGGTAGATCCCCATCTGTCATACAATTCCAACAATGCTTTGACAGCGGGGGATCTATCATTGTCCCATGCTTGCAGTGTTTCTGTGTTTAAGTGTAAGCATGTTTTGTATGGAGTATGTTTATGTGAATGGGTTCTTTTGTGGTGCTGGCATTTGAATGCAAGCATGTATTTATGTGTATGCAGGAGTGTGTCTATATAGAATTTTGGTGTTTTTAACACAGAGGTGTGTTTGTATGTAGTGTTAATGTTTCAATGCAGGAGTGTGTTTGAATACTGAGATGTATGCACATATACACATACATTGTGATACACATGCATATATACAGAGACTGATACAGATACACAACCTGAAACACACATATACAAGCAATAACACACACTGACTACATATAGATACACAGATACACAAACTGACACATGCAGATACACAGGCACACAGATACACAAACTGACTACATATAGATACACAGATACACACAATGAGAACATACAGAAACACACTGACACACATACAGAAACACAGAGAGACAGATACAAACAATGATACACAGATACACACACTGACACGTGCAAATACACATATACACACTGATCGCATATACACAATGAGAACATACAGATACACAGACTGACACACATGCCAATACAAAGACACACACACTGACTACAAAAAGATACACTGATACACACAATGAGAACATACAGATACACACACTGACACACATACAGATATACAGACACACATACCATCACTGACACACATGCAGATATACAGACAAACAGATACACACACTGACACATACAGATACACACACTGACACATACAGATACACACTGACCGCATATAGATACTCACATACATACAATGAGAACATACAATTCATTAAGATACACAGGCAGATACAAAGATAAAGTCACTGACTGTGACAGATCCATCTGTCTAAGTACTATCTGCTGGTTCGTCTGTTTTGTTATACATTCATGGAATTACCTGCCCGTACATCCCTGTTCGTTTATTTCAGTTTATACCGAATAAAACTACCGAACGGACGGCCACCCAGAAGAGAAGTGTGCCGCTGGTTAACCTATCGGCCTCAATTAGAATGTTGTGGTTAACCGCAGACACCTCTTAATTGAAACTGTATGCAGGGTGGTCGTCGTTCGTATGTCGACCACGAGGCAGAGGGCATTTTAAACACACGAATGAACAGGACCTTTTATTGTACGAATGGACTTAACCCAGATAACCATCCCATGGAGTCATTCGTATACCGAAAGAACAGTGTGAAAGACTTTGACTCCATGGCGATTGAACTGTGTGCATTGGGTCTGAGCGCTATTCGGTAGTAATGTGAGCTCAGTTCTGGGCTATCTGGGGATACGTTATGCGAATTAAATGCATTCGGTAGTTTTACATTTATGGATTTTTATGTGTTTTTATTATACCATGTAAAATGGCGGTTTGCCTCTATCCATGGAGATAATTGGATTTCTTCCCAATTATCTCCAGGATAGAGAGGAGGGGTTTACTTGTACAAAGGGGAGTGTTTATACCTGAGCCACTGTGATTGGCTACTGTACTTCAATTGTCCCAGTCTTCCATCTGGTCCCCTAGGGGAGTGTCCACCAGGTGGGAGACCTGCATAAATACCGGGCAGGTAGCCCTCAAGACAGAGCTTGGTCTCGTGTTTGGGGGGATTGCTCCTTGGGAGTATTATTTTGCCTGTTCTAGGAGAGGAGGAGTAAGGATGATTCTCCATTTGGGAGTTTGGAGCATTCCCTTATATTCCATTCAGGAGTTTGGTGGTCTACAGCAACAGTGCAGGTGTCTCTAAAGGGGGGAGATCTACTAAACGGCGGTTTCACTCATTTATGCCGGGAGTGTCTTAACACTGACTATATATAGATACACACAAATACACTACCTGACACACATGCAGATACACACTGACCGCATATAGATGCACACACAGATACACAACCTGACACATATGCAGATACAAAGGTACACACACGGACTACATATAGATACACTGACTCACATACAGACACACAGATACACAACCTGACACACATGCAGATATAAACACTGACACACACACATATATACACACACGGACAATATACAGATACACAGACACATACTGACAGCCATACTGAAACAGACATACACGCAGACATACTGAACCACACACACACACACAGACAGACATACTGGAACACATACACACAGACACTGACCAACATACACACATACAGACATATTGACACACAGACAGCCATACTGAAACACACATACACAGACAGACTCACAAACACACAGACATGCTGTCACATTGACAGACTTACTGGCACACATACACACAGACACACATACTGAAACACATATATACACAGACACTGACAGACATACACACATACAGACATATTGACACACACAGACAGCCATATTGAAACACACACACACAGACATACTGAACCACACAGACATACTGACAGCTTCATACACACACAGACGTACTGACACACTGACAGACATACTGGAACACATTCACACAGACAGACTCGCAAACACACAGACATACTGACACATTGACAGACTTACTGGCACACATACACGCATACTGGCACACATACACACAGACACACATACTGAAACACATACACTGACCAACATACACACATACAGACATATTGACACACAGACAGCCATACTGAAACACACATACACAGACAGACTCACAAACACACAGACATGCTGTCACATTGACAGACTTACTGGCACACATACACACAGACAGACATACTGAAACACATATACACACACAGACACTGACAGACATACACACATACAGACATATTGACACAGACAGCCATATTGAAACACACACACAGACATACTGAACCACACAGACACTGACAGCTTCATATACACACAGACATACTGACACACTGACAGACATACTGGCACACATACACACAGACAGACATACTGAAACACATATACACACACAGACACTGACAGACATACACATATACAGACATATTGACACACAGACAGCCAGACATACTGACATACACAAACTCAGACACTCATACAAAATTTGATAACCACCTGTGACGAGATCAATCTCGCCACTGTTCATTGGAGGAGCCTGGTTGCCCGCCTGCTGCCTTTAGACTATGGCCCCATGTTGAAACGCTTGATTTTCCCCTGCGAAGACACGAAGGCCGGGTCATTCGGTGCTGGCCCTGTTTGAGCGGTGATACCCCAGATAGCTATGCCATGGAGCCCATTCGTATAATGAAAGACTATGGGAAAGACTTTAGCTCCATGGCAATTGAACTGTATGTGTGTGCTCTGAGCGCCATTCAGTAATAATGTGCGCTCAGATCAATGGCTGCACAGTTATATATTTTTATGTGTTTTATTGTCTTTTGCTGCCATGTGCTTAATGGAGTTTTGCCTCTGTCCTTGGAGATAATTGGATTACTTCCCAATTATCTCCAGGATAGAAGACTCTGGAACTGGTTTTGGGCAGAAAAGCCATGCTTCCTTTGGTCACAAAGGACTACGATCTATCTTTTGAACCACTGGACCAATTTGTATGTTTTGACGTATGTTTGTATTTGGAGTATGCTGATTCTGAAAATGTAAGTTTTATGTGAATGTGATGCATACTTTTAAAGTTATGAATAATGTGGAAAAACTGTATTTCTCTGCCGGTGATAATTACATTACCAATTGTGTAAGGTAATTGTATCACAAGCAGAGGGGAGGATTTTGTGTGGGAGTGTCTGAGTGTATTGTATGTGGTTATTGGTTGTTTTCCAAAACCCAGTTGGTGGTACTAATGTGTATATAAGAACAATAAACCCACAGCTCTGTCTGTTCCTGTTTGACCCTCAAAACAGAGCCTTGTCTCGTTCTTGGGGGGATTTATTGTATGCTGTTCCAGTTCGACTGCTAGGAGTGTAAACCTATTCGTGGTTTTTTCTATTCGGCGGTTTACGGCATTCATACGGTTTCCTGTTCGGCGGATTGGTGTTCTGCAGTAGCTGTGCCTGTGTCTCTGGAAGGGAAGATCTACTAAACGGCGGTTTATCCCTTTTAAGGCGGGGGGGTGCCGTTACACCACCCTCCAGTTTCTTACCTTTTCCTGGAGGGTGGCTTCCCTGGGGTCCAGTGGGGTGGCTGGGAGTTAAGCTCTCACTCTCTCCCGGCCTGGTCCCCTCTCTCCTGGAACAGCTGGCCCTCCTTCCTCCCGCGCGGCTCCTGTTTCTGTGGGAGGAAGTGACACACGGCTGTCACTTCCTCCCATCTGGCTGCTGTAAAGCAAGGCTCCTGGTTGCGCTGTTAAAGTGCCACAGACCCCGACCGGGCCCCTGCTAACACAGGCCCACCGGGTGGCCCTAAGTGCATGGGCAACCCGATGGGCCCCATAGTGTGCGGGCAGAGGGCAAATGGGGCAGCTGCCTTGGGCCCCCCCAGCAGTGACAGGGCCCGGGGCAGCTGCCCCGTTTGCCCCACGTTAAAGATGGCCCTGGCCAATATGCACCTTTCACTTTCAGGCACAGCTTCTGCTATTTATGACACCCCACTCTCCCTCCCCTTCTCTAGCATCAGTTGTTTTAAGTGTTCTCTATCAGATTGATTTGTATTGCTTTAGACCTGAGGAAGAGAGGTATCGCTCAAAAGCTTGTCTTTGAAATATTATGTTCTGGTAGACAGCCACTAGAGGAGGACTTAACCCTGCAAGTTAATTATTGCAGTTTATAAAAACTGCAATAATTACATGCTCAGGGTTAAGGGTGATGGGAGTTGGCACCCAGACCACTTCAATAAATTGAAGTGGTTTGGGTGGCCTCGGTGTCACTTTAAACAGATTGAAGTGGAATGATGTCTGCAGTCTGTTTAGCAGAGATTCTCGGTCCCTGGAAGCCTGCAGTTTGGCCTCCAATGGCAGTATAGCAGAGGTGGAGCTATGTTTCCGCCTCGTACCATATCAATTAATACCAGAGATTGGGGTAATGATTGAGAGAAATCATCTGACACTCTTTACCAATCACTGCATGATACCCTTCCTCTACCATTTTATCATTGGAGGCACCTCTTTAGGCTACCGAGAACCTCTACTAAATGGTGAGTAAACATAATAGTAGTGATGCGGGGCCTGCCACACATGTACTCCAGGTACCATAACCACTTCAATAATTACATATATCTGTTAGAGACTGACTATTTTAAGTCAAAAGTGGCTTTTACATCTATCCACATTAACTGATGACAATCAGTAATAATGGTTGGGTTGGCATTGCTACTAAATTTTACATGGGGCACATAAATAAAATAAAAAATGTTATCATAAAAGAGGATATGGAAGTTCCTGTGTACAATTCAAAAAACAAGGACCTGCAGCATGTAGGCTTGGATGTGGCAGAAAGGAGTATCCATACAACTCTTTCCAGTAGAGCTATAATATCCATAAAGTTTTAATTTGTAGACAGCTAAATATGAACATAAATGACACTGTTGCACAAATCCACAGAATCCCTTTAATTGCTTTGTTAAAGGGCAGTCTAAGCATCATAGCTACTGTAATGATTAGGAGCTATGGGCACAATCATACTGTTTGTCAAACTATTTTGGGGAAGTTTGACAAAAATAAGATACAGGTCCCATAGCTTATTTGACCAAAACCACTACACTGAACTGTGTTTGTTATTGTAGACCATGCCTTTAATGGAAACAGATGCACCTGTAAGGAAACCAAGAGAAGGTTGTGATTTCTATTGGCAGGGGTAATCACAGTTTGCCGCTGTCAAGTATTTAAAGGCGGGCGGGGGGCTTACAGCTGCAGAGATATAGCAAATTGCTGCAGATATAAGGAAAGTCATGCATGGAAGAAATGGGAGCAGCCTGCACAATAAAGAATATAGGTAGCTAAGCTCTTTTGAATGTGCACACATATTTCCATTTCATGCACGTTATGTAAAAATAATATAGGTTTTTGCCTATAGCTTTTCAATCTCTCCTGGAACTCACACACATTAAATTTCTAATATATACCCAAACTATAGATGTCTTTATCAGTTCATTTTCTATATATTCAGTGGTAGGATAGTACGATTTTTTACTTATTGACATGACATATTACATAGCAACAAATGGAAACATCTTTTTTCCCCCTGTACTCCAGGCCTATTATTATCGTTTGATCATCAATAGGGAACCACTCAGCATCACCTGTCTGGATATACTGGGATTGCCCTGATTCCATGGGATACTGAAATTGCTATTTCTTTGGAAGCAGCGTTGGTTTGGGAATTACATTATAAAAAAAGAAAACTAGAAGCGATCAGCCCAGTATTAACAGATACGAGGTGAAACCCAAGTTAATTTACATGTTGCCAGTAACAGGGCGGATAATGCAGCAGAACCAGAAAATTGGATTAATTTAATAGTATGTTTTTCAGTGCAATCCTTTGAATTGCCTTCCTTATTAAAATGGCTACACTTAGAGACAGTAAGAAAATAAAAAAAAACAATATATTTCCCATCACACCAGTTTGGAATATTAACTATCAAGCGATCTTACCTTTAATCAGCAGAACCAGCATTCGAACGTTCAGCTTCGTCACCAGTTATGTTTCATTTTGTATTTAAAACCCTGCCAACACGTATTAAATGCTTTACACATGGCCATTTAATATTTACCAGGACATAAGAATCCAACTGATCTTTCTATTATTTTCGTTTTGAGAAAATTACCGATCCCCGGATATCCAAATCACTGAATTAAATGATCGGAATACAGATTTGGGGAAAAAAAAGAGGTTGATGCAGCCCTGCCTCCTCTTCATCGACTCCTATTTGAGTGCATCCGCTGTACATATGTCTTCATTCAAATAAATAAACATGACTGTTACTTATTTGATTATAAAGGTCTGTCACGCTTATATATGTTTCCATTTTCATGTTTAGGCGCTAGGTGACAGATTCTTCGGCAGCACCGACAAGAAAGGCTGCACCGATTAAATGAAGCCAAACCGGTAGCACACCGCAATCCAGCAGTCATTTGTAGGTTGAATGCTAGTAACAGTGGAGATAGGGCTCGATCTCTCATGCTATGTGTGTTTGTAAGGAAAGGGAAAGGGGGAGGGTAGAATAAGCAGAAGCAAGGAATGGTCACAAATGCTTGGAGCCTATTTCTCTTCATCTTCAAGATATCTTAGAAGCAATCCATGTTTCTGTATTTCACAACAGGCATTATGATTACAGCAAGGATTTTTGCACCTGCAGTGCATCATGCTATAGATAATGTTTGGCTAGAAGGCATCAATGTTCAATCATTCCTTGGTTAACCTTATGTGTGTGATTTAAAAAAAAAAAAATTTGAATAAGGGATTATTTTCAGACATCTCCTGAAAACATAATTTTCATAACAGGAAGAAAACAATTTTGTCAAGGGAAAGAAAATAAAATAAAAGTAGGATGTTAATATCATCAAATTTCTTGCACACAAGGGCGGTCAGTGTTTTAACAGTGGTAATAATAAATTTTTGCCTTCGCAGTAAAGTTAATTCAAAATTATATTTACTAGCTGGTGTATCTGAGCTGTGAAAGATAAAGCTTAAGACGTGAGCAAAGCTGCCACATAGGAAACCATAGAAACTGCAACAGCATCACACATTTTTAAATGGTGCAACTATTTCTCAACTGTAAAAAGCACATTTTCTGGCAACTATAGGGCCAGTGCATGGAATATTACCACCCTATTCAATAATCTAATTAGGCAACCCAATATTCATACCATGTCTCCCTTCAGTCTTTTTTTCTGAAATCTTTTTCCTCTCTAATTTCTCTCGCAAACAGACTCTCTTCCTTCTTTTTCCTATTCTCATTTTCAGGGTCTTTCTATCCATGTCTTACATTGACACTGCCTCTGTCTCCTAGTTCCCACCAGATCTATTGAATCTCTGTCTCTTCTCAGACTTTGTTCACTAACATATTGTCTCCCAGGCTCTTTCCCACAATTTCTTTGCCACACTCTATCTTCTATCAGTCGTTTTCATACTGATTTACATTTTCCACTGGAAGTGCAATTTGTGTGAGTTGAATGTTGAGTGTGGTAAGTTCGTATGTTGCTGTGTGTTATGAAGTCAATGTTTGTGTATAATGGTAGTTGCTGTGTTGCATCTGGGGAGGATGTTTGTGTTGTGTGTGTGTAGGAGATTGTGTGAAATGTGTGGGTAGGGAGGCTGATATTTGTATTGTATGTGGGTTGGCTGGTGGTCTGTATGTGTTATGTGTGGCTGTGTGTTTTTGTTAGTTGAAAAAAAGGCTGAGAGACTTTGTATAGTTTTCAGGGGGAGGCACAGGGCCGTCTTTAATAAAGATAGGGCCCTGATCAAGCATGGTTGTATTTAGCACTGAGCAGTGTTTGTGTATTTGAATATAAGCATGTTTTTGTATGATGTATGTTTGTGTGAATGTGCGTGTTGGTCTTGGAATGCAAGCATGCATTTATATGTAGACAGAGATGGACTGGAGGTCCTGATAGGGAGAGTAACACAAATTATAGGGAAGGGTAGCCCTACCTTTAATAGGAAGTAAAATGGGGGTAAGAGTAGGACAATGAGTGTACTTATATACATATACACCTACACAAATACCTATAGATATCCATCTAGGTTAGCTAAGAAAAACATAGCTACTAGTGAGGTCTAAGCCTACACTGAACAGTTACCCAGCTAATAAAGCAAACCCAGGTATATCCGAAGGTGAAGGGCACTAGGGCTAAGATAAGGAACCAAACCGCAAAAGAGTATGCACAGCAGCCCCAAGCCAAAGCTCAGATGAGTAGATCTGTCCCTATATCACCTCGGCACCGTGGACTGGCCACTAGTGCCTAACTGAACCTCTCTCCCTTCCTGATCTTAAAAGAAAAAGAAATAAGATTAAATAAACCTTAACTAAATTAGTGCATATTAGTGCTACCAAGTGAGAAGTGTTAAAACCAAAAAATAGCTTGACGCACGTTTCAGCGAGTCAGCACGCCGTCGTCAGAAGCAATGTCTGTGAACTGGCCCAGTTATCCGTTTATATAAGTCCTTAATTGGCAATTAGTCATCAAATATTAGCTACTGTGGATCTTACTGTCACATGATCAGTATGTATGCATCCTCCTTAATTCTCATTGGCTTTACAGAATGCACTAAATTGTATGACTGTCACTCAGAGAATGTGAGAAGTACCTCCCCTCTATTCTTATTGGGCCAAGCCCACGTGGGGTGGATATACGATCATTCATCTGTGTACACCAGCCAGGAGGTGTGGTTATACTCTTCTATCTCCCTATTAGTGGCTGGTGGATCGGACTCATCATTCAATAGGTGTGTCAGACGGCCAAGCATTCCTCCCCCCTATACAGACTTGATTTTTTTCAAATAGAATTGAATAAAAATTGAATAAAGAATTGATTGAATAAAATCAGAGTCTCTTCTCTCTGTTATTATGTACTTTATAGTCGTATCTCTTATTCACTCCAATTACAGGGGAATTTCCAAGGATCTCAGGTCTTTAAAATCTTCAGGGATTAAAGGACCACTATAGGCACCCAGACCACTTCAGCTTAATGAAGTGGCCTGGGTGCCAGGTCCATCTAGGTTTAACCCTGCCTGCTGTAAACATAGCAGTTTCAGAGAAACTGCTGTGTTTACATTAGGGTTAATCCAGCCTCTAGTGGCTGTCTCACTGACAGGCGCTTCTGTGCTTCTCACTAGGATTTTCACAGTGAGAAGACGCTGCCGTCCATAGGACTGACTGCGCGCGTGGCTCTTGCCGCGCATGCGCATTCAGCCGATGACGTCGGAAGAAGGAGGAGAGTCCACAGCGCCGAGGGAGCCTGGCGCTGGAGAAAGGTAAGAGTTTAACCCCTTCCTCCCCATTCAGCCCGGCGGGAGGGGGGCCATGAGGGTGGGGGGAACCCAAAGACCCTATAGAGCCAGGAAAACAAGTGTGCTTTGGATTCCCAGGGATTCCCAGTTTGGCTCTGCCAGCGAGTGCACTTTACCGCTGAATAATCTGTGTGAGCTGCCGCACACTTTAGCCCTGTTACACGCGCCTGGGAGCTGCTGTTGACAGGTACTAGTAGTCTAGAGATTGGGGTATATGCTCAGCTATCTGTATAATACAGATCTGTGTGTATAAAATATCCTGGGATAGTCAGTGTTTCCTGTATAGTGCTGCTCTCTGTCTTGGGATATTATACACAAACAGACCTGTATTATACAGAGAGCAGCACTATACAGGGAGCACTGAGTGTCCCAATTTATTATACACACAACCCTGTATTATACAGAGAGCACTGACTGTCCAGGGATATTATACCCAGACAGTAATTGATGGCTGTGCTGCAAAATGTCCTTGAAATTTTTTTTTTCAAATGTTGGCAACTATGGCACTGTATCAAGGATAATGTGTTTGTTTTTTTTAATAATCCCTGGTGGAAAATAATGAATCCTCCACCAGGTATTATTAAAAAAAAAAAAAAACACATTGTGTTGGGGGCGTGGCTTAACATGCGACAGGGGCAGGGTAAAAATGCGGCGAGGGCGGGGTTAAATGTGCCCCCCTACTTTTGTCACTGGCCCTCCATGTGCCCCCCCGAAAAATGAATCCTAGAGATGCCACTGGTTGGTTACCGTCAGTGAGTAGTGAGTCTCTATCTGATCTGATTGCTCTGGAATAAGCTCGCCTTAAAACCCTATTCAGGTAGCCTTTCTGTTTGAAGGCTCTCCGAAGGTCCCAAGCCTTAATTTTAAAATTTTCAATGGTTGAACAGTTTTGCCTAAGTCTTAGGTATTGCCCTATGGGTATACCTGCTTTTAATGGTTGAGGGTGATTGTCCGATTCAACAGGCCGTTGGTGGCAGTATTTTTCCGTAACAGTGTGGTTGCCACCTTACCTCCAGTTTGTATCGTTATTGTTAAATCCAGGAAATTGAGCTGTTGAATCTCAAAATACAGTTATTCACATTAAGGAGTTGTTCAAAATCCTCAAAATCTTTATTAGGTCCTAACCAGATAACAAACATGTCTGCGATATACCTTTTCCAGCAGTATATCTTGTCCAGGAAGGTATGTAGGGTAGGATCTGTCATGATGTGCTTCTCCCATATGCCTAAATAGAGGTTTGCATAGGAGGGGGCACAGGACGTACCCATGGCATTCCCCCTTACTTGGACTTGGTGAGGACCAATCTGAGAAGTTCGGAGACAAAATCTATATATAGAGCAGGGGCCTTTAATTCACGTTCTAAAGTGGTTCTAATATTATGTATCCCTAGTGTATGTGGTATGGAGCTATACAGTGACTCCACATCTAGGTTACATAGTGAGTCTTGCTCAGGTACATGAAGATCCCTCAAAAAATTCAACATTTGTTTTGTGTCCCTGATGTATGATGGTAATTTAGAGACAATGGGTAACATGATTTTATCCGGAAAGACACTCAGCTTTTGTGTTAGATTTCCACACCCTGATACTATGGGCCTCTCCGTTGGATCATTCAGAGATTTGTGAACCTTTGGAAGGTTGTAAAATGTTAATTATCATAAAATCTGTGACGAGAGCAATCTCGCCACATTGCATTGGAGAAGCCTGGTTGCTCGCCTGCTGCCTTTGGACTATGGCCCCCATGTTAAAAGACTTTGTTTCGCCTGCAGAAAAGATTCAATCTACCGAACAACCGCACGAATGACTGGACCACCTGGGAGCTGGAGTGTGCCGGCAATTAGCCTCCCTGAAGCTGCGGTTAACCACAGCTTAATTGATGAATGCTGGGTGGCCACCATTCGTATCCCGAACACAAGGTCGCGGCCATTTTAAACATGCGAATGCACAGCGGTGTTCGACGCTTAATTCATGGGACTGAAATCAGACACAGTTTTGCGTGAACACCGCTGAAGCCGCCGACCTCCCTTCTTGGTCGGTGAAAGTGCACGAACGGCCCGGCGTTCGGTAGTTTTACTGGAATGTGTTATACCCCAGATAGGAATCCCATGGAGCCCATTCGCATGAAACTGACTGTGTAAAGACTTTAGCTCCATGTCGATTAAACTGTATTCGTGTGGTCTGAGCGCCATTCGCTTAATAATGTGCGCTCAGACCTGAGCTATCTGGGGACATGTTAAATGTATAAGTTTATTGTAATGTGTCTTATATAGTGTATTTTAACAGTAATTCATGTTTTAGTATCCCCACGTGCATTATGATGATTTGCCTTTGTCTTGGGAGATAATTGAATTACTTCTCAATTATCTCCAGGGCAGAGGGGAGGAAGCCAGGATGCATTGTGGGAATATAATGTGACTGTGTGTCCTATTTGTCTACTTGTCTGTCTTTTGTCACAGTCTCCCATTTGGTCCCCTAGGGGAGTGTCCACCAGGTGGGAGACCTGCATAAATACTGGGCAGGTAGCCCTCATTAAACAGAACACTGCTTGACCCTCAACACGGAGCCTTGTCTCGTCTTTGGGGGGATTTACTGAATGCTGTTAGAGACTGATTGCTAGGAGTGTAAGCCGCATGGGTGTTTTTCCTGTTCGTCTGCTAGCAGCTATTCGTGAGGTTCCAGTTCGGGTGTTTAGAGCATTCCCTTGTATGCAGTTTGGGTGTTTGGAGCATTCCCTTGTATGCAGTTCGGGTGTTTCGAGCATTCCCTTGTATGCAGTTCGGGTGTTTGGAGCATTCCCTTGTATGCAGTTCGGGAGTTTGGTGTTTTGCAGTGGCTGTGCCTGTGTGTCTGAAAAGGTGAATATCGCCTAAATGGTTTTAACCCCTTGTGTGCTGAAACGGTCCGTTACAAAATCTAATTAGTTTCTGGTGATTAGCTTCTCTGTAAGGGCTTGGGTAAGGATGGACTTAATCTCAGTAAAGTACTGAGAGGTGGGATCATAATTCAAAGTTTGATATGTATACCTATCATCCAGTAACCGGTATAGCATCTGTATGTATGGAAGGTTGTAAAATGTTAATTATCATAAATTCTAATTCGTACAGTAAAATCATAAAATACACCCAGTACAAACATACAATTCCCTCCCCTAGCCATGGAGATAATCAAGTCTGATAAAGTAATAACTTGATTATCTCCAGGCAGAAAAATCACAATTTTCCTCAATATCTGGAACACACCTTTATATATGAGGTAATGGTCCATCAGCACTATATTGTCGGACGGTGTGAAGAAATTACCCTTTTTATTCATTATTTATTCATTTCCCATTAGGTAGATGTAACTACCGAACAAAGACCACCCCTGGCTCATTACACCTCAAAGACTGTTTCAATTAAACCCTCTACGTAAGCGGCCAGCGTTCGTACTACCGAACGCCACGTGGCTGAGAAAATCGCGGCCATCTTTTTTCATGCAAACAAAGACAGCGGGACTTGGTCGTCGAGTGTCTGGAACTAAAATCGGACACTCGACTTCCCGAACACCGGTCTCCAACACACGAACGTTGTGTACCGATATATATGTACCGATTAGCTAGAAGAGCGCTATTCAGTACGGTTGTGCATGCGAATGAGGTGAACAATCGCTGCTAGGAGCCAGGGGGATCCATTCGGTACTTAGTTAATTTTTCTCCTTTTACTGAAGTGACCGGCAAAACCTTGTAGAACTATTTTGGGCATCCCCGTCGTGGTGAACCGGTCACTGAAGACTTCCATAGTTTTTGAGAACCCCTGAACCGATCTGGGTGAAATTTGAATATGTTGGTCACCCAGATCGGGGCTATCAGGGGACATATTATTTGTGGGGATACCTCATATATAAAGGGGTTGTTATGGTACCCTCAGCATGAAATGTACAAACCGCCGTTTAGTGAATACTCCCCATTCGCAATAAATAACCCAGGCTGCATGCGTATCCAGTGTAGTCATACGAACCGCAAGCAAGGGAACGCTGTAAACGCACGAACGGGATCCGTACGGGCACTTCACCCCACGAGCTCCAAACTCACGAATCGCCAATAGTAGCCGAACGCAGGTATCTCCCAAGCGGCTAATAATCCCATCCAGCAGTCTCTAGTCGTCAGTAATAAATCCCCCCAATAACGAGACCAAGCTCCACAATGAGGGTAAAACAAGAACTGGCTTTACTGTGGGCTACCTGCCCGTATTTATGCAGGTCTCCCACTTGGTGGACACTCCCCTAGGGGACCAAATGGGAGACTGTGACAACAGATAGACATATGGCAGTTCAGGACAAAATATTCCCAGCATGCAGTAGTAATTCCTCCCCTCTGCCCTGGAGATAATTGAGAAGTAATTCAATTATCTCCAGGACAGAGGCAAATCGCCATTTTAAATTCAACACGTAAAAACAAATAAAAATAAATAACCTTACATTTGTCGAATTCTACCCATTCGTATCGCATATCCCCAGATAGCCTGGATCTGAGTGCATATTATTGGCGAATAGCACTCCCATACGCATAATTCAATCGCCATGGAGTCAAAGTCTATTACAGTTCTTCGGTATGCGATTGACTCCATGGGAAGGCTATCTGGGGTAAGTCCATTCGTGCCTTTAAACCTCCCGAACGGCCAATGTTCGCACACTTCTGTCAAATGAGAAGGTAGGTCGACGGCTTCAGCGGTGTTCGGCTGAAAAAGTGTCCGTTTTCAGTTCCATGAAATCAATGCCTAACACCGCTGGTCTTTCGCATGGTTTAAAATGGCCGCCGCCTCGTGGTCGACATACGAACGACGACCACCCTGTATTCGGTTTTAATTGAGATGTGTCTGTGGTTAACCGCAACGTTCTAATTGGGATGAATAGGTTAACCAGCAGCACACTTATCTTCTGGGTGGCCGTCCGTTCGGAAGTTTTGTTCGGTAGAAAAGTCAATTCACTTGAACAAAGGCATACGAACGGGTAACTTCGTGAAAAAGCCAAAACAGACGAATCCAGCAATCTTAGTCTATACAGATGGATCTGTCACAGGGGTGTTCCAGATATTGAGGAAAACTGTGATTTTTCTGCCTGGAGATAATCAAGTTATTACTTTATCAGACTTGATTATCTCCATGGCTAGGGGAGGGAATTGTATATTTGTGCTGGGTGTGTTTTATGATTTTACTGTACGTGATTGGTTATACCATTTCCCTCCCTGTGGGATGTCCCCTTGCATGGGGACTTGCATAAAAGCCTCTGTGTGTTAATTAAAGCCAGTTCACTTTGTATCCTTCTTCTTGACTTTGGCCGATGTTTGGGGATTCGTATACTTTACTAAGGGAATTATCTGGTAAAGCTATTTGTATTTCGTATGGATTTCGCCTATTTCAACTACTGAACGGAGAGCTACATACACTAGGCTCTGGCAGTTTGGGAGGAAACTACCGAACGAGGTTTAAATATACTTGGTTTCCTTACAGACGGTTTTATCACCAACTTGTCATTAGTCTTTAGTTGATTTAGTGCCACTTTCTCAGCTCTGGAAAGATTACAGCTAGGTTCAAAATCCAAAGCTCTGAGATCAGCCTTTTCAATATCCCTGCATACCATATCTAGAAAGACCTTGATATTTTTATAGTCTTTTAGAGGGGGTGTGAATTTGCTCTTAGGGGTAAGATGTGTTGTAGGAATGGTATTGCATCTGGAATCATCATTATATCCAAAGTATCACGACAAAAGATACCAAAGTATCCATGTCTTTGATTGTAAGTCTCATACTCAGTGCTTTCTTTTCTTTCCTATGTGTGTCATATTTGTGGAGAACAAGCTTACGGGCGAACAGATGTAAATCTTTAGTCCAGATAAATGTATTGAATGGAGGGGTAGGCATGAAAGATAGACCTTTAGTAAGGGTCTTAATTTGAATGTCTGAAAGTTTAGTAGAGGACAATTTAATTACCCTTAGGTCATTATTTTTTAGTGGCGGTATTTCCGTTGGCCTCTGCCTCTCTGTGACTGTCTTGTTCTGGGGCCTTGGGTTGGATTTGTATTTGTATTAGAGCATTCACCTTCATTATCAGTAGATTCATATTCTGAAGTACTGAAATGATCGGAGTCTATCCTCACTTTTCTTTTGGTCTGACAATAGACCCTGCCAGTTTAAAAGTCAGCAGTGTCCCTTATGAATTTATGATGTTTTTTAATCTTAATTTGATGCGAGAACTTGTCCAAATTGGTCTTTAGCTTGACCTCAATAATCTGGAATTGAGGGTCCTCTCTGAATCTTTGTATGTTCTCAATTTCAGTATCTGTTTTTTGGATGTTAGACAGATGTTGAGTCTCATATTTACATATGATACACGTAAAAGTAGAGGAACATTTAGCTGCCTCCTCCTATTCTTGTGTAAATCCCTCTGTAACGGACCGTTTTAGCACACAAGGGGTTAAAACCGTTTAGGCGATCGTCCCCTTTCAGAGATGCAGGCACAGCTACTGTAGAACACCAAACTCCTGAACCGCCAATAAGGGAATGCTCCAAACTCCCGAACGGCATACAATGTAACACTCCAAACTCACGAATTGGAACCATACGAATTAACTGCTAGCAGTCAAATAGGAAAAGCATCCAAGCGGCTTACACTTCTAACAATCAGTCTCTATCAGCATTCAGTAAATCCCCCCCCAAAGACGAGACAAGGCTCCGTGTTGAGGGTCAAGCAATGGTCTGTTTAATGAGGGCTACCTGCCCAGTATTTATGCAGGTCTCCCACCTGGTGGACACTCCCCTAGGGGACCAAATGGGAGACTGTGACAAAAGACAGACAATCAGCCAAACAGGACACACAGTCACATTTTATTCCCACAATGCATCATGGCTTCCTCCCCTCTGCCTTGGAGATAATTGAGAAGTAATTCAATTATATCCCAAGACAAAGGCAAATCGCCATTATGCACGTGGAGATACTACAACATGAATTACTGTTAAAATACACTATGTGAGACACATTACGATAAAACTATACATTTAACATGTCCCCAGATAGCTCAGGTCTGAGCGCACCTTATTAAGCAAATGGCGCTCAGTCTTTACACAGTCAGTTCTCATGCAAATGGGCTCCATGGGATTCCTATCTGGGGTTTAACATAGTCAAGTCAAACTACCGAACACCGGGCCGTTTGTGCACTTTCACCGAACAAGAAGGGAGGTCGGCGGCTTCAGCGCTGTGCGTTCGTGGGTTTGAAATGGCCGCGACCTCGTGTTCGGTATACGAATGGCGGCCACCCAGCATTCGTCAATTAAACTGCGGTTAACCGCAGCTTTAAGGAGGCTAATTGCCAGCACACTCTAGCTCCCAGGTGGTCCAGTCATTCGTGCGGTTGTTCGAACACCAGGCAGAAAAGCACGAATAAGTCTTTTCTGCAGGGAAAAAGATGTCTTTTAACATGGGGCCATAGTCCAAAGGCAGCAGGCGAGCAACCAGGCTTCTCCAATGCAATGTGGCGAGATTGCTCTCGTCACACCCTCTATCTCTATATTTCTGGATGGTGGAACAAGAACCCTTAGCCCACTTGGAATAATTTTCTTTGAGATATATGTATCCAGAGTAGATATCTACCAGCTAGCTTTGATTTGTTGTTTAAAAACTTTGATTAGTTTGTTAAAGCTGGTTTGTATGTCTAGGGTAGGGAGGGTTTGGAGGGAGGAGTTATTTGAAAAACTTGTGTCAGCATCAGAACACCATTGTTTGGGGTCCATCTTGTTTGATAGGAATCCAGCCATAACCCAAGTGATCAGACTCTAGGGGGTATCCCAACAGAAAGGCACTCTTAATTAAAATGTATATGGGCATAAAGTGGTGCATAAACACCCAAGTCAAAGCAATAAAATGAATAAAAGTAAAAGTATTATGCATTTATATGCAGTGTTTGTTTTTGAATGCAGGGGTGTTATTATATTTAATTTTGGTGTTCAGCATAGAGGTGTGTATGTAGTGTTGACGTTGCCATGCAGGAGTGTGTTTTTTCATGTTGTGTTAAAGTTTGAATGCAGGGGTGTACTTTAGTGTTGGCATTTTGAATGCTGTGATCTATGCACACATTCACCAAATGTGACTGAGCTCCTGCACTCCGACCGAGTACCTCTGCCCAATCCACTTCCCAACCATTGGGGAGGAAGCCTGGAGCTAACTGGGGTCTCTCTGGAGGTTTTCACCCAACCAGGCCGCAGCTCTCCTTCCGGGAAGGTATCATCCCCTCTGCCTATTCCGCTGCAGCCCAAAAAATAAGTTTTATTCCGTATTGATGAAGCCGTATTGGCGAAATGCGTTTATGGATATTATATTGTGTATTTTTATATATTAAAGATTGTTCGGTCACTCTTTATGTGTGCCACTTATCTTTTGATACACCTTAGATTGCTTTTTTTACCTGGCATTTTTTATCACCCTGGACTCCAAGTAATCCTAGGTGGGGATCATACCACCAGCGCTATCTTCTTGTGAGTACTCCTTTCTTGTGAGTACCATTTTATATATTTTATTTCCAGTATTTTATCCGGTGAGCACCATTGGTTGTCTCTTTTTATCTGAGTGTTGAACATACCACTGACGGAGGAAGTCTACCCTATATCCCATAAGCGGGCATTGTACATCTGTACGCCTTTCATACTAGAGCGAGTTATAGCTCTTGCAAATGTGAGTTTTATACCAACCTTTTAGATTTTATTCCTTTTATTATTAAACCTATTGCACTATATGGTTCTCTATCTATTTTATCTCTTACATATGAGTGGACCTATACGGAGAAGAACAGCGAGGACATTTGTTTTGGACTAAGCACCTATAGACTCTGTGACTCCAATAAGAGCATTTTAGATAAGACTTACTTTTCTTTTTCTTTATTTGGACTATTTGTTATTTTTATTCCATATCAAGTTTTTCTGGCGCAGCCCTTACTTCTTATGTCTCACTTTTAAAGCTTCCTACCTTTTGGGTACAGGAGGGTTACATAGCTGAAAAGAGACTTGCGTCCATAAAGTTCAGCCTTCCTCACAAATGTTGTTGCTGTTGATCCAAAAGAAGGCAAAAAACCTGGTCTGAAGCTCTTCCAATTTTGCCACAAACTAGGAAAAAATTCCTTCTTGACCCCAAAATAGCAGTCAGATGTCTCCTTGGATCAAGCAGCTATTACCCCACTAATTAGAAATTATATTCCTGTATGTTATGTTTTTGTAAGTATTTATCCAATTTCAGTTTAAACATCTGTATGGACTCTGACAAAACCACCTCTTCAGGCAGAGAATTCCATATCCTTATTGTTCTTACTGTAAAAAACCCTTTTCTTTGCCTTAGATGAAATCTCATTTCTTCCAGCCTAAATGTGTGACCTCGTGTCCTATGTATAGCCCTGTTTATGAATAGATTTCCAGATAAAGGTTTGTACTGGCCCCGAATATATTTGTATAAAGTTATCATATCCCCTCTCAGGCGCCGTTTTTCCAAACTAAACAGATTTAATTTTTTTAACCTTTCCTCATAACTAAAATGCTCCATTCTTTTTATCAATTTTGTAGCTCGTCTCTGGACCCTCTCCAGTGCCATGATATCATTCTTTAGAACAGGCGCCCAAAATTGCACAGCATATTCAAGGTGTGGTCTTACCAGCGATTTATAAAGAGGCAGAATTATATTTTCATCTCGAGAATTTATGCCCCTATTTATACATGACAAAATCTTACTGGCCTTAGCAACTGCAGATTGACATTGCATATTGCTGCCTAATTTGTTGTCTATAACAATTCCCAAATCCTTCTCGTGTGTGGTTATCCCTAATTCACTACCATTTAGTGTGTAAGTTGCTTGTGCATTCTTAACCCCGAAGTGCATAACTTTGCATTTCTCTATGTTAAATTTCATCTGCCATTTTAGTGCCCAGTCCCCCAATCTATCCAAATCTCTCTGCAGCAAAGCAATATCCTGCTCACATTTTATTACTTTACAAAGTTTTGCGTCATCTGCAAACACTGATACATGGCTTCCAATGCCTATTTCAAGATCATTTATAAATATGTTAAATAGAAGTGGTCCCAAAACAGAAACCTGAGGGACACCACTTACCACTTTTGTCCAGCCTGAAAATTTACCATTACTTACAACTCGTTGTACTCTATCCTTAAGCCAATGTTCTACCCAAGAACAAGAATATTCATCTAGACCAATTTCTTTTAGTTTGAAGACTAACCTATTGTGAGGAACCATATCAAATGCCTTGGCAAAATCCAAGTAGACCACATCCACTACAACACCCTGATCTATACTTCTACTTACTTCTTTGTAGAATGCAATTAGGTTAGTTTGACATGACTGATGTTTCATAAAACCATGCTGATTATTGCTAATAACAAAGTTCTTCCCAATGAATTCCTGAATATTATCCCTTAATAGCCCTTCAAATATTTTCCCAGTTACAGAAGTTAAGCTCACAGGTCTATAATTTCCAGGCAAGGATTTTAAACCCTTTTTAAATATAGGAACAACATCTGCCTTCCTCCAATCCTCCAATCCTACACCTGAAACAAAAGAATCTTGAAAAATTAAATACAGAGGTTCATTTATTTCCCCACTTAGCTCCTTAAGTACTCGTGGGTGAATACCGTCAGGCCCCGGAGCTTTATTTACATTAATTTTCTTTAATAGCTGTAGCACCTTGTCTCGAGTTATCCAACCACAAGTTATTTGCAAGTTTTTTGCAGCAATCATTTGCATATCTCTTGCCATAGGATCCTCATTAATTTATACTGAAGAAAAATAGTTATTTAAAATTTCTGCTTTTTCCTGGTCTTCATTAGCTAATAAACCCAACTCTGTTTCAAGTGTACCTACACTTTCATTTTTTGTTTTTTTAGAATTGATGTATTTGAAAAAAATTTGGTGGTTGGTTTTGCATTCTTTAGCTATCAATGTCTCATTTTCTAGTTTAGCCACTTTAATTGCCTTTTTGCAAGCGTTATTGGCTTCCTTATATCTTAAATAGGATGCCTTTGATTTGTCTGATTTAAATGCTTTAAATGCCCTTTTCTTATTTTTAATCTCGTGTTTTACTTCTCTACTAAGCCACATTAGTTTTAATTTGTTTCTTTTATATTTATTACCCAATGGTACATACTGAGAAATGTACCTTTCTAATATTTGTTTGAATAGTTTCCATTTATTCTCAGTGTTTTTATCACTAAGGAGTTTATGCCAGTCGATATGTTGTAGAGCTGCCCTAACCTTATTGAAATTGGCTTTTTTTAAATTATATGTTTTAGTATACCCCACTTGCTTTTGATTTTTTTGAGTTTATTTCAAAATTTACAATATTGTGATCACTATTTCCCAAATGCTCCCTTACTTGAATGTTGGTTAAAAGATCAACATTGTTTGTTATGACAAGATCCAGACAAGCATCCTTTCTAGTTGGTGCTTATACCAGTTGTGACATAAAGGTGTCATTTAACACATTCAAAAACCTGATGCCCCTTGCTGAAGTACTAATCCTTCTTTCCCAATTTATGTCTGGATAATTAAAATCTCCAATAATTAACATGTTACCTTGATTTGCAGCTTTCTCAATTTGCTCTAACAGCTGTTCTTCCTCAATAATATTTACATTAGGTGGTTTATAACATATCCCAACCAATAATTGATTTCCCTTTGTTTGCCCCAAGCAGATATCTACCCATAAAGCCTCCACCTTTTCCTCGTCACACTCCAGATGCCTAAGATTTGACTTTAACTCATGGTTGACATATAAACATACCCCACCACCCTTCTTGTTTTTCCTATCCTTCCTAAATAACGTGTACCCATTTAAATTAACTGCCCAGTCATGTGTCTCATCCCACCATGTTTCTGTTATGCCTATTATATCATATTGTTTAGTGTATGCTATTGCTTCTAGTTCCCCCATTTTGTTATATAGGCTCCTTGCATTAGTAAGCATACATTTAATATTATCATGAGTCTTTTGTACTTTTTGTGAATTATGAATATTACATACCTCCTCTGTTCTGAGCTTTCCCCTCCACCCCCTTTGTTCTGAGCTAAAGCCCATCTCCTTTCCATCCTATCTCCATTTTCTAGATTGCTTTGACCCTCCACCCCCCACCACTAGTTTAAAATCTCCTCCAACCTTCTAGCCATCCTATCCCCCAGCACAACAGACCCTCTTCCGTTTAGGTGCAATCCATCATGACTATACAGGTTGTACCCAAGCGCAAAATCGGCCCAGTGCTCTAAAAACTCAAAACCTTCTTTCCTGCACCAAGACTTTAGCCACGCATTGACCTCTCTAATCTCCCACTGCCTTTCTGCTGTAGCGCGTGGCACAGGTAATATTTCTGAAAAAATTACCTTGGAGGTCCTTTTCTTTAGCTTACTTCCTAGTTCCCTGAACTCATTCTTTAGGACCTTCCATTTTCCTCTGACTTTGTCATTGGTACCAATATGGACCATTGGTACCAATATGGACATCTCCAGCCCCTCCCAATAATCCCTCCACTCTGTCGGCAACATGCCGGACCCGAGCACCCGGGAGACAGCAAACTGTCCGGTTGAGTCGATCAGAGTGGCAGATTACCCTATCTACTCTCTTAATAATAAAGTCCCCTACCACCACAACCTGTCTAGACTTCCTTACCCTCTCAACCCCACCCGTACTAGATGGGCTGTTTCCACGGCTGTTAGCAGGAACAGCTTCCTGCAGTACAGCTACTCCTGAGCTGATGCTCCCAACATCTTCACTCAAACAGGCAAATCTGTTAGGTTGCATGAGATCAGGACTAGCTAAACCTTTTCTCTTCCCTCCCCCCCTGCTTCCTCGCCCCACTGTCACCCAGCTACGTGTCTGTTCCCCATCTGTCTTATCTCCTCCCTCTCCACTACCTGTCCCCACTAAACTCTGCTCAGTGAGCAGCAGACTCCTCTCAAGATTGTCAGTCTCCCTCAGTGTTACAATTTGCATCTCCAGATCACTAATCTGAGTTTCCAGAAATGCCACTCGCTCACACCCATCACAGAGGTATGGACCCTGGACAGAATCATCCAGGCATGCATACATGCGGCATGATGTGCACTGAGTTAAACTCGCAATCTTGCTAGCACTCCCCAGTTACAAAAAACACAAGTGAGTAAAAACAATATTTACCCTCTTGGTTTAAACTCCCCTGTAGTTTCAACTCCTGTTGTTTTAACTTCTACTTAAAAGAGACTACTTTAAATAGCCTACTTTCAAGCAAACTCCAGTGAGCAAGCTCTGCGAGTCAGTAGTGGGTTTATATTGGCAATACAAATCCCACACAGGTGGTTGCTTCCCTGGGGTCCAGTGACAGACTGAGATAGTTGGGAGTCACCTCCACTTGCAAGGGGTCACGCTGTAACGAGCCACATCTCCCGACCAAGCCCCTGCTGACAAACATAAGTGCAAGCTGGCAGCTGCATGCAAATGTCCATGCCTAATGAAAAGCTCTTCATTTTTGAAAACCCCTGGTGATTCCCCAAATCAAGTGTTGCTATTTAGGGGGGAGAGCCCATGTTTTGAGCCCAAATCCCTCATTTCCTCTTTTCTTTTTGTCAATCAAGTGTGCTCTGCATCAGTCATAAAATTCAGGTAATACACTATTAACTGAATACGCCAAGACAAGTAAATTCAGCAATAGGATGACAGTAGTGTAGACATACAGAAGTAGGATGCAGAGCCACACAATTAGAAAATTACATAAAACAATTATCAGATAGTGACACACCATGCCATTTTAATAGTAATACACATGAACTAGCAAAAAAACATAAAAAGAAAACGTTTACATAATTAACATGAGAAAAAAAGTACAATATTTATCTCAGCCTGGGTAAATGAGAGATGTTACTGACAGTAGTCAGGATGGTAAGGGAGATCACTACCCTAAGCGCATATGTTAACGGAGGCCACTGTAGAGGCTAAGATTGTTGGCTAGTGATAAGCCCTTTGAATCTCTACTGTCTACGACTAGTGGAGTGTGGCTATATAAACACGTTAGCTCGGACTATTGACAGGAACAGAGTGCCTCCAAAGTGCTAGAGTACCCCTAACCAAAGTGGACAGTGAAGGGAGGATTAGAAGATATTTGAGACTTTATCAAAGCACACAGGGCCCCCAATTATGGCTCAAATGCTGCAAGACCACAGTAAAGTTAATAAGGTGAAACATTTTACATATTGAAAACAAAAGAAAAACAAGCGAGAATAAAGCAGGTGCCTGTCATGGAGCACCAGTCCCTTAAGTCACTGAGTCCCATCCTCTGTTAGGCATAATGGGCTGCACTGAAGAGGTGAGCGAGTCAGATCCTTGTAGAAACTTAGGTGATGGGATTAAAATTCCAGAGGAGCAGTACAGACATCAGCTTTTGTTTATCGGCATAGGATTGGAATCAGATTGTAATATCCCTTGAGTCAATTTTGCCCATTTGATGGGCAATAGTGATGTCCCTGACGGTTCGCCGGCGAATAGTTCCTGGCAAACATAGCTTGTTCGCGTTCGCCACGGAGGGCGAACATATGCACTGTTCGGTCCGCCCCCTATTCATCATCATTGAGTAAACTTTGACCCTGTGCCTCACACTCAACAGACACATTCCAGCCAATCAGCAGCAGACCCTCCCTCCCAGACCCTCCCACCTCCTGGACAGCATCCATTTTACATTCATTGTGAAGCTGCATTCTTAGCGAGAGGAGGGACAGTGTAGCTGCTGCTGATTTGATAGTGAAATTGATAGCTAGGCTACTGTATTCAGTGTCCACTACAGTCCTGAAGGACTCATCTGATCTCTCTGACCTCACTACACCCCACACCCTCAGCCTCACTACCCCCCACACCACCCCCAGCCTCACAACCCCCCACACCACCCTCAGCCTCACTACCCCCACACCCTCACTACCCCCACACCCTCAGCCTCACTAGCCCCCACACCCTCAACCTCACTAGCCCCCACACCACCCTCAGCATCACCACCCTCAGCCTCACTACCCCCACACCGCTCCTCAGCATCACCAATTTCAACCCTCAGCCTCACTACCCCCCAACCACCTCAGCCTCACTCACCCCCACACCACCCTCAGCATCACCACTCAGTATCACTTGCTACCCCACACCACCTCAGCATCACTAATTTCATTACCCTAACCAACTCACTACATTTCATAATTCTCAAACTACTGTTTTCATTACCCTCAGCGCTCATCATTACCATCATTAATTAGGCATTTCATTTACAATTTCAAACTGACTAGTATCACTAATTAGATCTCAGCTCATTTCAGCTTCAACCACCTCCTCAGCCACATTCATTTCGACACCACTAGTATTACTACCCCCAGTTCACTAAGCCTTCGACACCACCTCAGTATCACAATTTCAGCTCACTACATTTCCCCATTACCATTAGCATCACCACTCTCAGTATCACATCTAACCACTCCTTCATTTCCTCTCACCACTCAAAGAGTCACTCACTTCACCCTCACCCCCCACCACCCTCAGCAGTAAACTGTGCATCAATGTGTATATGTGACACTTTTTTGTTAGTGGGGCCTCATGTTTAAGTTTCGCCTAAGGCCTCATAAAGTCTAGAGCCGCCTCTGGGTGTCCCAATAGCTTGCATTTAAAAAAAAAAAAAAACTTTTTTTGACTGTAATATAATAGCAGTCAGTTTCCTTCACGAGTGTGCGTTTCAGGGCCTGCCCAGTGCCACCACTCACTCAATGGTGTCCCAATAGCTTGCATTTAAAAAAAAAAATACTTTTTGGACTGTAATATAATGGCAGTCCGTTTCCTTCACGCGTGTGTGTTTCAGGGCCTGCCAGGGCACAGTGTCACACCAGTGCAACTCATATCTGGTGTAACATCAGTGTACATTTAAAAAATAAATAAATACAATTTTGACTGTAATAGACTGAATAGCAGTTAGTTGACTGCAAGCTTGTGTGTCAGGCCTACAGCATCTACTCTGCCAACTTCTGCCACTGCACAGTGCCACTCATATCTGTTGTCACAGTAGCTTGCACGCATAGTACCACTAATTGAAAAAAAAATGACAGGCAGAGGCAGACCACCCCACAGGGGCTGTCGTGGTCGTGGTGCTGTGATTCCCTTTGGCCCTAGAATAATGCCCAGTGTTCAGAGGCCACGTACCTTGAACTCGAAAAGTTCTGAGGACATAGTTGACTGGCTAACACAGGACACCCAATCTTCTACAGCTTCCGCTTGGAACCTTGACGCACCATCCTCCTCCAGCTTAGCTTCGGGTGGGGAGGCTGAGGGTGATGGTGAGGCTGGTGGGGGGGTGGGAAGGCTGAGGGTGGTGGTGAGGCTGGTGGGGGGTGGGAAGGCTGAGGGTGGTGGTGAGGCTGGTGGAAGGCTGAGGAGGGAAGCTGGGGGGTGGTGAGGCTGGTGGGGGGGAAGGCTGAGGGTGTTGAGGCTGGTGGGGGGGTGGGAAGGCTGAGGGTGGTGAGGCTGGTGGGGTGGGAGGCTGGTGGGGGGGTGGGGAGGCTGAGGGTGAGGCTGGTGGGGGTGGGAGGCTGGTGGTGGGAGCTGAGGGTGGTGAGGCTGGTGGGGGGAGGCTGAGGGTGGTGAGGCTGGTGGGGGTGGGGAGGCTGGTGGGGAGGCTGAGGGTGGTGAGGCTGGTGGGGGGGTGGGGAGGCTGAGGGTGGTGAGGCTGGTGGGGGGAGGCTGAGGGTGGTGAGACTGGTGGGGGGGTGGGGAGGCTGGAGGGGGGAGGCTGAGGGTGGTGAGGGAGCCTACCTTCTCTTCCTTGGTGGTCCAGTGGCCACTTCTTCCGGTCTGCAGCTCTGCAGAGCTGCAGACCGTGTAATATCGCGAGACCATCAGAGCGTTGCCATGGTAACCCGCGGCAACGCTCTGATTGGCCAATTCTCGCGAGACACATGGTTTGCAGCTCTGCTCACTGTGGAGCTGCAGACCTGTGTCTGCGATGGTGGCCGGGCAGCCAGGAGTATGCTGCCGGGCCCCCTCCTGGTGTCAGGTCGTCGGTCACTGACCGAGGACCTGACACAGTCTGCCATAAGGCGGTTTAGGTAGCCGCGAGGCCCCAGCCAGCGCAAGTCCTTAGGCGACCGCCTAAACCGCCTAATTAGAGAGCCGCCTCTGTTTTCGGTTGTTTGTGGTGCGTTAAACGGGGAGTTTGGTCTGTCACTATGAAGCGGGTGTAACCCTTACACTACCTGATCGATACAACATCATACTTGATGTTTTAAAGCACGTTATTCCAAACAATTTAGGAATGTTAGGTGATTTATGCCCTTTATGGATTAAAACCAGACTCTGCATCAACTATGTAATTTTCCATGGGAGTTTTGCCATGGATCCCCCTCCGGCATGCCACAGTCCAGGTGTTAGTCCCCTTGAAACAACTTTTCCATCACTATTGTGGCCAGAAATAGTCCTTGTGGGTTTTAAAATTCGACTGCCTATTGAAGTCTATGGCGGTTCGCCCGTTCGCGAACATTTGCGGAAGTTCGCATTTGCAATTCGCGAACTGAAAATGTTATGTTCGCGACATCACTATTTATAACACAACAATATATATGAATAAAGTATTATAATTCTAAAAAGTTGTAGTTTTGCTTATAATAATTTCTCCATAACTGATGCAGCAAAAGAAAATTATCTCAAATTAGATTCATTTATTTGTCCTGGCAATCATTACATATACCCATTGAGTAGCTAAAGGTCAAAGAGAATGAGGGAATTACAGTTTTAAAGTTAAAAGTGTGCAAGTTGTTTCATGCTTAAACAGAAAGCTGTTCAATTGCACAAAAGTATACATTTCTAGAATGTAGACACCCTGACTACTTACCCAGGTGCATTTTTAGACATTTTATATAAATATTTTAACACTAACTGTTAACAAAATGTCTGGTTGTATTTTGCTTTTTTGAGTGTGAGTGTTTTTTACATGCACATAAAGGCACTAGCATTTTCACTGTGTAAAAAAATTGGTTCTTGATGGGTGTCTTACTAGGTCCATATGGCTTCTGGAGTGGAACAGCAGACCACAAATTATTTTCACTGGGCTAGTTAATGACAAATTGCATCAAAAATATTTATTTTATTGTAATTTTCACACATTTACACATTTTTTTTCTTCATTAAAAGCTAACGTATCAAATTACTTTAACCCCCCATTTCGTTATTCCAAAAAAAATCATAGTCTGGTTCCCTTTTAGGTTATAGAGTTACCTTTCTAATTTGAGTTTGCTATATGACTGTTCCTAACACTATTTCACTATCTGATAAACCATTATTATTATAATTATTATTGGGATTTTTGTAGTGCCAATTTACCGCAGGATGGGGCTTTTATAATAAATGAAACAATTACAAAATGTTACAGGAACAATAGGTTGACGAGGACTCTGTTCAAACCAGCTTACAGTCTGTAACACATTAAAATACTTGCCAGCATTAAAAGTATCAGTTACACCAAGGCATCTGCCTCAGGTGAAACAAATCTACATAATAAAATACAAGAAAAAAAAACACTTGCTAAATTAACTTTACATCCACAAAGACCTGTTTTGTGTTTTGTCCTTTTTTTTCTATTTCAAGTTTGTTCGTCCCGTATTTTGCTGAAGCACTTTTACTGTTTGTGTATTGTTTCCCACCTTACCAAAACCCTGTCTTAACCCCCTAAGAAAACAACTACTGATTAAAAGGGAATCATGACGGAATATTTCCGTCATGTGTCCTTAAGGGGTTAGTGTTACCTATTTTGTTTGCCTATCTCTGGCTAGCTAGTGGCCTCACTGTACCATGTCTGTGTTTATGTACCACACTATAGAAATGTAAATAATAAAAAAATGATCTGAAAGGCACGTGTCTACCTTGCCATGCCCCCTCCCCCATGAAAGCGTAGAAGTCCCATGGTGTGCGTTAATGAAAGTTGGCTGAAAGTCAGAGTGTATTGAATAGGCTTCATTATGTTTTACACAAATACACGATCTGGAAGGCATGGGCTGAGCACACCACCAGCACTCGGCTGTCTTTTTTCCCCCCAGTGTTTATTTGTTTAGAGACGCAGAGGGGAATGTGTGCAGCTATTATATGTGTACATAAACTATATAATGTCTATGTGTGCAACAGGGCAGAGGCTTCCATAATCTATTAAATATAATAAAATGAAAATCAGTCACATCTGTTATCGTAGGGAGAAGAGACATAGAAGAAATACAAGAATTGAAATGTTTAAATTCATAGATTCAGTGTTTTTCATGCCATTTTTGTAATTTTTTTAACCCAGATTCTCAAACTGTATCTTTATTTTTTTGTAAACATTTTTAAAAATGTTTTTTATATGAATGCGCCCAGAGAATCGCCTCTAATGAGTATGGTCAGATGTGATGGCACTTACTTGGAGTGATGCACACATCTCACTTCAACTTGGGGCTTCCCTCTGTGCAGTTCAAAAATACATACTGCATTTACAATCTTAAACCCCTTCACTACTCAACACTTTCTGTTTAAAAAAAAATTCCATATACTTTTAGTTGAAACAAGTGATGCATAGCTGTCAGATAAACATATAATAAAACAGTGTTATGTAAAATTACAACATTTTTATTTTTCATTTATTTGTTTATCCTTTATAGAAGATTTTGAAGAATGCAAAGCTTTGGACAGTATTTGGTGTCTTTTATCCTGTACTATTTTGAAATGTCTGTATAAAAGAAAATATGTGTGTGTGTGTGTGTGCGTGTGTGCGTGCGTGCGTGCGTGCGTGCGTGCACAAATGGTGAAAAGGTCTGCTTATTGCTTTATTGGTATTTGGAAGGACCCTGAAGGATTTACTAGCAGAACAGCTTACTAAAAATTACAACAGAATGATAAAAGGAATATTGACATTGAGTATAATGCCTCTATCTATAGTTAAATCATATATTTCTAAAATACAAGGTACTAAAAAACTGAAGGGGTTAAAGATCAAGGAATGCTATGTCCTAGTGATATTAGGAGAATAAGCATTATAACCTGGCAGGGCATACTTTAGAATGGGTACAATATATATAAAGTTTTGTATTTGTGCTAATTCCTAAATAATATCTAAATATGAGTGCATAATTCCTTTATTTAATTAGAAGACTATGCATTGTTACTGGTGTTTTGGGGACAATACCAGAAAACGAACATGTAATCCAGTACTACGTGTAAAGATAAAGGGACATTCTGGTCACCAGAACAACTACAGTTTATTGATGAAATGCGGATTGGCGTAGTGGGGCATTTTTCTGCGCATGTGCAAGAGCTTCCCAATGCTTTCCTATAGGAAAGCATTGGATTGGCTGAAATCATCAAGTTTGATAATTTCAGTCACGGAGTCAGAACCAGTGCGATGATCAGGAAAATGTAAGTTTAAAACCTTTTTATACCATTTATAGGTGGGAAAGGGGCCTAAACAGGTACTCAAGCACTATAGTGTTAGCAAAACATGTTTGCATGGTGTTCCTATAAGCACAAATAATTATTATATACCTTCCATTCAACGTGTTCAGAATCAATTACCATTAAATGTATATGTTCATAAAAACTAAAGTGAACTAAAACTAAAGTGCTGGTTCAGAAATATATGATATCTAATGTATTATATTATATTTAATGAAAAAAAATCTATATCTCTTTCTAAAAAAATATCTATTGGAACTTGAATGTAGTTCCCATACCAAGAGCTGCTCAAAAATGTCTACAATATGTATCAATGATCACCTTTGGAAGCCTGCTCCTCTCCACTTTCACTTTCCTGTTGAGTGGTTGATGTCATGGACTCTCATGTTGAGATTTATGCAAATATCCCAGCAGCTGCGTGAAGACGCACAATTGCAGCCTTTCTGCACAGCATGGGAGCTGATTAACACATTGTGCTGCCCAATATTATATTTTTACATCCGTGCCTTTCCTGTCTGATACTGAAATGGTTAAATCTATTGCAATATCTCAATGAATTAGCATGTTCCCTTTACCCTGAACTCTGAAATATCAGGGTCTGCGGAAATTGTTTGAAGAGATTAACAATCACCCCTGTAATTGGTTGTTTTACGATATGTGCTGCCACTTGCGACTCCTTCAGGTCAAAATATATTTGCTTTTTCTTTTTTTTTTTTTTTAAACTAAATGTAGCATGATCTCAAACTACAGTTTTCCAAAAGCTGTGGGTTTCTCAAACTAACTGATAGACTCATAGTGAACAAAATCGTTTGGATTAAGCCTGGCAGTTGGAGGCAATGTTTATGAGGAAAAACAAAGCACTTGTTTACATACTGTAATCATAAGAGGTTCCATTCTACCTAGGCTGGGATGCCTGCCAAGACTTTTGAGGGTTCTTTCACAAGCTGTGCAGGTTTATAAATATAAAGGCTGTTACTAGCTGACTGTGCAATTAGTATTGCAGGTAATTAGATTCCTTTATTCAGTGTGGAGTGGTCCTGAATGCCCTTAAAAACAGCTAAGCCACAATGCACCTGCACCGTTTAGAAAAGATCTCAGTTGGCGGATCCATTATGACGTAACTCAGAGGTGCAACCAACCTATCGTAATTACGCAGATAAAAACATGCACCACAAATGGGTCAAAAGTGACGGTATAACACGAAATTCGTAACTGTAATTTTTTTTCAGTTTTTCTCAGTGGCAATTCAAGAATATTCGCAGTGTCGCTGTTTATTACCTCAAAATGCATATTCCCCAGATATTCTTGCCCTCTGTTTTCTCCTTCAGCAATCCGAATCCTAATCGAATTACATTTATTGCCAGTAGTATGCTCTGTGTGGACACAGGCAGAAATGGGAAGGGATTTTTTACCATGAAAAATGGGATTCTGCCCATAGCAATGCACAACTTAATCCATGGTCAAATTGCCCCTCCTGTTTAGATCACTGTGACCACTTGTCTTATTTCTGAAGAAAAATATTGTGATTTGCATATACCTATCACTAGAGGGGGAAAAAATGTTTTGGCATATTTTTTCAAATTAAAATGTTTAAGTTAAGTTTATGGAGAATATAAAGTCTTTCGTTTACAGGAATTGTCACTGTAAAGGGGCATACTATCTATATTCTACACGTACGTATCTGGTTGATAAGCTATCCTTATTGGCTCCACAGATGGGCTATCCTGATTTGCTCCATAAATATGCAATCCTGATTGGCTCCACAGATTGGCTGTCCCGACTGGCTCCAGAGATGGGCTATCTTGATTGGCTCCACAGACGGGTGTAAGATGGACGGCTGGACATCTTCAGGTTGAATCAGTCCTTAGACTCTGTCTACACCCATAGCTTTTCTCCAAGCATTTATATATTACTTTTGATATAGCACAATCCCCTCTTGGATTGACTTCACTATTTTAACGGCTGTTTTTTTTTTTTTCATATTATTGCTTCATATTGCTTCCAAAGATACCTATCATTACCATATCATTAACATATTGATTTAATGTAACATTGCACATGACAATGTATTGTTTGTACACAAACACTGTCTGTGTGGAATGAAATGCCTGTGCGGCATGAAACGCATAGGCATCATTGTGGTGGCCTCTTCCCCCTACTGTATAGTCCCAGCTATTAATATTAAATGAAGAAATATAGGTACAAATGTATTCATGCACCGTTTGTGTGTTGTTTCCCTTTTTTCCCTGATTGGCTGTTTACATTTAGAATAAGTATCAAAAGCTCAGAAACTGTTGTGCTATTTACATAAATTAACTTTTATTTTTAACAACAGCATTTATACTTTAAGTGTATTAACATTGGTTGTCTTAGATAATATCCTACTTAACTTGTTTTGTTTTGAAATGCCTTATCATATAGCACTAACCTAGGATAAAGGCTGTGAGGGGCAGTCACTAGTCACTAAAACATAATAAAGACTTGGGGCAGTCTCTAGTCACTGGAATAGAATAAAGACTGTGTGTCTGTCCAGTCTCTAGTCATTAAAATTGAATAAAAAATGGAGGGCAGTCTCTAGTCACTTAAACAGAGTAAAGTCTGGGATAGTCACTAGTTATTAAAACAGAATAAACACTGGGGGCAGTTACTAGTTATTAAAATAGAATAAAGACTGGGGCCGTCACTAGTTCTTAAAACAGAATAAAGACTGGGGGCAGTCACTAGTTCTTAAAATAGAATAAAGACTGGGGCAGTCACTAGTTCTTAAAATAGAATAAAGACTGGGGCAGTCACTAGTTATTAAAACAGAATAAAGACTGGGGCAGTCACTAGTTCTTAAAATAGACTAAAGACTGGGGCAGTCACTAGTTATTAAAACAGAATAAAGACTGGGGGCAGTCACTAGTTATTAAAACAGAATAAAGACTGGGGGACAGTGACTAGTTATTAAACAGAATAAAGACTTGGGGGTCAGTACCTAGTTATTAAAATAAAATAGAATAAAGACTGGGGGCTGTCACAAGTTATTAAAACAGAATAAAAACTGGGGCAGTCACTAGTTATTAAAATAAAATTCAATAAAGACTGGGGGCAGTCACTAGTTATTACAACAGAATAAAGACTGGGGGCAGTGACAAGTTATTAAAACAGAATAAAGATTGGGAGGGCAGTCACTAATTATTAAAACAGAATAAAGACCCGGGGACAGTCACTAGTAATTGAAACAAAATAAACACTGGGTGGGCAGTGACTAGTTATTAAAACAGAATAAAAACTGGGGGGTGTGACTAGTTATTAAAACAGAATAAAGACTGGGGCAGTCACTAGTCAGTTAAACCAAATAAAGACTGCAGGAGCAGTCACTAGTTATTAAACATAATACAGACTGGAAGGGAAGCCACTGGGTATTAAAACAGTATAAAAAACAGGGAGGCAGTGAGTAGGTATTAAAACAAAATAAAGACTGGGGGAGCAGTCCCAAGTTATTAAAAAGAATAAAGACTGCAGGAGTAGTCACTAGTTATTAAACAGAATAAAAACTGGGAGGGCAGTCACTAGTTATTATACACGTGCAATTCGTTTTGTTCCGAATGTCAATTCGGACGAATTTCGGGCAATTAGGACATTCGGATACTTCCGAATGTCCGAATAGCTGAATTGCCGAAGTGACGAATTTCAGAAGTGCCGAACCGAGCTGCCGAAGTCCCAAAGTGCTGAATGTACAAATAGGCGAAGTGCCGAATTTCGGATTTGCCGAACCGAACTGCCGAAGTCACGAAGCGCCGAATATCGGAATAGTCGAAGTGACGAATTTCGGATTTGTTGCATAGCCGAATTGCCGAAGTACTATTATACCCAGTGGAGGAATGAAGAATGTTACACTGTATACCAGTTTAAATAAAAAGTAAACATTCATAGCCAGGATTCAGCTGTAAGCATTTGCAACACTTACAACAATCAAGTAACACGTTCATATAAAATGTAAGTTAGTTAGCCAGTCAATGGATGGGAATGAGTAAGTAGATAACTCCCTAATTCCCACTGTATGAGGGACCTATCTACCAAAAGGCTGAAAGACCTAAATTGGTCTTTCAGCCAAATTTACTAATAATAAGTAAAAATTACTAAGTATGAGTAAATTCTGCCCCTACTCGCTATACCACAAGTAGGGGCATGTCTAGTAAACAGTGAGCAGCCTGTAGCTGCACACTGTTAAAAAAAACCTAAAAAAAAACCCTGTGTCCCCCTCCCGAGCCCCCAGCCATGCCGCCCGAGTGGGGGCTTTTAAACTGAAGGGGGGACCCTAAATCAGAATCAGGAGGGTGGGGGCTCTAAATCAGAATAAGGGTGGGGACCTATTGTCCTCCCTCCGCTCCCACCCCTGAGCGGTGGGTGGGGCCCCTAAATCAGAAAAGGGGGGGACCTATTGTCCTCCTCCCGACCCCCATCCCTCAGCAGCGGGTGGGGGCCCTAAAGTAGAATAAGTGGGTCCTATTGTCCTCCCCCCGGCCCCAATCAATCAACCAATCAGAGTGTTGTTATGAGTCAAATTACTCAGCGTGGGAAAATTCCAAATAACTTTCCCCCGCTGTGTAAAATGGCACAGAGCACTCTGATTGGTTGGATTTCAAGCAAACTAATCAGAGTGCTGTGACAGGTAAATGTAGAGACTTGGTAAAAACAAAGAGAACGTTACCTGCTCTCTGGCCTAAATCCCCATGTACATTTAAACAAAATGGAGGCTCTTTAGTTTTATTCCAATGGCCATTTGAATATATAAGCTCACCTGCCACGTCAAGGCAAGTCTCAATAGGTGAGTTCCTACACTAGCCATTAGATATGCTGATATCAACCAAGAATCTCCAGTAAGACAGGTAGGGGTATTTTATAAACCCTTTCACATTTAACCCTTTATAGGGTTTCTACACATACAATAAACTTTGCTGGTATCAGACAAAGTGTAAACATCTCTAATGAGACAGGAAAGGGTATTTTATAAACCCTTTCACATTTAACCCTTTATAGGGCTTCTACACATACAATAAACTTTGCTGGTATCACAAAAAGGTGTAAACATCTCTAATGAGACATGAAGGGGTGTTTTATAAACCCCTACATACTTAACCCTGAACAGGGTTATAACACATACAAATCACCTTGCTGGTATCAGCTAAAAGGCAAATTTATCTGATGAGACAGGAAGGGGTGCTGCCCCTACATACTTCTAAACTCTTAATAAGACAAACGTGTGGAGGCTGGCAGTAAAATTCATATACAAACACAAAGATAAAGCACTGTGCTTACAGCAGCAGTAGTTTAGTATCCAACAGCTTAAAATACATAGTAAAAACAAAGAGAACATTACCTTCGCTCTGGCCTAAATCCCCATGTACATTTAAACAAAATGGAGGCTCTTTAGTTTTATTCCAACGGCCATTGGTGGTATTTAGGGCCCGCACACGCCGCTCAGTGGTGGGGCCAGGGCGGAGGACAATAGGTTCCCCCCACTTATTCTAATATAGGGCCTCCACCCGCCGCTCAGGGGTGGGTGCTAGGAGGGTGGACAGTAAGTTCCCCCCCCCTTATTGGTATTTAGGGCCCCACCTGCCGCTCAGGGGTGGGTGCTAGGGGGGTGGACAATAGGTGGGGGCTTGGGAGGGGGGGACACTTGGTGTTTTTTGATTGTTTTTTTTTTAACAGTGTGCAGCCACAGGGCAGAATGTACTAATACTAAGTAATCTTTCCTTAGTATTGGTAAATTTAACTGAAAGACCAAGTTAGGTCTTTCAGCCTTTTGGTTAATAGTTCCCTAATACTGTGGGAATAAGGGAGTTATCTACTAAGTGGCTGCAAGAGAACATATCCGAAGTGCTGAATTTCTGAAATTCCAAAGTGCAGAATTTCAGAATGCCGAACCGAACCGAATATTTTGCCCATGCACATCTCTACTAGTTATTAAAAAGAATAAAGACTGGAGGAGCAGTCACTAGTATTTAAGCCCTTAAGGACACATGACATGTGTGACATGTCAGGATTCCCTTTAATTAAAGAAGTTTGGTCCTTAAGGGGTTAAACAGAATAGAGACTAGGGGAGCCGTCACTAGTTATTAAACAGAATAAAGACTGGGGGAGCAGTCACTAGTTATTAAAACAGAATAAAGACTGGGAGGACAGTCACTAGTTATTGAACAGAATAAAGACTGGGAGGGCAGTCACTAGTTATTAAACAGAAAAAAGACTGGGAGGACAGTCACTACTTATTAAACAGAATAAAGACTGGGGGAGCAGTCACTAGTTATTAAACAGAATAAAGACTGGGAGGGCAGTCACTAGTTATTAAACAGAATAAAGACTGGGGGCAGTCAATAATTATTAAACAGAATAAAGACTGGGGGCAGTCACTAATTATTAAACAGAATAAAGACTGGGAGGGCAGTCACTAGTTATTAAACAGAAAAAAGACTGGGAGGGCAGTCACTAGTTATTAAACAGAATAAAGACTGGGGGAGCAGTCACTAGTTATTAAACAGAATAAAGACTGGGGGCAGTCACTAGTTATTAAAAAGAATAAAGACTGGGGGAGCAGTCACTAGTTATTAAACAGAATAAAGACTGGGAGGGCAGTCACTAGTTATTAAACAGAATAAAGACTGGGGGCAGTCAATAATTATTAAACAGAATAAAGACTGGGGGCAGTCACTAATTATTAAACAGAATAAAGACTGGGAGGGCAGTCACTAGTTATTAAACAGAAAAAAGACTGGGAGGGCAGTCACTAGTTATTAAACAGAATAAAGACTGGGGGAGCAGTCACTAGTTATTAAACAGAATAAAGACGGAGGGCAATTACTAGTTATTAAACAGAATAAAGACTGGGGGAGCAGTCACTAGTTATTAAAAAGAATAAAGACTGGGGGAGCAGTCACTAGTTATTAAACAGAATAAAGACTGGGAGGGCAGTCACTAGTTATTAAACAGAAAAAAGACTGGGAGGGCAGTCACTAGTTATTAAACAGAATAAAGACTGGGGGAGCAGTCACTAGTTATTAAACAGAATAAAGACTGGGAGGGCAATTACTAGTTATTAAACAGAATAAAGACTGGGGGAGCAGTCACTAGTTATTAAAAAGAATAAAGACTGGGGGAGCAGTCACTAGTTATTAAACAGAATAAAGACTGGGAGGGCAGTCACTAGTTATTAAACAGAATAAAGACTGGGGGCAGTCAATAATTATTAAACAGAATAAAGACTGGGGGCAGTCACTAATTATTAAAGAGAATAAAGACTGGGAGGGCAGTCACTAGTTATTAAACAGAAAAAAGACTGGGAGGGCAGTCACTAGTTATTAAACAGAATAAAGACTGGGGGAGCAGTCACTAGTTATTAAACAGAATAAAGACTGGGGGCAATCACTAGTTATTAAAAAGAATGGAGACTGGGAGGGCAGTCACTAGTAATTAAACAAAATAAAGACTGGGAGGGCAATTACTAGTTATTAAACAGAATAAAGACTGGGGGAGCAGTCACTAGTTGTTAAACAGAATAAAGACTGGGGACAGTCACTAGTTATTAAACAGAATAAAGACTGGGGGAGCAGTCACTAGTTATTAAACAGAATAAAGACTGGGAGGACAGTCACTAGTTATTAAACAGAATAAAGACTGGGAGGACAGTCACTAGTTATTAAACAGAATAAAGACTGGGAGGGCAGTCACTAGTTATTAAACAGAAAAAAGACTGGGAGGGCAGTCAATACTTATTAAACAGAATAAAGACTGGGGGAGCAGTCACTAGTTATTAAACAGAATAAAGACTGGGGGTAATCACTAGTTATTAAAAAGAATAAAGACTGGGAGGGCAGTCACTAGTTATTAAACAGAATAAATACTGGGAGGGCAGTCACTAGTTATTAAACAGAATAAAGACTGGGGGCAGTCACTAATTATTAAACAGAATAAAGACTGGGAGGGCAGTCACTAGTTATTAAACAGAAAAAAGACTGGGAGGGCAGTCACTACTTATTAAACAGAATAAAGACTGGGGGAGCAGTCACTAGTTATTAAAAAGAATAAAGACTGGGGGAGCAGTCACTAGTTATTAAACAGAATAAAGACTGGGAGGGCAGTCACTAGTTATTAAACAGAATAAAGACTGGGGGCAGTCAATAATTATTAAACAGAATAAAGACTGGGGGCAGTCACTAATTATTAAAGAGAATAAAGACTGGGAGGGCAGTCACTAGTTATTAAACAGAAAAAAGACTGGGAGGGCAGTCACTAGTTATTAAACAGAATAAAGACTGGGGGAGCAGTCACTAGTTATTAAACAGAATAAAGACTGGGGGCAATCACTAGTTATTAAAAAGAATGGAGACTGGGAGGGCAGTCACTAGTAATTAAACAAAATAAAGACTGGGAGGGCAATTACTAGTTATTAAACAGAATAAAGACTGGGGGAGCAGTCACTAGTTGTTAAACAGAATAAAGACTGGGGACAGTCACTAGTTATTAAACAGAATAAAGAATGGGAGGTCAATCACTAGTTATTAAACAGAATAAAGACTGGGGGAGCAGTCACTAGTTATTAAACAGAATAAAGACTGGGAGGACAGTCACTAGTTATTAAACAGAATAAAGACTGGGAGGGCAGTCACTAGTTATTAAACAGAAAAAAGACTGGGAGGGCAGTCACTACTTATTAAACAGAATAAAGACTGGGGGAGCAGTCACTAGTTATTAAACAGAATAAAGACTGGGGGTAATCACTAGTTATTAAAAAGAATAAAGACTGGGAGGGCAGTCACTAGTTATTAAACAGAATAAAGACTGGGAGGGCAGTCACTAGTTATTAAACAGAATAAAGACTGGGGGCAGTCACTAATTATTAAACAGAATAAAGACTGGCAGGGCAGTCACTAGTTATTAAACAGAAAAAAGACTGTGAGGGCAGTCACTAGTTATTAAACAGAATAAAGACTGGGGGAGCAGTCACTAGTTATTAAAAAGAATGGAGACTGGGAGGGCAGTCACTAGTAATTAAACAAAATAAAGACTGGGAGGGCAATTACTAGTTATTAAACAGAATAAAGACTGGGGGCAGTCACTAGTTATTAAAAAGAATAAAGACTGGGAGGGCAATCACTAGTTATTAAACAGAATAAAGACTGGGAGGGCAGTCACTAGTTATTAAACAGAATAAAGACTGGGGGTAATCACTAGTTATTAAAAAGAATAAAGACTGGGAGGGCAGTCACTAGTTATTAAACAGAATAAAGACTGGGAGGGCAGTCACTAGTTATTAAACAGAATAAAGACTGGGGGAGCAGTCACTAGTTATTAAACAGAATAAAGACTGGGGGTAAGGGGGAGGGCAGTCACTAGTTATTAAACAGAATAAATACTGGGAGGGCAGTCACTAGTTATTAAACAGAATAAAGACTGGGGGCAGTCACTAATTATTAAACAGAATAAAGACTGGCAGGGCAGTCACTAGTTATTAAACAGAAAAAAGACTGTGAGGGCAGTCACTAGTTATTAAACAGAATAAAGACTGGGGGAGCAGTCACTAGTTATTAAAAAGAATGGAGACTGGGAGGGCAGTCACTAGTAATTAAACAAAATAAAGACTGGGAGGGCAATTACTAGTTATTAAACAGAATAAAGACTGGGGGCAGTCACTAGTTATTTAAAAGAATAAAGACTGGGAGGGCAATCACTAGTTATTAAACAGAATAAAGACTGGGAGGGCAGTCACTAGTTATTAAACAGAATAAAGACTGGGGGTAATCACTAGTTATTAAAAAGAATAAAGACTGGGAGGGCAGTCACTAGTTATTAAACAGAATAAAGACTGGGAGGGCAGTCACTAGTTATTAAACAGAATAAAGACTGGGGGCAGTCACTAATTATTAAACAGAATAAAGACTGGCAGGGCAGTCACTAGTTATTAAACAGAAAAAAGACTGTGAGGGCAGTCACTAGTTATTAAACAGAATAAAGACTGGGGGAGCAGTCACTAGTTATTAAAACGAATGGAGACTGGGAGGGCAGTCACTAGCAATTAAACAAAATAAAGACTGGGAGGGCAATTACTAGTTATTAAACAGAATAAAGACTGGGGGAGCAGTCACTAATTATTAAACAGAATAAAGACTGGGGAAGCAGTCACTAGTTATTAAACAGAATAAAGACTGGGGGCAGTCACTAGTTATTAAACAAAATACAGTCTGGGAGGGCAGTCACTAGTTATTAAACAAAATAAAGACTGGGGAATCAGTGATCTTCTGTTTTTCAAGTAATTTTCTCATATCTCTCTGTGAAACAAAAACCTTGGTGTAAACAAAATGTGGCAGTTAATAGTTTGTATTAATATCTATAACAAGTTTTGGAGAATCACAGTCAGACAGGGATGGGCTGCCCACTCCGGCCACTTTGCTGAAACCCATGTCTGTTGGTCATTGACATTTCACACAGTGGAACATATGCCCAAAATCACTCCTGAAGGATAACACCGCTGTCTGGTACATTCAGAAGACAACTAAGTAAAGAGGAGAAATGTTTCACACACTGCATGGTAGGGATAAAACCTTGGGGACTAATTTAATTATAGTGAACTAATTACATATATTATTAATAAAGAGATGCTAAGGGACTCTTGGCTGTGACAGGCACAATATCCGTAACACAAATTTAAAAATGAAGTGTTATATCACCTTCTCGAAATGCAGTCACTGCAGTGAATAATGATTACTTCGATTTTATCAGAAATATCACCCTGTAACCCTTGTCACAAAATGATTGTAAATAATATTAAATGATAGGATGCACAGATAGATAGACAGACAAACAGGCAGACAGACATGTAGGTAGATAGACAGACAGACATATATGTAGATAGATAGATAGATAGTGTCTGTCAGTGAGTGAGTGTCTGTGTGTGTGTCTGTCGGTGTGATAGATAGATGTAATGCATTTATGAATAACATATGTAAAATGTAAAAATTGTAATGTGTTACAACTCCTTGGCTTCTTTAAGAAATCAGAATAGTACCGAAATTTATTTCATGAAAAGCTTTATTCAAATATTCCAAAAATCAACTATTTCAATACAAAATGATGACCGTCTGCATGGAAAACATTTCGCCCACCTCTTCCAAAAACTGCCAATTTTCCATGGTTTTAATGAAATCATTTTTGGGGTGGGCGGGTATAAAAATATGTTGCCAAAAAGCTGAGATTTACACATAAAATATACATTTGCTCCGTCTTACGTGAGCCAGTGTTTTCACCAATAAATTATTTATAGATACTAATATTTAAAAAATGAGCTGTGTCTTAAAACAAGTACAGAACAAATTTTGAAGTGATTAAGTTGCTTCCTGTAATTTACATCATATGCTACAGTAATGAAATGGTAGGATATGTGAATTTATAAAGGCATTCACCAACAAATGCATTAATCTATGATATTATAACTGACTTTCAAAAGAAAGTCAATTCAAAAAAGCCATTTCAGGCCAGGTCCAGGCTGCAGCCTGACGTTTGTTCAGACTCACACTATGCATTAATAGCTGAGTCTGGGGAAAATTACAGTCCTGCACAAACTTGAAAACTTCAAGCACACAATGCTTTATACCGAATATAAGAGTCTTCTTGCTCTGATTGGTTGTTCCTAGCAATATTCCTTGGCAGACAGCTAATCAAAGTTATTTAAATAACTATTCCACCATGCCGGTATACTATGTACTTCTTACTAAAGCTTACTTACTATATATTATTCCTGACACAATGTATCCCTTAAATAATATTATATGAATTCCCTACCTCCACCATACCCATTAGGATGTTGGGGTGAGGTCTTTTATTCTTGCCTTGTCCCATAAGTAAGAGTATCTGTAAAATCATATTATATGATATCATTATCTTTTCTCCTTTAAAACAGTCATCTGTGTAAAAAGAAAACATTAAAGGGGGGAAGGGGGGTGAGAGTGGGGGGGATCCATGATTCAATTTAACAAATGTCCTGGGCTTCTTCATCTATTTGTATTTATTTATATTTTTATCTGTCTTGATACAAAGAAAACATACTGACATCTGACTTGCACACAGACTTGACATGGTTTCAGGAGTCAGGTAATCATCAGTGCTTAGTAAATAGCCTAAGTCGGGGATAGGCAGCCTTCAGCACTACAGATGTTTTGGACTACACCTCCCATGATGCTTTACCAGCATTATGGTTGTAAGAACATTGTGCGAGATGTAGTCCACAGCATCTGGAGTGCTGAAGGTTGCCTACACCTGGCCAAAGTGCTATACCTGAAATGCTATTAAAAATGACCCATGCTTTGAGAGTCCGTTGTGTTAAACCTGCTTTAGTAAGCTGCTGTCTTCTGCATGTTCTCTACCAACAATGCTTGCATCCATTGATACCCCAATGCCAGGTATACTCAGTTGGCACCCATAGCTTCCATTTGAGGGTGACCACAGAGGTAAAGGTAATTTAATCTATGAATCTCTGTATGTCTGTAATGATCAAGCAGACAGAAATCCTGCCAACTATGCCATTGCCCATCCTCCCTCTGTGATAGTGTGTTTCCATCTCCCTTCACTTGTGTCTGTCACTGTTTGCATGTGTTTGTCTGTGGCTGTGTATGAGTCCCACTCCCCATGCATTAGTTTGCGTGCCTCTTTGTGGAAATACGAAAACATATGGGTGTAATGTAAAGAAGCAATGCGACTGTACATTTTGCAATATATACTGGGTAATGGGACTATGCAAAGTGCTACATTGGATATTCTAGCAGATATGTTATCTTAAATAGCATACGCAGGAGGATTATGGCAAACTAGGAAAATATATCATGTGGAGAGCATCTTTAATTAGAAAGCCGGGAAAATGGGAAAATGTTACATACTGTTTGTTGATCTTGAGCTTATTAAAATATATCCTGTCTATGTATATCGGCATGTAAAATACACATTACACTTTTTTTTTTCAGTACCTGCAAAAACCACGTTGGGATTCTGGCAGTCTTTTTTTTTTATTTTTTTTTGTGGAGTGGTTAAGGCCAGCCTCTATAGTTTAGTTTGTACCTGACAAAGTGCACATTAGTTGCAAAGTAAATACAAATGTGCCTTTAGTGGATGTGCCTCCATATTTTTAAAAGGAAAATACATTTTCTAGAAATATGATATATCTAATAAATATACACATTTACTTATAACAGTCAGATGTATTGATTCCTCAGTAACCTTTACACAACGGTATTACAGAACTAGACGCAGGATACCATTAGTGGCTTCATACTTTGTTAAGTGTTTAAAGATTTTAGCCAACAACTATGGTAAATTTTATGTTATACACCGTTAAAAAACAGTCTTTAAGTATAAAATGGAATACCATGACAATAAATAGCATTCAATAAAGAAATACATTAGGGAATATTTATCAAATTGGTTTCAACACTTATATGTCTATTTTTTAGCATGTTTTTGTGCAATTTATTAAAAAGGAACTTCCCAGAACTTTTATACTCTGTTTAGTTATCCCTATATTAAAAAAAAAAAAAAAAAAAAAAAGGAATTGTGAGGTGTGATAAATAAAATTTTGAAATCTATCCTGTAACTGGCCTCCATCTTAGCTCCCTGACAATCATTGTTATGCGCTCTGCCCCTTACACCTGGCAGTCAGCATAGAGAGAGTATATAGAGAGGAGGAGAAGTGAAACAATGTTACTATTTCTCCTCTTCATTAGCAATGTGTGCCCTGGCTGTGCCTTGTATAAACTGGATTGTGATGTAAGTTCATAATTCTTTAATATAAATGTGAAATAAATTAGCATCACAAGAAAAAGGTAAAGACAAGTTCCAGATGATTTTCAACATTTTATTCATGGGTGTAAATTGCAGCAAAGTGACAGTTCCTCTTTAAATATTTTGGGATATATTTTCATCTATATTTCCACCTCTTGCTTCGTTTGTCCTCTAGCCAGAATTTAGTTTTCTGCATTTTTGGCAATGTTATTGATTTATCAATATTTACAACACTTTTTCAGACAGAAACGTTTTTGTGTGTCCTTTGTATTTTTCTGCCACTAAATTTGTTGATTTTTTTGAAATTTCTGTGGTAACTTGTGAACACTTCAGAAAACTTTTACAAGTATCCCCACTGTGTAAACCTGACACCACTAAACTCGAACAGTTAACAATAGAATATATTTAATAACTTTTCCTATATCTGACTAGTTTTATGCTTATTTGTTTGATAGAAACTTACTTGTAACTTAAAAAAAAATGAAACTGGATACAAATGAGCAGATACTCACCTCAATTATTCAGAAATTATTTTTACAAGTTGTAGGGATAATTGTTGGACACAATACTATAATAAATACTATAATAATGTAATATTTTAGGAAAATTAAAGCAAAAAACTATAATTAAAGAATATTTTGTGAAAGTTAAAACTCATTGTTAAAATGTATATTCAGACAAACATGCAAACTGCTAAATATCCAGTATATCTCAGCAATTTGAGCATCACCATGCCTATCTCATCAATTTGAGGAATAACACTCATCGATTCCAGGGCCAAAATGTCTATCTCAACAATTTGATGGCCAATAACATTAACGCAGATATGATTAACATGTATATTATAATATGCTTTATGCATAAAAAAAAGTCACAGTTGTGATAGATGATGTATTTAAATTAAACAATTTTTGTAACCACCACATAGTATAATGCAATTAACATTTTTCATATATATTTGCACATGTTTTATATTCTGTTAATAGCTTTCCTTCCCTGCACCTTGGTAACCAACCATGTGTCCTATTCTGAAACTGTCATCAAAAAAACGAAGCCTTCATTGTAAACTATTTTAGTAACCTAATTTTTCCCGTACATGAACTACGTCCTACCCTTACCTCGTACATCACTTTACCACACCCCCTCTAGAATGTTAGCTGGTTTGAGCAGGCCCTTAACACCCTCTGCTCCTGTGCGTTCTGCTCGACTTGTTGAAAATACTTGTTTGTTCATCCACATATTGAACAGCGCTGCAGAATTTGTTGGAGCTTTATAAATGATAATAATAATAATATAATATATAGACCTATCCACATACATGCACACAACTAAACACAAAGTTATGTTATTTTCCGATACATTTTATTAGCAATGACATTTATACCGTGTAACGCGTTTTTATTTGTGAATATGCTGTAAAGTTGGATAATATAAGAAAAACTGAATCTAGAAAAATTAAGCTGTACTAACAGAAAATGTGAAGTTCTAGGTAAATTTTTCAGTAGGAAAGTAGATGTTTGCTGCCACCTAATGACAGCTGGAAGAAGTGCGCAGGCAAAGAACAATACTTATTGCTGTGGTTATTATTTGTCGCAAGCCATTTCTCAAATGCACCAGGGTTTTCTTAAACTCTTCGGCACTGAAAATCTTTTATGGTTTCTTCATGTTGAGCGTAATAAAACAAACATTAAGTTACAAAACGTATTATATCTCAGCATCCCATCCAAATTAAATTTCCTGCTTCAAAATTACAATTCCAAGTTATCAGAATTTTCAATATCTTATTAGACATTTATTAAAGTATTCAATAGTAATCAGTGTGAGGAGCATACACTATGAAAACAAAGTTAAGGTAAGAACTGGTTGCAGCGCATTGTCAAAAGATGAGTTGAAGTGCCCATTTTTATCACTTCTGATCTGGGGAGCAAGAGAGCCGTCTTGTCAAATGTTGGCTATCCTCAGAAATGAGTGGCTAGTCAGTTGCCTCAACCAGCAGTAGTGAAAGAACGTACCTGGATGTCATTTAATTGAGAATGTGAGAAAAGGTTTGTGGAGACAGAGACATACAGGGAGTTAACCTACAACATATGATCTTATTCACATTTACAACAAGGAATATATATTTTACAGACATTTTACACATGAATTAAAAAAATGAACAGAGAAATGGCTGGCATTGAATATAGTGCAGAGAGAGTGCAGAGAGAGTGCAGAGAGAGAGAGAAATAGTGTGTGTGCGTGTGTGAGCATATGTAGGTGTGTGTGTGTGTGTTTGCATTCATCCTCCCTCTAGTTTAGATTTAAAGCGGCACTGTCATGCCGAACTTACCTTTCCTCAATCTCTTCCTCTTCTCCCCCTCTCTCAGGATCTGTTATTCTTTTCTTCCTGTCTTCTTTAGTTTTCTTAAAAATTATAAGACAAAATAGGGATTATTTGCCTTATGGAGGATTCCACCAGCTCTGACCAGCGGAGGAGCAAAGTGTGCTTCATTTCCGCTGGTCAGAGCAATTTTCCCATGATCCTTAGCTTTCCTCTGTGTTCCCGCGATGCTTCCTGTCACTTTACACAAAACTGCCGAATTGCATTCTAACTGAATGAGAACAGTATGTTCGTTTGTTTTAGAACACAATTCGGCACTTTATTCGGATCGGAATTTCATTCGAATGAATGAAACTCCGATCCTATTCTTTCTGTGGCTGCATCTTGCAGCCGCTTAGTAGATAACTCCCTAATTCCCACGGTATCAGGGAGCTATCTACTAAAAGGCTGAAAGACCTAAATTGGTCTTTCAGCCAACTTTACTAATACTAAGTAAAAATTACTTAGTATTAGTAAATAATATGCCCCTACTCGCTATCCAAAGAACTTTCCCACGCTGTGTAAAATGACACAGAGCATCCAATCACAGTGCTCTGTGTCATTTTACACAGTGGGAAAATTCTTTTGAATTTTTCCACGCTGTGTAAAATGACAAAGAGCACTCTGATTGGCTTAAACCCACCAATCAGAGTGTTCTTAGCCTAATTGCAGGGCGGGGCAAGGCTTTATAAGCCTTGCCCTGCCCTGCGGAGCTCAGTCTGCGCGGAGCCCTCCATGGGTGAAGATGGATTATTTTTTGCGCTCAGGTTTTTTCTTTTTCGTCAGGTTTTTTTTGTGCTCGGATTTTTTTTAGTCCGACGGTTATGATGGTTTTTTATATGGCCTTTTTTGGGGCTGAAAAATGAAGATTTGAGAAAAAAGAAGACGTCAAATGGTAAGTTTAATTTTATTTTGCAGGTTAGTTATTTTATTCCCCCCTCACTATTTTTTAGGGTGAGGGGGGTAGGTAGGGACTTTTTATTTGGGTGGGGTGGGTGGGTGACTGGGGGGGGCAGAGGTGGGGCCGGGGGGGGCAGTAGGTCCCCCTCCTCATTATCAATATGGCCCCCACCCGCTGCGCAGGGGTGGGGGCCGGGGGGTAGGACAGTAGGTCTCCCCCCCATTATCAATATGGCCCCCACCCGCCGCGCAGGGGTAGGGGCAGGTGGGGACAATAGGTCTCCCCCCTTATTTTACATTAGGGCCCCCATCCGTCGTTTAGGGGTGGGGGCCAATAGTTTTTTTTTTGTTTTTTTTTATAGTGAGCAGCCACAGGCTGCTCACTGTTTACCAGACATGCCCCTACTCGCGGTATAGCGAGTAGGGGCATTGGGGAGATTTTAATCTCCCTAATGCTATTATGGGGGTCATATTGACCCCCATAGAGTGAGGGGGGACCTGAGGGGGGGTTATGAAGTGGTGGGGAGCACTGCTCCCTGCCGCTTCTATCTTTACATATTACAAGGAGGGAGCTGCATGCCGGTAGCTCCCTCCTTGTAATAAACTGAGCGAACAAACAAACACTGATACATAGTGTTTGTTTGTTCGGCTGATATTTCTATTCACTCATTCGTCTGTCTGATGAATGAATAGATGAAATTCCCGTTCGCATGTCCAGGTGTTTCACTGGGCATGTGCGGGAATCTCACCGTCTATCTAGTGTGGGCAGATGACGTGTCCCACAGGGACTTCCTCTACCCACACAAAGATGGCGGCGCCCTGAATATAGATCGGGGCAGAAAATAAGGAATAAAAAATAGGTAATGTGGGGGGCTTAGGGGCATTTGGGGGTGACTAGGGGGTCAGTTAGATGTAGTGGAGGCCAGAGGGGGGTTAAAAAAAAAACAGGATTCGGCATGACAGTGCCGCTTTAAGTGCAGATTTGATTTAATTAAATTTTTCCAAGAATTTATTATAAGTGAATAGCAAATCAACATTAAATAAATCAGAAAAAAAACATACTTAAACTTAGTTCACAGTTATTCACTAAAATGAGAAACATTAGAAAAACAAAGTGAATTCAATACATGACAATGAAGAAGAATTGGTGACTAAAAAAAAACATAAAAACACATCTTATCAAAGTTTGTGGTAATTTTCTTACACATTTCTTACATCAGGGGTCTATTTATTATTCTGTGAATTGTGGTGAGCTAGTCCCTCCATTTTCTTCCTGTACCATTCAGGATTCAAACTACTATTATTTAAGCTAAATATAATATTATAAATACTATGCATATATTTGCAGTATATGTATAGGTGCATTTTTCCACCTTTAGGTTCACAGATCAAGTGAGAAAAAATAACCAATAGAGGGGAAAACAGGAAGAGCTGTAAAAAATCTATATTATATATATTCTACATATATTATATATTTTTTACTTTTTCTCCTGTTTTTCCTTCTATTGGTCACTTCTTACTGGATCTGTGAATACGATCAACGTCTAGTTATGTCCACCTTCCATCAATCATCTATCATCTTTATTCCCACTAATAAGCTCTTTTTTTGGCGCTATGGGTGGAATTCAGAATATTGATTCCCCCCAAACATGTTCAGCTTTGCCTGTTTTGGTAAGTCCTTAATTCATGTACATTAAAGTTCAGAATTCAGGAATCTATCCGAACACCCGATCCGCCCAAAGGTGGCTGAATTGCAATTCGTCACGAAACAAGTCAAGCAGGCATAATGATTAAAAAACATGGGTTTAAGATCATCTCCAGATCTAACTTGCATCCCCAGACCTGCTGCTCCACCTGATATTGTTACTTCATGTTTGGCTTTTGGTGGATGTATCTCCAACAAGCTATATCAGAGTAATCCCATCTTTCCTCTATTGAATGGTTTATTCTCTCTAAAAATTACCTCTGATACTCAGGTGGCCTCCAATAACCTCCTGCTTCATCCTTGCCTGTTAAACTGATGGACCACATGCATTAATGTGCTGATGTGTATTGGAGTTGTAGCTTTCAAACAAACCCCATGTCTAATCAAAACGTACTATATATTCCTTTCTGAATGAACTTTGCTATATTGTATCTTCTTTCTGAGGGTTTGACATTCACCGAGTTTTTACGTTTTGCATTTATTTTATTTCCTTTCCACCATCTCTCTTTAAAATACTTACTCTATTATTATTTGATGATCACTTATATTTCTATATTGACATAAAATATGCTATTTTATTAACTCAAATCACAAGTGATATTTTGTATTTTTACCTTCTTATGGATAATATACATATATAAACACACTATATTCCTAATAATAGAATATTTAAAATAAAATATGAATAAAAAAAAATGTTCACCCAAATGGCTGCAGTCGTTTGAATGAGTCTAAAATATTACAATCATAAATCAACATAAACATTATGTCTATATTTTGCAGTACACTGATAGTCTCTGATAGTTTTCTGTCATTTGGTTCACAAATCAAGTTAGAACAAGCAACCAATACATGGAAAAACAGAAGGAGATGAAAAAATAATCTATATTTATTGTACAGCGCTGCAAAATTTGTTGGTGCTTTATAAATATAAATAATAATGTACTAAATATATAATAAATACATTTTTAAATATAGATTTTTTTTACTACTCTTTTTTTCCTATATTAAACACTGCTCACTTGACCTGGGAATAAAGTCAATATTTAATGACTGTACCATAACCATCAATCATCTTTTTTTTTTTGGTGTCACGAATGGAACTCTGATTCCCTCCAAAAAATAAACTGTTCCCAATCTTTTCTCAGTCCTTTCCATTCTTCCTCTTCCAAATCTCCTTCACTCTTCCAGTTCCCAATATTCTACATTCTTCTTCTTTCCAATCCCCTCCAGCCTTCCTCTTCCCAATCCTCTCCACTCTTCTTCTTCCCAATCACCTCCACTCTTTCTCATCCCAGTCTTCTCCATTCTTCCTATTTCCAATCCCCTCCACTCTTCCTCTTACCAATCCTTTCTACTCTTTCTCTTCCCAATCCCCTCCACTCTTCATCTTTCCAATCCTTTCTACTTGTCATCTTTCCAATCTCCTCCACTCTTCCTCTTTCCAATCATCTCCACTCTTCCTTTTCCCAATTCTCTCAACTCTTCTTCTTCCCAATCCCTTCCACTCTTCCTCTTTCCAATCTTCTCCACTCCTTTACCCAATCCTCTGAACTCCTCCTCTTCCCAATCTTCTTCGATCTTCCAATTCCCAATATCCTACACTCTTCCTCTTTCTAATCCTCTCCACTCTTCCTCTTCCCAATCCCCTCCACTCTTCCTCTTACCAATACTCTCCACTCTTCCCAATCCCCTCCACTATTTCTCTTCCAAATCCTCTCCACTCTTCCTCCTCCCAATCCTCTCAACTCTTCCTACTCCCAGTCTTCTCCACTCTTCCTATTATCAATCCCCTCCACTCTATCTCTTCCCAATCCCCACCACTCTTCCTCTTACCAATCCTTTCTACTCTTCCTCTTCCCAACCCCTACCCTTCCTCTTCCCAATCCTCTCTACTCTTCCTATTTCCAATCTCCTCCACTTGTCCTCTTCCCAATCCTCTCCACTCTTCCCAATCACCTCCACTATTTCTCTTCCTAATCCTCTCAACTCTTCCTCTTCCCAATCCTCTCAACTCTTCCTGGTCCCAGTCTTCTCCACTCTTCATATTATCAATCCCCTCCACTCTATCTCTTCCCAATCCCCTCCACTCTTCCTCTTACCAATCATTTCTACTCTTCCTCTTCCCAACCCTCTCCATTCTTCCTCTTTCCAATCCTCTCTACTCTTCCTCTTTCCAATTTCCTCCACTCTTCCTTTTTCCAATCCTCTTAACTCTTCCTCCTTCCAACTTCCTCCACTCTTCCTCTTCACAATCCCCTCCACTCTTCCTGTTGCCAATCCTCTCCACTCTTCCTCTTTCCAATTCCCTCCACTTTTCTTCTTCCCAATCCCCTCTTCTCTTCCTCTTGCCAATCTGCTCCACTCTTCCTCTTTCCAATCCCCTCCACTATTCCTCTCCCCAATCCCTTCCACTCTTCGTCTTCCTAATCCTCTTCATGATTCCTCTTTCCAATTCCCTCCACTCTTCCTCTTCCCAATCCCCTGCACTCTTTCTCTTCCCAGTCTTCTCCACTTTTCCTCTTCCCAATTCTCTCCACTCTTCATCTTCCAAATCCTCTCCACTATTTATCGTTCCAATCCCCTCCACTATTCCTCTTCCCAATCCCTGCCACTCTTCCACTTCCCAATCCTCTCTACTCTTCCTCTTCCCATTTCCCTCCACTCATCCTCTACCTAATCCTCTTCATGATTGCTCTTCCTAATCCTATCCACTCTTCCTCTTACCAGTCCTCTCCACTCTTATTTCTAACCTTTCATACTTTAGCCATTGCATGACAAAGGACGTGGACAGGATTCTTTAAACTTCTGATGGCTCCTTAATGTGATATTAAACCTTCCAAGAGACTTGAGGAGAAGCCACATACCCCCTACACACCACCACCCAGCTTTCCAGTATATGTTTAATCATCAACAGACCATTTCCAGCTACTTCAAACTCTGTGTGTCTGCTCTCATTTAGATATCGGCGGCCAAAATCTAAACAAACATTTATAAAATATGTAAATAAAGTGTCAAAATTAGCAATTTTGCAACTTTATTTACATATTTTATAAATGTTTGTTCAAGTACTTATGTTTAACTCTCAAACACAAGCCATAAAACATGTAACACACTGTTTGTACAATAATGTGGGCAACAAAATTTAAGATTGACGTCCCTTCAAAGGCTTCATTAAAGAAAGAGTGAATATTTAGTACCATTTACTAATAAAGGGCTATTTAATTTGTCATCATGAATATGTTTTTGTTTTATATTTTTTGTTTTAAAGTTAACTCTAATCTGTTAGGTATTTCTTAAAAGCAAATATTGAAAATTGTTTCATTTTAAATATTAATATCACCAATATTTTATCTACAGCTGATCCATATATTCCCAGTTCTTTGAGATGCAAATAACATTTCTGTTCTCAAAGTCTTAAAGGAAAGAAAATCGAGAATTTCAGCCGCTTCTGATTAATGAACTGGAAAAAGAGTCAAAACAAGAAATTCAGCCAAATGCAACTTTCAGAATAAACTCACAAAAACCTTCCAACTGCTTCAGACTAATATACAAATGATCATTAAACCCTCAAATAATGCTGGTTACAGGTTCTAGGGAGGGTTGTTCTCTTTAATCATGAACACCAACAATCTTACCTTAGTTGGAAAGTTATAAAAAAAACTATCCTTAGATGAATGTCTTACAGGTCATATTTGTGAATGAGTACTTGATTCATCTATTTAGCAACATGGTATATGTTACATATTGTCACGGTAGTTTACCCCAACTCACAAGATTTAGTCCAACAATTGACAATATAGAACAGATACGACTTACCGAGTCATACAGTCAGGAACGATCCGAGGTCAAGGGTACAAAGAGACAGCGAAAACAAGAACTAGCCAAGGTCTGGTACACAGCAATCAGTAAGCCAGCAAACAAGACAAAACAGGGATAAAGAGATAGACGCAGTCAGATACAAAGCCAAGGTCAGGTACGAAAAATCACAACTGAACACAACAAGCGCTAAAGGGAACTGAAACAGAAACCACGATAGGGCAGGGAGTTAAGGGAGAGGTAAGTTTAAATACCCTTACATTTAATTTGATTGGCCCCTGTCATATCCACACCCCCAAAATGTGAGTGTATGGGGAATGTGGATGACAGGGGCCAATGGGAGACCGTTTTAGTTTTCGGCTCCCACTTCCCCTTTAAGAGTGTGCCCGAGACGCCCGGCGCGCTCTTGGAGCTAGGCGGGACACGTGACCGCATCCTGCGTTCAGTGCCCGCTGTCATCCAAGCCCCAAGCAAGCCGCGCGCGGCGGGAACTGAGGACCTCGGCCCGCCCCCAGATAAGGTAAGTACCGCTACACATATATAAATGATAATAAATATAATTTTACAATAAATGCTATAAATCATAGTAATGCTAAACAACATGGACATTTAGAGACCGAATGTGCAAATTGAATGTGAAGATGTTTGGTGTCGGGTTTAAAGTAAACCAATTAGGTGTTTTATAAATGTACAGATTCCATGAGAAATATAGGAATTAAGATATTTATTAAACATTGGAAATGTTCCTTTTTAAAATAAATCTATGGAGAAATAAAAATAAACCTGACCTGGCCTGTTGACTACTTCTGCAAATCATTACATACAATTTAAAGAAATATATAAACAGTTATATTGATTCAGAAATTTTTATAGAAAGTGTAAATGAAGAGGAAGGGGGATGGCAAAATACAATGCAAATGTGTAACTTCGCATCATCCTAAAACAGCTATTGGAATTCCAGCCAATCTCACAACCCTATTCATTTTCCAATATTTTGTTCAGGAATAAACTTAATGTAACATTCCTGGCCAAGATGGCAGGATTACTAATGGGTGAAATCCACACTCAGCCTACTTTAGCTGCCTACATTTTATTCTATGTTTACCAAGGCCATCATTATTGAAGGCTCTGCCAGCGTTCAGCCTCTTCTGAAGACCCAGTAAAGAGCACCTAAGTAAGGTGACTTCCTGGGTCTATCCCTTTTAGTGACCGAGGGTCTGACCTAACCTCCCTCGTGGAGGAGATAACAATGTGGTGCATAAAGAGGCCTCCAGTTTAAACAGATTAGACAATTAATTGTAAAATACCCACATTCCAATTTAATACAGGCACATAGCACCATATCTGCTTCTATTACGGCTACTTTAGTTTAAATTACTGATTAGCATAAGCATGGGGACTATGGATTTTATGTAGTCCCTAATAATTCCATTGAGGCTTTCTTATAACTAATGGGTGACATTTAGGACGGTATTGGTGAGCATCTAGGTAAGTTGTATATGTCCAGTATTAGAAGTATTAGAGTACAGCTAATGGCTTTACTTCATTAGAAGTCTGCCTCTATATTTCAGTCATGAGGACAGAAGGAGGACAATACCAGGGCTAATGGATAGCTTCAGAGCAAGTCTTCCTGTATGCTATTGTCTGGTGGACACAGGAGATACCAATTCCAGCAATAACTGAGAATAACAGTGTAATGGTTGTGCTTCATGGAGGTCTGCCCTTATATTACAGCCCTAAGAGCGTGTTCCAAGGGAAGACTGGGACAGAATGTGACTGTGAGTACATTTGTCTCTGCTATAATTTTGTCTAATATATGCTGTGTATGACTTGTTGTACAACTTTCAGTTCCAACAGAGGAATATGCAGCTCCAGTAGGTCATTAACTACTACGTAGTATGGATTCTGTTCTTTACTTTGGCATATTAATCATTTTTGTGCTTGCATATTTAGCATGTGCTTGGCATTGAAGTCATCCTCCATCTAATGGGTTAAGAAGTAATTGGCCTCTTCAGATATGAGGTAGGAGCTTCCAATTTGGGAAGAAGACCTGCTATCTAATGGTGGTTGGTAAAGTAGATTGCTGGACTTGTTACTTTTACAACAAGTCCAGCAATCTACAGCATGGAAACTGTATTTTTACATATCTGAACTTAAAGGTGAAAAGTAGTTTTTGCAGACTTGTCTTATTTTGATATCTGCATGTGAACATATGGACTGATCTTACTGTGCTTTTAATAACATTAGGCCATCCTGTGCGGTTATTTTTTGTTTTCATGAAGAGTCAAGATATGTTAAAATGCATTTCAAGCAAATACATGAGTACCTACCTTTCCATTAATCTAGTGTTTGGTTTGCATTCACTTTATCTGGTACCAAAATGAAGGTTAGTTGTGCAAGCTCAAAATGTACATTGGATATAATTCATATTGCATCTGTATCTCCTCATTAACTGGGTAAAGTTTACTTGTAAACCTGAGGTCAAAAGCAATGGTTATCAATTTGTATCTCTTTGAAATACAGGTATCAGACTACCTTTCTATTACCAATATGGGTGTATACACTTTTCAATCCATTTTTGTTTTGGCACGCATGGCATGTCTTTGGTACTTAATGAATAAAGTTAAAATCTTTTACAGGGATAACTCCTAGGTATGTCATTCGGGAAGGAATAAAATATAAATATTTTTTCCTATAGGAAATGATACAATATATCCCTTTGGCAGAGCAAGCCCTGCTTCAATACACCTCTTTTAACAAATCCTCCTAGCAGATGTAGGCCGTTTACTATTTACAAATACAAATGTCTAAATAATTAGAAAATTCCCTGTACAAGTAAACCAAGTGTGGGCGTTTATATTGTTTCTCATCCTAACATCTCTCTGGGCTTCCAATTATGGTGTGGCTTAATGTCCTAGGATGCTTTGAAAGTGGATTTAGATGCTATATCTATATGGTACTTTACCTGAGGACAATATAATCCTAGGTCTTGATCCTCTAAGGCCATCTATGTATGGCTACTTTATAATTTATATACCAGAAACTTTTCTGTGGTAAAAGGCAACAATAGTTTTGGACTATAGGTCCTTTGCATCCCTACCAAGTCTCCTTATATAGTTTGACTCAAATTCCTCTCTCCTAATGCCCCTCTCTTCTAGGAGCTCCATTTCGTGTGTGTGTTGAGGATATACCGAGGGCCATATCAATAATACTCACAGTAATGTGTCTTTGAAATACAGTGACTGATGTACATCATATATAAGTATAGATTTATTTTTTTTACAGCTCCTCTTTATTCCCTCTATTGGCTACTCGATCTGTGAATAAAATCAACATTTAGTACCTTTCTTCTAGCCATCAATCATCTCCTTCTTTGGCTCCACGGATGGAACATTGAATCATGAAACAAACTGAACTGAACTTTGATTGTCCATTTCATTTTTTGGTGACTCATCCATATAGTGCTTCGAAGTTACAGAATTCGGAACAACTGCTGATTGTTCAAAATTAAGATGAATTGCAATTTGTTTGAAACTGTATGCACAAGTCTACTGTCCACTTTTCCTCTTCCCGATCTTTACTGCTCTTCCTCTTCTTAATTCTTTCCACTAATTTTTCCAAAATTCTGCACATTGGTTCTTGCATGACAAATAATTTAGACATGATTCGTTACACTGACCCTGGATCCTTAATGTAATATTAAACCTTCCAAACCACTTGGGGGGGAAACCATGTAAACCCTACACTCCACCACCCAGATCCCCAGGAGTACATGTTTAATCATCAACAGACTGTATCGATTTACTGTGTAATGTAAAACTAATTGTAATCATTTCTCTTTTTTTGGCACTATGAGCGAAATTCTGAATCACAAGTTATAGTGAACATGCTCAGACGTTGCATTTTTCATCTGGTTTGTGATTGGCTACATTGTGGAGCAGAGTTTGAAAAGCCCCAATTGTGGTTCGGACATGAATCTCCCCTCTAGTGAATGATTTGCAGTCATACAGCAGATGCTATTCCAGCCGAGAGCTACTCTATAACTAGGGCATTGACCGAGGCTAAAAGGCATTATTGTCACATATTCATCCGCTTATAGAAATGTGGTTAATGACATTTACTGTCCACACAGGAAAAGTTGTGCCGAGCAGCAACCTAATCCACAGAAGGGTTAATGCTGAGCAGTAATTGTGCAAATGAAACCTGGTGTCATGTATTCATCCGCTTAGAGAAAAGTGATTAATGACATTTACTGTCCACACAGGAAAAGTTGTGCCGAGCAGCAACCTAATCCACAGAAGGGTTAATGCTGAGCAGCAATTATGCAAATGAAACCTGGTAACTGACTTTGGGGACAAAGGCCGGTTATAGCCTATCAGAACTAAAGGAGGGGTATTTAGGCCCAGTTCTCAGCCTGCTCAGTGCCCTGTCGTAATGTCAGGATTACTGTTTGATCCAGCACGTAGAACTGTACAGCACGGATGACAAATAAGTAACGTATTACCGGTCCTTAGAATGGCCGGATTTAACGTACAAAGAATAGTCAAAAATACTAGCCGAGGTCAGGGAACACAGAAAGGGACACAGCGATGAGGAAAGCCAGGAGTCAGGATACCAGAATATAGAGAAGTCAATAAACAAAGCCAAAGTCAAAACCAGGTAGAAAACTATAAACAAGAACGCGCACTCAGACAACCACAAAGGAAACCACGACAGGGCACTGAGCAGGCTGAGAACTGGGCCTAAATACCCCTCCTTCAGTTCTGATAGGCTGTAACCGGCCTTTGACCCCAAAGTCAGTTACCAGGTTTCATTTGCATAATTGCTGCTCAGCATTAACCCTTCTGTGGATTAGGTTGCTGCTCGGCACAACTTTTCCTGTGTGGACAGTAAATGTCATTAATCACTTTTCTCTAAGCGGATGAATACATGACACCAGGTTTCATTTGCACAATTACTGCTCAGCATTAACCCTTCTGTGGATTAGGTTGCTGCTCGGCACAACTTTTCCTGTGTGGACAGTAAATGTCATTAACCACATTTCTATAAGCGGATGAATATGTGACAATTATATGGTGGAGTGCCTGCCCAGCTGTGATTAAAACTGTTTATTGTCTTCACAGCAGAGCCAGGATGACTTCCTCTACATACAGATAGACTAGTCACATGCTATAGAACATGAAATGCATTCTATCAAGGATGGCATGTAATTAATAGGTATCTGGAAACCATTTATAGGCAACCCAGAATGGAGCAGTGAACACTAGACTGACACTGGAACTCACCTCATTGGTTTAATTAAAATGTGTCCATTTTGGCATGGCAAAAGATGCCTAGGCTTCTTCCACAGCCATTCCTGCTGTCATTCTATGTCTAATTAAGAATCAGGAAGGAAGGTACCAGACCATTATATAAAAAAAAAAAATCAGTGAGTACCTTCAAATGCATAAATTCCACCAAGTACTGGATACAGTTATCTTGATTGTTTATGTGTAACATAGCAACCGCCTATTCCTGTTCTATGTTTATTTATTCAAATATTCTCAGAATTCCCAGTTTGCACTTCATTGTTTGGCTAGACAAAAATTTCACAGTAAATTCATCTGTCTTGCCCTCTGGTTGAGTTTTGGCCCACAGGAGGAGAGCTCAAATATGTGGTTTGTTTTTGAAAGTTACAGTACCACCACATATCTGTGACCAACAGGTTCCAGCCTCAAAACATGACTGTCAAACATCTAAACACACAATAAAAAATATAAGTATGTATAAATAATATGATCAGCTAGGTAGAGCAGTGGTAACATCACCGTCGTAGATCAGTAAGTGGCACGGAACAAGATCCTAAACCCTCTCAAATCTTTAGAGATTGTAAGCTCATTTGAGCAAGGCCTTCTCCACTTCTCAAATATTACCTCTCTACAATTGTAAAGCACTGCAGAATGTGCTGGTGCTATATAGATGTTAACAATAATAAACAACAATGAAATATTCATGAAGAGCTGAAGGATGTTCTAAAACAAACACATTGCCTTGTACTGTATGCGTGTCACTATTTGATTAGCATGTCTTATTAAGCGAGCTCAATCAGATCTGCTGGCATACATTATTTGCAGCATGCATAGATCTGAATATTCAGTCAATACCAAAAAGCTTTATAACAGCAGGTAATATATTCACATTTTGTTTACTTTCTTCAAACATTAACTCAGCTGGTTTCCTTTTCCTTGTAAGATTTGGAACAACAAACACGAAATGTAAAGCTTACATATACCCCTTTGATGTTGGTATTCTCCTCAGAGTAGAAAATATTTTAAGAACTCTTTGTTTAAAAATTAATTTTTGACTACCCCCCGCATGAAACGCGGGCAATTCCCCAACTACGGAACCATCAAGCAATTAACATCTTGAACTGAAACCATATTCTCGAAAATCAAAACAGATGCATTAACTCCCCTGTGACTGCTACAAGGATTTGATTTTAAGAGCAACTGTTCATTTATAAAACCAGATTCATCCTAATGAAAATATATTGTTAAACTTTAATGACTTTGCTGTCTTAATAAAGACACTTTCAAACAACTCTATAATCTATTTAGCAAGAAGGAATGATTATTCATTTTGCTCAAACTAATTAAAACCCGAGAAACATCATTACGACAAAAAGGTTGAAATACTAAAAATGGCAATGGGGCGGGACCTAACCCATGTGCGTGATGATGTTATGGGTGAAAGGGTGGAGTTTAGTAATAAGCGTGTTCGGTGATGCGGAGATGCACAGAGTCATGTATAAGGTTGGCAGGAGGAACTATGAAACTCCAATTTGAACTGAAGACACGGCTGTCAAAAATCTATTTAATTCTTATATTAGTATTTCTTATTCTTTTTCTCAGTTGAATCATGGTGGCAGTGAATGTAATTAAGACTGTCTGTCATCAATAGGCAAATTAACACTGGTTTTACCTTCTTCCTCAGTAGGGTTAAGTGATTTTATTCTGCACTTTTGCAGTGTCCTAAGAATTTGTACTGACAGAGGGTAATGTCTTACCCTAAATATTCAGCATATTAGATAAAACAATTAAACCAATATAAAGTAAAAATTATGTATAAGTGTGTACCAAAATAATGGTGCAGAGACCTGTAAAAAAAGTCTCTATCAAAGAATCTATAAACTAAGAATAACTTTCACTGAGAATCGAAGGACTAAGATGAGATTAGCCCGTTATGCTTTTTTGGCTAAAAATATACAGTATTGACTTAAATGAAGCGACCAATAAACACTAAAATGTGATGTCTAAAATTAAAGGGACACTATAGGCTCCCAGACCACTTCAGCTCATTGAAGTGGCCTGGGTGCAGTGCCCCTATCCCCCATGTAGATCATTGCAGTTTTTTTAAAAAAACAATCAGACAGCCACTAAAGGCACTTCCTGGTGGCAAGGCGACTTTTGGTTGCCTAACTGACGCTTGACGTCCTCACGCTCTGCATGAGGACATTAAGCATCGGTGAAATCACCAAAGTAAAGCATTTAGGCAATGCTCTCTTATGGGGAGGGCCTAATACGAGGGAGATCAGCTGTAGAATTGGGTGAGTACACAAAGGGTTTGTAAGCTGTTTGAAAGTCATGGATTTTGGGAGCACAAGGGAGAGGAGGACAAAGGGAACTATAGTTTTAAGGAATACATGATTGTGGCGAAAGACCTTGCCACTGTTTTTTTGAGGGGCCTGTTTGCTTGCCTTCTACCCTGTGACTCTGGGCCCTGCAATATAACTTGCCCAATACACTTTAAAAGGCTCCATTCAGGTAATATAAGTACTTTTGTACTCCATAAAGAGAGACCGACCGTTGGCCCAGTGGCGGATCCAGAGCCTGATCTCGGGAGGGGCACTTGTAGATTATTTAAAGAAATAATCCAGACACAATAACTACTACAGCTCAGTGTAGTGGTTATGGTGTCAATAGTGCCGGGACCCCCTCCTAGAGTAAGTAGTCAAACCGTTTAAGAACAGTTTGACAACTTACCTGAGGTCTGCTGGGAAATGGGGCGGTAGTAGGGCATAGGAGCAGTGGTGTGTGTGAGTGGTGCAATGTGTAAGGGGTGCAGTGTGTGTGTGTGTGAGGGGGACAGTGTGTGAGCAGTGTGTGTGTGTGTGTGTGAAGGTTGTAGTGTGTGAGTAGGGGGGCAGTGTATGTCAGGGATGCAGTGTATGTGTGGGACAGTATGTGTGTGTAACAGTTGCAGTGTGTGTGTGAATGTGGGCAATGTGTGTGTATGGGGCGGCAGTGTATGGGGGCAGTGTGTGTGTATGGGGGGCAGTATGTGTGTATGAGGGCAGTATGTGTGTATGAGGGCAGTATGTGTGCATGGGGGGCAGTATGTGTGTATGGGGCAGTATGTGTGTATGGGGGCAGTATGTGTATGGGGGCAGTATGTATGTGTATGGGGGCAGTATGTGTGAATGGGGGGTGCATGGGGGGCAGTATGTGTGTATGGGGCAGTATGTGTGTGTAGTGTGTGTGTATGGTAATGTGTGCAGCATGGGGTCAGTATGTGTGTATGGGGCAGTATGTGTGTTTGGGGGGCAGCATGGGGGGCAGTATGTGTGTAAGTATGTGTAAGCGTATGTGTATGGGGGCAGTATGTGTGAATAGCATGGGGTCAATATGTGTGTATGGGGGGCAGCATGTGGGGCAGTATGTGTGTATGGGGGGGCAGTATGTGTATGGGGGGGCAGTATGGGGGCTATGTGTGTGTGTGTGTGTGTGTTAAGGGTGGGGGGGCTTTTTTTATAATTTATATCTTTAGTTAATTAAAAAAAACAAATATTCTATGTCCCCCCTCCCTTCTTACCTTTATTGAGGAGGAGGGGGGACATATTTTCATCCCTGGTGGTCCCAGTGGTGATTCCCTGGTGGTCCCAGTGGTGAGAGTGAACGCTAGCCCACGCTCCCGGGCTAGAGTTCACTCTCGCGAGATTTGGAGCGTTGCCATGGTAACCGCGGCAACGCTCCAAATCTCGCGAGAGGAGGACCCGGAGGAGCTGCAGACTGAGCTCCGGGTCCTCCCTCTCCCTCCCCTGCCGGCTGTCAGCACAGTGCCTGCGGACCGGGGAGGGAGATCTCTGATCTCCCCTCCGGTCCGCAGGCACATTGCAGGGCTAGCACCTGCATGTGCTGACAGGGGAGGGAGACCGGCGGATTTCTCGGGGGGGGCAATTGCCCCGTTGCCCCCCCCCCTGGATCCGCCAGTGCGTTGGCCCCAATTCCCTGGAACTGTTTTTGGCATAGGACCATGTGCACGGTCGGTCAAAATGGGACTTTCACAAAATTACTGAACCCCTGCTCTGATCTGGGTGATTTTTGGATATGTTGTTCACCCATATTAGGGCTATCCAGGGATCTGACATTTGTGGGGATATGTGGGGTGTTTTCCAGACTTTGTAAAAATTTATGTTTTTTCTGCTTAGAGTTAATTAAGTTAGTCCATTGTCTTCATTAATTATATCACAGGCAGAGGGGAGGGATTGTGTACACTGTATGGGAGTGTTTGAATGTAAACCTCTGTTTTTATTGGCTTGCATGTTTTGTATTTGGTGCCCAACAAGGTCCACCTGGGCTTCAACCTTGTTGGGAAAATTGTATAAAAGGCCAGTGTGTCCCATTAAACTGTAGTTCCTGTTTTACCCTCAACATAGAGTATCTGTCTCATGTGTGGGGGAAAGGCTGCAGCTACCCAGAGGATTGCTATATCACTATACTGCCCTGGGATTATAATCACTTAGCTCTTTTAAGAGCTGTTCCTGCTTGACTCTCTGGAGGAAAAGAGATTCACCCACTGGAGCCTTGTCATAGGGCCAGGGTGGGTAGGAGACGGCAAGTTCCCAACCAAGTTGTAACGCTGGACGTGGGGACTGCGGTGCTGATGGTGTCTGGTGGAGTGCTTGGAGTCCTTGGTGAGCACTAGGAGCACTCATCAGCAGAGGTTCCCAACCGGGGTACAGGAAGCTCTGTTACAATGGTTATATTCCTTACACTATAAAATCCCTTTAAAAGACAAAATTCCTGAAACCTAATGAGATTAAGAGGAATTTCAATTATAAAAAATAGAAAATCTGGTGGGTTTACCTGGGAGTCCATGACAGACAACCAGTTGCTCCTAAACTCATGAACTCATGCAACAAGCATTGTGCTTAATGTGTCCCTTTCACTTACCCAATGACAGCATGTAAGTCATCTAGAGCGAGGTGGAAGATGGCAGGACCCTACCTCGAAGAGGTAAAAGATAGCAGGAATCTCCCTCAGGGAAGTGGTAGAATGATGAATGGAACCTACCTCAGGCAATTGGAGGAAGGTGGAGGGAGCCTACCTCAGTGAATTTCAGGTCAATGGATGGAGCCTACCACAGGGAATGGGAGGATGATGCATATAGCTTACCTCAAGGACTTTTAGGACAATGGATGGTATCCAACTCATGAATTTGGAAATGATGAATGGAGCCTGCCTCAGTGAAATGGAGGACGATAACCTATCTTGTATAACATGTGGTATAGGTCTAGAATACGGAATATGCTTCTTTTGTGAAAAGTTGGTGTAAATAAAAAATTGTAGTATCATTGTTGAACAGCAGATGGCGAAAGAGTACACTTTGTCCAGTAGCTGTTTCATATGCTTTTATAGGCTTTTACAAATCAGGTCAAATGATACCTTACATGGCTTATTCAGTCAATTCTAAACTGGTCACAATGGGTCCATTATTTTTTATTTTATTTTTTAACACGCTTAAAAGACCTTGTTCAAACAAATGTATTTAAAATCAGCATAATCCTTCAGCAGCAGGAATTCATCGAAGTTGATAAAAATGGGGAAAGAATATTGAAGATCAGTGAATGTTCTGAGTCATTTTAAGTGAAGCTGCTGACACACTCTCATCTGGCTGAGTTTTAATTCTTTGTACAAGTCTCATGTGAGTAAAATACCCATATTTACCTACAGCAATCCCACATTTTATATACTATCAGTTCCACATCCTATATATTATCAATCTACATTATATATATTATCAATCCCACATTTTATATATTATCAATCCCACATCCTATATATTATCAATCCCACATCTTATATATTATCAAATCACATCATATGTATTATTAGTTCTACATCCTATATATTATCAATCCCACATCCTATATATTATCAAATCACATCCTATATATTATCAATTTACATTATATATATTATCAATACCACATCTTATATATTATCAATACCACATCTTATATATTATCAAATCACATCCTATATATTATCAGTCCACATCCTATGTATTATTAGTTCCACATCCTATATATTATCAATCCACATCCTATATATTATTAAATCACATTCTATGTATGATCAATTCCACATCCTATATATTATCAATCCACATTCTATATATTATTAAATCACATTCTATGTATTATCAATTCCACATCCTATATATAATCAAATCACATTCTATGTATTAGCAATCCCACATTCTTTATATTATCAGTCCCACGCCATATATATATTATCAATCCCACATCCTAATATTATCAATCCCGCATAATATATATACACTGCGATATATCTGGTTTTTACCTTTTCTACAAAATCTTACATTTTTACTTTGAAATGTGGTTTTCAGCCCCCTACAGTTTGGTGTTTAGTGCATAAATAGCACTAATAGCATCTTCACTGTGGAGTTGTGCAATGTTTATACATGTATAAACAGACAAAGCAATGTAAAATAATATGTATACCATAAAGCTCAACCACTTTGCTCCAGATTGGATCTTCACCTTCCAGAGAAACCAATATCTCAAGCTGGGCTCCATTATATTCCCTTCCTGCAAATTCCATTGTTTGGAGTCATTGTTATTGAATGATATTGCTTCAGCCGCTGCTTTAAGTAATTATTTATTTCTGAGTATATGCTAATGTTTCAGACCTTAACTGAAATATTTCAAGATTTGAACCGTCATATAATCCCTAAATTGCACCCCCTCAATATTTCTGCAAGGAATGAACAAATACTGTAAACACGAAAGTTGCATAAATTGCCATAAATAATATTTTTTTACAGCAGATCGAAATCTATTGACAAAAATGTTTATGCGTTCAGTATTCAAACGGGTTTCAAGTAGTGATGTCCCGAACTGTTTGCCGAACGGTTCGCCGCGGTTCGCCACGAACGGTTCGCCATGGACTCCAGTCAGCAGACACATTTAAGCCAAGCAGCAGCAGACCCTCCCTCCCAGACCCTCCCACCTCCTGGACAGCTCACTAAGAATGCAGCTTCAAAATGGATGCTGTCCAGGAGGTGGGAGGGTCTGGGAGGGAGGGTCTGCTGCTGATTGGCTGGAATGTGTCTGCTGACCGGAGTCCGTGGCGAACCGTTCGTGGCGAACCAAGGCGAACCATTCGCGAACCGTTCGGCGAACAGTTCGGGACATCACTAGTTTCAAGTAAATCTTTTACTAATATTTTTTTAAATGAAAAGAATTTGGCTGTGTAGGGCCTGGAGCGAGATTAGGAATCAGTGTGGAAGATTTGAGCAGTGATCAGAAAACATTTCTTGAAATCTCGATGCCTGTGCTGTTATACTGCCCATATTAAATATATTACAGTTTGTTCAAAAAGCAATTAGTAATTTCAGAGAATGAAAAGTAATTAAGATAGGAGGATGTTGCAGGATTGGATATGATACTTCTCTAAGAGTGCAAAATATTACTTGCATGTAAAATCATTAATTTAAATATACTCTGATTTTTGCCAGAAAATGTTCTCTTCTCAAATGTTTTTATCTAGCACCGACATAATAACACACTTGAAATAGCATTGTAGACATTATGTTGCATTCGTTAGTTAATTCAGTGTATATTTTGCATTTATGAATACTTATCGCGCTGAGCCAGGTATGTAATAAGCAGCAACAGGTCCTATCTGCTAACTAAAATCAGATTTCTCCCGTAGGTAAAATCTCTGAGATGTGTTTGCAGCTTCAAACACAGCAGGTGTCAATTCCAAAGGGAACGCTCGACTTACACAGAACATCTGCATGATTTTATTCTCTGGATGTAAAGATTTCTTAAAGCTCATTATCTCTGTACAGGCAAATGAGTTTACAAAAAACTGCCTGGCTGAAACTGTCTGATGTACATCATGTGCTTCTGTGTGTGCAAGTAGAGAAAATGTTAAAAAATAAAATAGAAGCACTTGTCGGATTCTGATCACTGTGTTTTTATTACCAAACCTGAACTAAAGTCACATTAACAGATCGCACGGTACATCATGGTAATTGAAATGGTAGGGTAGTGTATAAGAATTCTAGCGATAGTTAGCAGCTGTAACAACCTGAACCAGAATTTTTTCTTTCTGGCTGTGAATGGAAACTGTACAAAATGGTGGAGGAAAGCAGCACCTTATGTATGTTCTCAAATTCTGATCCCGTGAGATAATATGAAAAATAAGAGGACAGTTCCCTGAATATAGTGTAGTGTGTTACTATTATCGAGGTAAGTAAGAGAGATACGCTTACAGTTTTTTGGACCTATACTCAGCTCCAAATGAGTGCACTTGGACGGTACAATCCCCGGCTGTAGATATGTTTGTTGTCTTGATCTTATAGTGTGGGATTTCTTGGGCCGATATCTAATAGAAGGTATATGTGGGTAGAGCCCCTATAAGAGTGTTGGGGAGTCTCTGCTCAGGAAAGCAGTAACAGGCATTGAGAGTTCTATATAAAGAAAATGAAACAAACTATAGTGCTCTCTGTTAAAATGTAATAAAAGTAATAAAAGGAGAGGTACTCACAGGAAAAGAGCAAAAATAGGCTTTGCTTAGTCCATATAGCTTGGGAGGTATGTTCCCCACCAAGGAATCCAAAGTGAGGGTCTCTGAATAAAATGCTCTAAGATATAATTAGGCAGGTCCAGAGTAGGGTAAAAAAAAACACTAATTTTATTAGAAGAAAAAATATAAAACCAAACAAAGCCCACTAATGGGCCAAAACATGGGCTTTTAAAAAAAATAAAAAAAATAACAACTGCCAATATTTATTAAATACCGCTACCAACATCACTGCCAATTTCACTGCCAACATCACTGCAAATGTACTGCAACAGTATCTGCTAGACGCCAAACAGACAAACAGCACATAAATCAAAAAACGCAGCAGATTTTTTTGAATATCTTAAATATGGAGATTTTACAAAATCCATTAATGTAAGAAGATGGATTCCGTTTACAACACTTTTATTTTTTTTCTGTTTTTTTTTAGAACAGAAATAATTTTATGCAGATCTTAGTAACTTGTCGGCACTTTCATTGTGAAACGATTGCGTTAGTCAGGTGAGCTAGAACACAATTAGTATTAATCAACTATAATTGTAGCGTATTTACATAAAATGTTTTCTTGCTTAGTACAGATAATAAATTGGAAGTTGATTAAGCAACTTATTTCTGTATTGACTATTAATAGAACACACATTCTAAGTTTAATGCTACCCACTTGTAGTGACAGTAATTTATTTCGGCTTCTTTGAGAATTGTGTGACTCTGTCTGAAACAGAGAGAATGCTTTATTTAATTTAATGAGGTATAGTAAAGAATAAAATTAATCGCCCTGTTCTCTGTGAAGCGTACGCGTCAAAGGATTGCTCCTCAGGGGGTCAATGTGATCAACTGACTCTGAACGAAGTAGTAAATTATTAACGGAAAGCTTCTAGTCAGATGCTACAGGATAATATAAATAAAGCAGAGCATTCCCTAAAACTGGAATTGAAGGTTCTATGCCAGAGCAACATCTTTAATACCATCTTCAAGGTCCATCAACATGAATTATCCAAAGGAAAGGAAGCTATCTATTAGAAAAGTGGAGGACACAATGGCGCTTCAATGGGCTAGGGTTGTCAATCGCGGAGAACAGAAAAGAACCACAGAAAAAATCAAAGTTTTCCAGAGAACCACAAACATTTCTTGTTCAGATCTACAGAGAGAGGTCAGGTCTCTCCGAACATTTCTGCTAAAAGTCAACGTTTCCACCGGCTACTTTGAAAAACAAGAGTAATGGATACATTTGTGTTTCTCCAGAACATAATTTGAATGAACTTTTTTCCCTTTTAGAAAATTTAGAATTCAGGACTGGAATTTTATTAAATTTTCATCAAGCTACCCAGAAATTTAAAAATCTCCGAACTAAGTTGGAATTCATTCGGTATTAAAGATTCGGTCTAAAATATCTTATATTCTCTTATACTCTTCAAGTTATAAAATGCTAATAAATGTGTTAAAAAATATTAAATATTGAGGGAAAGCAGTCTTCTAGCATGTTCCTGACAGTAATTATAGCTATATTTGTTAAGTTCACATATTGTGACCATTGTTTGTCAATTTTATGCAAAAGTGAATGTTTTGTATTTGTTAATATTAAATGATTCTACCACATACCATGTAACATAGCTGTTTGTTTTTTTACCCATTGTCCGTGAATCAGAAAACCCTCCTTTCCTTTTCTTTAGTCACACGTTGGAGGGAATGTATGATTCAGTAGAATTTTAAATGAAGGTCATCTTTATAATAAATAATTCATTTGGTATGCTTTCAAATTCCAGACATTTATGGCGGACCCAGGTTTGTTACTTTGCACCGAAGCCACTGAGTGTTCAATGCTATACATCATTACAGCGCTGTGACTTAACTGCTGAAGACGATTGAAAAATACTTTTGTTACAAATCATTCTGTCACTTAATCCAAATCTTGCTGGACACACAGATCCTGTTTTGTTAATGATATATATTTTCTTATTTGTCCAGGAGGCTAATCAGAAAAATGAAAACAATACCAGCACTGACTGCCAGTGGGAAAATTATAAAAACAAGTCATTTAATAAAAATAAATAGCAGTCTCCAATACACCTACTAAACTATGTCGCCACCTCATCACACCTCATGTTTAGACTCCAAGGTGTGTGAATAACTGATTATTAAACGTGGAGACACAGACATTCCATGATTTACGTGTCCTTGTGTCACTGTGCATGAGATGAAGCAGGATTCAATATTTCACCATTTTCAACCATCTTCCCTCTGAATGTAGATTTGGGATTAAAGGATCAATCTAGGCACCATAACCACTACATGGTGAGGCAAGCTGACCCACTTATCCAATGAATGTTTTTAAAATATGGATGAGATTAGTATTGCTAATGCGAAATACTTGCAATTCTGGTGAGTGGGGGCTGGACTGCCTGTGCCTCGAGGATCACCATTTTGAATGGCACCATAATCACTTCATCAGCAAATAGTTATAATGATGCCTAGACTTCGCCTGTAAAGGGGACTTTTCAGCAGGTTCTCTTTAATAGATTTCAGGGTACAGTATTACCTCCTGTACTATCTGCCCTGCAACTTAGTATTATTAAACCACAACACATGCAAGTGTGGAAACAGTAGGGGAGGGGGCATTTATTAGTCTCTGCCTTGCTTATACAGGGGGGCCTGGGAACACCCAGATATAATTTATGGCACTTGTAGTAAGGGGGAATGAGAACACTACTTACAATAACAATTCAAGATATTTATATAGCACTAACATATTCCACGACGCTGTACAATAGATAAACGTAGACAATTAACTTGGACACGTTTGACATACGAGAACAGTAGATAAAGAGGGTTCCGTTCAAATAAGCTTACAATCTAAAAATCTTCATTATTCTATCACTGATTTTAACTGTTTATATCCTGGCTACTCCCTTTTCCCGGAAAGCTTTATCATGGTATAGATTTCCGAAATGGGACACAAAGAGCACAAAACATCTGATATTTTACCTGGTCTATGTTGTAATGTAGCTAAGCCACCGATCCTGCGGAGCCGGGGTTTGTAAGATTTTATATGTTATATCTTCCAACTGAAGCACAGTAAAACCAAAGCACGTGGTGAAGAGCAATATAGCCCCTTTTTATTATATTATTATATATTATTATGCAGGGCTTATGGTACAACGCACAGACCAAGTTTGTTTTTACATTTCTGCGGTGTTTGTGTTTAGCTGTAATTTTCCTCTTACTCATTTACCATACTGACACATATTATATACCATTGTTCTCGCCATTGAATGGTCTTTATAAAGATACCATTATTTTCATCATATCATATAATTTACTATAAAACAATTTATAAAATATCATGAATTTTTTTTTTTTTTAAAAACACACTTTTTCTAACTTTGACCCCCAAAATCTGTTACGCATCTACAACTGCCAAAAAACACACGTGCTAAATAGTTTCTACATTTTGTCCTAAGTTTAGAAATATCCAATGTTAACATATTCTTAGCTTGCAAGTTATAGGGCAATAAGTACAAGTAGCACTTTGCTATTTCCAAACCATTTTTTTCTAAAGAGATATCTGTCAGAAATCGCTGAATAACCATTCACATGTTTATATTTTTTAAAAGAAGCCAACCTTAAATAAAGAGTATTTTGACTCTTTTCATGCAACCATTTTACCACCAATCTATACCAAATGTAAAAATAATAATAATAATAATAATAATAATGATTTTTTGACACACATAGCAATTTAAGAATACATGTATTGAGAACTTTAAGGGTTACTGCCAAAGAACACCCCAATATGTGTTCGGCAACATCTCCTAACTACAGTGATACCACCCATGTATAGGTGTGTCAGGTTCTCTGAGGGCTAAAATAACTTATTTGAAGGGTGCACTTTCCAGTTTTCCAGCTTGCACCCATGTCCTATTTGGGACATTTTTGAAGCCGGGCCAATGTAATTTACCCCATCAAACCATATATTTTTTAAAAAGTAGGCACCCTAGGGTATTTCAAATGGTGGTATTTTAACACTTTCCCTGCACTAATTCTACCACCAGTCTTTGTCAAACGTTTGGGTAGTTTATTTTTTTGTGTTATTTTTCTCTCACAATGTACTTTAGGCATGGATTCTCAGTTCCTCTTATGTGTTACTGACAAAGAACACCCCCATATGTGTTCAGGAACATCACCTGAGTACAAACCCCAATGTACAGGTTTTATGGGCTTTTGCAAACTTACAGGAGTTAAATGTAGGGCTTTCCCCTTTTCCATGTTTGCACATTGAAATTTGCCAGATTGGTTTGCTGGGCCTATGTTGCCTTTCAGACCGTATGGCAGCCCAGGAATGAAAATTAACCCCATCGTGGCATAACATTTATAAAAGTAGACAACCCATGGTATTCAAAATGTCCAGTCTTTTTTAGTAGCCACTTAGTCACAAACCATGGCCAAAATTAGCATTTATATTAGTTTTTATTTTGCATTTTTCACACATAAACTGCCATTTCACAATCATATTATCAGTATAATACATTTTACTGCTCTAAACCCTTTAACATAGTGTATCAACATCGTGGAATCCCCCCAACCCAGAAAATAAATAAAAAATGGTGTCTTTTTTTTTGTATGTGCCGGTGTGTGTCAAGGTGTGTATATCTGTGCTTGTATGTGCCAGAGTGTGTATCTGTTTGTGTGTGTGTATATCTGACACACAGATACACACACACACTGGCACATAGTGGCACACAGATACACACACTGACACACAGATACACACACCTTGACACACAGTCTGTGTGTGTGTGTGTATGTATGTATCTATCTGTGTGTCAAGGTGTGTGTATCTGTGTTTGTATGTGTCTGTGTGTCAAGATGTGTGTATCTGTGTTTGTATGTGCCAGTGTGTATGAATCTGAAACACAGATACACACACACACTGGCAGATAGTGGCACACAGATACACACACTGACGCAGATACACACACCTTGACACGCAGTGTGTATCCGTGTGTGTGTGTGTGTGTATGTATCTGTGTGTCAAGGTGTGTATATCTATGTTTCAAGTTTGTATGTGCCGGTGTGTGTCAAGGTGTGTATTTCTGTGTTTTTCTATGCACCAGTGTGTGTATCTCTGTGTCAGTGTGTATCTGTGTGTGTGTGTGTGTGTATGTATCTGACACACAGATACACACACACACTGGCACATAGTGGCACACATATACACACTGACACACACCTTGACAAACAGATACAAACAGATGCACACACTCAGATACACACTGAAACACACATCTTGACTCACAAATACACACACACTCAGATACACAAAGTATACACACACTTGCACCCACATATACACAGTGGCACATACACACACTGACACACTGACACACTCAGATACACAAAACTGTCATACACACACATGCACATACAAACATACTGATACACATTGGCACATACACACACACACCCACACTTAGATACACACAGTGACACATACACAAACCTTGACACACAGATACACACACTGACACACTCAGACACACATACTCTTTGACAGATACACTCTCACTGACAAACACACATACTCTTTTACAGACACACATACAAACATATATACACTCCCACTGACAAGAACAGATACACTCTCACTGACCAACACACATATACTATTTGACATACACACAAGCACATACAAACTCCCTAACAGACACATATACAATTTATTTATTTTTTTACCTTTTTGTTTTTTACATTTTACTCCACCCAGCCCTCCTACCTTTAGGAGTGCTGGCAGGGAGTCCCTGGGGTCCAGTGGGGCTGCTGAGCGGCTGGCAAGTGGGTGGCGAGGATGCAGTGATCTCCCTGCTTAGCTCCCTCACGTGTGACATTATATTCCGGCTCCAGCATCACCACTGTGCATGCAAGGGAGCTGAGCAGGGAGATCACTGCTCCCTCGCCGCCTGCGGCCATTTTATTTTTTAAACTTTTGACGAAACCCCAATTGGTGTTCCGCGGAACCCCAATTGGTGTTCCGTGGAAACCCAGGCAACACCAATTGGGAAACGCTGGTGAAGAGTAATGTCTCACGAGTACAACAGTACCCCTAAAGTACAGGTTTTATGGTGATTTGAAAAGTTACAGGGTCAAGCATAAGATTTGCCAATTTCTGTTTTTGTAAATTGCTATTTGCCAGATTGGCTATGCTGCCTTTGAGATATGTATGGCAGCCTAGAAATGAAAATTAACCCCACCATGACATACCATTTGAAAAAGTAGACAACCCGGAGTATGCAAAATGGGGTATGTCCAGTCTTTTGTAGTAGCCATTTAGGCACAAACGCTTGCCAAAATTAGCGTTCATATTTGTTGTTGGAATTTGTTACACAAAAACTGCACTTTTACTGCTGATTTCATTGTCGTGATAGGTTTTACTGTTTAAAACACTCGCATTTGTGTTCAGTGAAGTCTCCTGAGTATAACAATACCCCCCATGTACAGATTTTATGGTGTTTTGGGAAGTTACAGGGTCAATATAGGTCATGTCCAATTCAGTTTGCCAGATTGGTTTGATGGGTCTATGTTGCCTTTTGAGACCATATGGTTGACCAGGAATGTGAATTAACCTCATCATGGCATACCATTTTCAAATGTAGACAAACCAGGGTATTCAAAATGGGGTATTCCCAGTCTTTTGTAGTAGCCACCTAGTCACAAATAATACGAACAAGGGCTGCGCCTCAATAAATATTAATATTTAGATAAAACAATGTCCAGATACAATTGTAGAAGTAATATGCAGAGAAATCCAATCTTGATGTCTTCAATGCTGTCTTGGGGTACTGTGCAGGGGCAAAGTCTTTCAATGGTGTAGTGATCCACTTATATGTAAGAAAAAGAAGACGGGACACCCAATAGTGCAATATGTATAGGTCAAATAAAATCACTGAATTCAAATAATAGTAGGGAACTCACATTTGACCGAGCTATATCCAGCTCTGGTGTGAAGCGCATACAGCGGTATAATCCCCACTTATGGGATATATGGTGGGTTCCCTCCGTCAGTGGTGTATCCAATATTCAGATAAAAGAGAAAAGAGACAACTAATGGTGCTCTCTGTATTAAAAGTATCCGGGATAGGTAATTAAAAATATACTCACAAAGGAAGAGCAGACGTCTTATATTTAAAGCAATATATTGAAAGTTTGTTTTGCCGATGATACATCTTTGTTATGAGCATTTGTTATGACTATTACTTGATGAATTAATTAGAACAAATTATAATCATCCAGTTAAGGTGATGAAAGTTATACATTTAAAATACATTTAAATAATTAATTCTCAGTCCTCGAACTGTGTTTGTCCTATCATGATACGTCAGCGCATTCTACAGCGTAACTACCGCACTTTCAATTAAACACCTTCCTATTTCAAACAGAGTGTGTTAGCATTTTTCTTAATTTTTTCTTTTTGTCTTAAAATAATTAAAGCTTCGAATCTACTTCCTGTATTTAAGGATTCATAATTAATGAAATAGTCAGTGAGTGTAAGCTTGGGAAACCGGGAAACTAAGTTGATAAAAGATCTAAATATTTTAATTTAGGAAAACACGCATAATAGATAAACTGTGAGAGTTTATCAGTTAGACATGATGCATGATGAAATATTTTTGCCAAAACGCTTACGTTTATACTTTGCAAAGAGCTCTGCAAATCCATTTTGTGCTGTAAATAATTGCCTTGACATAATTTAGTGATCACCCTCTTTCTTTCTATCGGCTGATATAAACTTTCTGAATGACGGATCAGTGAGTCACAAGCTCTCTGTATCATTTAATCAGCTTACAAATGAAAATGGCATGACTCACCGGGAAGATGCTAGTGACAAAATATATTATATAAAGTATATTATATGTTACTGTGTGGCCCAGCCTTATACAATTCCTTAAAGGTACTCCAAGCTGGATGTGAGCCGCTATTTAATGACTTACAAAGACCATAACAAGTGACTATAAGAACATATAAAAAGAATACTGAATACTAACTGTGTCCCTGATTCCTCAGAAATCATGAAATGGCTGGAGTCTTTCAGTCAATCCTGATACTTTCAGTGGGCCAAAGGGTTTTGGGAAATATACTAGCAATTTTAGTTTTCCACTGAAAGCTGCCAATTACGAATTAAGTTAGATGATTGCAACCATCCTGAGATCAGCTTGGAAGCTGTTTCATTCGTGCTTTCTCATAAATTGAACTACTGCTGAGGAGGAAGCTACCTATCCCAGAACCCTTAAGGAATCTTCTGCCACGCACCTTTAAAATAAAGGGAGACTTATCTGCGATTGAAGTAGGCAGAATTTACTGCAGAAGCTGTAAATACTAGGATTTTTCTGCAAACATAGAAATGCCAGCCCTTAGTACTTCCAGTGTGGAGCAGCTCTTAAAATCTCAGCAATCCTGAGCATGAGAGAGGCTAGGGGTAAGTAGAAATACTGACCCAATTCCCCAACCCCCATTAAATATAATAACCATTTGATGACTGATAGAAACATGATCCAAGTCTGATTTTCACATTGAGATTGTAAATAAAGAAGGTGCTTTGCTGTAAGTATTTAAAAAAAACAAAAAAACTCAACTCAGAGGTAAGATTAAACATATAAACTATCATTCTTCTCCCAGAGTAATCGCTCCAAGTCTGACTGTCACTCACAAATGATGAGTCACACAGAGACTCGGCCACAAACCCCTGAATGTCATAAATACTTCCTTTCTTCAATTTGATCATTATATTTCACTTTGAAAAATTATTTATTTTAAAAAAAATAGTTCCTTACATTTAATTTTCAATGGATAAAGATAAATTAAAATCCTTGATATCAGAAGGTTTTCCGGAATCATAATGTACAAAATATTGCGGTATATTCTACAGTCACTACAATTTTTTTATTTTATAAAATTTAGTTTTATAATTTATTAAATAGGTTTATTGATAAAAATGTGAATTTTAAAGCACAATTTGTAGCTGACTTTTTTTCAATTAGTTTGGACACAAATTCAAAATTTCCTTTTATGTTGGTTTATACTTGATAAACATTTAAAACCATGACATGAACGAAAAACTTCATATATTGATTTAAAAACAGTATCTAATATGGATGGGTGCATTAAATAAAAGAGTCAGTAATTACTGATTAAAGGAACTCCCAGTAATATACTGATATTGCAGAAAAAAATATATATTCTCGATCCCAGAATGGCAGTCCGATCCCTCCTTGGATCAAGAAGCTATTGCCCCACATATTAAAAAGTATATCCTTATATATTGTGTTTTTAAAAGTATTTATTTAGTTGCTGTTTTTACATCTGTACAGACTCTGATAAACAATCTATTCAGGCAGAGAAATTCACATCTTTTTTGTTCTTATTAATGTCTTCATTATTAATGTTTTGTTTAATGATATAATTGATATTTTTTGGAAAAAATGGCCTTTTTATCTTGCTCTGCAATCATGTTTGGTCAGACTGTACTGTTATCTGACCAACTGATGTGCAACCTAACTTGCTGCTGCTCTGATTGCTCTTCATGAACCTGCAGAGGCAACAATTTAGATTGAGCAGTAGTGGGTCAGATAACACTAGAGTCTGACCCAACATGGTCACTCATCGAGATAAAAAGTGAATTTTTTTATAAAATATCAAAATACATCATTAAATATATATATATATATATATATATATATATATATATATATATATAATTGTCTCATTCAATGTAATAACCTTTAAAAAAAGGAGATTTGGAAATTTCATGACAGTTGTCATGCTTGTTATACATCCCAAAAGCCCAGGGTCCTGCTCAATCCTAGTCTGGAACCCCTATTCTGCTGTCCAGGGCTTTATCCTCTGATTTCATGATTCTGGAGACATTAGAGAAATGCTCCCAAAAAGTACAGGGTGATGATCACAACATTATCACAACACTGAAATGCTTTTTACATGGGTGCTCTGTCTGACACCCACTTTTTTACTTGTCCACCTTACCTGACATGACATTCATGGTGACACTATCACCCCCACTGTGACCCCGCCTCACCCCATTCTGATGCCATACCTCACAATTCAAATATAAGGAATTACACTTCAGTAAATATTAAATGCAATTTTTATTGGACTAAACAAATGGATTACATCACACAATAGAATATGCAATGTTGCTGCATAGTTACAACTTTGGTCAGAGATAATAAAAAAAAAAAAACCCACAAAACCAGAAATTCCATTAAAAAATATATTTCACAAAATTCTGAGATGTTGCTGGCACTCGGAGATATAAAATTTATTTAGCTTTGCACTAAACCGTATAATTTTAAAAAAATCTAGGTAATCTTTTGTAAAAACCACTGTCAGAACTTAATAAAACAATTGCTTTTCTTTGATAAACAAGGAATGATTTTCCTCATGTGTACCAGTGTTTCCTTTTGATAAATATGGCTATAAATTAAAAATATTTCCTATAAATGAATGTTGTTACAACATTATCTCATTGACAACATGTTTTTAGTTGCTATACAAAGCTTTCTTCCATGTTGGAGCAGAGCAGGAACGAGTCCACAAGCCGCGGTTTCACCAACTGCTCAAAGTCGGAATCTTCAAGGCCTTCGGGCTGAGTGGTTGCCAGTCTTCTCAGTGCGGCCTGAGACAACAAGAACCCATAAAATATTTTTTTAAATTGCATTGTATTTTTGTTATGTTAGATTGTATCTGTATTATGTATAATGCATTATGTTTACTACGATGATCTGATAGCAGACATTTCTATTGGAGTGTACAAATAAGTAAGCATGCCATGACTGATTTCTAGAAAACAGTCCCTACCCTCCCAAGCCCGTGTATTTGTGGTAACATTCCTTTGCATACTGTAGCACTCTGAGAACATGGGTGGGAAGTGGATATTCCAAACTGACTGTAGCCTAATGTCATAATTTGCCTATGTGCTGGGCTGCTTTGCATTACACGGTCAGTGTCTGAAGCAAGGAAGCAGCCACCATCAGCCATCATTCCCTATAGCAAACCTCTCTAGTACATGATAGCTCCTTATAAATGGAATTTTAAATAACATATTTATTTTTTTTGCCTACCAACATAGACACAACCCAGACATTTATAATTTTCTCAATAGAGAGTCCATATAGTTTTAAAGGTATGCCATAATTTAGATCTGATAATATTTCGTGATCTGATAATATGTTGCTGATCTATATTTACAATATATGCTGCCATAGGCAAGCTAATGCAGAGAAGGTGTGGCAAACGTGCCATTGCCTCGTGCTCCTGGAGGAGCCTGCTAGCTAGCCTCCTGCCCAAGGACTATGGGCCGTATCCAAATGTCCTGTTCAGGAGTTATTAGCAGCCACTAGCAGTGCTCCTTGTTTGGCCCTTTCCCTTCATTCGAATGGAACCGAACACTAGCTCCCTGGCGATCATTTGCATGAGGAAACCAATGAATTGTCCTCAGCGGTACTTAGCCACGATCGTTATAGAACTAAATTGGAACTGGAAAAAGGAACTGTTTTCGGCATGAGGTGACCGTGCGGTTCCCGGACAACTTGATCTGGGGTTTTGAACGACTTCGCTTTTTGGAGAGAAGGTGCCTGAGACACCCTATATTTCGGACACAGTAGTTGACCGGCCAAAGCACCAAACGCCCTGAACTGTTTTGGGCATAGGACCATGTGTGCGATCAGTCAGAACTTTAACACAGTGGCGTTTCCCCTACACTGCATAGATTTGAGCGCTATTTGGAGAACATGGGCGCTCAGATCAGGGCTATTTGGGGATGTTTGAAGGGTTATTTTATGATTTATTATTTTTTGGGGTACTTTTATGTTTTTATATTTTGTGTTTGCCTCTCTGTTCCTCGGAGATAATTAGCTTACCGGTCTTTAACGCAATTATCTCCCTGTCAGGATTACAGAATGATCCAGCACGTAGAATTGTGTAACACAAAGGACTGATAGGTAACGTTTACCGGACCTTAGAATGGCCGGACTAACGTACCAAAGAATAGTCAAGAATAGCCGAGGTCAAGGGATACAGAAAGAGACACAACGATAAGGAAAAGCCAGGAGTCAGGGATGCCAGAACACAGGGAAGTCAAAAACAACGCCAAAGTCAAATAACCAGAAAAACCAGAAGCAATAACGCGCTCTCGGACAACCACAAGGGAAACCATGACAGCGCATTGAGCAGGATGAGAACTGGGCCTAAATACCCTTCCTTTAGATCTGATAGGCTGCAACCGGCCTTTGACCCCAAAGGCAGTTACCAGGTTCCCATTTGCATAAAGCTGCTCAGCATTAACCCTTCTTTGGATCTGGTTGCTGCTCGGCACAACTTTTCCCCGTGTGGACAGTAAATGCCATTAACCCCATTTTTATAAGCGGATGAATACGTGACACTCCCAGGCACAGAGATTTATGGGAGGGGCTTGTCTTGCATTTCATGGAGACCCCATGCTGGGGGCTATGTATAAAAGCAGGAAACTTGGCCATAATAAACCAGCTCCTATACACCCTTCACTCAGTCTCGACTAGTGTTTGGGTGTATCAGCTATACAGCTATGCTCTCTGCAGGAGAGCTTTAATCACTAGAAGCTGGATCCAGTACCTTGTTCCATGGTGGGAAGGGACGGCGAGACCCCGGCCAAGCTGCAGCGGCAAGGGGCTGGAGTGCTGCTGGTGTCCTGGCAATAGCTAGGGAGTGTGCTTGGTGGAGGTACCTATTCGGGGTACCAGACGGTCCGCCACAGAAGGGAATTATATAAATTATTTATGGATGTTTAAGGCCCAGTCAGAAAATTAGCTAATTTTCTGAACATGGGACTTGACAGTTGGCTGACTTCAGGCTATCCTCAGCCATCAATCAAGTTGCTCAGAAGTAGTTGTATAAAATTCTAATAATACTGACAGGAAGTATAATATATATATATATATATATATATATATATATATATATATTTAAAATATTCCACACATTTATGCAATAGTGCACACTTTTAAAAATAAAATAATATACAATATGTAGGACACACTGCGTATAACGAAATAAAATATATTTTAGCCAAACTATGACAAATAATTAAATTATGCTAAAAATCATGATACTTTAACTTTGTAGAAAATGTGTTCATGAAAAAGTTTTACCTGAAAATAAATGGGGAAAGTTAAGAACAAACCTACCAGACAAGCTACAAGCACGGCCTCACTGCTGTGTCTCTCATCTGGACATCGGCAAAGCTCGATAAGACGCGGAATGCCTGGAGAAAGAAATTACATTGTTCATCAGCCCAACTGCAATTCACACTACTACACTATATTAACCTTCTTCTCTTTTCTCTGTATCATGTCTGCAATTCATTGTTGGAACTGCAGTGGATGTTCGCAGCCCCACACAGCCTGGGATTTAAGGTTAAACCAGTTCTGCTTTGATGGGGATAAAGACAAAGGTTGAGTATTGAGTTCTATCTAATTATTCTACTAGTTTACAGAAATGTATGTCTTACTTGCCCCAGGTCTTGTGAAATTATCTATTATCTCTATTATCAGCTCTGAATTACTAGAACCACCCACTCTAATTGCCATTATACTCCTTTAACCTGCACCATTATTGGGATATTTACAAAATACAGTTCCCACAGGAAAGCATACATTTCCAGAGTTTCTGGAAGCAGTTGGAGCTGTAAGTATTGCAAGTTAGCATGTAAATCTCCCGTGTTAAAATTAGTGTAGGACCCTCCGATATTGGGGTACTGTGTCGGAGTGGTGGACTTAACACAATATGGCCATATGATGGAACTGAATCCCCCTATATGTTTGCTCAGATAGGTGATTTGAAGTAGCCTTGTAAAATTGTAAACAGTATATTTAGTTTTCTGTGTGCGCTGTTCCTTTAAAGGGACACTGTAAGCACCTAGACCACTTCAGCTCATTGAAGGGGTCTGGATGCAGTGTCCCATCACCCTTAACTCTGAGCATGTGATTATTGCAGTTTTTAGAAACTGCAATAATTACCTGCTAGGGTTAACTCCTCCTCTAGTGGCTGTCTAACAGACAGCCACTAGAGGCACTTCCGGATTTTAAGGTGACTTTTGGTCGCTTAAATGACACTGGACCTCCTCACGATCTGCATGAGGACTTGCAGCGTCACCAGTATCGCCGTAGTAAGCATTGAATAATGCTTTCCTATGGGGAAATCCTTATGCGAGCACAGCCATTGCCGCGCATGTGCATTAGGTCTCCCCCGCTGGCTGACGTCGGCGGTGGAGGAGTGAAGCCTGACCAAACCAGTGCCGAGGAACATCGGCACTGGACCCAGGTAAGTGACAGAAGGGCTTATTAACCCATTTTGCACTACGAGAGGGGAGGGGGGAGCACTTGACAGAAGGGTAAGCTATAGTGCCAGGAAAACGAGTTTGTTTTCCTGGCATTATAGTTTTCTTTAAATGTATCTTGCATCAATTTTTATGCAATCGCAAACATGCTAGGATAAGACATTACCCGATTAATTAATTCTTTTTTAGTTAAAATTATGTACATTTACATAATTGGATCTTTTACGTATCCCTGAGCACTAGTTTGTGTACAATATTTCAGTGTCATGCTTAATGTATATGCAAAGTATATATCTTATGTTTTAAATAAATCCAATTTTAATGCATGCTTGGCAGTAAAGGGGTTAAATTTGAAAATGTCTTTTGGTATCACCATATGTTGGATTTTGTGGACTGCAGACCATTTTCCTACATTTACCCTGTGGTAACAGGGCGACGAATAATGACACCCACACTAACATGTTTCATTAACTGTAGGTTTTGTTGGTATTTACTGTTTTCTGTAAATCTAAAATGTAAAAACCCAGCAATTAGAGTCATTTTGTTGATATCATTCACTGTAACACTTACAATTCATCCTGAATAAATATATTTAAAGAAGAAAAGAAGGCAACACATTAACGGGTGTTTCCAAAGATGTTAATGACACGGGTGTATCATTGCATATGCAAAGATTACTCTTTATAAGGTGTTAAATAAATTAATAATGCATCATGAACTTACAATTATACTTTACTGCCGCCTGTGCAAATTCGGGATCACGGCTTAGACGTGCAAGTGTGACCGCAGATTTTTGTTGAACGCGCTCACACGCCGAGATATCTGCCAAAATTCCCGTAGATGACTTCTCAAATAGCATCTCAATCAGAATCCGTACACCTTCAGAAAATCACCATTAAAATAAACTGAAACCGTTTCATTATATTACAACCTGTTACTAAATACAGAACATTCATTGCTGTAATGGCAGCTTACTTTGGGAATTTTACGATGCTGTATTTTGAAATAAAATGTTTATTTTCATGAGCAAAATAAAGCGATAAATAATTATGTCTCTGATTCTTCACTAATAGATTGGGATAGTAACAAATTAAAATAATGGGTTGTGTTCACTAGAAAAGAAGGAAGATATGCTAAAAAATATTATTTAAAAAAAAAATTCAAGTAAACTTGTCTTCCGCAAATCATGCTCTTTTTAGGTAGGTACAGATATAACTATAGGTTATGTTGGTGAGATCTCTGGCTCCGCTAGACTTCTTTCATACAGAGCATGGTGTTCCTGACTGGATAGAACCATTGTGAAAACATATCTCCAGCCCTTATGCAGGCACAGACTACGAGATGTACAGTGTGACCTCATCATTTGAAGGACAGAGTTACAGCTCTCACCATTTGCTACACCCTTATATTCAGCCTTTATGTTAATGGAACAGCCATATAGCCCACTAGGGACAAACTCCATAAAATATTAAGTAACTCTTCATCCCCACATCAGTTAGTATTGTGGCTGCACAGGCTATAGATTAAGGGAACACTATAGTGTCAGGAATACAAACATCCAATCCAGACACTATAGCTCTAAGATTGTCGTTTAGGTTTCAGACCCCGCTCTCCCTGCAGTAAAATGGTAATTTACTCACCGTTTTCCAGCGCCATACAGGGTCTCATTTTGGTTGGCTCCACCCCCTTGACTGAGATTATCAATGCTTTATGAGGCTATTGCACATGCACTGCGAAACACCGTGCTGGCCGTCTGAGTGACTGCCACTGGAGGTGTTCCTAGGCAGTAATGTACAGTAAGGGAAAAACACATTTGATCCCCTGATGATTTATCAGTCTATAATTTTAATGGTAGGTGTATTTTAACAGTGAGAGACAGAATAACAAAAAAAAAATCCAGAAAAAAAGTTATAAATTGATTTGCATGTCAATGAGTGAAATAAGTATTTGACCCCTTTGACTTAGTACTTGTTGGCAAAACCCTTGTCGGCAATCACAGAGATCAGACGTTTCTTGTAGTTGGACTCCAGGTTTGCAAACATCTGAGGAGGGATTTTATCGCACTCCTCTTTGCAGTTCCTCTCCAAGTCATTAAGGTTTCAAGGCTGATGTTTGGCAACTCGAACCTTCAGCTCCCTGCACAGATTTTCTATGGGATTACGGTCTGGAGCCTGTCTAAGCCACTGCAGGACCTTAATGTGCTTCTTCTTGAGCCTCATCTTTTTTGGCTTGGCTGTGTGTTTTGGGTCATTGTCATGCTGCAATATCCATCCACGACCCATTTTCAATGCCTTGGCTGTGGGAAGGAGGTTCTCACCCAAGATTTGATGGTACATGTCCCCATCCATTGTCCCTTTGATGCGTTGCAGTTATCCTGTCCCCTTAGCAGAAAAACACCCTCAAAGCGTAATGTTTCCACCTCCATGTTTGACAGTGGGGTTAGTGTTATTGGGGTCAAAGGCAGCATTCCTCCTCCTCCAAACACGGCGAGTTGAGTTGATGCTAAATAGCTAGATTTTGGTCTCATCTGACCACAACACATTGGAAAACTTCAGACGGGCCTGTATATGTGCTTTCTTGAGCAAGGAAACCTTGCAGGCGCTGCAGGATTCCAGTCCTTCATGGCATAGTGTGTTACCAGTTGTTTTCTTGGTGACTATGATGCCAGCTGCCGTGAAATCATTAACAGGATTCTCCTGTGTAGTTCTGGGCTGATTCCTCAACGTTCTCATGATGATTGAATCTTCACGAGGTGAGATCTTACATGGAGCACCAGACTGAGGGAGACTGACAGTTATTTTGTGTTTCTTCCATTTGCAAATAATCGCACCAAATGTTGTCACCCTGTCACCAAGCTGCTTGGTGATGGTCTTGTAGCCTATTCCAGCCTTGTGTAGGTCTACAATCTTGTCCCTGACATCCTTGGACAGCTCTTTGGTCTTGGCCATGGTGGAGAGTTTGGAATCTGATTGATTGATTGATTGCTTCTGTGGACAGGTGTCTTTTATACAGGTAACGAGCTGAGATTAGGAGCACTCTCTTAAAGGGAGTGCTCCTAATCTCAGCTCGTTACCTGTATAAAAGACACCTGGGAGCCAAAAATCTTGCTGATCGATAGGGGAACAAATACTTATTTCACTCATTGACATACAAATCAATTTATAACTTTTTTGGCATGCATTTTTCTGTTTTTTCTTTTTGTTATTCTGTCTCTCACTGTTAAAATACACCTACCATTAAGATTATAGGCTGATCATTTCTTTGTCAGTGGACAAACGTTCAAAATCAGCAGGGGATCAAACACTTTTTTCCCCTTTATGGTAAACGCGGCCTTTTCTCTGAAAAGGCAGCATTTACATTAAAAAGCCTGCAGGGACAGGCTGTATTTATCAGAACAACTACATTAAGCTGTGGGTGTTCTGGTGTCTATAGTGTCCCTTTGAACGTATTCTTATCAAAGTGACACTGACTCATTTTTGGCTTGGCAGGTGTACCTTAATAACCAATAACTGGTTTATGGAAGAGCATGATTTATAGATTGCTTTCTGTGGCTTTTCACTAAAGTAACAATATTAGTTATTAGATGGCTATTATTATTATTGACTCTGAATAGCGCCCGGACACTCAAAGCATACTACTACTATAAAGGCAGAAGGATACAATATTTTTCCGAGGAATTATTTGGTGCTTAGAATTAGCTTTCAAATTTCAAGCCAAAAAAATATCTCGAACAGGACTTTCTTTTCTACTGTTTCTTCAAGTTACGGTTTCGTAAACTGTTTCTTAGTAAATGGAAAAATGTATTCTCACCAAAAGTTTCAGAAAGCAAATCATGCCAGTTGTACATACTCACCATTTTCTAGAACGATTTCAGATGCACACTGATCCAAAATTGACATGTTGGCTAAAATTGTCACAATCTGTACAGGAAAGTAATAAATAGATTCTATAATACGATGTACATAAAATGTAATAAACACATTTTTTCTAATAATGTGGTTAGATCTTGCTCTCTTTCCTATTGCCCATATGTTATTACACAACATATAAATTATTAAATATTTGTATTATACAGGCAGGAGGTGTTATGTATACTCTATGCAAAGACGAGGTGGCCAGTACACCTGTATCCCAGATTTAGACTAATCCCATGACAATCTGTTTTATTCTTGGATGGGGTGAGGTGGGCTAATGATATGGCATGTAAATCAGTTAATTTTGTCATAAGATGATGCCCTATGCATGATTGAGAAACCACAAGACCTGCTCACAGTGAATTTAGCCAATTTACTTTAATGAATGAATTATCTCAATTTACATCAACTATATTTAAAACCTTTTGAGATTAAACTTGTAATACCTGTCTGTATCACTGCAGACAATGAACACTGTAAAAAAAAAAAATAGGTTTGGGTTCACAGTGTCTTTGTTACGATATTGAGAGGTTATGTGAATTTTTTTTTGATATAAATGAGTTATTAACACTTACATGACTGATAGATATTTTTCTAACAGCAGTTAGATTAAATACCCTTTATACAATGTCATTAAAAAGGAAGAAAAAGCATGTTATTAATAAACAAAAACTAGTTTGTGCATTATCGAGTTTAATTTGCCTTTGTTTTTAGGATTGAATAAAAAGTTGGAAGACAGCGGGGTGTATAGGAAGAGAAATGCTTTGAACGGATTAAAGAACTGCTTATTAAAAAGTTGAGGACATTTTATAATTCCCTAATCTCGTCAGTACATTAAGAGCCATAAATTATTAACAGCCAGCCATCAACTTGAGAAAAGCCAATCACATGAATTTCGCGCGCATGTACCTGCTTATTTCAAACTTGCACCTCTGCAAGAATATACCAAGTAAATATAACAGAATAACCCACTGGCTACATCTTTTGTTTCGAAACAAACACTCTTTCCTGCTAGAATTAACTTAGCATGAAATCAAATTACCATTCATTAAAATCTCAACGTGATATGCCTTGAGTAATCATGGGAATTTAGTGCATAACAAACAATGCACAGTGGTTCTGGGAAAATGTGGCGATTTTCAAAGAAATGAAACCCTTGCAAAGCCTGCACTTCATTTAATATGTCCAGAGCAAAACACAATTTAAATATAATGAGAATTTTCCCTGTGCCATTGAGAGGTGAGTTGTAGTCTTTCTGTCTCCATGGTAAAATTCCTCGTTACTGACCGAGTCCAAGATCTAAAATGGAACTTTTTACAGGAGTAATTGTAGCCGGACGAGGTAAGTTATAGCACATTTAGTGGAGTGTTGGCAGTTTAGCTGCTAAGGGCAACATCTCAGCTGGCAACAAGGTATGTCATGGTATAAATCAGCTTGCCCTTAAGGTCACACTTTGTAGTCCACACTATAAACAGCTCACTTTCTGACATTTAGTGATTTTTATTAGAAAATTCATTAAATTATGCTAAGGTTAATAAAATCAGAAGAGATTTATAGAGAGCTAAAGTGAAAAACGTCAATTAAAGAAAATTAACAAGATTCAAGACACATTCATCAATTGGGAATTAATGTTTTCTTTTGCTTATAATATGCATAAAAAGGTAATTGGAAAAAAGAAACAAACAAACAAAAATCATTATATTATCATTTTATGATGCTAAATGTTTCGTTCTAATAATAACATCTCCCAACATTTCACACAGACAAAAATGGACCCTTTCATTTTAAAGGTGTTAGAGAGGGTGTGGCCAGAGGTGTTCTGAGAAATTTTAGGTGACTAATAATTTATAGAACTAAAATGTAATTTATAACAAGAAGAATGTATCTTATTTCCACAGACTGATTTCTAAACACATTTATTGTAGTTTAAAGACACATTACTGGGAGTATTGTTGCTGTGGAGTTCTGTGATACACTCAGGCACATTACTGGGAGTATTGTTGCTGTGGAGTTCTGTGATACACTCAGGCACATTACTGGGAGTATTGTTGCTGTGGAGTTCTGTGATACACTCAGGCACATTACTGGGAGTATTATTGCTGTGGAGCTTTGTTGTACACACAGATACACCAACAATATGGAGCTCCTTTAGTAGAGCAAAAGGGGGGCATCAGGGTTTTGGCCTAAAATAGGAAATGTCTTCTGAAATAGGGACATTTGGGAGGTGTGTAAGAAAAATAAACGTTTGCCATGAAATAATACCAGATTTTGGATGCTGTAAACTGTCTTTATTTAACACCACCTCACATGGAATATTGGACTTATACATTTTTTTTTTTATTATTGTTTACAATTTCAATTTTCCCTTCTGTTAAATGTGTCTAAAACATATGGTGATAAAAGCCACAATATATATATAAAAGGTATGTACAAATTTATTTCTATCATCTAAAAAAACATACATCAATATAAAATTATTATGTTACGGTGTGTGAGTCGTGTCCTCTCTTACTTCAGAAATACCAGTTAGCCCAATAAAATGTCAAATTCCACTGGGTATCCCTGCTAACTAGATGCAACAGCCTCAATCATCCACGCTAAACCATGGTTCGGTTCTCTGATGACTGAAAGCATTCATCAAATTTCAAATGCAAAAATATATATATAAATGTGATTGCAGGTTATCATAAATGTTTTCAATTACATCTTTCTAATTATAGTATACAGGAATGACTCCTTGGAGGAATAGAGATTGAGCCCTGATTTCATTATCTTTTAGCAGTAAAACTCAATGTGACGAGTTACAAGTTGGGGAAAAGTAAGTCATTTTCTAACATTATCTTAACATTTCGGGTTTGTCTGGCTTTCTGATCATTTTTAGTAATACTGAGTAGGGGATGGAAGCTTAGTGCACAATAATATTTAGTTTATTTAACTCCGACCCTCTGTAAGACACTATGGGTCATCCTCTCCCCTTCATCATCAAATAGCTGAATCTCACTCGCAATCAGGGATCTTTCTCGGAAGTGGTTGACAAGGCCCAATTAGAGAATAGTATTTCCCCTGAAGATCTGAAATGCTGGCATTGAGCATATTATGCTACACGTAGATGCAGACCCCTTCTTAAAGGATAATGCCAAGAGCAATGCTCGCTGCCCTCTTCCCTGAATTTGTGCCATAGCCAGGAGATGATAGGAATATTTATTTAACGAGCTTGCTACAGTATCTGAGAGTCTTGCTACACTTGTTGATGCATCCAAAGTGGATGAAGGGTGGAAAATGGGGACAGAAAACTCCAGGACCAGCCATAGTGCTTCCCAGATCTGCGTCTTAAAGGAGGAAGGAATTGAATGTTATCCAGTCATGCCAATGAAATTATTTTATTTTGTATTTTTTTTCGTTAGCTATGTGTGCACCGAGGACCCCAACATATCAAGTGCTCCAATAATTATCTGAGGGTGTTTGCGGGTTAGTATCAGACTCCTGATTGGAACGTGGTAAATAGCCTGGTTAGCAAACCACTACTACATAGATCCAGGGCCATCTCATATTATTTGGATTGTAACTGATCGCGTTTCCCATTTCCATGTGACCATAAGTAGCCCCAATCCCTCAAGAGCAGATTGTATAAATGTCAGATAGGTCCTTGTTTTCATTTTAACTATCTAGTGTTTTATCACTATAATAAATCTTAGCATTTTTAATTTACTGCTGCTGCTATCCTTACTTCCGTGATCCATCTGCTACAGTGGTCCATGGGTATTCACCGCTAGCCTGTACAGGCACCATTGGGCTTACTTTACAGAGCCTGATACGGCTCTGGAATTTGTGAGTGTAACCATTTATTATATATTACTCACTTTTATCCTACAGTACACACTATGTATTATATTGTTCTTTTTTAGCCATTGCGGATATTCGCCTGCCATCTGTGTTGTGTACATATATAAGTATCAACCATTTGATTATATACTTGTATTACTTTTGGAGAGTGCACGTCTACTCTGTGTTTTGCAAATTGTCATTGTTGTTTTTTATTCAGATGGTATAAATGTCTGCACCATTTGATTTATAAGGTGGCGGGTGCAATATTACTCTGGCTTTGACTTAATATTTTTGGATAATTTGTTTAAATTATTTCATATGTTAAGATAAACTTTTAAAATCTTTTTCAAACTATTAAAATAAAAAATAAAATAATAAATCAATAAATATATATATATTGAAAAATCTAAATATGATTTTTAAAAAAATATTTTTCAAAATATTAAATCATTTTAAAAATGTATCCAAAAATAATAAATCATTTGAAAAATGTATTCAATAAAAAAAAAAAAATCAAGGCGTATAAGAACATTTGTCAATAAAACTTAACACTCTAGTGCAACAATGTTCCTACACCAGAATGTGCCTCAGCTATTACATAATGCCCTACCCATATTACCACACACCACTAATATAACACAATACTGACATTCCCACACACCAATACCATATCATACAATACCTACAATCCCACACACCAATACTATTACACAGTCCCCACATTCCAACACACCAATACTATTACGCAGTACCCACATTCCAGCACACCAATAATATAACACAATACCCACATTCCCACACACCACTGATATAACACAATACCCACATTCCCACACACCACTGATATAACACAATACCCACATTCCCACACACCAATACTATAACACAATACCCACATTCCAACAAACTAGTAATATAACACAATACCCACATTCCCACACACAATGCTATAACACAATACCCACATTCCCCACACACCAACAATATAGCAAAATACCCACATTCCCACACACAATGCTATAACACAATACCCACATTCCCCACACACCAACAATATAGCAAAATATCCACATTCCCACACACCAATACCATATCATACAATACCTACAATCCCACACACCAATACTATTACACAGTCCCCACATTCCAACACACCAATACTATTACACAGTACCCACATCCCAACACACCAGTAATATAACACAATACCCACATTCCCACACACCAATACTATAACACAATACCCACATTCCCACACACCAATAATATAACACAATACCCACATTCCCACACACCAACAATATAACACAATACCCACATTCCCACACACAATGCTATAACACAATACACACATTCCCCACACACCAACAATATAACACAATACCCACATTCCCACACACCAATAATATAACACAATACCCACATTCCCACACACCAATAATATAACATAATACCCACACCAACAATATAACACATTGCCCACATTCCCACACACCAATAATATAACACAATACCCACATTCCCACACACCAACAATATAACACAATACCCACATTCCCACACACCAATAATATAACACAATACCCACATTCCCACACACCAATAATATAACACAATACCCACATTCCCACACACCAATAATATAACACAATACCCACATTCCCTACATACCAACAATATAACACATTACCCACATTCCCACACACTAATACTATAACAAAATACCCACATTCCCACACACCAATAATATAACACAATACCCACACACCAACAATATAACATAATACCCACACACCAACAATATAACACATTACCCACATTCCCACACACTAATAATATAACACAATACCAACATTCCCAGACACCAATAATATAACACAATACCCACATTCCCACACACCAACAATATAACACAATACCCACATTCCCACACACCAACAATATAACACAATACCCACATTCCCACACACTAATACTATAACAAAATACCCACATTCCCACACACTAATAATATAACACAATACCAACATTCCCACACACCAACAATATAACACAATACCCACATTCCCACACACCAATAATATAACACAATACCCACATTCCCACACACCAATAATATAACAAATACCCACACCAACAATATAACACAATACCCACATTCCCACACACCAATAATATAACACAATACCCACATCCCCACACACCAACAATATAACACAATACCCACATTCCCACACACAATGCTATAACACAATACACACATTCCCCACACACCAACAATATAACACAATACCCACATTCCCACACACCAACAATATAACACAATACCCACATTCCCACACACCAATAATATAACACAATACCCACATTCCCTACATACCAACAATATAACACATTACCCACATTCCCACACACTAATACTATAACAAAATACCCACATTCCCACACACCAATAATATAACACAATACCCACACACCAACAATATAACATAATACCCACACACCAACAATATAACACATTACCCACATTCCCACACACTAATAATATAACACAATACCAACATTCCCAGACACCAATAATATAACACAATACCCACATTCCCACACACCAACAATATAACACAATACCCACATTCCCACACACCAACAATATAACACAATACCCACATTCCCACACACTAATACTATAACAAAATACCCACATTCCCACACACTAATAATATAACACAATACCAACATTCCCACACACCAACAATATAACACAATACCCACATTCCCACACACCAATAATATAACACAATACCAACATTCCCACACACCAACAATATAACACAATACCCACATTCCCACACACCAATAATATAACACAATACCCACATCCCCACACACCAACAATATAACACAATACCCACATTCCCACACACAATGCTATAACACAATACACACATTCCCCACACACCAACAATATAACACAATACCCACATTCCCACACACCAACAATATAACACAATACCCACATTCCCACACACCAATAATATAACACAATACCCACATTCCCACACACCAATAATATAACACAATACCCACATTCCCACACACCAATAATATAACACAATACCCACATTCCCACACACCAACAATATAACATAATACCCACACACCAACAATATAACACAATACCCACATTCCCACACACTAATAATATAACACAATACCAACATTCCCACACACCAATAATATAACACAATACCCACATTCCCACACACCAACAATTCCCATAACACAATACCCACATTCCCACACACCAACAATATAACACCCACACACCAACAATATAACACCCCACATTCCCACACACTAATACACAATATAACACCAATAATACACAATACCCACATTCCCACACACCAACAATATAACACAATACCCACATTCCCACACACCAACAATATAACACAATACCCACATTCCCACACACCAATAATATAACACAATACCCAACATTCCCACACACCAACAATATAACACAATACCCACATTCCCACACACCAATAATATAACACAATACCCACATCCCCACACACCAATAATATAAAACACTGCTCACAACATTACACACCAATAATGTAACACACTGCCCACAACTTTCCACACCAATAAAATAACACAATGCCACACTCTGATAAAATAACACAATGCCTCATACCGATAAAATAAGACAATGCCACACACCAATAAAATAGGATAATGCCACAATTAAACTAAATCAATCCCCCACTCACAAGGTATACATATCCACACAGTAATATTATTATATTATGTATGTATTGTTATTTTTATAAAATGAAGCATGACTGACTTACTTGATCTCTGGCATAAGATGAATTAACCCTCTGTTTGTCCAAACAAGCAGTCATGAGGATTTTTATGGCATCCATTTGAAGTAGCATTTCACAGGACAGCGTATCGAGAAACGTTATGTTAGCCAACGCAGCTGACGCAAGCAGGAAAACTTCTGCGGATGAGGCTTCCTGGCTTAACTCTGGGAAATAAAACATGTGAAATGTAACACTATTCATATCGCAATATACATTAAACCATTAATGTAACAATCTCCATCGCAACATACACCAAACCATTAATGAAACGATCTTCACATCGCAACATACACCAAACCATTAAATATAACAATCTTTAAAATGCAATACGTCCAACCATTAATGTAATGATCTTCACATCGCAACATACACAAAACAAATAAATGTAACAATCTTCACAATATATATGCATCGCATACACATTGCAATATTTGCCAAACCACTACATTTCCTTGGTTTCTGTGGCCCCGTACTGTCTTTTTAGCTGGATTTATTTTGGTTAAAAATGAGTGAATAGCAGACTTATTTAATTTGCAAATAATCTAAATGTCTTTCCCTAATAGATTTAAATAAGCTGAAATATGATATTTGCATTCAACCTTTAGTAAGCATAATTGTAAAATTGTAATGTCACATTTTTTTTTAATTATATTATTAAATTGTAAAATTATATAAGACTAAACTGTTTGCTTTTTCTGCATTTTATTTAACTAATTTGCATGTTTTTGACATTTGCACTCCTATTAAATGAGGCTGAGAAATATGTTGCCTTTTGTATAAAAAAGTAAGCAATTTGTTTCCCCATTAATGGAACAGCCGTATTATTTTTTTTTAATTCCATCAAACTAAAAAAAAAGAAGACCAGGCCAATGTTTTTAAACGTAGAACAATACTGTTTTTTGATACAGTATGGACTCCCGAGATTTTCTTCCTGAAAAATAGGACTTGTGTTTAGAGTCTTTAACTAGAACTAGCGAGGCCTTATACAAACATAATATGCTGCAATTCAAGCTGAATGCATAAAGGGACCATAATTCCTCTTCTAGCAGCGTATGATTACAGATTAGACACACAAATGACTCTCTGTTTCACTGAAATTGACTATTAAATTTACAAACATTTGCTAACACCATAAATGTAGGCAACTTTGATTTTTTTTGCCAGAACTTTCCCTAAAGCTGTATACTTTGAGTAAAGCCAATGTTATTTTCACAACTAGCTTAGTGTCAGTAGTTTATTTATGTTTATTTTGTATCTTAACAAGTCTTGGATAGGAAACGCTAAGGTGGCACAATAATGCCACCTTTTGTAAGGTTTCAGCTACGTTAACTCTTTGAGCATCTATCCAATACGCAAAGGGTTAAGATCCATGACAAATTATTCAAAAAATAGTCTGGAGCTACGATTAGGGAGGTTTTAATAATCAGCAGGATGAATGACTACCTTCTAATGAAATAACATTGTTATCAATTATTATTATTAGATGTATATGTGGTTGTTTTGTTTGGTTTTATTTCTTGTCTGTGTTTTTTTTTTTTTTTTCACTCATCCTTCTTGCAATGTGACTCACACTTGCCCTATATTAAAAATATATTAACGAATACAAGAAACACCCTAAAAAGACATTAAAACTACAAGCAAATTGTAAACAGTAAACAGCAAAGATTTGGGAAATGTAAATCAGTAGTTGATTAAAACATTGCTGAATCTGAATTTTATCACATGAAAGGAGGCTTCCTATTTTGCATAACTCTCTTTACTAAACTCCACAGCAGTAATGAAAGTGAAACATTTAACCAATCAAAAATGCAGTAGGGAGTATGATATTCCCAGTAAATAGGCTCCTCCCCCTCTTTCTTTACTGCTCCATCGCAGACAGGTCAGAGTTTTTGGCTCTTCCCTTTATTAGCATTTGTCAAGCATTTTATTAAGTAATTACTCCTGTGATTATTTAATGTTTCATATAGTACTTATTAGTTTTGTAAATTTCTTTGTATATTATTTTTTCATCTAATAATCCTTTCTCTATTTTCACATACACTCCTGTGTATATTTATTTAGCCATCAGTACTTACACTGATTTCCATCTTATGTTTACCAATTTTGTCAATTATTTAGTCAGCCAATAACTATTAGTATTTGTTTGTCTTTATCATTTTTTCCACTTTCATTTGTCCACCCTCGAGCGGACCCTCTCTATCCAGACGGTTTCTAATACCGCTGATATCTCACCTCACATCCCGGTTCCGCCATCTCTCGACGGCTCTCAGAATCAGTTCTCCCTACCCCCGCTTCCATTACATGCACTTTTCAGCGCACGTGGCGGCCATCTTTGTTCGCGCATATCGCAAGACTATGACTGCCATTTTGGAACGCCTGCGAGTGCCTGTCACACACGGCGGTACTCAGCTCCGTTTTACTGAAAAAAATGGTTTCTCCAACTAATCGGAATCTAGAGGTCAGTTATTTACACATATTTAAGCTGTATCTAGCACAAGGTTTTTATTAACCTGTGCCTTGCTGGGGTGCTGCTCCTCTATGTGCTGCTGCTGGAGGTCGCCCTGTGGCCACCTCTGTTTTCCCTGGGTGAGGCCCAGTTCTATATATACTTAAAAGACCCAAAACTGTGGTTTTCTCCTGCCCTGCTGGGGCAAACTGACACTGCTAGTGCCAAACACTTGCTGTATATACCCTGCTGGGGTTTTACATTTCTCACTATATAAACCCTGCTGGGGTTCTATACCATCACTATAACCACAAAGATACCCTGCTGGGGTACTGCATATAACATACCCTGCTAGGGTTATAATTTCTACGTGTTTTTCCACGATCCACACGTTAATATAACACCCTGCTGCCCTGCTAGTCACTACAGTGACTTCATATTATTATTATTATTATTATTATGATATTTATAGAGCGCCGTCAAATTCCGGAGCGCTTTACAATGGGTGGACGAACAGACATGTAGTTGTAACCAGACAAGTTGGACACACAGGAACAGAGGGATTGAGGGCCCTGCTCAATGAGCTTACATGCTAGAGGGACTGGGGTAAAATGACACAAAAAGGTAAGGATAGTATTAGACTAATGACAGTTGCAGAAGAGGAATCAGTCAGGAGCTATTAACAGTTTAATGGATACGCTTTTATGAAGAAGTGGGTTTTTAATGATTTTTTGAAGTAGAGTAGAGACTGGGTGAGCATTTAACGGAGGAGGGAAGCGAGTTCGATAAGAACGGTGCAGCCCTTGAGAAATCTTGAAGGCGAGCATCAGATGTGGGAGTACGGACAGAAGATAGACGTAAGTCTTCAGCAGATCGTAAGGGCCTAGACGGGACATACTTGTGTATAAGGGAGGATAGATAGGTGGGAGCAGGATTATGTAGAGATTTGAAAGCAAGAACCAAAATTTTAAATTGAGCTCTATATTTTATAGGAAGCCAATGTAGGGATTGACAGAAGGGTGAGGTATTGGAGGTGCGGGCGGACAGGATGATGAGCCTTGCCGCCAAATTCATTATGGACTGTAACGGCGCTAGTTGGGAGCACGTAAGACCACTGAGAAGCGGATCACAGTAGTCAAGGTGAGAAAGGACAGTGGAATGGACCAACACCTTAGTCGCATCTGGCGTTAAGTAGGGGCGGATGCGCACAATGTTTTTTAGATGGAAATGACAGGATTTGGCAATAGATTGAACATGAGGCTTGAAGGAGAGGTCGGAGTCAAAGAGAACACCTAGGCAGTGAGCCTGCATGGTGGAGCTGATGGTAGCACCGTTGACTTGGAGGGAGACAGACACAGGAGTAACAACACTTGAGGGAGGAAAGACCAGAATTTCAGTTTTGGTCAAGTTTAGTTTAAGGAAGTGGGCAGCCATCCAGTTAGAAACAGTAGAGAGGCAGTCAGAGACACTAGTCAAGAGGGACGGGGAGAGATCAGGAGAAGACAGGTAGATTTGCGTGTCATCTGCATAGAAATGATATTGGAAGCCAAAGGAGCTAATGAGTTTACCAAGGGAGGCAGTATAGATGGAGAACAGTAGGGGACCAAGGACTGAACCTTGGGGGACACCAACAGAGAGGAGTTGGGGAGAAGAAGCAGAGCCAGAGAAAGAAACACTGAAAGAGCGCTGGGAGAGGTAGGAGGAGCACCAGGAGAGAGCAGTATCTTGTAGACCGATATTGCGGAGGATGAGAAGAAGCTGTTGATGATCAACAGTGTCAAAAGCCGCAGACAGGTCAAGGAGAATTAGAATAGAGTAGTGACCACGAGATTTTGCAGCGAGTAGATCATTGGATACTTTGGTCAGTGCCGTTTCCACAGAGTGCTTAGCGCGGAAACCAGACTGAAGCTGGGTCTAGCAGAGAGTTGGACTCGAGGAAGTCTGTCAATCTCGCATACACAATTTTTTCAAGGATCTTGGATGCAAAAGGCAGTAGCAAGATAGGACGATAGTTGGATGGGGAGTTACAGTCAAGATTGGGCTTCTTTAGAATTGGGGTTACAGATCCAGCTTCACTGACCTCTGCCCTGTGCCACACCTATATATATATATATATATATATATATATATATATATATTACCAATTGACAAGATGGAAGCCTCTCAAATGACAGACTTCCAAGCTATGATAAATGAGGCCGTAGCCGCCTCCATGGAGAAGGCCCTCTCCAAAATGATGGCCTCTAACTCTGATAAGAGGAAACCATCAAAATCCCACCAATCCCACAACGACTCAGATTCTGAAGCCCCAGAATCTCACATGAGCCAAGAAACCCCCACTGGCAAACGTCACTGGAATGGGGAAAATGGGCTCCAGAACCCGACCAAGGGTAAGACCCCTGCCAAACGTCACAAACCCTCAATGGTCACCACCACAACAGTACAACACGAAGACTCCTTGGATGAAGATGACACCCGCACAAAATCCATGGCTGTCCTGGATGAATGGCAAGCAGATTGGTCAGACTCAGAGGATGACGCATGGGGCTCAGACTCTGAACCCCAACCTGTTTTTTTACAAAACAACTTGCAGGGAGACTCCATAGACCCTGATTCCGTGGAAGCCCCGCAAGAGGACGAAGACGCCATCTTTGATCAATCGAGCCACAGACTCTTTGACCCGAGAAACATACGACATCCACGCTCAGGGGACTGGACACCCCCGGATCATCTCGCAAAATGTATGCATCTCTGGCTACGAAAATCCTTAGACAAGACCGTTCGCAACGGGCTGCGGTCAGAATGCCCACTACCCTAGCTACTTGATCATGTAACAGAAAAACCCGAGTTCGATCAGGTGATGACCACCTTTATGTCTCGAAGGGGCTGCGACCCCCATAAAGGGGTGGAAAAGGGTTTCAGAGGGGTACAGGATAAACTACTGGACTCAGTGGGACCACTAGCCAGAATCATGTATGTAGCTGACAATGCCCTTGCCAGAGCAAACCAATTTGACACAACCGTGGTGTGCGAATGGGCTCATGATGTGCCGGTGTGGGCACAATGATGTTTCTGCTTTGTGGGTAACGCAAATGTCGCCCTCTCATCCGAGTGGCGCAAAGCAGCACTACTCCGTCTTGACGGAAAATTGGTGGAATTTGGGACCAAAGAATTAGGTCCGTTGGCACAGGGCAAACTATTCAGAGACCCTTTCCTTAACCCCTTAAGAACACATGACATGTGTGACATGTCATGATTCCCTTTTATTCCAGAAGTTTGGTCCTTAAGGGGTTAAAGAGTTAAACAGGCACGTAAACATATTTACTTCTCTGAATAAGGCTCAATGCTCGATGAGGAGAGTCTTCAGACACAACCCCACCATAGGTGTTTTTGGATGGGCTGGCCACCAAAGGGGCCGTGCTGCCAGCCATTTCTGGCCCTCAGGCCCCCGCACTTCAAGGCCCCAGCCTTTCTACCCAGAAGTGGGATATCGTCAACCATTCTCCTACACCCAAGGTGCAGACAGAGGTCGAGGACCGCGTACCCGAGGCAGAGCACAATTCTCTACCGGTAAGCAACCATCTAACACATTTTTCCCTCCCACTGCGTACATCAGGTTGCATCTCTCTGTTTTTTCAGGAATGGACGACCATCTCCACAGACGCATTGGTCCTACAAACGATACAGGGCTACATCATCGACTTTGTAGACCATCCACGTCAAAGGGACCCACACCCCATCAGCTGTTCTACTGAAGACCGTACCCTCATACACAACGAGTTGCAAGAACTATACTCGAAAGGGGCAATCGAACCTGCCTCCGGCCCCGAAGGATTCTTCAGCAACATATTCTTGGTGAAGAAGAAAATGGGAGAATTTCGACACATCATCAACTTGAGACGACTCAACTAATACGTCACATACAGGCACTTCAAGATGGAAGGCATACATCTTCTGAAGGACCTATTACAAGACAAAGATTGGTTCACAAGGCTAGACCTAAAGGATGCATATCTATTAGTACCCGTCAACCACTCCTGTCGACAATTACTACGTTTCCTCTGGCAAGACCTTCCCTGGCAGTTCACATGCCTTCCCTTTGGCCTCAGTTCGGCCCCATGGTGCTTCACCAAATTACTGAAGCCCGTGGTTGCTCATCTTCGAACACAAGGAATTCGCTGCATTATATACCTGGACGACCTCCTACTGTTCTGCTCCAACAGGTCCAGACTGGTACGGCAAACACAATATACCATGGATCTCCTATCATCCCTGGGCTTCGTCGTGAACTTCCAAAAGTCAGCCATCCATCCATCCATCTCAAACAGTGCAATTTTTAGGATTTAAGATAGACACCACCACCAGCATGCTACGACTACCATTCGCAAAGAACTACGCAGGGCCATGCGGTGCCACACCATTCCACTCTGCGCCCTTGCCCGACTGGTGGGACTCCTCTCGGCTTCCATACAAGCTATCTTCCCCGGTCCACTCCACTACAGGGCGATGCAACGACTCAATGCATCCTGCCTCAGACAAAATCCCTCTTACGACCAACTGATCCCCATAACGGAGGAAGTCAGAGACGAACTCAGATGGTGGCTAGACAGCATGGAGGCATGGAACGGTCGAGCCATTTTCGGCAACACACCCGACATAGTCCTGGAATCGGACGCCAGCCTCTGGGGATGGGGCGAGACAAGCAAAGACACTTCAACAGGAGGCCGCCTGGACCTCCCAGGACCTCAACATGCACATAAATTGCTTAGAGCTTCTGGCAGGATCCTTCGCCATTCCACAGCCTGGCAAAAGACTCAGGATGGACAACATCTCAGCAGTCCGCTACATCAACTGCCTAGGCGAAAGAGATTTTTGATTTCTGTCTACCTCGCAACATCTCCCTCAAAGCGGAATACCTCCCAGGGGAGACGAACCTCACGGCAGACTGGTTCTCACTCCACTGGTGAGACACAAGCGATTGGACACTGGATCCACGGATCTTCAACCACATAACGGAACTCCGGGGCCCATTTCACCTGGATCTGTTTGCGTCACGCAACAACAGGCAAACACGAGTGTACTTCAGCTGGCTCCCAGATTTGGAGAGCAAAGCGGTCACGCAACAACAGGCAAACACGAGTGTACTTCAGCTGGCTCCCAGATTTGGAGAGCAAAGCAGTAGATGCATTCCTACAACCGTGGCCAAACACGGGAGTTTACGCCTTCCCTCCCTTTGCCATGATAGCAAGGACCATCCACTACCTGAAAAGTCAACAAGTCTCTTTATTGCTCATCATTCCTTTATGGAGGGGACAACCATGGTTCCCGGATCTCCTGGCACTATCATACAGGGATCCTCTCTTACTGCCTCACCATCCATACCTCCTCACGGATCTGAAAGGCAATCCTCACCCACTGATACTAGACAATCGACTCACCCTGGTGGCCAATGTAGGGATTGACAGAAGGGTGAGGTATTGGAGGTGCGGGCGGACAGGATGATGAGCCTTGCCGCCAAATTCATTATGGACTGTAACGGCGCTAGTTGGGAGCACGTAAGACCACTGAGAAGCGGATCACAGTAGTCAAGGTGAGAAAGTACAGTGGAATGGACCAACACCTTAGTCGCATCTGGCGTTAAGTAGGGGCGGATGCGCACAATGTTTTTTAGATGGAAATGACAGGATTTGGCAATAGATTGAACATGAGGCTTGAAGGAGAGGTCGGAGTCAAAGAGAACACCTAGGCAGCGAGCCTGCATGGTGGAGCTGATGGTAGCACCGTTGACTTGGAGGGAGACAGACACAGGAGTAACAACACTTGAGGGAGGAAAGACCAGAATTTCAGTTTTGGTCAAGTTTAGTTTAAGGAAGTGGGCAGCCATCCAGTTAGAAACAGTAGAGAGGCAGTCAGAGACACTAGTCAAGAGGGACGGGGAGAGATCAGGAGAGGACAGGTAGATTTGGGTGTCATCTGCATAGAAATGATATTGGAAGCCAAAGGAGCTAATGAGTTTACCAAGGGAGGCAGTATAGATGGAGAACAGTAGGGGACCAAGGACTGAACCTTGGGGGACACCAACAGAGAGGAGTTGGGGAGAAGAAGCAGAGCCAGAGAAAGAAACACTGAAAGAGCGCTGGGAGAGGTAGGAGGAGCACCAGGAGAGAGCAGTATCTTGTAGACCGATATTGCGGAGGATGAGAAGAAGCTGTTGATGATCAACAGTGTCAAAAGCCGCAGACAGGTCAAGGAGAATTAGGATAGAGTAGTGACCACGAGATTTTACAGCGAGTAGATCATTGGATACTTTGGTCAGTGCCGTTTACACAGAGTGCTTAGCGCGGAAACCAGACTGAAGCGGGTCTAGCAGAGAGTTGGACTCGAGGAAGTCTGTCAATCTCGCATACACAATTTTTTCAAGGATCTTGGATGCAAAAGGCAGTAGCAAGATAGGACGATAGTTGGATGGGGAGTTACAGTCAAGATTGGGCTTCTTTAGAATTGGGGTTACAGATCCAGCTTCACTGACCTCTGCCCTGTGCCACACCTATATATATATATATATATATATATATATATATATATATTACCAATTGACAAGATGGAAGCCTCTCAAATGACAGACTTCCAAGCTATGATAAATGAGGCCGTAGCCGCCTCCATGGAGAAGGCCCTCTCCAAAATGATGGCCTCTAACTCTGATAAGAGGAAACCATCAAAATCCCACCAATCCCACAACGACTCAGATTCTGAAGCCCCAGAATCTCACATGAGCCAAGAAACCCCCACTGGCAAACGTCACTGGAATGGGGAAAATGGGCTCCAGAACCCGACCAAGGGTAAGACCCCTGCCAAACGTCACAAACCCTCAATGGTCACCACCACAACAGTACAACACGAAGACTCCTTGGATGAAGATGACACCCGCACAAAATCCATGGCTGTCCTGGATGAATGGCAAGCAGATTGGTCAGACTCAGAGGATGACGCATGGGGCTCAGACTCTGAACCCCAACCTGTTTTTTTACAAAACAACTTGCAGGGAGACTCCATAGACCCTGATTCCGTGGAAGCCCCGCAAGAGGACGAAGACGCCATCTTTGATCAATCGAGCCACAGACTCTTTGACCCGAGAAACATACGACATCCACGCTCAGGGGACTGGACACCCCCGGATCATCTCGCAAAATGTATGCATCTCTGGCTACGAAAATCCTTAGACAAGACCGTTCGCAACGGGCTGCGGTCAGAATGCCCACTACCCTAGCTACTTGATCATGTAACAGAAAAACCCGAGTTCGATCAGGTGATGACCACCTTTATGTCTCGAAGGGGCTGCGACCCCCATAAAGGGGTGGAAAAGGGTTTCAGAGGGGTACAGGATAAACTACTGGACTCAGTGGGACCACTAGCCAGAATCATGTATGTAGCTGACAATGCCCTTGCCAGAGCAAACCAATTTGACACAACCGTGGTGTGCGAATGGGCTCATGATGTGCCGGTGTGGGCACAATGATGTTTCTGCTTTGTGGGTAACGCAAATGTCGCCCTCTCATCCGAGTGGCGCAAAGCAGCACTACTCCGTCTTGACGGAAAATTGGTGGAATTTGGGACCAAAGAATTAGGTCCGTTGGCACAGGGCAAACTATTCAGAGACCCTTTCCTTAACCCCTTAAGAACACATGACATGTGTGACATGTCATGATTCCCTTTTATTCCAGAAGTTTGGTCCTTAAGGGGTTAAAGAGTTAAACAGGCACGTAAACATATTTACTTCTCTGAATAAGGCTCAATGCTCGATGAGGAGAGTCTTCAGACACAACCCCACCATAGGTGTTTTTGGATGGGCTGGCCACCAAAGGGGCCGTGCTGCCAGCCATTTCTGGCCCTCAGGCCCCCGCACTTCAAGGCCCCAGCCTTTCTACCCAGAAGTGGGATATCGTCAACCATTCTCCTACACCCAAGGTGCAGACAGAGGTCGAGGACCGCGTACCCGAGGCAGAGCACAATTCTCTACCGGTAAGCAACCATCTAACACATTTTTCCCTCCCACTGCGTACATCAGGTTGCATCTCTCTGTTTTTTCAGGAATGGACGACCATCTCCACAGACGCATTGGTCCTACAAACGATACAGGGCTACATCATCGACTTTGTAGACCATCCACGTCAAAGGGACCCACACCCCATCAGCTGTTCTACTGAAGACCGTACCCTCATACACAACGAGTTGCAAGAACTATACTCGAAAGGGGCAATCGAACCTGCCTCCGGCCCCGAAGGATTCTTCAGCAACATATTCTTGGTGAAGAAGAAAATGGGAGAATTTCGACACATCATCAACTTGAGACGACTCAACTAATACGTCACATACAGGCACTTCAAGATGGAAGGCATACATCTTCTGAAGGACCTATTACAAGACAAAGATTGGTTCACAAGGCTAGACCTAAAGGATGCATATCTATTAGTACCCGTCAACCACTCCTGTCGACAATTACTACGTTTCCTCTGGCAAGACCTTCCCTGGCAGTTCACATGCCTTCCCTTTGGCCTCAGTTCGGCCCCATGGTGCTTCACCAAATTACTGAAGCCCGTGGTTGCTCATCTTCGAACACAAGGAATTCGCTGCATTATATACCTGGACGACCTCCTACTGTTCTGCTCCAACAGGTCCAGACTGGTACGGCAAACACAATATACCATGGATCTCCTATCATCCCTGGGCTTCGTCGTGAACTTCCAAAAGTCAGCCATCCATCCATCCATCTCAAACAGTGCAATTTTTAGGATTTAAGATAGACACCACCACCAGCATGCTACGACTACCATTCGCAAAGAACTACGCAGGGCCATGCGGTGCCACACCATTCCACTCTGCGCCCTTGCCCGACTGGTGGGACTCCTCTCGGCTTCCATACAAGCTATCTTCCCCGGTCCACTCCACTACAGGGCGATGCAACGACTCAATGCATCCTGCCTCAGACAAAATCCCTCTTACGACCAACTGATCCCCATAACGGAGGAAGTCAGAGACGAACTCAGATGGTGGCTAGACAGCATGGAGGCATGGAACGGTCGAGCCATTTTCGGCAACACACCCGACATAGTCCTGGAATCGGACGCCAGCCTCTGGGGATGGGGCGAGACAAGCAAAGACACTTCAACAGGAGGCCGCCTGGACCTCCCAGGACCTCAACATGCACATAAATTGCTTAGAGCTTCTGGCAGGATCCTTCGCCATTCCACAGCCTGGCAAAAGACTCAGGATGGACAACATCTCAGCAGTCCGCTACATCAACTGCCTAGGCGAAAGAGATTTTTGATTTCTGTCTACCTCGCAACATCTCCCTCAAAGCGGAATACCTCCCAGGGGAGACGAACCTCACGGCAGACTGGTTCTCACTCCACTGGTGAGACACAAGCGATTGGACACTGGATCCACGGATCTTCAACCACATAACGGAACTCCGGGGCCCATTTCACCTGGATCTGTTTGCGTCACGCAACAACAGGCAAACACGAGTGTACTTCAGCTGGCTCCCAGATTTGGAGAGCAAAGCGGTCACGCAACAACAGGCAAACACGAGTGTACTTCAGCTGGCTCCCAGATTTGGAGAGCAAAGCAGTAGATGCATTCCTACAACCGTGGCCAAACACGGGAGTTTACGCCTTCCCTCCCTTTGCCATGATAGCAAGGACCATCCACTACCTGAAAAGTCAACAAGTCTCTTTATTGCTCATCATTCCTTTATGGAGGGGACAACCATGGTTCCCGGATCTCCTGGCACTATCATACAGGGATCCTCTCTTACTGCCTCACCATCCATACCTCCTCACGGATCTGAAAGGCAATCCTCACCCACTGATACTAGACAATCGACTCACCCTGGTGGCTTGGACTCTTTCAGGGGTGCCTGGCAAGTCGGGGAACTATCGCAGGTTGCTAGGGACCTCATATGGGTATCATGTGCTCCAGGAACCAGAAGATGCTACCTATCTGCTTGGAATTCCTGGTCCACTTGGTGCATCCATTTACAGCCACTATTCCAGCCGTTTGAAACTTTCTATCTCACCTCTTCTTGACTGGTTGATCATACAGATCACTTAACGTAGCTATATTAGGGATCCCGGTAGGGAAAGACCCATTGGTGTGTCGACTCCTAAAGGACATCTGACTGCAACGACCCCCAGGCCCCAAATATTCACGACTCTGGGACGTAGATGTGGTTCTCTGCTTTCTGAGAGACTGGCCGTCGAAAGACAGACTGTCCTTTCGACAACTCTCAGCAAAACTCACGGTTCTGCTTTGCCTAGTTTCGGATGTTCAGGCATTTTCAGTATCTCCGGAGGGAGTCACGTTCCGGGTATCCCGTCGCACAAAATCGGACTCTACGTCGGTTTTCTACCACTTCTTCACCTCAGATCCACAACTCTGCGTCATCTCCACCCTACGACGATACGTGGAAGTTACATTACCAATTCGGACCCCGTCCTCAGGCCAACTCCTGGTATCATATGTTAGACCACACGTTCCCATTTCAACGACCACCCTCGCCAGATGGGTTCGTTGGATACTGTCTTTAGCAGGCGTAGATGCTTCCTTCGGGGCACACTCGGTACGCGGCGTGGCGGCGTCCTCGGCCTTCGCGGTGGGCACCTCGCTATCAGATATCCTACATTCAGCAGACTGGTCAAGAGAATCAACGTTCCGCACTTTCTACTTCCGCCCGAACTTCGGTGCGGCTATGTCACTCATACAACAGCGTTAAAAAAAGCAAAATAGGAAGCCTCCTGTCATGTGATAAAACTGAAGATTATGCTAGCGTTAGTGTACTTATAATCTTAATTTTAATAATGACAGGAGACAAGTATTTTCCCACCCTTTCCCACCCAGGGAAGAGGGGAATCTCTGAATCACTATATTATTCACGTTTTTTCCTGATATCTAGCTCTATTCGAGACAATATGTGTCTAGGTTACCACCACACTTAACTATGGTTAGAGTTTGTCATGGTATAGCCAACCAGTAAATAAGAATATTGTATTATTAAGCCAGGGGCCGCTATCATTGCTACAACCAGTTTGGAGATCAGTGCCTAACCCATTTCACATTCTCTTTCAGTGTAATTTCACGAGAGCATGGAATAACTGCAGGAAACTGCAGATTACTGCTCAACCCATGAAGACCATCGTCCCTGTTGGACTTTCAACCGTTGATATTTGTTACTGATCTTCCTCAAGACCATCGTTCTATTGGAATTTTCATCAGTTGGTGCTGGTTACAGACTCTATATCTTGAACTTCTTCCCTGATTACGATGTCGCTTCCAAAAGAGGGGGAGGAGCCTATTGACTGGGAATATCCAGGGCCGTCTTTAATAACGAATGGACCCTGGTCAAGTGTTTGCTTGGGCCCCCTGTGCCCTGCCGCTCTCGCCCCTCACTCCCTGGTATGCAATCACGGCATCCATCCCAACGCAGTGGCGGTACTAAAGTAGAATGAATTTTATTGGGACCCCCAATTGCAAGGTTGGACTAAAGGTAGAACCCCATCTGTCGTGCAACTCCAACAATGCTTTGACAGCTGGGACTCTACCAATTTCCCATGCTTGCAGGGTTGTATTTAGCACTGAGCCATGTTAGTATGTTTGAATGTAAGCATGTGTTTGTATGGAGTATATTTGTGTGAATGTGTTTGTATGTGGTACTAGAGTTTGAATGCAAGTGTGCATTTATGTGTAGTGTTTGTTTTTGAATGTAGGAGTGTGCTTGTATGTAGTGTTGACGTTTCAATGCAGGAGTGTGTTTTATATGTAGTGTTGAAGTTTGAATGGAGGGGTGTATTTGTATTTAAAGTTGCGGCTCAGATGCACAGGTACACACTCTGACGCACAAGCAGATACACAGATACATACACTGACTACATACAGATAAACAGGCACATACACTGACAGACACACTGACACAGGTACATATATTGACACACACACAGACACATACACTGGTAGACGTACTGACAGACATACTGACACAGGCACATATACAAACATACTGACACACAGACACATATACCGACATACTGACACACACACACAGACACATACACTGATCAACATACTGACACACATACACTGACAGAAATACTGACACCCACACACTGACAGATATACTGACACCCACATACACTGAGAAATACTGACACACACACACAGGCACATACACTGACACACACAGACTGATATACTGACACACACACACACAGACATACTGGCACACAGACAGATATACTGACACATGCATACACATGCACTAACAGACATACTGACGCACTGACAGACATACTGACACATACACATACTGACACACACAGATATACACACACATATATACTGACACACAGACAGACAGACATACTGACACACACACAGACATGACACAGACATGCTGACACACACACATACACTAACACACACATACACTAACACACACATACACTAACACACAAACAGACACACTAACACACAAACACACACATACATACACTAACACACACATACACTAACACACATACACTAACACACAAATACACACACACACAAACACATACACTAACACACACATACACACAAACACACATTTTTTTTTTTTTAAATATAATCCCCCCAGCCTCCTTACCTTTTGGAGTGCTGGGGGGATTCCCTGGGGTCCAGTGGGGCTCCTGGGCGGGTGGCCGGTCGGGCAGGAAGGCGGGCGCGCGAGGGAGCACTCACTGCTTCCTCTTCAGCTCCATCGCGCGCCGCGTAGGGATGCCGGCGCCGGAAGATGACGTCATCTTCCGGCTCCGGCATCAGTGCGGTGCGCGAGGGAGCTGAAGAGGAAGCAGTGAGTGCTCCCTCGCGCACCCGCCTTCCTGCCCGACCGGCCACCCGCCCTCCGGGGTCAGCGGGGCCCACGGGGCAGGTGCCTTGGGCCCCCCAAGAGAAACTGGGCCCGGGGCAGCTGCCCCGTTTGCCCCGCGTTAAAGACGGCCCTGGGAATATCATACTCCCTACTGCATTTTTGATTGGTTAAATGTTTCACTTTCTTTACTGCTGTGGAGTTTAGTAAAGAGAGTAATGCAAAATACTTGCCTCCTGTCGTTATTAAAATTAAGATTATAAGTACACTAACGCTAGCATAATCTTCAATTATATGGCCAGAATTGGCATACAACTTTTCCCACATTTTTCTTTGGTATTTATTTGCCGTTTGTCCTCCTTTTATTCCATTCTATCTATCCTTTCTTACCAACTCACATCATTTGCTTTGTTTCTAAAATCCTTGTCATCTCTAATCATCAATGCTTACAGTCTCACTGTTCCATACAATGCAGCTCCATACTCTATACCCCCTACCTTCCTGGAAAAACTGTTATACTTGTTATGTCTTCATTATTCCTATATCTATGCCTCTTTATTTCCACCTATTTAACCAATCCATACTACAATTCTCTTTTACACTAACCAATTCATCCTTCACAGCCTGCTCAGTCCGATTCCTCCATCAAGCCCTGCCCCACTGTTCCAAAGCAATCTGCCCAACTGTTCCATCGCTAACAACCCAACTGTTCCATAGCATACTACCCAACTGTTCCATCGCATACTACCCAACTATTACATCGCACACTGCCCAACTAGCATAACATACTGCCCAAATGTTCCATAACATACTGCCCAAATGTTCCATCACATACTGCCCAACTGTTTCATAACAATCTGTCTAACTGTTCCATCGCATACTACCCAACTATTGAATCACATACTTCCAAACTGTTCCATAGCATACTGCACAAATGTTCCAACACACACTGCCCAACTGTTCCATAGCAGACTGCCCAACTGTTCCATTTCATACTGCTTAACTGTTCCATCACATACTACCCAACTGTTCCATTGCATACTGCGCAACTGTTCTACAGCATACTGTCCAACTGTTCTATCACATACTTCCCAAATGTTCAATAGCATACTGCCCAATTGTTTCATCACACTCTGTCCTACTACTCCATCACACCCTGGACAACTCCTTCACCACACCCTGCAAACTGCTCCACCAAACCCTTGCCAAGTGTCCCATCATACACTTGTCAGCTACCCAGCCCTACTCTTCTATTCTAAGAATATCATGTAGCATCATGAACTCTTTGCTTTCAAACTATTGTCTCTACATGTTCACACCCATTGTTGTGCTGAAGACCTGCATCTATCCCCTGTTCGTACTCGCACCTCTGAGTCTAATTTTAAAGACGTCTCTAAGGATGCACCATTCCATTAGACACTCACGCAGTCTCTATGCTTCAATAAATCTCTGATATTTCACTTCTTCTAGAAAGCATGTCAATCCCCTCCCCACACCTCAACAACCCACCTTCTCTTCTGCAACTGCCTCTTTTTTGGAAAACTTTGCATTCATTGTATACTTCTAGCAATTTACTGTTCCAGTACATAAAATGCATTGTACCCATACCTCTTGTGTCACTTTCAACTACTCCCCTTAGAGTGCAAGCTGGTTTGAGCAGGGCCCTCAGAACCTTCTGTTCCTATACATCTAACATGCCTTGTTGCAAACACGTGTTTGTTAGTTGCACATCTCTGCGGAATTTGTTGGTGCTTTATCAATAATAATATTAATAATAATGTTCTACACTTCTCCTCATTGCATTAAGATTATTTTTCTTGCACTTATCTTTCCTCCATCATTTATGATTTGTATCTGCTCCCTATTCTCTGACCTCTTCTTCATGATTTCCCTTATCCTGAAACACACTCCCGGTCCGGTATCTTCGTATATGCCCCTTCACTCACTTAACAGAGCAGTGACCAATTCCTCCATATTCTCAATGAAGCTGCTGAGATGTTGAGTAAATGTGAGGTGTGGAGATGTGATCTGCGCTACCACAGCCGCAGCTTCCGCTCTGCAAGCTTCACTTTGGGCTTCATCGGTGAGAATGTCCGTTAAACACAGAATTCCATCAACCTGTAATAAAAGAGACCATTTTACAAGATAATCGATATGACCAGGCATGAAGGTAACTCAATACGAACAGAGGGGTGTGATTGTTGTAAGGAATATTTTCTTAACAGTTTCAGAGCTGGACTTTGAAAAAGTGATTGCAATGTAGCAAAATGTTTGATAGAATATAATTTATAAATTAGCTGTAAAATTAGGAAAGTATTTTCTGAACTTATTTGTGAGCAGTTTTCGGTGTTAATGAATAGCAGGACATGTAATTAAAACACTGATGAATTTGCAGTGAATTTAAAATTCTAAATTAATTGTTCCAGTAAAAGTGTGGTCTCTGTCTCCCTCTGTGAATCTCTATGTTTGTTTTTTAATTTTCTGTTTGTGTTGCTGGAGGTTAAAACTGACTTTGATAGTCAGGCCATCTACCATAGTTTTAACTTCCATCAAAATTGGATTCTTTTGCACATCTCCTTAAATTAAATTCAAATTAATAACTGTTTAATTGATTCATTAGTCATGGTTGTTTTGTTTTTAATTATGTCAAGATTAATTATAGTTAGCTTATCCAGAGATTTTAAATCCATTTGACCGTTATTCCATGTGGGATTCCAAAGAGAAATTTATTAATAGAGTTTTTATAATTTCTTTTCTTCATCATTTCAAATAAATATTCATTCACTATCTTACATCGACCTCTACTAGAAAAGTCCAACAATGAAACTAGCATACGTACATGTAGAAAGGGTATCTAGAAAGTTTCTTTTAAAATTATGAACAAATAGTTGACTATTTTCTTCTGTTTTTTAATCATGAAATGTTAGTTTAAATACACTTAATGTTTAGAATGGACCTGAACAAATGCTGCATAACGAGGCATATTTGCCATTAAGGAAATGGGGGTGATGTGACAAACAACATGCAAAGATGTTTCATGAGAAAAAAAAAGGGGGACGTTGTTTTCTTGGGTCAGAAACTCCTTATTTATACAAAGAATAAATGAACACACATTCATAAATTTGTGAAGATTGTGGGTTTTTTTTGTTGGTGATAAAGAAGTCAATCGGAAGAAACCCTGTCTATAATGCATTTTTTGAGAATCTTGAGCAGTAAATATAAAATAGACTTTTGAGACGCCCGAATTTCAGCCGAATGTCAGTCCGGCTCAACAGATATTCCAATTCAGAATTTGAATCAGAACAAGAAAGGGAGCAAAAATATGTCAAACAGTGACCTGTAAACTATATACATAATATTAATATAAATATATATATATATATATATATATATATATATATTACGCCCAGCCTTTCTATTTGTGTTCAGGGCCTCAAAAGCCGTAGAGTTTAGGGAATAAGACACACAGGAATGAAACAAAAGTTGGTTGTGGTGTGCCAGAACCGACAATGTGGTAGGCCTGAAATAAAGATGGCAAAAAGAGATATCATAACAAAATTTATTCGGCCTACAAATACAACAGGGATACATCACATTAACATGTTCCAGAATGCTTAATATCTCTTGTGTAGGTTGAGGTCGGTATCTAGTGTAGGCATTGGATTTCCATCTACCTAAGGTTTTGATGATGTGTACGGGAATATTTCTTTTGGAAGCCATGGTGGCTGCCCCAATACGGAATGAATGACCTGAGTAATTAGCCGGGTTAACACCTAACCGTACCAGTAACATTCTAACACATACAGCATGAACCTGCTAGTGGTGAGTGTTTTCCCGTGTGAAGCCAGAAGTGGTTGATTAGGGGTATTTTGATTGTAGGAAAGGTAATGGTCCAAGACTATGACGGAGCACCATTGATTGCCTGTGGGTAATATGTGATTTTTACTGCCTGACCCTTTCCACCAGGTTTTATGTGTTTTAGTGAAAGTATGTAGTGGTTGTGTGCTTTTACCAGTTGTGCTTTGGTGACGAAGTTAGCTGAGTTAGTGTTGGTGAATTCTCTAGGTCAGAGAAAGCCAAAGAATGCTAAATAGATGGCCGTGATTTGTTTGGGTCTCGCATGGTGATGCATCTAGGAGATCTGAAAGTGATTGGAACATGTGATCGTGGAAGGTGTAGATATAGGTGAGGAGTCTTTCATACCTTTTAATATGGCTTTAACCTGATAGGATGACAAGAAGTGTTGTTTATCAGGCCATGTGGTGAGGATGTAGTGTTGTATAATGTATAATGTAATGGTGTTGAAGGATAGCTTTAGGTGCAGGTGGAAAAAGAGATGAACGCTACCAATGTTCCCATGGAGAACTTGTCCGTGATGTGAAACTCCAGCAAAAATCTATTGAAAATGTAAAAAGCCCTATCATAGGATTTCCTTGTGTTTGCAGAAAGACCTAGGTGTGAGAGGTGACGCCCGTGAGCAAGTAAATTATCTAATCCATAACCATGTCCTGCCACTGTGGAGCCAGAGTGGCTACTTAGTCTGCTGTTGGCAATGCTGTCCGGAACTCCTGAAATTGATATCGAGACAAATGATCAGCTGCGATATTCAGGACCCCCGGAATAAGTATAAATGTCAGGAAAAATTCATGCTTAGCCGCCAGCCATGTCAACTTCCTCATGAAACACATGATGGTCAGGGACCGTCCTTTCTTAACAATATGGCACGTTGCCATGTTGTTGGAAAAACAACGTACCATATTACCTGACCAGCATGTGCCCCATATGACTGTGGAGGCCACTATCGGATAAAGTTTAAACAAGGCTGAGGTGGTAGTGAACTCCTGGACATCCTTAATTTCATCTGGCCAGTTACCCCACATCCACATGTTACCGAATATGGCGGCAAAACAAGATGTGACAGCGGCATCCATCCAGACTGAAAAGGATTTGTCTGTTAAATTACTGTAGGGCATCTACAGATTTTAAGCAGTATCCAACACAATGTCTCAGCGAACATATCAAAGATCGTGTGAAGAAATAGTATGATGCCTGCCACTTAACATCATTTAGATGCCACAGGGAAGGGTGAATAGGGAGGAGTTTGAAAGTGTTGACTATGTCTGTCTTGCTAAGCCAGGCTCCAACTCCTGCTGACAGGATGGCTTCTATAGCATTGTCAATGGTAGCGTATTGTAGCGAAAATTCCTCAGATAGAATGAGCGAGCTAAGACTAGGTGTTGTTGTAGCGTGAGGAGCAGAGAGCTCAATGATGAGCCTTTGTTTATTAGAGGTCTTACCAGTAACTATACCTATGGGATTGGTCCTCAATATCGAGAAAGGTGGAGAGCTGAAAGGACCTAGTACAAAACCTTGATCTACTTCCTTCTGTAGCAACTCATTGACAGTGTTAGCAAGAGCTGTCTGTAAGTTCTTGCATTCAACTATCCGTGATGGCATAAAAATGATACCCGTGTGAAATCCTTCCGTAAACACAGCCACCAGAAATTCTACCAGATGTGTTAAGGGGTGGTTGTACAACAATTCCTGTAGCAATGAGATATTGACAGTCGATAGGTAAGGCTTTGGGTATAATTTATTTGTGCCCCAAGTCCACCAGCTTGTGGAGGTAAAGGTCAAATTCTTCCCTTCTGTCAGGGTATACTGAACACACCACGTCCCTATAAATCCCAAATGCTAGCACAAACTCAGGGATAGACAATTTATGATTCAGTCTGGTATCTCTAGGTTTTAAAACTACCGACACGTCGCCATATGCGTATGTCTTTTTTTCCAGGACATCTTGTCAGGCAATAAGGATCGAGACCAGGTTTCCATCCTTTTCCTCCAAGATGTCCTTTTTAATATTGGCTGGCACCATGTGTGCTAGATTAATAATGTGTGGGTTTTTCAGGCCAATTGGGGTATTACCCGATAGGGTGCTGGGGAGAATGGCCGAGTCAGGGATAACTGGCGCTGATAGAGAACTTGTTTGGAGTCCATCCTATCCAGTTTGTTATTAATCCGACCCAAAGAGGATAGAACTGATGACAAAACAGCCTGTAGGTCAGTAGACTGGCCGCTACTAGATCCCTCTCCTGCCCAGTCGTAGTCAGTCTGGGTATTTAATAGTTTGTACAATTCCGCTTTCCTAGCTGTAGCCGGATAGAGGATGTTTCTCTTGTGTAGCTCTGCAGTGATCCTTGGAATGGTCCAGGATCTGAGGGATAACGGACTTGCGGTGTCACCCACTTGGCTGTACGATCTGGCTGGCGTACTGGGGATCGATAGTTCTTCCCCGCCCTCTGGTAGTTGTGACATACTATAATAAAAATTAGGAGGTTACGCCGATCTTCTCTTACACCAAGCGGTGAAACGTTACCTAAGAAGAAATGACAGATGACAGGTGACACCCAGCTAATTGCCAAGCTACTTGAGAGGCTCTATCAATGAGTTGGCACGATTGGCATTGTGGCCACAGAATGTTGTAGCAGGGTGACGGCCTCTCGATGACTTAAAGAGCATTAGATAAAATGGGTGTGACAAGTGAAGCCCTCTCTATGCCACTAAGCGAGGCGACTGACTATGATTTGGCCCGATGGGTAAACGTACCTCCGAGTGAGGATGGGTGCTGGCCTCGCGTGACCACTACGCTGAAGCATAGAAGGCCTAGAAATAAATTTAACTAGTGGCCTCCTATTCTTAATCAGCCAGTATGAACCTATCTACCAAAAAACCAGCAAAGAATCGGAGGGTAAGATCAGAAATGGGGACTGACGTACCTGATGAACTTATAGAAGGGAATTGGAGCAGACCTTTGTAATACATATGAGAGTAATGATAGGCTTGTAGTGTTCATATCGTATTGTACCCTATACATATTATTACTATAAAGATAGCTACCGGTATATCACTTGAGCAAAGGTTTAACCGGCACTAAAGGACTTGGCGGAAGCCTTGAATGGCCTAGTACCTAGTAATGTAGAAAATATGGTAGGGATATAACCATACCTATAGTATGAACAAAAGAGACCTGGATAAACTTGAGTAGTACAAAAGAAATACGTAGAAAAGGAAACATAATTGCAGGTTTATTAATGAGTCTTAAGCACAAGTAATTAGTACTGTGTTGTATGACTTTAACCAATTTAACATGGTGGCAAAACTTAACTCTATCTGTGCATTATCAAAATTAACCACCACAGGTCGACACTGCTTAAATGCTATAGAGAAACAACCATTCGTAAAATCGTGTGTATTAATGCTAACATTGGCCCTTTCGGTTGAAACATATACGAACGGCCCTAGTGATGGCTAATGAGGTTGAGAATATCACAGAACATTTTAAACAACCAAACCTATGCGAAATGCAGTGCAGGAATTACCGTACAATCGTTATTAATTTGTATATCGAAACGGAGCGTTCGTGCACATGCTCCCAACAGTATGTAACCTGACCTTCATATGGCCATGAAAGACCCGTGATGCTGTGTGCCTGCGACTAGTGACTTACATTTTTTGCGACACGGGTCACGACGCGTTTGCCGCGGGAACGGAAGTTCAGGAACTGGAGTAGGGGCGGATATCCCAGTATCGAGGCCAATTCTGGATGAGGCTCTGGCAGGTCAGGAAGCAACAAGACGGATGATCAGGGACTGCAGACCAGGTACACATTCCCACAAGGTGAAAGGTCGGTTAATGGCGGTTTGCACAGACTGGAAGTGACGGTATGCAAATCACCAGACCTGAGACGGTAGTGAGGAGGGGACTGGTGCTCCTTAAGAAGGGAACAGAGGCCCCTCTCACAACTTGAGGCCCAGCCTTCCATATCTATATATATATATATATATATATATATTGTAGCACAATAATATAAACTCTTTCCAACCCTTGGTTTAACAGATCAAGAGATAACAAATTAACAAATAGAGGGGGGGAAATGAGAAGCAGTAAAAAAAACACAATCTATATTTTTATATATATATATTGCATATTGTATATATTGTATACATATAGATTTTTTTTTTACTGATCCACTTTTTTTCCTTCAATTGCTCACTTAAACTGAGAATCAATTCATGATTTAGTGACTGTTCCCGAACCATCAATTATCTTTTTTCCCATCAATAGTTTCTTTTTTTGGTGCCAAGGTTGGAATTCAGAATAACAACCTCAAACCGAACATGTTCTGCATTGCGTGGTTCTTTTTGTTCATTATTTGACTGCATTTAGGCTCACATTTGGCCGAATTTCAGTTTGATACAAAACGAATCACCAAGTTTAGTATAAAACAGATATAGTCTGTGGGTGCCAGAGTTCTATTCATTTTTTAATTGTTTGTAATTGCTTTTAGCTTGCTGACGGTTCCATTAAATGCTATTTAACCCTGATAAAACCATCATTGGCAATAAGATCATTATCACACTGAATCCTTTCCTGTGAATTTTAACATTCATTATTCTGTATGCTTTTCAGAGGAACAGGCATGAAATGTCACAGGAGAAACTGATATTGAACAGAAAAAATCATTTTGGGGGAAAAACTGTTCTCTTGGAGAGACAAAGGAGCCTCTGTTGGCATTAATTTTAGACACAAACTAAAATTGGTATATTTCAGATTTACACTGTGAAATTCATCAATTACTGCTGATGGTTCTTGACCTAATTCATAGAAGCGTGACGCCTTCTGCTGACTGTGTCACTATTACCCCCATCTGTTATTATAATCAAAGAGGTTTCGATTACAAATTCTCTGAATTAGAAGGTGTCAGGGTTCTGAATAATTAATGGCAGACGACATATGCATTGACTGGAATTTGTTTTATAAAAAGAGAAAACGAGCCTCGGCCTATTGCTGGATGGGGAGCTGTCATTTTATGTAGTAATAATGGGCAAACAGCTTACTGGGTAACTTGTTGTCTAAAGAAGGTCAGGCATAAAGATGTTCTGTACAAGAGCACATTTTGTTTACTCTGGGCTTTTTTTTTGAGTCACATGAAACAAACAAACAGATTCTTTGTGCGAGTCACAGGATGCCTGAATAAAAAAGAGCCGCAGCAACTGACTTGTACAGTAAATAAATAATGTATCTGATCACAAATCTAGGTGATGATATATATATGTATCTGTCCTTAGCGTTAATGGGATGTACCTTTGAAAAATTTTGTAGGCTTGCATTTTAGGCTCACGTTTTTCTGAGCATTACCTCTAATGATGTCTCCCTTCTGTCCAAACGAAGTGTAAAGCTTAGATAGACTGTTAAAAAAATTCTCTTTCAGAAAATAGAGTTAAGGAAGACCAAGTAAATTTTTGTTCAGCAATTCATGTACTGGTTCTCATGGAGGGATTTTATTAAATAGAGAGTTGTAATAACTCAGAAGCCGAAAAGGATTTTGTGAAAATACTGCCAACTCGACTTTAACCTAAAAATGCTTATTATGTCAACACAACATGTTATTTAATGGACCAACTCCTACAACAAGCTGTTGATTCACTCAGGATTTGTATTTGTGAGTTGTATTTGTGTGAGTTTTATTTGAATCTTGAAGACCATTAAATTTAATGTGAAGAGGACTGTGTGTATAATTCGGAAAGCATTCAATCTACAATATAAGGATTACTTTTATTGTAAGAAAACGAAGAAAACGAAGAAAAATAAGTTTTTGTGCATATTTCGGAGAAACACATCATTCTAGTGATGTTGTTACCTGCTGGGAACTAGTCCCCAACATTTACCATCTTTTTTTTCTCAATTACATCCTCACTTTACATCTCCACAGCCTGGACCACTGCAATACTTATTGAGGGAACAGTTACTATGCTGTTCCTCGTATGTATTACATCAGATTTAAAAGAGTAGTAGTGCCAAACTAAAGGGCATGATCGGTAGCAGAACTAGAGAAGGCCCTGGTGCAAGAAATGTTTTGGCTCCCCTCTTGCACAAGGCTGGTGAAAAGTAGATCCTTATCTGTCGTACAACCCTAACAACAATAGTGTGAGCATTGTTTGTGCATTTAAATTTAGGAGTAGGTGTGTGTGTTGTAATTTGAGTGCAGTGGTGTGTTTGTATGCTGAGCATATGTATGGACATTTACACAAAGACCGCCACACACATAAATACTGGGATGGATATACACTGACACGAAACCTATCTCTGGTGGGACTTGAACCCCTGTTACCCACTTTCTGACTCACATTGTTTGCTGTGCCCCTGTAGAACCAGCTTTCCTGGGAAGATTCCAGTAAGTTTATGGTTATTTCTCATCTAATTATTGCATATTTTGTAGGGTGCCTTTGGGTAATCCAGGTGCTGCCCTTCTTGCTGATTATTTACAGGCAGGTGAGCCAATCATGTGCAGGACTCCCTATTTAAAGAGAGCTCGCTGGCTGTCCTGGATCCTTTTGAGGTTCCTGAGCCTTTAGTGTGTTTGTACTGTACTGAGTTTCTGTTATTGACAGTGGTGTATTTTGGATTTGTGCTGCCCTAGGCATGTCGGAACTCGGGCTCCCCCTAATTTACATTTGTCCCACCCCTTTCTGTCAAGGCCACACCTCTTCCTGTTAAAGATTGCAGACACTTTGACTGACAGAAACACACTCTCAGATACACTGACATACACACACTCACTGATTTCACACAATCTGACAGACACACACAATCACTGACTCACTCAAAGACACACACAATCACTGACAGACACACACAATTACTGACATACACACACAATGACACAGACACACACTCATTCACTGACAGACACACACCCACCCACAGATACACATACACTGACAAGCATACACAATCACTCAGACAGACACACACACACATTCACTGACAGACACACACACACACTCACTCACAGACACACACACAATCATTCAGACACACAGGCTGCCTCACAGACACACACACTCACAGACACACACTGACAAACACACACACAATCACTCAGACACAAACACACATTCACTGACAGACACACACTCACTCACAGACACACACTGACAGACATACACAGTCACTCAAACACACAGGCTCCCTCACAGACACACACTTACAGACATGCACACACACACACACTCACTCACTCATAGACACACACTGACAGACATACACACATTCACTGACAGACACACTGACAGACACACACTGATAGATATAAACACACAATGACAGACATACACACACACACACACACACACACACTGACAGACATAAACACACACACACACACACACAATTTTTTAAGTTTAATTTATATCCACCCAGCCTTCCTACCTTTGGGAGAGCTGGGTAGATTTTTTTACCTGGAGTCCATTGGGGCTGCTGACTGAGCTGTTTGGGCAGGCGTGCAGTCAGGCAGGTGGCCAGTTGAGGTCCAGACGGGCATCATGTGACATCATATTTCGGCTCCCTACATCACTCGGCTCTCTCGCCACCTGTCTGGACCTCAGCTAGCCGCCTTTCTCCAGGGCTAACAAGGCATTTGCCTGGGCATTTTGAGGCGGCATTTTTTGCTGCCCCCTGGAAAGTGCCACCCAAGGCAAATGCCTTGTTTGCCTCGCCGCAAATACAGCAGTGGTTATTGACCCAGCTTATTCTTTGACAATTCTTCATCTCTTGTCTTTTTGTATGAGATCTGGATTCTATGATTACTCTATTTGTATATCACACCCGGCTTGTTCATGTACCTGTCCCAGTCCTTAATCCTGACTCCTGTTCGTGTATCGAACCAGATTTGTTAATTTTCCTGTTCCAGTCCGTAATCCTGACTTTGCCCTGTAATTAATACATTTGTTCCTATGCCAGAATGTATTTTTTCTTTGTCTGATACAGTTTTATTTTAATTTTTTGGGGGTGTTCCACTCCAGCCTGAACTATTTGACTAGTTAGTCCTGTTACTTCCTGGTTCCTGCTTTACGCTAAACCTGGCGACTCTATTGTCCGGTAATTTGGCTTTTCTTATCCATCTTTTTTTGTCTTTGTTAGGTCACCGCCCCTTGCCTTGCTGAGGATCCACTGGCAAACCCTGACACACAGACACACACAGATACACACACACTCTGACTCTGACACACACACAGATACACATGTTTTTGACACATACACACTTACACACACACATCTATTCTGACACAGAGACACATATACACTGACACACACAGATAAACACTTATTCTGACACAAATACACACAAGTAATAATTGCCATATTTTAGCTACCTTCCTGCTTCCATACCTTCTGTGTGCAGGAGGGTGGCTTCCCTGGGATCTAGATCTGGCTGCTGAAGGGAGTCTCGCCCAAGCTCCATCCTTTCTCTGCCATTCCACATGGCTCTCTCTGTTAGCATGGAAGAAATGACCAGAACCTACTTCCTCCCAGCTCTGCCGATCTGACAGGGGCCCAGTCAAGCCCCTAAGCAGAGGTTCCCATCACATATATGTGACCCTATGTTGCCACCTCCCCCCCAAGTCACGGCTGATAAATCTTAAGGCATTTTCCAAACCGAGAATTAGCACAGTTTAGAATTTACACAACTATGCATCATATGAAATGTAGTTATCAATCTATATAGCTCAAGTTGTTGGAGTATCATGGCAAATGCAATATCTGCAGTGCCACATTTAGCCACTGCCAGCCTGCAACATTAGTTCTTCAGTGGGTTTAATGCCTGGGCGTCTGCTTCACAATTGACTATTCTTATGTTTTAATAGCAGCCTTCCTGAGTGCAGGTTACTAAATACCCTCAATGTATTTATTATTGAGTGGCTTATAGCTGATAAAAATAACTTTATTCAAATATCTCAGGTGATTTCATTATTTTCTGTTTGTGATATGTAAAGTGAGGCCTTTGCATGTTTCATGGAATTTTAAAATATTCAACATGCAAAAAAAATGTATTTTCATTTTCTTTTTGAAGTAATGAAAGTTCTGCATTTTCAAAGAATTTGACGTGCAGTTATGTTTGTAGTTGATTTTCTGTTCATCGATGCTTGCAGAAGTAAAGGTTTGAAGCTAATCCCTTCCTCCAACCAAATACACAATCTAACTTTCTTCTTGAAATACAAAACCAAATGTTAATCATTAAACCGGTTACCTTCCCCTTTTCCCAACCTGCAGAAAAAAAACACATTATTTTCTGTTATATTCTCTCATTTACCTGGGTTATTTACTGAAGGCTGAGCGTAGCCCACTTTAGTAAAATTCTGTGATCAATTGTGAAATGTAACCAAATTTGTGAATTGCAGAATTCTTAAGGGCAAATATAGCTGGAATTCAGTTAATTGCACTGAACAAGCAAATCTTACCATCCGCTGTCTGCATGAAAAACAGTAAAATCAGTCATTCCCACGTACAAATCCCATCCAAGTATGAAATTCCAATACGTATTAAACAGCAAATTTCTACTGGATTCAGATTAAACAGATCAGATTAATCAGATTGGTAGCGCACAAATTTTTTTTTTATTTTTTTTTATAAATATTATTCTTATTCTTTGTTCTTATTCTTTATTATATTCTTTATAAATCATGCTCTTTATTTTAGTTTAAAGTTCTCAGTGGTAAATAGGGAATTAATTAATAATTTCTGAAAACGTCAACATTGGCAGTGCTGCGAGTATACAATATTAGGTCCAAAATCCCCTTCTGTAATAAAAATGTGAATATTTTAAATAAATACATAAATTCCTGTCTCCCCCCTCCATGGAGTATTTTTGTGTATTTCTCGGTTCCTCTACCAGAGCCCTGGGAGTCTGAGGTTTCTCTGCAGTATCTTAGCTGATTCTAGAACTACACTCTTCACTCTTCTGGGGAGAGATTCCCACCTGGAATCTCTTCTCCCAGCTGGAGCGTTGCAACCCAAAGAGCTCTTACATACTGTGGCGGACCGCCTGGCACCCCAACTGGAACACCATAAGCACTGTAGCTTCTTAGCCACCGCAGCTTGGCTGGGGTCTCACCGTCCCTTCCCAACCTGCACCAAACTCCTGGATCCAGCTCCCAGTGGGAAGGCCTCTCCTCCAAGAGATTATAGCAGGTATAGCAGTGTAGCTCTTACAATAGCTGGTGATTATAGCTAGTATAGAGGTTCCCTACAAACATCAGATGAGACTCTATGTTGAGGGTAAGCACAAACTCCTTTAATGGTAGCCACAACTGGCCTTATATGCAAGTCCCTATGCAAGGGACCTGAAAGTAAACCACAGTAGAAACAAATATACAATTACATTGGCTCTCAGATCCAGGACACTCCCATACATAATAAGATAATCCCTCCTCTGTGCCTGGGAGATATTTGGATCAGGAACTGTACTAATCTAATCCAATTATCTCCAAGCACAGAAAAACAGGAAATACAACAACACCCTAAAAGTACCCCTAAAACACATGGAAACCCCACACATATCATATCCCCTGATAGCCCCGATCTTGGGGACCAACATATCCATAAATCACTCAAATCGGTTCAGGGGTTCGGGATTTTCATGGAAGTCGTCATTTTGACCGACCGTGCACATGGTCCTATACCCAAAACAGTTCCAGGGAATTAGGGCCTCTTTATGGAGTACAAAAGTGCATAAATCACATAAGTTTTTAAAGGGCCCATAGACTTTTGGCAGGAGGTTGTAAAAAAGCAGGCCCCTCCAAGAACACGTGGCAGAGTCATTTCTGCCACACATATGTATTAAAATTACCTGATTTTGGTGCTTGGACTGTCCCCTCTAAAAAGTTGAAGATGTCATGATTTAAAAAAGCTATTCTTTTTTTACCCCAGTAGATGACGCTATTACAGTGCTGGTAGCATTGTATAAAACTGCTTTTCTTACTTATCCCAGCAGATGGCACTGTTATAGAACAAATAACACACTCACACAGATCTTTTATATGCATTTCTAGTGATTATTTTTATTATAATAATAATAATTTCATTTTCAACATATTCAACAGTGCTTCATGGAAGGGGGGTGTTGTTAAATTAAGGGGATATTTTACAAGGATGTTGGATGGAAAAGAGGGTAATTTTAATATCAGGAATTATAAAGCAGTTTAAAAGTATTATAGAATTAGAGAAGCAAGTCATCAGATCAATCTAAAGTGTCCCTTTTTTCCTGAGTAACAAATAAACAATTATTAACTGTTAAAATTGCTTTAAATGAGCCATTTAACCTAGGTTTAACAATCTGTCTATCAACTCTCGAGCAGAACGGCGACTGGGTTAATGTATTACAAAGAGTGACAGAAACCAAGTGAAAAGTTGAAAAGATTAACAGTAACTAAACAAGTGTTTGGCTTACCCAGCAGGACTAATAGAACCATAAAAATGAGCATGCAAATCTTATTTGCTGGGTCTCTGGATTGGGGATAGAATTTTTTTTTTTACTTTTCTACATTGTCCAATTTACACCTTGTTTCTATAATTCTAAGGTGCACTGTTTAAATGTGTGGGTTTTTTTGTTGTTTTTTTTTCATAACTGTGTAAAAGGAAAAATACTTTAACAATGCACTGGAGCATGGGTGTCCGCAGGAATTTTTCAGGGTGGGGGCATCATTGTAATGACATCCATGCTTGGTCCCTTTTTGATAGTGTCATGAAAGGGAAGGGGCATAGCCATTATCACATAAAGCCAGGGTGAATAGCGTTTTCACAACTATAGTGTCCAGAATACATGTTTGTATATAGTGTTCCTTTAAGCAAATTAAATGAACATTCTGGTCACCATAACAACTTAATCTAAATGAAGATGGTATGATGCCAGGAAGCCCCTGGGTGTTCTCTTTCCTTTAAGGGGTTAAACCGCTCTCAAATGGCTTAACCCCAAAGGCTTTCTCCAGCTCCAGGTCGCTCAGTGGTATTCGGCTTCTGAAACGGAGTGTCAGGAAGTGCAGATTGACGTCAGGCATGGGTGACGCTGATTGGCTAGAGTGGTCAGTTGACGCTCTAAGCCAATCCCTAGTTCATAGTTCATTTAACTTTTTTATGAAAGTGGAGCTACTGATTGGCTTAGAGTGCCAGCTGACCGCACTCTGTGCTTCCTGACACTCAGTTAATAAAAGTGAACACATTAACACTGATATTTTTTTTTTACCTGGGGAGATGAGAAGGTCCAAAGTTTCCCTGCCAGGCCCAGGTGCCAAAGCCTTATGATGTGGTGTCCAGAATAAAGTGGAGGGTTCACTTGTCCTTCCTGCTCCAATCTCCTTTTCTCCTTCATTTGACACAGTTTTCTTTTTCTTCTGACACTGCCTTCTCTACTCCTTGGCTCCTTCTGCTCCTTTACCTTCTGCTACTTTCTGCTTATTTTGCTCCCCATTCTGTTCCTTTCTCTTTCTGATCCCTTTCTGCTCATTGCAGACCCTTTCTGCTCCTTGCTACCCTTTTCTGCTCCTTCTCCTACTTACCTTTGTGCTCCTTCTGATTCTTTCTGCTCCTTTACCTTTGTGCTTCTTCTGTCCTTTCCTGCTCTTTGCAGACCCTTCTTTCTCCTTGAAGACCCTTCCTGCTCCTTGTTGCCCCTTGCAGACCCTTCCTGCTCCTTGCTGTCCCTTCCTGCTCCTTGCAGACCCTTTCTGCTAATTTCTGCTCTTTCTCCTACTTTACGTTTGTGCCCCTACTGTCCCTTCCTGCTCCTTGCTGCCATTTCCAGCTCCTTGCTGGCCCTTTCTGCCCCTTTCTGCTCCTTGCTGACCCTTCATTCTCCTTGCTGACCCTTCCTACTCCTTGCTGACCCTTCCTGCTCCTTGCAGACCCTTCCTGCCCCTTGCTGCTCATTTCTGTTTCTTTGTGCTCCTTCTCCTACTTTACCTTTTGGGCTCCTTGCTGCCCCTTTCTGCTCCTTGATGTCCCTTCCTGCTCATTTCTGCTCCTTCTCTTTTCTGCTCCTTCTCTTACTTTATCTTCCTGCTCCTTGCTGACCCTTCTTGTAGGCTGCCTCCCCCCCATCCCTCACTTACCTGATCTATAGGCTGCCTCCCCCCCATGCCATACCTATCTGATCTATAGGCTGTCCCCCCACCCCCATTGCTCACTTACCTGATCTGTAGGTGGATCCCCCCATCTTTCCCTTCCCTGATCTATCGGCGGCCCCCTATGCCTCACGTTCCTGATCTATAGGCTGCCCCCCATGTCTCACTTCCCTGATCCATAGGCTACCCCCCTCACCTCCCACTTCTTCCCCCCATTGCCCATCCCCCACCGCCCCCTGCTGATGGCCATGCACTGGAGGACAAATAAAATATTCAGCAGCTGCAATGTATAAATGGGCATTACTTGGGAACGAAGTATTGCTTTATTGGTGTCTCCTCAAAAACATATAATTTCATTAATTCCCAGCATAAATATAAATTCTCATCGAAAAGATGACCCAGATAGTCACAGTTAAACATTGCTTTCTGCTTAATAATATTAAAATATATATTGTGCATAAGAATGTGAAATGAAATCTTTGATAAATACCAATAACCCCTATTCAATACATTGTTTTCTGCCTCTAGCAATTGTTCTCTTGTCCCCCATGGAAATCCCTAACCCCAGTGTGGCTATTAATGTAAAACATATTTTATTACCACGTTCTTTCCCTCAGTTATTATTCCTACTATAATATTGCTGGTTCTCTATTAGTGGAGGGGAATGAGTGATAAGAGGACAACATGGCTGGGACTATGGATTGTAATTCCCATCATGCATAGCCAGATGCTAAACACGGTGTCATTTGCAGCACACAACATGAGGAATACCGATTGATGCCTCCTTAATGACACTACATCTGTGAATTCCAGCAAATCTCACCAAACGGCTGACTGAGCATGGTCAGAGTTACAATACACAAATGGAGTGACAGGGAATAGGCTAACTCCAGTACAGAAACTGCTATTGCATTTTTATTGAACCAATCTATATTTTCACCAATAGCCCATTCCGGATATTCACATGACTGGCGGATGTCACGGTCAGTGTTCGGTGCATATTAATTAATTATTAGGAGTATCTTATAATTAGGGGAAGAATGCCACGGGGCCATCACCAGGTACTTAGTTTAACCAAGCAAGACTTGGCTTTGATCTGTTCCATGTATTCATTAATTGTCTCCATTGAGTGTGCACCAGCCAAACGTGCCCAAACAAGCCATTAAAGTGTCTTGACTCGTTGTGGTCAGCGTCATCACTTCATGCTCTTAGTATTTTCTCGTAGTAACATACATTTTAAAGCGGTCCGTTATATAGTAAAAGAAAAAAAGAGTTTTCAATTGGTACGATTACTAATTGAATACACTCAACATTAAAAGTAATAAATGTCTCTTATTTTACTATCCAAACAAAACCTTTTTTTGTTTTAATAAGATAAGTTTACTACATTCCCAAACCTGGATCCAGGGGTTCTGCTCTGTGTGTGGAAGTGGCTGAGTGTTTTGTGTGTGTGTTATGCGTGGTGACTGAGTGTTGTGTATGTTTTGGCTGATATGGTTATTGAGTGCTGTGTATGAGAGAGAATGCATGGTGCCTGCGTGTTGTGTTGTGCTTGTAGTGGGGAGACTGTTAGTTGTGTGTGTGATAGGAGTGGTACCACCTTTAAAGTGGGGGGTCTGCCCCAAAGTAACCATCTAATGGAAAAAATGGCAATGGTATTTACAAAAATTATTTATCTCCTAGTATTACATGGACATTGTTGACACTCTAACCATTTAATCTAATTTAAGGGGTTACAGTATCTGGTGCCCCTGGTACTGTCCCTCTATTCATTGTTAAACCAGTTTTAGCAATTTAACACTGAATGATGGTCCCGGACTTCCAATAGCCCCACCCCACTGTAGGTGTGACTAAAACAGAGATTACACACTTCCTTCTAGCCATACTGATTCCTACCAACAATGGGACCTGTGATAGGCTGAATGCAGCCAGCTGACTCTCTCAGCCAATCACAGCTCCCCATTTCTGCTCAAGCTAATACTTCCTCATTAGTCCAAGCTGCACAAAGAGGGATGTGGCTTCTGGACACTTTTGTTTAGCAATCAAACATTAAAAACTGTTTAACACTGAATGGAAGGACAGCGACATGGGACTCCAGATACTATAACCACTTTAATGAGCTAAACCAGATACAGTGCCTACAGTGTCCAATTTAGTAAACAGTGTAAGTGATTCACATGAGCTGATGGGTTAGTCCAGTAACTAGGGGTTGAAGTGCGGTAGCTACAGTAGTATAGTAATATAGTAATCCTTAAGGTAAAAGGATTAATTACCAGCTGGTTTAATGCTCCCAAAGTCAAACAGATTTGTACTTTTGGATAATATTACCATTTTAACTTACGACAGGCTGGAAAAGTAGAAAACACTGCATACGTTCGGATTAATAATGTGACATTATTAATAATATTTTATTTCAATTTGGGTTAATGTCACCTCGTGACAGACACAAAGTGACGATCGCTCATACAATTCACGGAAGGGAACTTTGTAAAAACATTTGTGCTTTGTCTTTGCAGGCTTCGAGAAGTAATTCATGGTGAAATCATATTGTATGATTCATCCAGATATGTAATAGTTTGACGCATTGATGCACGACAAAGGGGCACACATAATGCATCTGTCTCTAAATTTTACCATCATCCAAATCGAGACAAACGTACCATATTAATTAACTGTGTTATTAAAATGCCCTCGAAGTCTGTAGTATCTATGGTTTAATGGTAATCTGACTATGCTGTGAGAAATCGTATCCTGGGATCTGCGGGCATTGTGAAAAATATCTCCAGACGTCATTCCACTGAACCTTAAAACCAGTATATATAAAGACCGTAATATGGGAATGGAGAAAGTTTATCTACGCAGCCAAAAAGTTTACAAAGAAACAAAGACACCCACTCTTATTTTTCCCTATTATTTGTCATTGGTGTGCTTTGGTAACTTCTTTTAACACCTGTTTGGATGTCTAGTGATAGCGATTGTGGTAGGCTACCCTTAAATTGAAAAACACATCTTTATAGTTCAGGATTACACAATGTGCAGGTTACTGTACTAATGAATTACTAATGAATATCCTGAAGCTTTGCCCCCAAAGACATCTCCTACATGTTTTACTACATTCTATAAACTTAACACAAAATATTGTTAGTCAACTAATAACATAACAAACAAAGTCCATAACAAGCACAGCTATAAAAACATACAAAAGTCTGCATAGCCTAAATCACAAAATGTGTCCAATGGACTCACTTTATGACTGTTTCTTCATTGTTGCTAAAATAGTAACATTGTCTCTTGGAATATGTTATCCATAGGTTCTTATTTCTCTGTTTGCTGTGTGATAAATTTGTTTCTGCGAATTTGTATGTTGCTGTCGCTTTTGAAACACTGTCTTGTATATCCCCAACCTAGCCTTCTGTGCCTAGTTCTCTGGGGGGGTTCTCTGGACAAGGCAGAGCGGAGGAGAAACAGACTCAGACTCTGACTCACAACAGCCTCAGCCAGCAGAGTCCACCCTCTTGCACCCAAAAGGTAAGAAACAGAAGGGTAGCTAAAAAAAAAAAACATGTGTGTGTCAGTGTGTCTGTGTATGTATCCGTGTATCAGTGTGTACCTGAGTGTCTGTGTGTATCTGAGTGTGTGTGTGTGTGTATCTGCATGTCTGTGTGTTTCTGCACATGTCAGTGTGTGTAACTGTGTGTTGGTGTGTCTGTGTGTGTATCAATGTGTCTGTTTATTTGCATGTATGTCAGTTTCTGTCTGTGTGTGTCTGTATGTGTGTCAGTGTGTACCTATATGTGTATCAGTGTGTGTGTGTGTGTGTCACTACACACAAATACACAACTGCATTCAAACACCAACATTCACACACATACTTAAACACAGCTAAGTGCTAAATAAAACACTGAAAGGATGGGCAAATTTTAGAACTTAAGCTAACAAAGCATTCTAGGACTTGTACGACAGATGGGGATCTACATTTTAGCCACCATTGTGCAAAAATGAAGTAGCATTACATAATGCCAGTAAATCCCCACAGTACAATAACATATTAACCCCTTCCCGACCTCGGACGTACCAGGTAAGTCTGACAAAAATGGTCGTTAACAATCCCCCGCCGGTGATCGCGAAATGGGTACTTGCCTGGCATCCCGGCTGTTCGGCCTCCACCCCTCACACTCCCCTGGGCCATGTGATCGCGGGGTCCTCGCGAATACATGGCCGGAATAGCCGGCTTGGGCAGTGCGTGCAGGGGGAGTGCCTGAGCTCTTAGGCTGTCCCCCTCATGCATGCAAAACAGTTTTACAAGGTAATAAAAGTACTTAGATCATATATATATATATATTCACATGAGCTGATGGGTTAGTCCAGTAACTAGGGGTTGAAGTGCGGTAGCTACAGTAGTATAGTAATATAGTAATCCTTAAGGTAAAAGGATTAATTACCAGCTGGTTTAATGCTATATATATATATGATCTACGTACTTTTATAAATAAATATAAATAAATAAATTGAAACAAATGAAAAAAATTAAATTAAAAATTAAAAAATGTAATTTAAAATAAAATTATATACCGATTTAAATTTGTTCTAACTGTATTTTGATATTAATATATATATTTAAATCAAAATAAATTAAGAATGGCATTATAAATACATATTTATATCTGAAGGTTGACTCAGCCCTTCATCCTTCCAAGGTAGATAAAATGAGTACCATTAAATTGGGGAATAGTAATCACCTCTGGATGTTGGGCTAAGGTAACATCCCCAGGACATACTTGAAAAGCAGAGTAATCTGAATGTACCTTTCCTGGTTAAATACTTTGTTATTATTATTATTATTATTATTATTATTATTATTATTATTATTATATTGTTATATATAAATAAAAATAATTAATATATATATATATATATATATATATATATTTAAATTCTACAAATATATTTGTATAATATTATTAGATAATTAAGTCATTTTATTCATTACAATTTGAGGGACCTGCCTGACGACCCAAGCAGAAAGTCCAGAGAATTTGGTTTGCAAGCCCTATATTTAACCCTGTAACTTTTCAGGACACCATAAAACCTGTACATGGGGGCTACTGTTTTACTCGGGAGACATTGTTGCACACAAATAATAGTGTTTCAAAATAGTAAAAAATATCACAACGATGATATCGTCAGCGAATGTGCCTTTTTATGCATTTTTCACTCACAAACAGCACTTTGACTGACAATATAATTGTTGTGATACATTTTACTGTTTTGAAACACTAATATTTGTTTTCAGCGAAGTCTCCTGAGTATAACAGTACCCCTCATGTAAAGGTTTTATAGTGTTTTTGAAAGTAACAGGGTAAAATATAAGGCTTGATTTTCTGTTTTTTCACATTTAAATTTGCCTGATTGGTTATGTTTCCTTTGAGAGCGTATGGTAGTCAAGGAATGAGAATTACCCCCATGATGGCATACCATTTGCAAAAGAAAACAATCCAAGGTATTGCAAGTGGCTTTTTTAGTAGCCACTTAGTCACAAACACTGGCCAAAGTTAGCATTCATAGTTAACACACACACTAATATAAATGCTAACTTCGGCCAGTGTTTGTGACTAAGTGGCTACTAAAAAAGACTGGACATACCCCATATTGAATACCCTGGATTGTCTACTTTAATAAAATTTGTGAGGTGTGATTCAGAGATTTATGACAGATAACAGTGTTGCAATGTCACCATTGATACATTTTAAAAATATATATTTTGAAACAGCAATGTCCTACTTGTACTTATAGCCCTATGACTTACAAAAAAAGCTAAGAACATGTTAACATTGGGTATTTCTAAACTCAGGACAAAATTTAGAAACTATTTAGCATGGGTGTTTTTGGCGGTTGTAGACGCGTAACAGATTTTGGGGGTCAAAGTTAGAAAAGGTGTTTTTTGGGGGTTTTTTTCAACATATTTTATAACTTGTTTTATAGTAAATTATATGATATGAAGAAAATAATGATATCTTTAGAAAGATCATTTAATGGCGAAAAAACAGTATATCATATGTGTGGGTACAGTAAATGAGTAAGAGGAAAATTACAGCTAAACACAAACACCGCAGAAATGTAAAATCAGCCCTGGTCCTTAACGGTAAGAAAATTGAAAAACGGTCTGGTCACTAAGGGGTTAAATGTAGATTCCTATGGATTTAATAAGTACATTAGCAGTAAGATGTCTCCTTGTGAAGCCTGTTTCTTTGATTTCATTTGAAATATCATTCTACGGACAAAGTAATACTAAGTTTTATTCCTTGACGCAGTTCATGATCATTAAACTGGAATTTTTCTGCAGTAACAATTAGCACATCTGTCCACTAGGTGCTGCTGTTGCAACAGCAGTATCAGTATCTGTTTGCTTTGGGAAATGAATTGTCATTATATCCACTTTCCTATTAAATCCATTGTGTTGATTCTTTTCTGGTCATTTATTCAAAGTAATTATCATAATGAATTATTACCAAACTGTCAGAGAACATAATATTGTTCAATCCTTAACTTCAATTTTCCAGGATCATAAAATAATAACTGGAAAATAAACAACAAAATTAAGAAATTTACAACCATATGAAAGCAAATGTATAAATTCCCATCCGTACAGAGAAACAAGAGTCTCAGCTCACATCCGATAGAGCCCTGTTTAAGCCCTGTGTGTCTCTAATCGATAGTGCCCAGGTTGCCATATTGAACACTATGTACAGTTCACCACCGGCACAATATATTCTTCTCACCACCAACATACCTGGTAACCTCCCCAGTGTCGCTCATTTTGGTCTATTGTCCGTCCTCTATTTTACCACACCTTCTAATCTGTCCCTTACCCAGGGCTGTCTTAACGCATGGGCATGTTGGGCACGCTGGGCAGTTGCCAGGGGGCCCTACGAGCATGGGGGCTTCATAGGTTTGTCCAACTTTTCATTATATTTTTCCTGGAGATTTATTCAGAACCTTCAAACCCTCTTTATTAAAACATTCTGGTGGACTAATCACCTCAGTATCAACTGTTATCTCTGCATGCGATCTTGCTGTTGATGAAAACAACGCACACATTCTAATTTTATGGCAAGACAGGAGGCTTCATATTTGCTTTACTTTCTTTACTGTTACTCCCAGCAGCAAAGAAACAGTTAACAGTAAGTAGAATTTTTTTTTAACCAATCAGAGTGTACAATAGATTATGTCCAGTCATCAGGCTCCTCCCAATTCCTCTTTCTTTGCTGCTTAGCCTCCCAGGTGAGTCTATTCCAATTATAGTCTAGTATTAATAGTCTTACTTTGATTTATTATATTATTATTATTTATTTATTTATTTGACATTATGTGTAAACTTAACTGTGCCTTTAACAATATTTATTTCAGACCATTTCCCCTTTAAATGGTCTGTGCCTTTAGTGATTTCTTTCTATGCCTTCTGTTTAATCCCCAAACGGTCTGTGTGTGCTGCCTTCTGCCTCAGAACTACAGAGGCATTTTGTATATCTGTCCGTGCGGCCAGAAGCCGAGAGCTGATCAGCTTCTGGCCGGTTGCCAACCTCGGCAATATCGTCGCCCCCCTCTGTGGGAACAATCCCGGCCCCTTATCTGTCTCCATAGCGACGACTCTTTCCTCCCGCGGCCATTTCTCGACGGGCTTTTTTCGCGCTCTTTTCCTCCCTTACACCGGAACGTCTGGACGGCTGCTGCTCACATCGGCTCTCCAGCGCCTCTATTGGTACTTTCAGGTAAGTACATTAACACATATTTTTCTGACAGAAAGTTAACAATTGAACTGTTAACCAGTATTATTAAAGTGTTCCTACTTTGTTTTGTTGCAGATTGCTCTAAACCCTTGCACAAGAAATTTGTCTCATTACTGAGGGTGACCCCCTCACTATTAATTTAATAATTGCCTCATTAAAGAGGGTGACCCCCTCTATGTTATACAGTTTTTCTGCCTCATTTAAAGGGTGACCCCCTTTTTACTGTCTCCTGAGGGTGACCCCCTCATTACGTAATATTCATACGGTTATACCGTTTCCGCTGTAATAACTGTGGGTGACCCCTACACTTGATTAACACTTCGAGTTTATATATACACGTTTTGTGTTTTGCATAAGTCCACTGCCTTAGAGAAAAAAAAAAAGAAAAAAAAAATACATATTGTATATATATTTATACTCGTGGTGACCCCACTTCTCTTTATAAAAATGTCTGATTTACCTGAACCACCAGTATCTGCGGAGCTCAAAACTTGGCTGTATAACGCCATCGCAGACTCCATTCCCAAAGCTTTGGCAGCGTTTCAAGAACATTCAAAGTCTGCCCCCAGAGCTCCTCTCGTTCACCTCTCAGACTCTGAAGAGTCAAAAGGTTCAGACCATGACGAATGTCCCTGCAAACGCCCTTGGAAGGGCAATAGTGCTAGCGCCGATAAAGACAAGGCACCAGCAAAAGCACCTAGATTATCCCTTTCTGGTACTCGGGATGATACCCCCAATTATAACTTTGACCCATTAGAGGGTTCAACTTCCAACCTGCAACTTCAGGTACTGGATGAATACTCTGCAGGGTATTCAGACGAGGACCTCCCCTCACATGAACCCCACCAAAATGAGTTCCTAACCTCTGACCCTAACCAAAACATATCTGAGGATATTTTACTAGATACCTCTGGCCGCCCCCTGTTCGACCCTAGGTATATCAAACACCCACGGTCTGCAGAGTGGAGCCCCCCAGACCACATAGCTAAGTTTTGTAGGATGTGGCTCCGTAAACCTTTGGAAAAAGAGGTCAGAGCTAAATTAAGGGCAGAATGCCCATGACCTGTAATCCCAGACAAGGTGGCGGTTACCCCAGAATTCGATCCCTTACTCGTCACTTTCCTGTACAAGACAGGAAAAGACCCCCGTAAGGGTTTGGAACAAGGCCTGAAGGCCACGCAAGATAAAATGATGGATATGGCGGGACCGCTTATCCAGATTTTCACTATTGCAGATGAGGCTTTGGCAGGTGGCACTCTAGACGCACACATGGTGTGAGAATGGGCACAGAGGGCATTATGCCTACTAGGCAACGCGAATGTTGCTATGTCAACCGAAAGGCGGAAAGCTGCTTTATATAAGATCAACTCAAAGCTTGCCGAATTAGGCACTAAAGAGCTTGGCCCTGAGGCACAATGTATGCTTTTTGGAGACAAATTTATTAAAGAATTAAGTAAACACGTGGCTGTGTTTACTACGCTTACAAAAGCACAATCTTCATTACGCAAGGTATTTAGGTCCCAACGTTTTTCTGGGAGAGCCAGCCATTACAGAGGCCGGACGGCTGGCAGAGCTGCCTCTACAGGCTATAGGCCTCGACCTTCCGAACATTGGAACTCGGGCAATACCCGTTTCCACCACAAGCAGTTCTTCCCCTCTCGTGGAGCCATTAGAGGACGTGGATCTGCTTCCCTCCGCGGTCGCACTCCTACAGGTAAGGGACTCTCATTCTTCTCATGTACCTATAGCAGGCCGATTAATAAATTTTTCCCAAAAGTGGTACCAACTCACGCAGGATCCGTGGATCCTTCAGACCGTCTCCGGCTTCCACTTAGACTTTACAGAGGATCCAATTCAGGTATCCTTGCCTGCCCCTCTCAAAATGTCTCAAATAGATGACATGGCCCTTCAAGCCGAACTCAACGACCTAGTCAACAAGGGTGCCATCGAACGGGCCCTCACCCAACGAGGTTTCGTGAGCAATATGTTTTTCGTCAAGAAAAAGTCGGGAGAATTCCGACCAGTCATCAATCTGAGAGAACTGAACAAATTCATCAGATACAGAAACTTCAAGATGGAAGGCATCCACCTATTACGGGACCTCCTCTGCAAGGGAGATTGGTTTTCCCGTTTCGACCTCAAAGATACATACCTTACGATACCAATCACGCCAGAACATCGCACTTTCCTCCAATTCAATTGGGACGAGACACTATGGCAGTTCACCTGCCTCCCCTTCGGACTGTGCTCCGCACCTTGGTGTTTCACCAAACTAATGAAACCGGTGATGGCGCTCCTCCGTTCACAAGGAATTCGGTCCATCATATACTTGGACGATATCCTCCTTATGGCACAAGACAAAGAGACTCTACATCTCCATACGGAGATGACTTCGGCCCTTCTCCAGAATTTGGGTTTCATCATCAACCTCCAAAAATCATCCCTGACCCCATCTCAGACGATACAGTTTCTGGGATTCCAGATAGATTCGATTCAAGCAGTCCTGTAACTGCCTGTTACGAAAATCAAATCCATAAAAAAGGACATCCGGAGATTACTAACAACGCCTTACCTCCGACTCAGGGATTTAGCCCGCACAATCGGATAACTCAATGATATGGAATAGGCGGCGGACCGAACATCGCATATGTTCGCCCGCCGTGGCGAACGCGAACATGCGATGTTCGCCGGGAACTGTCCGCCGGCGAACTGTTCGGGACATCTCTACAGACGAGGTCCAACTAGAACTCCACTGGTGGCTTCAACATATGGAAGCCTGGAACGGAAGGGCTATCTTCGGCCGGCAACCCGACTTCATTCTGGAATCGGATACCAGCCTCCTCGGATGGGGTGCCACCTGCTCGGAACGTTCCACTGGAGGCCTCTGGTTCCCATCAGAACAGGCACTACATATCAATTGCCTCAAACTGATCGCTGGTTTTTTTTCGTGATCCGCAGTTTTGCCAAGGAGGCATACAACTGCAGCCTCATCCTGCGGATGGACAACGTCGCAGCAGTACAATATGTGAACCGCCTAGGTGGCCCACAATCAAAGATGCTATCAGATCTGACAAAGGAATTGTACCAATTATGCCTGGACAGGAATATCTCCCTTCGTGCGGAATATCTCCCGAGCTCCGACAATCTCGTCGCAGATTGGTTCTCACGCCACTGGAGGGATTCCAGCGATTGGCAACTGGATCCACAAATTTTTCATCATCTACAGATCCCGAGAGGACCATTCAACCTGGACCTATTTGCATCTCGCCTGAATCGTCAGACGGACTCATTCTTCAGCTTGCTCCCAGACCCAGCGTGCCTGGCAGTGGACGCCTTTCTCCAACCGTGGCCAACATCCGGAGCGTATGCCTTTCCCCCATTCTCCATGATTCCTCGCACGATCCAATACCTCAGAACACAGGGCGTCACCATAATTCTGGTAGCCCCACTGTGGCGAACTCAACCTTGGTTCCCGTATCACCTGGAGATGTCAGTGGACTACCCCCTACTCCTACCCACCTCATACAATGTCCTCAGGGACCCCTCAAGCAATTTCCATCCACTAGCACTACAAGGCCACCTTTGGTTAGTGGCCTGGACCATTTCAGGGAATCCTGGAATGTCTCAGGCCTTTCGACTACTGCTCAAGGACTACTATGGGACTCTTGGGCCCCGGGCACAAGACGCTCTTATCTCTCAGCGTGGCAATGCTGGAATAGCTGGTGCTTGGAGAGGGACGCTGATCCCTTTTCAACTTCTCTGATCAACATTATGAATTTCCTGGCGTCACTTTTCGAACAGGGTAAGTCCTATCGGTCAATTAACATTGTCCGTTCAGCCATTTCGGCAGCCCATAGCCTGGTTGATAACTCCGCGGTTGGTAAACACCCTTCCATATGTAGACTTCTGCGAGGCATGCGCCTTGCGAGACCACCGGCACCCAAATATAATCAATTTTGGGATGTTACTATGGTATTATCATTTTTGGAGGAGTGGCCTCCTAATGGAGAACTCTCTCTTCGACAACTGTGGGCCAAACTGGCACTACTGCTCTGTTTGGTATCGTTTAGAAGAGTTTTGGACATCAGAGCGTTTGATGTCCATGCGGTGGACTTTACCCCTGAGGGAGTGCACTTCTCCATTACCCAACGCACCAAAACCAATTCATCTACAGTAAGCTAGCCTTATTTTCGCGACTAGCCTTATTTAGCTAGTTGCTTCAGACACTACACCCTCCACACCAAGGATCTTAGACCACGAACGGGACCCCTACTGGTATCCTACGTTCGACCTCACAAGCCAGTGTCATGTCCCACGATTGCTTGTTGGATCAAATGGCTTCTAGTCCTAGCTGGTATCAACCCATGTTTTGGTGCTCACTCAGTCCAAGGCGCGGCCGCCTCGTCTGCATTTACATCTGGGGGCTCCCTAACGGAGATCCTCACTTCCGTAGATTGGTCTAGAGAATCCACCTTCCGAACCTTTTATTTTAGACAACCCCCTCATGTATCTAATGCCATCATATCATGGCTTTAAAACAGCAAATATGAAGCCTCCTGTCTTGCCATAAAATTTGGGATTATTCTAACCTTAGTGACCGAATAATCTAAATTTTATTAAAGACAGGAGGCGAATATTTTCCCACCCGCTAATACACACACCCAACCCAACTAGGTAAGTATTCCACAACACCTCTACCGACTAAACCAATGTTTCATAACCTACGCTTCAGGCCTCTCCTACAACTACTACGGATACTACACTCACTACCTCATAATTTAAGACTTGTCAGAATAGGACTGTACAACTTGTTGGAAACATATCAGATAACGTAATTAGGTATTGTTTTTCCATTACCTAAGAAACCATACTTTCACGACCTCTCTCTCTCTTTTTTCCTAGTGTAAGAACCCTTCACTACATCTCAAGGAATTACCTATGTTCCCACATCGTTTACATGGTTGACTACAATTGAGACCTTTATTGTTTCACCGTTTACATGGTTGACTCTGCGGCGGTCGGCTGCATCACGAAAGAGGAATTGGGAGGAGCCTGATGACTGGACATAATCTATTGTACACTCTGATTGGTTAAAAAAAATTTCTACTTACTGTTAACTGTTTTTTTGCTGCTGGGAGTAACAGTAAAGAAAGTAAAGCAAATATTTGCCTCCTGTCTTTAATAAAATTAAGATTATTCGGTCACTAAGGTTAGAATAATCCCGAATTGTACACAAGCAAAACAAAATCAACACACATCATTTTTTGAAGACATAAAGCTATAATAAAGTTCTTCTAATATTTTTAATAGTCCATGTCAGTTGCTCACCAGAATATGCTTTAATTCATTCACCAAGTTAAACGGTTACAATTCACTGGTTACAAACCCTAAATTATATCTGGTTTTGATAGACAGGGCAATGTCAGTCTCCGCTGAGTTCCTGTGATCCCAGCAGCTCTATAGACCTTAAACCACCCCATCCCACCTGACAAAAAAATAATCAAAATTAAGAGGAAAATATTGTCACCTCACTAACTTTTTCTTGGGAATTATATTGATTGCAGTATTTTGACACGTAAGATCACTTACTCATTTCATTAAGCTCAGAAGAACAAAAGGATCTGTGGAACCACCAGGATCTGAACCTTCAAACTTTGAATGTTTGCACCAGTAGAGTTATCATACCAGCAATGAAGGAAGGTACATTCAGAAAGGCAAGAGGGAGCAGAAAGGAAATCAACAACAGGGAGTGGGGGAAGGGGGGGAAGGAGGGGAGGGGGAAAACTACAAAGATTTTATACCTGACTCCAAAATATCAAATGACCAATATAAGACCAGCAACACAATATTTTATTTGTAAAAAGTATGCCAATAAACCCAATGGCAAAAGCTAAGCCCAACAAAAACATTTTAATCTCTGTGGCTACATGTGGCCACAGGGGGATTTAGTAATACTCAGCCAGGCTTGTAATTTTTATTATAAAACTGTTATATCCCCCATGTGGCCACATGTGGAGTTACAAGTAATAATAGATCAGGAAGAATGTCTTTGAGGAAAAATAAAACAAGGCAGAAAAATTGTACCTTTATTGTCCAACAAAAAGTAGATTTATTAAAAACTTTCAGATTTCTATTGTCCCTTCAGCAGATGAACTTCAGGTTAAGTGGAGTCCAGTTATATTTCTATACACTGTACAGACTGTGGAAACTAAAAGAAACACTTAAATACATAAAGGGAATCAACACAGTAAAGGAGGAGACTATATTTAAAAGAAGAATAACTGCCACAACAAGAGGACATAGTCTTAAATTAGAGGGGCAAAGGTTTAAAAATAATATCAGGAAGTATTACTTTACTGAAGTGGTAGAGGTTAACACAGTGAAGGAGTTTAGGCATATGTGGGATATTCATAAGGCTATCCTAACTATAAGATAAGCCCAGGGACTTATCAGAGTATTTAGAAAATTGGGCAGACTAGATGGGCCGAAATGGTTCTTATCTACCGTCCCATTCTATGTTTCTAAGTTTCTAAACACATAGAACATTAGACATAGCTTTGGGAAAGAAAAGTGATAAACGTCTGTGGAATTATGTCACATAAAAATAAAATGCAGTATTTTCTTCTCAGGAATCCTGTCACAACAAGTGACCCAAACAGAAAACGTATTACCGGACCTTAGAATGGCCGGGTTTAAAGTAGGTAGAATAGTCCAAGAATAGCCAAAGTCAAGGATAACGATAAGGAATAGCCAAGTCAGGGAACCAGAAAACAGGATAAATGAGAAAACAGGCCGGGTCAGGATACCAGAACGAAGAATAGTCAATAAACACAAGCCGAGTCAAAATACCAAGATACACAGACAGATAATAGGATAGCACTAGAGGGAACAACACATTAGGGCTATGAACAAAAACAAAAGGCACTATTTTATAGTGGAGCGTCTTTTGCTTTAATGCTCAGGGAGAGTGGAATATTTAGCATTTTCACAGCATAGCCGCTATGACGTCGGCGCACATGCACTTCATCATAAAAGGAGGTGTGCGTAGAGCGTCCGGTGTCCGACATGCCGTGCCATCGCCGGGAGGAGTCGGCACCCAGTGCTACACCTCGCGGGTCTGTGAGAGAAAGGTAAGATATTGTGACAAATTCTCTCCATATGAGAAGAACCCCTACAAGAGAAGTTTCCCCAATCAATGTCCAGTCAGATCAATGAGTTGCCCATCTCTGAGGTTGGAAGTTGCAGGATACACTCTAGCCAAGCAATCTAATAAAATTAATTCCTTACCATATCTACTAAAGAGTATGTCGGCATGTTCGTCGAAACTTGTTTTTGTCCATCCATTTTTTATCATCGCTAAATATATCTAAAACATTTGATTGATTATGAAGACACAAAAAATACACATTTATTTATTTGTTTATTTATTTATTTGTCCCATTAAAATAAAAATCACATGAAAAACCTTTCAATGACTTCCTGCTATATTTAGAGACCACCGTTTGTATTTGAAGGTAAATTTGATTCAATGCATAAATGCATATTGAAAATAATTGCTTAGATGTACATGTTTTATAGGGTGTAATTTTCAGATGGTAATGCAGAACGCACAGAACAGAGCTGTATTAAAGCAGGGGGCGCGAGGAATGATTAAGGGGCAGATCTTGCAGTTTTGATTTAATGAATCTTCACATGGCTCCAACTGAGGTGTAATTTACCAAATCTAGCACTTTTCCACAGCCAATTAATTAGAAGGGCCCTCGTTGAGAGGTGCAGCCTAGTAAATCAGTTTAGGAGCCATGAACTCACTCCTAAAATACATTTGCTTGGCTAAAAAGCTGATCTGGAAAGGCTCCTTTTTGAGAAATGATTCTTAGTAAACGCGACCAATACGTTTTTTGTCTGTGCTGCTTCTGAAAAATCAGACTGTGCTGCCCTCCCTGAACCTTCATATTAGAGAAAAACAATTGGGAACATTATTTACTTGGACGAGAAGAAAAACTGCTTAATACACAGAAGTGGCGGCATAATTAGCCGTACGACGTTAGACAGTATTCACTAAGTACAAATGGTTTTCTCTTTTTTTCCATTTTTTTGTTTAACATGGCAGGTTCAGAACGTTCTGAGATCACAGAGAATAGTACAGCATGGAATTGGTCCAAAGATTAACTGTTCTTGTGTACGAAACATTTAAGAGCAATAAACAATTTATTGTTTGATATTATTTTGTTTTTTTGCCCTCTAAAGAACATTTAGATCATTATTGTCAGCAGAACCAACTAAGGAAATCAATGACAAGTGTGAGTGGGCATTTGTGTCAGAATATCTAATTTATTTATGTAACTTGTTACACAATTAAAGTTATCACGTTATCCAAGTCATACAATCATACATTCCATAGAGAAAGGCACTGTTCACACACACACACACACGTTTCTCTCTCTGTCACATACATTCACAAATACACTCACACACTCACTCCTTCACAGAAATTGTCAATATAATGAATTTAATAGAAGTTTAAGAGAACATCATTTTTTTAATGTCACAGTGATACTGGCCACATGATTGGACGAAAAATGCACACAGAATGCAATACATGATAAACTATCAACATATCAATAACTATAAACTTGGTGCACTCTAATTAATGTTGTGTAGACCAAAAAAAATAATAATAAATAAATAAATAACAATGTAAATTTGTAACTCAAGAGTAAGTAAACCACTCAATTACAGAAATGTTCTTGTTTTCACACTTAGGTTTCTGTTAATTGACTAAAATTACAAATTTGGTAATTTTTAGGAAATTTCTATTTGTGTAATCGTCATTCACATCCATTCGGCATTCTTTGAAATTATTTTTTTTATTCTATATACCGGCTGTTCTGGGGGATTTATCTCTCTCTCTTAAGTTGCCCCCCTCCCCCCTCAAAAAAGCAAATACAAAGCGGCGCTAACAGGACAAACAATCTAATTACACCAATTAATCCCTACAACCCAGAGGACATGTCACCGTGACAACTACATAAAACACAAATGCATGGAAAGAGTTAACCTTAGCAGTAACCTGTAAAACAGCATTAAACAGAACATACATTCAACGACATGAGCAAATATGTACACAGAGTGCGAGTGATGCATCTTTATTCTTTAATAATACAGGGCCAGTGCCAGGTACCCAGGAGCAACGTATTAATAGACGAAGGATCTGGAATATGAGCCAAGCAAATTAAAACATCAGCTACTTTTATTTTTTAATATCCTTCACCCACAATAGTCGCCAGGAAGTCCTTAAGGTTGTTCTACTTACAGCAGCAAATCACGAATGCCCACCTGCGGGTTTATTTGTCTGGCAATTAGAAGTGTGGATGAATTATCTTTGGAATGATAGAGAACACTTTCTGAGAGGAGAAGTTTCCTATACCGACTGCTCTCTGATCGGAAGAATGATTCATGCTCACAGACTTGTCTATTGCCAACAAACAAAAAAAAAAAACCGAAAAGCTAGTTATTCTCAGAATGTCTCTATAAAACATATCCCTACACGTTAATTCCTGATGTTCCATGGAGACTATTAAAATGGAGCCATGAAAGGAGATCTGGAAACTCATAGTGATGTAAATGACAAAACACATACCAAGCACTTCATTTAGAAGGTACACATTTTTTTACGCACCCACCCTGAACTACATACCCCTGTAACCGGGCCTTTAAAACATTACCGTTTTTTTACCAGAAGATGTAGGTTCCCAAAACAGTTACGATTCTACTAATACACAGGATAGGATAAGCCAAAGGCTAACTGACACATTTCAAGTTCACATACATTCAGATATTCATAGATATTCACACGTTCAAATACATTTAGACATTCATGGAAATTGACACATTCACATAGATTTACACATTCACACATGCAAACATTCACATGCATTCATATAATCAAATAGATTCTCACATTCACTTATTCATGCATTCACATACATTCACACAGATTCACAGACACTCATATTCACAGACATTCACGTTCACAGATATTCATAAATTACAGATATTCATATTCACAGACATTCATATCCACAGACATGCAAAGATTCACTCACATTGTAACTTTGAAAAGAGTCCTAAGCCCCAAGGTGCCCGCTGGGCAGAATAATATGCATGTAAGGGCATGCAACGGTGTGAATAAACTAGGGAGCCATTTGAAGAAGTGCATGGATCTACCAAACTAATATGAATTAAAGCACACAAGCCAATATAGCACAAAGGGAGGAAGGCATGGGTCAGCCGGGAAACAATGGAGGAAGTTCATGCGTCGCCTCATATTGCAGATATCTTACCTGGATATTCATTGTATAAAGGGATTAATTTTATCAAATAAAGATCTTGGCTAGGAATTTGATTCCAGTGACTACTTTGAGGAGGGAGATGATTATCCCTTATTTGTGTGAGAGACCACTGGCCACAAGGAGACCGCAGTGTCCTCTATAGACCAGGCCAATACCCTGCAGCCATCACCGATAACGGCTGCAGGACTTGACGTATAGGCTCGGCTTTGTGTCAGGAAATGTCAGTATACAGTTCCTAATTTGCCTCTGTATATCTCTTGACTGGGTTGAAATTTCAGTGAAATTCTAACACAGTCATAATGAGTATTTCATAAAGATACAATCTTTATCAAATACTCATTTTTAATATAGGGTTACAGTGCCACTTTAATATTATTTATTAATTTGGAAAAAGCTTTTAAAATATTTTTTTCAAAATATTAAAATATAAAAAGAAATAAAATAAAAAATATTTAAAGAACTCTCAGAATATAAAAAAAAACATTTTTTTTATAATATTAAGTAATTTTTTAATTGTATCCAAAAATATCGAATTGAGGCCATAGTTAAATAGAACGTACAGTTTGGCTGTCTCCCTGCATGTCTCTGTCGTAAATTGACATCTTACTACAATTTCTCCATCTCACATCTAACCTTTGGTAAACCCAGCTGTAGGTCCTTTTCAACAATTAACACAAAGAAAAAAACATCTCAATGGGAATTGTATCCATCTAAATCTGTATCACAAAGCATTTCTAATCAATAATACATCCGTTACTTATTTCAATACGTCACAAACATAAATAAAATACTTTACATTAGCAGGTTACTTTACTCAACTGTGCTTAATAAATATTAATTACAAATACACAACTATTAGCCTCAAAATATTGGTCTTTTCCTTCCTGTGTCAATATAACAACTGGTCGCTTGACATCCATTCAATCTTTAATTACAGATTATGCTCGTGAGTCACTTAGAGTAGAAATTGCTAAACTAATTCATAAGATCCGTGCCTTGACAAGCCTGGCTTCATGACATATTGCATTTATATACATACTTCCTATCCAAGAGATAGAATATTTATAGTGATGCTGTAAATCTAACATTTGCAAACTTGTAAAAGTGTAACTGTGACTTATTGTTCATTTTTACATTGAAGACAAATAGTAACGGGACGTAAACGGTTAGGAACCATTGTAAATCCTTATTACTGGAATGAAGAACGAAAAATAATATGTCATTTTTATGAGATTTGATTTTACAACAGAATATTGTGCCTTATCTCCATTTGGGAGAAGCATTAATGGGGACTCTTTAAAAAGCAGCCATTGCAGGTGTCTTGTTAAATGGCTCACTAGCTGCACTCAGTATATTTGCTGTGAGACTCTGCATTGACTCTGAACTCAGTGTCACGTTATGAGACCCTAGATGTCAACTAAAGTCAATATAGAAAGGAGAATGAGGGCCTATTACATTTCCTTAGAGTGGCCGGACTTAACACAAAATTGAGAAGTACAAGACAAGACAGGTCAGGGAAACAGAATGTAACACAGACGATAAGACAAGACAAAGGTGAGGGACAAAAGAATGGAGAATAGTCAATAAACAAGTCTCGATCAAAGAAAACTGTAAAATAACCACGACAAGACACAGTACAAGAGCTAAAATAGGCATAAAAGTGGGCTGACCTTTTGGTGACCTTTGCCCATGTGATGCCAGAAAGGGCACGCTCATCACTGCACAGATAATCTTAGCCAATCCAATCCTTTCCCATAGGAAAGTATTGGGAGGTTAGTGTGCATGCCCTGCAAAACACAGCAAACACATGCGGTACTGTAGCCAGTGCGGTTGCATTTATTTAATAAACTGTTGACAATGGCATATTATATTATTATTATTATTATTGCCATTTATATAGCGCCAACAGATTCCGTAGCACTTTACAATATTATTAGAGGGGGGATTTAACTATAAATAGGACAATTACAAGAAAACTTACAGGAATGATAGGTTAAAGAGGGCCCTGCTCAAACAAGCTTACAGTCTATAGGAGGTGGGGTATAAAACACATTAGGACAGGAATATCAATCAAATAGGGTGGGAGTGAAGCAGAGCGGGAGGAGAGAGTAGAGTGCTGCCCTTTAGGAGAGAGCAAGAAACAGGTATGTAAGGTAGAGGTTACTCTGAGAGGCCATAAGCATTCCTAAAGAGATGGGTTTTAAGGTACTTCTTAAATAATGGAAGACTAGGGGAGAGTCTGATGGCGGCAGGCAGGCTATTCCATAGGAAGGGAGCCTCCCATGAGAGGTCCTGCAGGCGTGAGTTGGCCCTATGGGTGCGAGCAGCGGACAGGAGAAGGCCACAGGCAGAGCGGAGAGACCAAGAAGGGGCATACCTATGGATCTGTGAGGAAATATAAGAGGGGATAGAATTGTTCAGTGCTTTATATGTATGGGTTAGCACTTTGAATTGACTCCTATAGGATAGAGGAAGCCAATGTGAGGACTGTGAGAGGACTGACTAGAGAGGAAAATCAGTCTGTCGGCAGCATTCATTACAGACTGTGGTGGGGCAATACGGCTTTTGGGAAGACCAAGGTATTATTAGAAAAGGAGACACTGAATGAGTATTGGGAGAAATAAGAGGAAAACCACGAGAGGACAAAGTCACAGAGACCAAGTGATTGAAAAGTTTGAAGAAGGAGAGCATGATCAACTGTGTCAAAGGCAGCAGAGAGGTCACGAAGAATTAGTATGGACTAGTGGCCTTTGGATTTAGCTGCGATTAGGTCATTAGTAACTTTGATAAGAGCAGTCTCAGTAGAGTGGAGAGGGCGGAAGCCAGATTGAAGAGGGACAAGGAGAGAGTTGGAATTGAGAAAGTGAGACATACGGGTAAAGACAAGTCTTTCCAGAAGCTTTGAGGAAAAATGGAGCAGGGATATCGGACTATAGTTAAAGAGGAAGGAAGGGTCAAGAGATGTTTTTTTCAGGATGGGTACTACAATGGCATGTTTAAGGTCAGCAGGGACAACGCCAGACGAGAGAGAGCAGTTGAAGATGTTTGTTAAGGAAGGCACAAGCCAAGGGGAGAGAGATCTGATAAGATGAGATGGGAAAGGATCGAGCGGGCAAGAGGTGGGGCAAGAGGAAAGGAGAAGTGCAGCCACCTCTTGTTCAGTAGCTGAAGAGAAAGTCTGAAGGGTAGGAAAGGCATGCTCTACGTGTGGTTAAGAAAGAGAACGGCAAGGTGGAGAGAATTCTTTCCTTAGCTGTTCAATCTTGTCGGTAAAGTAGCATGCAAAGTTATCGGCTGTAAGGTTAGTTTGGGGGGTGGTCACAGCAGGGCAAAGAAGAAAGTTAAAGGTGTCAAAGAGATGCCAGGGATTGCGGGAGCATGAACTAATGAGAGGAAAAGTATGACTGTTTGGCGAAGGCAAGGGCTGTGCTGTATGAACACAATATGAATCTATAATGGAGATGGGTATGAGACTTCCTCCAGGAGCGTTCAGCACAATGGGAGTATCAATGCAGGTAGCGTGTTGATTTAGTATGCCATGGTTGGGGGTGTGTCCTCCTCGAGATACATGTTTGGAGCGGGGCTGTAGCGTTCAAGGCTGAGGTGAGGGTAGTGTTATATGTGGAGATGGCCAGTGAGGGACAGGAGAGGGAGGCAATGGATAGCAGTAGTGAATCAATATCAGCTGACAGCTGCTGGAGGTCAAAGGAATTAAGGTTCCTCCTGAGTTCATATGGCTGTGAGTCTTATTTGATGAGTTTTCCAAATCTATAAATGTGTCTGGATTCATCTTGTTAGTTTAATGTGGAAAGTTAAATTCAATGTTTTGTCTTGCTTGGTTGGTGAGTACATGGGGATTAATGCAGCTGGTGGGTGACACTGGTTTGTGTTCCTCACAAAATGAAATATACAGATTTTATTTACATGTTTGAGGCGAAGTTATAATGATGCTCTTGACCTTTAACAGCTTTTAGAACCTGAAAGAGGTGTTAATGGATGTCTCTGTGGATGTCCATTTTATTCCTCGCCTTGAGCTTAGACTTCCTTATTTTAAAGCCATGTGTTTTGTAGAACATTAAGTAACAGAATTATGCACTTTAAATCCTTAATGCATTGTTATGATAAAAGATTACAATGGCAACATAACTGTTTAAAGCATGAAGCTAATTTCATCCAAGGTCAGAATATGTGCCTAGCTACTGTCATCGAGGCTGTTACAACAAATCTTCTGATAGCTCTCACATTTGTGCAGATTTTATGAACCCCAAATTACTAAAAATCCTGGGGTGTATCCAAGGATAGGACACTGCATGGTCACATAAACAGCATAATGCATATTAATATGTACGCTAAAGGGGAGTGAGGAGACATGGTAGAAATCTCTAAATACCAGGCTCTCCGTTCCATACTATTCAATGTCATAGGGAGATTGTATCAACTAATTTCTGTAGGAACAATAAGATGTTTACCTAATAACACTAGTGACTAATATCACTAATCAGTCAGAATTCCGTGTCGCTTTACGAGACCCTAGATTTAAGCTCTAGATAAAGGGATTTGTGAGTTCAGACTAATACAGTGATTGTTTGGTGGGTGAGACAGATCTCATAATGTGTGTTCAGTCATAAAGAGGTAATGCCTGGGGAGTTATACAAAATCTGAAGCAATTTCAGGTAATGACAAATAATAAAAATTTTTTGAGAAAATCAAACTTGCTCATAGCCCATTGCTCATTTTCACTTCCTGCTTGTAGAGGCATCATTCTGGAGACCCAGTAATTGCATCCTTCATTTAAACCAATGATGTAACTGTTCCCCCAATACCTTTTCCAGTTGGTAAATCCCCTCCTCCACGCAGCACACAGAGGCCAGGGTCCTGAGGGCAGATGGATACAGGCCCTTGTAACAGTCTTGTCGACAGATCTTGAACAGCATAACAACAGCGCCTTCCTGTGAAGTAGCGCAGTACAATCATTTTTTTTGTTCAACATAGTAGTTCACTCAGTTGCTTAATTACACCACATATAAATGATCCCTTTTCAATAACTGAACCAGCCGGCAGGCAAGTACAATGTATAGAAATTGGGATATTTAGATATTATATTTTGTGCTGTTTAAAAAACAGTAATTTACGTCACAGTAAAACAAAATAGAAAAAGTATCAAAATGAATACTAAAACTATAGGCTACAAACATTAAGGATAATCAATTGGCCTGCCAAGATGACAAACATTAGAATGCAAACAATTATAACAGTAATTTGTCCTTTAAAATTAGTTAAATTATGATATTGTGTTAATGTGTTCATAATGCAACATAAGGAAAACTGCCCCAAGTCCGGCTAGGTGTTCCTGCCCCTTGTGGCCGTATGTGGAATTGCAAGTTAAATAAATGTAATAAATATAGTTTATTATATATAAAAAGTGAAGCCAGCCAGCTGTTGAAATGCAATAATGAAATTTGATAAAGGAGGAAGTATTTTCAATAATATTTGAATATGTTCCTTTAAGAATGTAGTGTCTCAAAATACACAAATGTTACCTACAGATTTTGCTGTTGAAGTACAAAAAAAAGTACAATTTAAAAGCTAATGACCAAGATTTCAAACCTTTGTCAAATAGTCCCTTTGACTTTTTCTCTGATTAAACAGCACATTTAAAAAAAAAAACACTGAATTTACAAAAACACAACTATACCACAGACCACACAATTTGCTTTCTGTGGGAGGCATGTGTTAACACAACTGACTTTTAGCATTTTAAATACCATTTTAATTAAATGTGAAGAAAAAGTTAAAATGGTACATCTATTAATTAAATCACCTTCCGGGAAATGAGAAACTGTACTTAATTATCACGTAACGAGCTCCAGATTGGTATTAATAAGAACTGTCATTGGGAGATATAAAGCATGTATTTTATAATGTACTTTATATTATTATGGTATATTTATAATAGAGATGCATGAATGGAGGCAGATAATATCAGATATTTCATATGCTTAATATAACACGAAATTGCATGTTTTGAAGTTGATGAACACATATACCATGGTGTAGTTTTTTGGTTTTTTTTAAACTGGAATCGGTCAATTATTATATTTTTTTACAAAGACAAAAATGTTCAGTTTAGTTTTTTTTAGAGGAAACAATGGATGGACGATGGAGCATTTTGTTTACTTTGTTTTTATCTCATCTATATTTTATGCTTGATAAAGTATCGCAGGGATGTTAAAATCAATTTTCAGAAGTCTTGGCCAATCCCCGATACTTCTATTAAAGGATGAATTTATAAAGGAAAGAAAAATGTGCAAATTAAATTTATTTCAGTATCAGTAAAAAGTAATCTATATAATAGATGTCTGTGTCCTAGTTTTCGGCTATTTCGATCTACAATTTTAAATTCACTTTGGATTCCAAAATATCTCACTTTAGTAAATATCCCCGTCAGATGTTCTATCTAGACTCGTAGCTTGCCTCCCACAATTCATCACCAGTAAAAGTTACAAAAATCTGATTGCAATAAATCAATGTGCTAAAGTCAAGTGCATGTAAATATTGTGTGTGCTTGAATCATGTTGCTGAATTGAATTTATTTGGTAAGTATGTACGTATTAGGTAATTACAGATACTTCTGGTTTCTTTTTAATATTAAAAAAAATCTTTATTTATCAACTTAGTCAACAAAATATATTAACGTATAAATTGCAAATCTGATTTCTCTACAAGGTACCCTCTCTCTCATATAGTAAAATAAAAATATAACTAGTTATATAATGTAAGTGGACAGTTTTATCTTGCACTACCTAAGCCCACAGTACCTACTGTAGAGTCATTTTCATTATCTTATCAAGATTCTTACACTATGTATCAACTTTATCAAGATTCTCACACTATAAATATTATATATATATACAGAGAGACACCGAGAACTGCTGTCCTAATCAGCCGGGCACACCAAGACTGGACGGGGGACTCTGTCCTCTAGTTTCCTATTGGGATGTCCCAGCAGTGTCCAAAATAAAAACTGCTAACATTTTATTTGTAATGTGAACTGCTCACACGAAAAACAGAGGCATTGTGAGCAGTAATGAAGTAATGACATACTCAGTCAGCAGTCATTATTGCTTAGTAAGCAGTAATAAGTACTCAGTAAGCTGTAATAAGAACTCAGTAAGCAGTCATAACTACTCAGTATGCAGTAATAAGTATTCAGCAAGCAGTCACAAGTACTCAGTAAGCAGTAATAAGTACTCAGTAGCAGTAATAAGTATTCAGCAAGCAGTAATAAGTACTCAGTAAGCAGTAATAAGTACTCAGTAGCAGTAATAAGTATTCAGCAAGCAGCAATAAGTACTCAGTAAGCAGTAATAAGTACTCAGTAAGCTGTAATGACGTACTAAGTAATAAGTACTCAGTAAGCAATCATAAATATTCAGTAAGCTATAATAAGTACTCAGTAAGCTGTAATAAGTACTTAGAAAGCTGTAATGACGTACTAAGTAATAAGTACTCAGTAAGCAGTAATAAGTACTCAGTAAGCAGTAATGACGTACTAAGTAATAAGTACTCAGTAAGCTGTAATAAGTACTCAGTAAGCAGTAATGACGTACTAAGTAATAAGTACTCAGTAAGCAGTAATAAGTACTCAGTAAGCAGTAATGACGTACTAAGTAATACATATTCAATAAGCAGTAATAAGTATTCTGTAAGCAGTAATAAGTACTCAGCAGTGATAAGTATTCAGTAAGCAGTAATGACATACTAAGTAATAAGTACTCAGTAAGCAGTAATAAGTACTCAGTAAGCAGTAATGATGTACTAAGTAATAAGTACTCAGTAAGCAGTAATATGTACTCAGTAAGCAGTAATAAGTATGCTGTAAGCAGTAATAAGTACTCAGCAGTGATAAGTATTCAGTAAGCAGTAATGACATACTAAGTAATAAGTACTCAGTAAGCAGTAATGATGTACTAAGTAATAAGTACTCAGTAAGCAGTAATAAGTACTCAGTAAGCAGTAATGATGTACTAAATAATAAGTACTCAGTAAGCAGTAATAAGTACTCAATAAGCAGTAATAAGTACTCTGTAAGCAGTAATGACGTACTAAGTAATAAGTACTCAGTAAGCAGTAATGACGTACTAAGTAATAAGTACTCAGTAAGCAGTAATGATGTACTAAATAATAAGTACTCAGTAAGCAGTAATATGTACTCAATAAGCAGTAATGATGTACTAAATAATAAGTACTCAGTAAGCAGTAATAAGTACTCAATAAGCTGTAATAAGTACTCTGTAAGCAGTAATGACGTACTAAGTAAAAAGTACTCAGTAAGCAGTAATGACGTACTAAGTAATAAGTACTCAGTAAGCAGTAATGACGTACTAAGTAATAAGTACTCAGTAAGCAGTAATGACACCCTAAGTAATAAGTACCCAGTAAGCAGTAATGATGTACTAAGTAATAAGTACTCAGTAAGCAGTAATAAGCAGGGCCGGATTAACATAGGGGCTGATGGAGCTGCAGCTCCAGGCCCAGGCCCATGGAATAGGCCCATTGATTTAAAAAAAAAAAAAAAAAATTTTTTTTTACATTTTTTTTTTACATTTTTTTTTTTTCACACACTACTCTTAGGGATTCCACCTGGCTTTTATTTTATTGGCACAGCCGGTATTTGAGGCTGCCTGGCTGGTGCCAATATTGCAGTGATACTGGCAATATAAATGCTGGCATTTTTCTCAGTATAAATGGAAATTACTATGCAATACCAGCACTGGCCAGTAGGGGTCGCTGCATGTGGAGACAGGCAGGGATAGGAAGTTCCAGCATATCCCTCTCTGCCTCTCTATACTCACTGATCTGCAGGGGTGCAGCTACAGAGAGTCCAGACAGCAACTCCCACCCTGCAGAGACAGTCTACAGCTCAGGGAAGTAAGGGATGGGGGGAAAGGCAGCAGGGAGACATACACTGAGACACTAAGGGACATTGGGAGACATTATGGCAGACACTGAGACACTAAGGGACATTGGGAGACATTATGACACAGACACATGGGGACACAGTGTCCCCATGTCTCCCAGCCAGTGTCCCTGGTGTCTCAGTGCCTCTAGTCTCCCAGTGACCCCTAGTCTTCCAGTGACCCCTAGTCTCCCAGTGCCCCCAGTCTGCCAGTGTCTCACTGTCCCCATGTCTCCTAGTGCCTCCATGTCTCTCAGTGCCTCAAGTGTCACAATGTCACCAAGCTAGTGTCCCTAGTGTCTGTGGCCCTGGTGTCTCAGTGTCCTCATGTCTCCCAGTGCCCCCATGTCTCAATGTCCCCATGTCCCCCAGCCAGTGTCTCTAGTATCTTTGTCCCTGGTGTCTGTGTCCTAATGTCTTCAAGTGTCCCCTATTTTCCCATTGTCCCCATGTGTCCCAGCCAGAGTCCCCTAGTCTCCCAGTGTCACTGGTGTCTCCGTGTCTCTAGGTCTCCCCGTGTCCCCAGGTCTCCCCGTCTTCCTAGTGTCCTAGTGACATGGGGACTCTGGGATACATGGGTACACAGGGAGACATAGGGCATTGAGACACTGATACATAGGATCACTGGGAGGCCTGGGGACACGACACTTAGGGACACTGGGAGACATGGGGCACTGAGACACTGATACATAGGAACACTGAGACCTGGAGTAATCGACATATGGGGGCACTGGGAGGAATCCATCTTTACAGCAGATTTAAACTAAATAGTTTTTTGGTGATTTTACAGCATTTTCTCTTATGTCACTCCTTGTGATTTACATCATGTGATGTCACCCACACATAAATTAGTAAGGCCGGTATGTTTTTCCAAGAAAGGTGGCAACCCTAACTACTTTTCACATACTCTTACTTAAGTATGGAAACTTAAGAGGGATGTAAACTTGTGTGGACTAGCTGACAATGAATATAGTTAAAGGGACACTATAGTCAGCAGAACAACTACAGCTTATTGAATTTGTTCTGGTGAGTAGAATCATTACCATCAGGCTGTTTGCTGTAAGCATGGTCTTTTCAGAGAAAATGCTGTGTTTACATTACATCCTAGTGATAACTTCACTGGCCACTCCTTAGATGACTGTTATAGATCCTTCCTGGGTCATGGCTGCCTAAAATGCATCCAAACATTCAGTGTCTCCTCCATCTGCATGCAGACACTGAACTTTCCTCATAGAGATTCATTAATTAAATTCATCTATATAAGGAGATGCTGATTGGCCAGGGCTGTGTTTGAATCATGCTGGCTCTGACCCTGATCTGCCTCTTTGTCAGTCTCAGCCAATCCTATGGGGAAGCACTGTGATTGGATCAGGCCACCACTTCTAATGATGTCAGCAGACTGCTTGTTTTTATGAGTCTAACAGCATGCAGAGTTACAGCTTCAGGCTTGAATATAGTAGGATTTTGCTATATTTATGGAGGCATGAGGGGCCCAGGGGGGCTAGATGGTGGTGTTAACACTATAGGGTCATGAATTCATGCTTGTGGTAATGCTGACTTTGGTCTCTCTAACACGGTGGCATGTTCCCTTTCTTCTACACTCACTACATACAGCTTTTCTCTGTCCCGGACCATATACCAGGAGCATCTGCCTGCTAGTAAGAAGGTAAGGAGACAAGTGGACCAGCGAGTGCTAGGGGACAGTCCTTAGAAAGCGTTGAGTGAGCGCATCATTAGATGCATTTATGCCAAGCTCAGGGTGCTGTCTGCATAGTATGCCCTTAGTTGGCCAGCTGCATGATTGGCAGGCAGCCTGACATGCCAGGCTGGTCTTCTAATTCTTTGAGCAGACATGTCCTCTTTTTGGGCATGTTCGCCCCTTTTGGCAGGTTATGTGATTTGTGTCAGTGGCACACCCTTTTACCATGCCCATTGACTTCCTACTTGACTGGACACTGCTGTTAGGGGTTATGGATTTACTTGAAAGATGAAAACATAAATTAGTGAGAGATTAGCCTAGGGTATGTGTTTTCTTATAGCTGCTGTTTTCTTTCTCTCCAGCACCATCTCCATCAGATACATGATGCTTGGGAGTGTTTTACTGTTTTTGGTCGATATGATTCTGTAATTAGGCCCGTCATAATTGTCAGCACCAGGCCCACTGGGCTCTTAATCTGGCCCTGGTTGTAGGAGGTGGGGTATAAAACACATTAGGACAGGAAATAGCAATCAAAAAAGGTGAGAGTGAAGCAGAGCTGGAGGAGAGAATAGAGTGCTGCCCTTTAGAAGAGAGCAAGAGACAGGTATGTGAGGTAGAGGTTAGTCTGGGAAGTCATAAGCTTTACTAAAGAGATGGGTTTTAAGGCACTTCTTAAATGATTGAAGACTAGGGGAGAGTCTGATGGCAGTAGGCAGGCTATTCAATAGGAAGGGAGACACCTGCGAGAAGTCCTGCAAGCGTGAGTT